>CM033323.1:23662104-24312296 GCA_019359835.1 Pharus latifolius | reverse complement strand
AAAATGGCTTTCCTAAATGGAAAACTAAGTGAGGATGTGTATATGGCACAGCCTAAAGGTTTTGTCAATCCAGATAATACTAGGAAGGTATGCAAGCTTCATAATCCATTTATGGGTTGAAGAAAGCTTCTCGGAGTTGGAATCTTCGTTTTGATGAAGTAGTCAAACAGTTTGGTTTCATCAAAAATGAAGAAGAGCCTTGTGTTTATAAAAAGGTAAATGGGAGTGCACTTGTTTTTCTGGTCTTATATGTGGATGACATACTTCTGATCGGAAATGATATTCCTATGCTTGATTCTGTGAAGTCCTCATTGAAAAGTAGCTTCTCTATGAAAGACTTAGGTGAGGCAGCATATATTTTGGGCATTAAGATCTATCGAGATAGATCTAAAAGGCTAATTGGATTAAGCCAAAGTACATATATTGACAAAGTATTGAATAGATTCAATATGTATGATTCTAAGAAAGGTTTTCTACCTATGTCACATGGCATTAGTCTTAGCAAGAGTCAATGTCCTTCGACATGTGATGAGCGGGACCGAATGAATAAGATTCCATATGCTTCTGCTGTTGGATCTATTATGTATGCCATGCTATGTACACGCCCAGATGTCTCCTATGCTCTAAGTGTTATGAGCAGATACCAATCAAATCCAGGTGAGAGTCACTGGACTGCTGTAAAAAACATCCTTAAATACTTGAGGAGGACTAAGGATGTGTTCTTGGTTTATGGAGGTGAGGAAGAGCTCGTTGTTAGTGGCTACACCGATGCTAGCTTCCAAACCGACAAAGATGATTTCAAATCGCAATCTGATTTTGTATTTTGCCTTAATGGAGGAGCTGTAAGCTGGAAGAGTTCCAAGCAAGAAACTGTCGCTGATTCTACAACAGAAGCAGAGTACATTGCTGCTTCTGAAGCTGCTAAAGAAGCTGTTTGGATTAAAAAGTTCATCTCTGAACTTGGTGTGGTTTCTACTATTTCAAGCCTAGTGGATCTCTATTGTGACAATAGTGGAGCCATTGCGCAAGCCAAGGAACCAAGGTCTCATCAGAAATCCAAACATATACTCAGGCGTTATCACCTCATCCGAGAAATCGTGAATAGAGGTGATGTGAAGATTTGCAAAGTGTCCACGGATTTGAATATTGCTGATCCGTTGACAAAACCTCTCCCGCAACCAAAGCATGAGGTGCATACTAGAGCAATAGGTATTAGATACATTAGTGATTGACTCTAGTCCAAGCGGGAGGTTGTTAGTGATATGTCCTAGAGCAAATCACAGAGATGTATTTATCTTTGTTATATTTATGAACATTTGAATAATATGTTATTTTTGAATAAATTATCATCTTGGTTTGATCATGTCGTGGTATTAAGAATACCCCGGCAGGTTTTGAAGACTATCCTAGCGGAGATTATGCAGCGCGGGTTGACCGGGTGACCGGTCCTCCCCCGCCGGACAAACACAAGAATTGACACGTGGATTTATACAGGTTCGGGTCCCGGTGGGGGCCCTAGTCCTGTTGATGAGCTCCCGACCGGAGCCGGCTGGGGAGGCACTCTCCGGGGGAGAGGCTTCTGGAGCACGTCTGTGAGTTTAGCTATTCCAAATAATAATGAGCTGATCCTTTACAACAGAGGGGTACAAGGGCTATTTATAGCCCCAAAAAGAAGCAAAAAGCCTAAACTACCCCGGAGGCCACCGTTGGATTGACGGGTAGGACCGTCCTTCTTCCGGTCAAACGTCTTGGATGCTTGACAGGTGGTCGCTGATTCCCGAGGCGTCCCTCGCGTGACCTGCACGTGATAAACAAACAGGGATTTTACCTTTTAGGAGGGCGACGACGTCCGGGACCCCTTCCGGAGAGCAGGGTCCCGGGAGCCCAAAAGGCGGCGCCCGGGGCAGGCACCGGAGGCCACTGTCCCCGGGTAAAAGGCGGCGCCCGGGGCAGGCAACGGAGGCCACTGTCCTCGGGCGAATGGTGGCGCCCGGGGCCCGCCCGGGGGGCAAGGTCCCGGGGGCCAAATGGCGGCACCCGGTGCAGGCACCGGAGGCCACTGTCCCCGGGCCAATGGCGGCGCCCGGGACCCGCCCCGGGGGGCACGGTCCCGGGGGCCTAAACGGTGGCGCCCGGGGCAAGCACCGGAGGCCACTGTCCCCGGGCCAATGGCGGCGCCCGGGACATGCCCCGGAGGCACGGTCTCGGGAGCCTAAAAGGCAGCGCCCGGGGCAGGCACCGGAGGCCACTGTCCCCGGGTAAAAGGCGGCGCCCGGGGCAGGCAACGGAGGCCACTGTCCTCGGGCGAATGGCGGCGCCCGGGGCCCGCCCGGGGGGCAAGGTCCCGGGGGCCAAATGGCGGCGCCCGGTGCAGGCACCGGAGGCCACTGTCCCCGGGCCAATGGCGGCGCCCGGGACCCGCCCCGGGGGGCACGGTCCCGGGGGCCAAATGGCGGCGCCCGGGGCAGGCACTGGAGGCCACTGTCCCCGGGCAAATGGCGGCGCCCGGGACCCGCCCAGGGGGCACGGTCCCGGGGGCCTAAACGGCGGCGCCCGGGGCAGGCACCGGCGGCCACTGTCCCCGGGCAATCATGAACTTACCTGGACTTGACCGCGTGGAGATTTCCCCCAACAGCAGCCCCCCATGCCCTCCGGGGACGAAGCTTTAGCCGCCGGAGGGAATGGTTACGGTACCGGGAAAATCTCCGGGCGAAACCTCCGGACGAAAATCACCGGACCCCCGGCGACGCTTCGGTTTCTGTGCCGGGCGCTTTATGGCCGCGCCGTTTTCGCAATAAATGCACGCGCGGTTCGAACAGGCGTCTCGATTTACGCGCCTGTCCCTTCGTTTCCCGCGCACGGTTTGAATTTCAGTGGTCCAGATTGCTCCGAGGGGGCCACGTGGCGCGCATCTAGATCACGGCCAGCCTCTATAAATAGGGCCTTAGGGGGCCCCGGTAGCTCATTCCAAATTTTCCAACTCCAGCTTCAGCTCTCCCGGTAGCGCTCTCCCGGTAGCATTTCCGGTAGCTTCCTCCGGTAGCGAGCGTCCGGGAGCTTTAGTCAACCTCCTGAAAAGTTAGCCACCGAAAAAAGAAAGAACTGACCTAATGGCGCGCAAAGGTCGAGTGAAGACCACGGAGGTGCCCCCGGAGGAAATCCCCGTGGATTTCCTCTGGGCCTCCGAGTTCTCGGTCTCGGACGCGGAGTCCCTGGTCGAGAAGGGCGTCGTTGGAGAGGGGGACATCTGGGTCCCCCTGAAGAAGGACGGAGCCCCCCGCCCCAGGCCCGGTGAGGTCGTGGCCTTCGAGGCCTTCCTCGAGGCGGGGCTCCGGCTCCCGGTGCATCCGATGCTCCGGGAGTTTCTCAAAGAGTACGGGGTGGCTCTCAACCATCTCACCCCGAACGCGCTCGTCCGTATGGGCCTTTTCATATGGCTCTACGAGACAGCGACCGGGCGGGAGCCCACCCTCCGCGCCTTCCGGTACTTCTATGAACCGGCAGCGCGGAGCTCCCACCTGGTGAAGGGAGGACCGAAGTCCCCCTTCGGCTCGGTGATGGTCCAAATGCTGCCCTCCCGGGTGGCGGACTACCCGGCGGCGGCCTCCCGGGACCACTGGGGGGACTGGCTACGGAGGTGGTTCTACCTCCGGGTTCGGGACGAGGCGGTGGTCTACGCCCCGGAGCCTCCCACCTACAGCCGGTCATCCGCACCGAAGCCGCCGGTGTGGACGGACGTGGAGTTCGAGCTCCTCGGGAAGGTGGTGCTGACGAAGAAGGCCCACTCGATGCGGGACGCCGCGGAGGAGCTGGCGCTCCTGCGGCTTTCCCCCTTCTCACGCGGGGGAAGGGGGATCGGCATGGGCCCGGAGCAGCGGCCTCCGGTCAAGCCGGTGACGCGGCGTAAGTCCCCTGCATTTTTGTACTTGCAGTTTTTTATGAGAAATTGACTAACTTTTTACCTCTTGCAGTGCGCCCGTACCCGGCGGCGAGGGACAAGGCGGAGCACCTCCTGCGGAGGTACTTCGCCGACGAACACGAGCGCATCGTGCGCCTCGTGGGGGAGGGCCCCCCCCGGAACCTGGTGGCCGAGGCCTTCGGGCTTAAGCTTCCGGAGAGGAAGCCCCTCCCCACCCCCGGGAGCCATAAACGGGGGAAGGATGCGGCCGGGGGCTTGGAGCCCAAAAGGGCCCGGGTTCAGAAGACCCCTGGCACCGCGACGACGCGGGCGACGACGCCGGTGAGGGCTCGGGACACGAGTCCCGCGGCTGAGCGTGCCCGGGCGGCGTCCCGGGCAGAGGCGACGCCTCCGCCCCCGGAGGCCCCCGTCGAGGCCCGGGGAAAAGAGGTAGTTGTCGGTGGGGCGGGGTCCGATTCGGCGGACTACGCCCCGTCACCAATTCGCGTGACGCTCCTCTCGCCTCTCCCGGCAGCATTGGCGCCGGAGAGGCTAGAAGTGAGGTTTTCGGAGGCGGCGCCTCCGTGCCTCTGGCCGGTTGATGAGGAGGGGGGGAGCCCCTCAGTCTTCGAGGTCCCCCCGGAGCAGGAGGCTCCGAGGGCCCTCCGGCCTGGGGCGGGGAAAGGCCCGATGATCCCCCCCCGGGCGGAGATCCCCGCCCAATCCTCGTCTTCATCGTCCTCGGAGGAAACTTCGTCGACGAAGACGCCGGCGACGACGGCCGTGCTCCCGGACTCCGAGGTCCGCGGGCCCTCATCCGGCCACAATAGAGGCGCCGGGCAAGATACCTCTCTGCTTCCCGCCGGGGAGGTGGCCCGCTGCGCGGAGGACCTGCACAGCCGGAAGGTGCAGGCCTTCGTAGCGGGGGGAACGCTCCACGAGCGTTTTGAGGGGCTCGAGTCCCTCGGAGCCCAGGTAGCCCGAGCTCTTAATACTTCAGCTTTTTTCCTGCACTTAAGATTTTTCTAACTCTTTATGTATTTTGTAGGTAGCGACTGTTACCTGGGGCCTTGAGCAGCGGGTCACCCGGCTGCTCAAGGAGGCGGAGAGCTGGGCCGCGGCTTGCGTGGAGCAGCGGGAGGCGGCCCTCCGTGAGCGGGACGAAGCTCTTGATGAGCTGTCCCGGGCCCGGGCCCAGGTGCACCTTTCGGAGGGCGCCTACTGCCGCCTCCGAGAGGAGGCCAAGGTGAGGGAGAAGGCGCTCCGGGAGCTCGAGAGCTCCAGCATCCGGGCGCTATCGGACGCGGGCCGCTCCGTCCGCTCGGCCTTGGAAAGCCTTGGCGTTAGCCTGGGCTCTGGGAGCGGCCCGGAGGTGCCCCCGGCGACCCTCGCGGAGGCTGTGCGTTTTCTTAACGCACGTCTCCGCCATCCCGGAGGCTGCGGACGTCCGGGCACGGGGCCGGGCGATCCCTGTCATCGCGGCCGCCGCGGGGCTCGTCGACTATCGGGGGGTTGGCGCCCGGGCGATCGGGGGGCGCATCCCCCGGAGCTTCCCAGAGGCCTTCGAGCCAACGCGCCGGGAGGTGGAGCTGCTGGCGGAGGGATTCTACGACCGGATCATCCGGACGAGGTTCCCGACACCGGCACCTCCGGCCGCGGATGCCCCTGCCCCGGCCACGGAGGAAGCTCCCCGGGGGGAGGACCCCAATGCTAAAGTATGAGCCTCCCCCGGGTCTTTAGCTAGGACCCCTTTTATTTTTGTTAGACATTTTGATTCCGGTAGCTTCTTAGGAGAAGCCCCGGGCACTTGTACAAAAACATTTTGCAATGAAATATATTTGAAATTTTTCTAAGTCTTTGCAATGAAATGTTACCAGGGTTCCCCGGGGGTTACTCCCGGGCAAAGGTCCGGGAGAGGCTCTCCGGGGGGCGCCCAAGCGGCTTTGATTTTGCTGAGCCTTGTCTCCGGAGAACGCGACGGGGGTACTGCCCGGGAGCCTGTCCGGTTGAGGTGGCGCCCGGAGTGGCACTTGGACAATTTCAACAATAGCCGTGCCGAACTATCTCCCCCGCGTCCGGAGGCCCGAGTGGTACCACCCCTCCGGATACTTCCACCGGCGGGGTACGAGTTTTGGCCCGAAGATGTGCTTCGGGACTCGCAGCGCCGCGTGCGGGCCCTGTACCGGGACTTGGCCCGGGAGCTGAGGGAGCGCCTCCGGGAGCTTTAGGGGTAGGAGCCTTAGGCTTGTGAGAAATCCCCCGGGTTAGGACCCGGGTTGTATCTTTCCTGAAGCCCACCGGAGGGGGAGCGTGTCCTCCGGGTTTCCCGATAAATAAAGCTCCTTTCTGTTGATTGCTTTGTCTTATTTTTTCTTCTTGTATGGTCTGTGGGGCTCATCTTCAAAAGAATGAGCTATGTTTGTTCGTGGCTGACCCGGGGGCCCCCTGTCCCCCCCCGCCCACAACGGGCCGGAGGAGGCCTCCGCGCGCTGTGGGGGTAACATGGTCCCGGGGGGGAGCATAACCTGTAGGAGAAATATTTTCTAAGTTAGAAAATTGTAAAAACAGGGTTTCCGAGGGAGGGACCTTCCGGGGTGCCCTGGGGCACCGGGAGAGGTTCATCCGGCCGCCGGGAGAGCGGGGAACCGGGAACAAGGCACGGAAGGGGCTCATGAAAAGCCAATAAGACCTCCGGAGGGGAGCTTCCCGGGAGACTTCGTCCGGTCGCCGTGAGCGGGGAACCGGGAATAATGTCTCCGGGGGAAAATATATCTGAGAAATCCATATCTTCGTAAAGCAATTGTCCAGTCGCCGTGAGAACGGGGAGCCAGAATAAGGCCTCCGGGAGATAATCATCCGGTCGCCGTGAGAACGGGGAGCCGGGAATAAGGTCTCTGGGAGATAATCATCCGGTCGCCGTGAGAACGGGGAGCCGGGAATAAGGCCTCCGGGAGGTAATCATCCGGTCGCCGTGAGAACGGGGAGCCGGGAATAAGGTCTCCAAGAAATCCATTGAACGTCCCATTGGGGAGAGCGTCCACTCCCGGAGGAGGACGAAATTCCAGAAAGCCATTAGACGTCCCGCTGAGGAGAGCGTCTACTCCCGGAGGAGGAGGTGCCCGAGGACGGGTCTTGAGTGTTTGGGTAGGGGACTAGTCTCCCAAAGTGACTCGTTACCGCGGCCGTTGGGAACCGGGTTGCCGCTTACACCCTCAGTCCACGAGGGCTGATCGTAAGCCGCCCTACAGGAGGGACTTGCTGGGTCAGGGCCCACTTCCTCGCGGAGAGGGCATCCTCGCGGGGAGGACTTCCTCACGGGGAGGGCATCTTCACCGGGAAGGCATCCTCGCGGAGAGGGCATCGCCACTAGGGGCGGTCAATAAGAACCTGCAGTGAGACAGTTGAAGAACAAAGGCTATGCATTGATTAACAAAATATACAAAGCCCCCCCCTGTGAAACCGCGAAGGGGGGGGGGGGGGAAAGGAAGCTACAGTGTCCCTCCTCCCCCTCCGGCATGATCGCTCCGGGGGAGGGGACAGGCCCGTAAGGCTAGACGTAGAACTTGCGAAGTAAACGCAAGTTCCAGGTGTGCTTCAGCTCCTGCTCTTGAAGGTTGGAGAGCTTGTAGGCCCCCGAGCCTAGGACAGCGGAGATCCTGTAGGGGCCCTCCCACTTGGGGGAGAGCTTACCCTGGGCTTGGGGGTCTGTGACGCGCTTGAGGACAAGGTCCCCAAGGCGGAAAGCTCTCTCGCGCACGCGCTGGTTGTATGCGCGCGACATGTCGCGCTCGTAGATGGCGTGGCGGAGGAGCACTCGATCGCGTTCCTCCTCCACGAGGTCAATTTCCAGCCGCCGGTTGTCTTCGTTGGTCCGGTAGGTTGCGGTCGTGGCTCCGTTCAGGAGCTCGACCCGCAGCGACCGAAAGCCGATCTCCGGGGGGAGGACTGCCTCCGCCCCGTAGACCAGAGAGAAGGGAGCACGCCCTGTGGCCTGGGACGGGGTCGTGCGCATCGAGCAGAGGATGCTGGGGAGCTCCTCTGCCCACGCGCCCCGCTTGGAAGCGGTTTGCTCGAGTCTCCGGGGTAACCCCTGTAGGATTACGCCGTTGACTCTCTCGACGGCCCCGTTGCTTTGAGGATGGGCCACTGAGGCGAAGTGGATGACGATCCCCAGGCCTTCGCAGAATTCCCGGAAATAAGCCGAGTCGAATTGGGTCCCGTTGTCCACGGTGATTTCCCGGGGGACACCAAAATGACAAACGACGTTTTTCCAGAAAAACCGCTGAACGGCCCGGGAGGTGATGCTAGCCAAGGGCTCCGCCTCAACCCACTTTGTAAAGTAGTCGACCGCGACTACCGCATACTTGTATCCTCCGGGCGCTGGGGGGAAGGGCCCTAAGAGGTCCATCCCCCAGCGCACGAAGGGCCAAGTGATGGGGATAGTCCGCATCGCTACAGGGGGGAGGTTCGAGCCCTTGGCCATCTTCTGGCATGCTTCGCACGCGGAGACAAGGTCTCGCGCGTCGCGCATGACTGTAGGCCAGTAGAAGCCCTGCCGAAGGGCCTTGGCGGCGATGGCACGCGGGGCTAGGTGAGAACCACAGCTCCTGGCGTGAATGTCTTCCAGGAGTTGAAGTCCCTCCGACCGGGGGAGGCAGCGCAGGAGGGCTGAAGCCCCTCGCTTGTAGAGCCTTCCCTCCAGTAAGAGATATGCACGGGCTTTGGCCCGGAGGCGCTTAGCCTCGGTCTCGTTGGAGGGGTCCCCCTCCCCCTTGATGAAGGAGAGGAGGGGATCCATCCATGATGACGGCCGGACGATCTCGGCGACCTCCGGGACCGGAGGCTCGGGGCCTGCGTCCGGGGAGGCCACCTAGGGCTTCGTGTTTGTTTCCAAGAAGGCCCCCTTGGGGAGCGTTTCCCGGGCGCTTGCCGCCCGGGCCAAGGCATCAGCCCGGTCATTCTCCCTTCGCGGGATATGCCGGGCCTTAAGGCCGTCGAAGTGCCTCTCCATCTTCCGTACTTCCTACAAGTAAAGACTTAGATTTGCGTCATGGCACAGGTAAGACTTGTCCATTTGGCAGACAACAAGCTGAGAGTCTCCCTTCACTACGAGGCGTCGGATCCCCAGGGAGCGCGCAAGGCGCATCCCCAGGAGCAGAGCCTCGTATTCGGCGACGTTGTTGGTTACGGGGAACTCGAGCCGCGCGGCGTACTCGAGCTCCTTCCCCTCGGGGCTCCGGAGGACTACCCCCGCGCCAGCCCCGGCGAGACACAGCGACCCGTCGAACAGCAGGGTCCAGTGGTCACTGCGTCGGGGCGGCACAGGGAGATCTTCGTCCCCGTTAGCTGAATCCACTGAAATTCCTTCTGCTGTCAACACATATCCAAGAAATGAAATTCTTGACATCCAAAATTCACATTTGTCAAACTTGGCATAAAATTGCCTCTCTCGTAGCCTTTCCAAGACTAGGTGTAAATGTTGCTCATGTTCTTCCGCACTCTTGGAATATATCAGAATGTCATCTATGAATACTATGACAAACTTGTCAAGAAAATCCATAAATGTACTGTTCATGACATTCATGAATGCTGCCGGAGCATTGGTCAAGCCAAAAGGTACTACTGTAAACTTATATAAACCATATCTGGTAGTGAAAGCAGTCTTCGATATATCTTCATTCTTGATCTTCAGCTGATGATATCCAGATTTCAAATCTATCTTGGAAAATACTTTGGCTCCTCGAAGCTGATCGAACAAGTCATCAATTCTGGGTAATGGATACTTGTTTTTAATAGTGACTTCATTCAAAGCTCGGTAGTCTACACACATTCGTAGAGTTCCGTCTTTCTTTCTCACAAACAAGACTGGGGCTCCCCATGGCGAAGCACTGGGTTTGATAAATCCCTTGTTTTCCAAGTCTTCGAGTTGATTCTTGAGCTCCTCCAAATCTGTAACTGGCATCCTATAGGGACGTTTTGCTATAGGTGCTGCTCCTGGTTTAAGTTCAATACTGAATTCTATTTCTCTGTCAGGTGGCATTCCCGAAAGTTCTTCTGGAAATACATCAAAATATCGTTGCACTACAGGCACTTGTTCCAGAAATAACTTTTGTAATGCTTGAACAGATCCTAGCGGTCTCTTGACTGCTGATCTTTCTGCATGGAATAGAACTCTCTCCCCTTGGCTACTGACAAGACTAAGGGTTTTCTCTTCACAATCTACTAGACCTTTATGTTGGGACAACCAATCCATTCCCAAGATAATGTCTAGACCTTGCAGTTCTAGAACTAGTAGATTTGCCTCAAATTCTACTCCTTCTATATTGAAAGTTACATTTGGCCAGATCGAGTAAACAGATAATCTAGCCCCTGGAGTTTGTATAACCATAGAGTACTCTAGTGGTACTTGGTCTATATGCATTTCAACTTCAGATGTAAATGCTTTTGACATGAATGAATTTGTAGCACCAGGATCAAACAATATTAAGGCAGATGCAGATTGAATCAGAAATCTACCTAGAAGAATGTCGGTGGCGCTGCCCGCTTCTTGAATTGAAGTATAGTTTAATCTTCCTCCTTGGGTTGCAGTTGGTGCTCTACCTCTTCCTCTTCCTCGATTAGCCATGTTTCCTCCTCTTCCTGCTGAATTTCCTCTAAAATTCTGCGATGGTGATGCTCTGGTAACTACTGGCTGTGTTCCTGCCTGAGATCTGGCAATGGACATCGGAAGTTGTATCCAAGGACAGAATTCTTTACGGTGCCCACGCTGTCCACAATGATAGCACTCAACACGAGGATGAGGGCAATCCTTCTGAGAATGATTTCCTCGGCAGTTGGGGCACAATGTCGTTGCTGGTCTGGGATTCTGATAGAATGGTCGAAAATTGGGAGTGATAGGAACTCTTCCTCTGGTTGGATTTGACTGTGGTCGTGTTTGCTGGAACATCCTCCTCTTTCGGCTTTCTTCCCCCATATTCTTCTTCTCTTCTACCTTTAAAGCTCTGTTCACTAGTGTTTGAAATTCTGTAAGTTCATGAGAAGCAATTTGATACTGTAAATAGTGTTGAAGTCCTTCTGTGAAGCGCTCTATCTTCTTCTCTTCAGTATCCACATCTCCAGGTGCGTATCGAGCCAAATGAGTAAATTAGTGTAGATACTCAGTAACTGACTTACTTCCTTGAGTTAAATTCCGAAATTCCCGACGCTTAGCTGCCATAACACCAGTAGGTATATGAAATTTCCAAAATTGATCCTTAAATTCCCTCCAAGAGATATTATCTTTATCATGGTGAGCTTCCTGGTAGTTCATCCACCATGCGGCTGCAGCTCCTGATAACTGATGAGATCCAAACAAAACTTTCTCTCGTTCGCTGCATCGGACCGTGTCTAGTTTCCTCTCGATATCCCGTAACCAATCATCGGCAACCATGGGATCAGTCGCACTAGAGAATGTTGGTGGACGGGTCTTTTGGAAATCTGTTAATCTTGCTCCTACAGCAGAAGTAGTTCCTTCTGTTGTTCCAGTAGGCAGTTTCTGAACTATCTGAGCTAACAACTGGGTATGAGCTATCTGAGCTTCCTGTCGACTTTTCTCCATTGACAACAAAATTTCCTGAAGACTGGGTTGTTCATTCTGAGGTGGATTGGAACTCTGAGATCCTTGCTGAAACAAAGGGTCTCTTGTCATAGTTTCTTCTTCCTGCGGAGTCTGACCTATATCTTCTCTTCCACTTTGAGATCTCCTTCTGGTGTCAACCATGGTGGCTCTGAAAAAAGTTTTAGACGGATCTAACTAACTAAGGCCAACTAAGACAGCAATGCAGAAATTAATGCAACTACTTTAATGCATAAAATTACTTAGGCTATTAGCCATAATACACAAATTAACCATTGCAAAAGCAACAGCGAATCACAAAGCTATTAAGAGTATCCACTAGCTCTGTCTACACCAACCTCTAAGACACTCTGAAACAACAGAACGCACTCTCACAATCTTACCGAATTTTAGAAAATCCTAAATAAAATTTTGAAATGAAGGTTTTCAAGAGCTACAAAGCTCATTATTTTTTACCAAAATAAGGTTTTCAACAAATAGTTTCTAAATAAATTACGTCTTCCTGGCACGGCCAATTTCCTAAAGGTGTCGTCCTACAGTCAAGTTCTCATGTTGCTCTGATACCAACTTTTCTTGTCGCGCCCCGAGACTGGGATAACGACTATTCCTGTAGAGACCTAGCTCGCTGCAGCTAGTCCCATTCTCACAAACCTTTGACTTCCCAGGATGAGTCAAACACAGGAGTATATTACATTGCAACAGAGTACTCACAAAATATTAAGCAGTGTGGCCTGCTGGCCTTAATATTACATAAAGAGGATTACAATGCCTACAAGGCATTCAGGGTTTAACAAAATATTTAACTACGCAGCAGAAGATAGGTGACCCTCCCACAAAAGAAGTTGACGGCAGAACAACACACTTCAGGGCTCTGGAGGAACTGATTCTCCTCCTTCTGGATCCACGTAATACTCCGTGCCATCGTCTTGATCAAAGTAGGTTCCATCTATTGAGTTGAATGTTGCAAGGGTGAGCACTTACGTACTCAGCAAGTCATAGGTAAGAGTAGATACATATAGTAGTGATGATATGAACCTAGACTAGTCAAGAATTATGGATATTTGTAAAATAATCTTTTCCTTTCTCATCTCATCTTATGGCAGCACTTTTTATAATATAACATCATCAATCATGTTCACTAGATTATAGCACTACTGCGACACGTCGACACACGACAGCCCACGGCAGCACTCCTTATCATGACAACACATGTCATTTGGGTAATCTTGATTAAACATATTTTATTTAGAAAATAGTACTTGTGTCACACCCCGTGGATTTAATCCACCGCAGCAGACTCCTATAAACCCGGGAGCTCGGAGTATTCGAATACATTTTTAACTCTGCAGAGAGGTACCAATTTACCCGTCAAGATATTCCACTTTCAAACCTTTCCTATCATAACAAAATGATTGGACCCCTGACTCACTTCATACTGTGAGCGGCAAGGTGGAAATAACAAGAACTTTTGTTATGTTTTACTCACAATTCACCCCCGACCCTGTGGCTCTCAGCGAGGCACAGTTGTGGCAGGTTGTATCCAAACCTCCACCCCATTGCTTATTCCCATTACTGGGTCAGCGTGCTTGATCACCTTCAGTGATATGTGTGGGAGCCGCGCTCCGTGTTTATCGTGCATCACTACACATCTCATGCAGGGGTTTCATGTGCGATCCACATAATTACTTGTTCAGGCCTGTCCCATACCAGGCTTGCGGTTAGCACGTTGTTCATGCCACTAGACGCACAACACAAGGTTCTAGTCCTTATATGCCAATGACCAGACCATCCACAACCCTGCACCTTCAGTGCCTGCATTCCTTTGCAGTCTAGCACCTCCAGTGCTACAGCCATCCACACCATTTTTCTGGTCACGGCTAGGGGTTTTATTTCATGAATATAAGTATATAAATACATATAATAGTTCATGGCTCAAAACTTGTTTATTTCACATTTCACAGATAACCAGTCTAGTACTGCCAATTCATAAATCAACCATTCTCAATCTTTCACATGCAATATTGCCTATATTCAAGGTTATATTATAGCAACATTTAAAATATAGGTTCAAGATGACCAAGGATATGACTTGCCTTCCGCGTCGTAAAATACAGCAGTCGATGACGGGTCAACAGCAAAATCTTCAAAGTCAGCTTCTGAATCTGCTCGACGACAAACAAACACACAATAATTACTTATAATATTTAAAATGTTTTATGACTTATATGCAGAAATGCACAACAAGCATGATTGAACTAAACTGGTGATAGCTGCAAACTGAACTGAGTCGAGATTCTAGGGTTTCAAGGAATTTGGGCTAAGGATGGTGATTAAATAATCTTAGGGTTTCAGGATTGCAATAGGGATAACAATTTTGTGGCTGGTTTAATCAAAACAGCGAATGTCAACAGATCGACATTCGGATCAAAGCTTGGACATAGCTTTAAGAAAAGCTAGGATGCTTATCTCAAGTTGTGGTAGTAGAAGAAAATGTAGATCACAACTCTACAAATTCAGTGGACAAAGTGGTTTTCAAATTGCACAACCAGAAGTGGGTAAACAAGGTCAATGCCACTGGCTGACAAGCTCTGGCATAGAGCTGACAATGCCAAAAATTAGGGCTTACCATAACTTTTGATATGGAGCTCCAAATGATGCACCACTTTGTCTGGGAGGTAGGCTTGAGTAACAGGAACAATTAAGTTAACAGGATCTAGGACAGGAAATGGCTGGAAAGCAAGAAATTTGATGATGAACAGAGATGAACTGGCTGCACTAGCTCAGTTCTGGACAAGATCTTGGCATGGCTGTAACTTCCAATCTAGGCCGATCTAGGTGTCGGGCTAGAAGACAAAAATGCTCAGGAGACTAGGGCACATCTAAGTGACAAGGTGATTTGGGCTGAAACGGCCGGAAACACTTTTCCGGTCATCGGCGCCGGAGAAGAGACACTGCTGATTGGGGGTTTTTGCTACAGGCCAAGAGAACTTAATTCCTTGCTTGGAGAGCATCTAGGAGGTATAGGGAAGCTTCTGGTAACATCAAATTGACCGGAGGATCACCGGAGAAGCCTGGCGACGATCGCCGGTTTCTGGTGAAGCTCAGGTTAGGGAAAACTTTGATTCTTGCTCAAACTGGAAATCTAAATACACAGGCTTGCTTGAATTAGTTTACTGATCAATTTTTATTACAGACTCGAGAGCTAATTTGGAGTAATTTGGCCTGCATTGCCGGAACAGGGCAATCGACAATTCCGGTGATCGCCGGCGTTAGGGGTCACCGGTGAGCAATTAAATAGTACTACACAGAGAGAATAAGTAGAGGAACTCACTGATGGCTTAAATTTGAAGGCTGATGCAGCGGATGAAGCTGGCACCGTGAGCCTCCTCGACGGCTCGCCGGAGAAGAAAACGAAAACAGCAAATTCTGGAACTTGGCTGGTTTCTGGTGAAGTGTGGAGAAGCTGCTGAACATAGGGATGCTTAAATAGGCAGGCGAAGCTTGCAAGGAGGGGAAACAGCGAAGTGATTGGCAACTGGGGATGAGACCGGTTGCGTGCTGAGCATCAGCGGTGAAGACACAGCGAAGAACGGTGATTGCGACGGCGACAGGACTGCAACTATCCACATTGTCGTTCATCGTGAGTTTGCAAAGATGGAGCAAGCGGTGGCGACAACTACTGGCGCGGCAAAGCAACGTGGCGATGGATTGCTGACAAAAGCCGTTGATCGCGCGCGGAAGCAAGCGCTGGTCGTCGACGTAGCAGCAACCTTGCCACGGTGACGGCTGAGGCGAGGACACGTGCGCACTGGCATGCACGGTCACAGTGCGGCGAAGCTTCACCGGCGGCGAGCAACCACGGCGCAAAGAAACACGGCAAAGCTTCTGGTCGTGTACAGCAAACGGCCTGGTCGAATGCTGCTGTTGCCCTGGTCGAAAATGGACTGAAATGCAGTTTCAATTCTTTGAGTTTTGGACTGAAATGTAAATCTGGAATTTTGAGAGATTTAAACTGAAATTGATTCTGCTGTTTTGGTAATCCTTATTCAACAGATGATTTGGCAGAGATTGAAGATAAAATTTGGCACATTTGGATAGCTTTTGATACAACTGAACATAGGGTAATTTAGGGTAAAACAAGATTTAAGTTTTGTCGATTTCGAATTCTGGCATTTAGGGTTTGATTTTGATATCTGCACAGAAGAGAGACTTGTGGCAAATAGCATTTTGAGAAGATTTGCCGAAGAAATTCTGAATTTGGAGTTAATCTGGAGATTTTAGCCTTTTTGGGTTTTCAGATATCAGATAAGGACTAATTTGCGATAACTCTTGGACTGATTTGTGAAAAGAGTCTAGATGGTGAAATATGGCTGTCAACTTTTTATATTAAGGTATTGACATACCCATGATCATATTCCAGGAATAATCTGGTCTGAACTTGGTCAAGATTCGGATTAAATCTGTATTTCTGAAACTTAGGGTACTTAAGTAATATAAGGTATTTCTGTTTTCGAAAACAGAAGGAGCTGATAAATCTTGGAGTTAGAGATAGAATTGGATCTAGGTTCTGAAGGCTTTTAGATTCAGGATAACTAATAGATCACATCTGAACAATCTGATCTTGATTTGAGGTCACATGATAGATTTTGGAGATTTTAGGGCTTGAGATAGAAACTGACCTGGCTATTACTACAGATACAAGCATGCATGCCATTTATGAAAAAGGAAATTTTCACCCCTAACTCAGGGCGTTACACCAGGTCCCCGGGCAAATGGCGGCGCCCGGGACCGGCGCCGGAGGCCAGGTCCCAGGGGCCGAAAGGCGGTGCCTGGGACAGACCTGGTCCTTGGGGCCGAAAGGCGGCACCCGGGACAGGCGCCGGAGGCCAGGTCCCGGGCAAATGGCGGCGCCCGGGACCTGCGCTGGAGGCCAGGTCCCGGGGGCCAAAATGGCGGCGCCCGGGGAGGCCCCGGAGGCCACGTCCCCGGGCAAATGTGACACAACTTACCTGGACTTAGTCTCACGGAGATTTCCCCCAACATTAGTTATTTGTGCTTACATCGAGCTTATGCTAATCATTATCATGACATGAGTAGTATAGATCTTGTGCATATTTCTTTTATCATATAAGGATCTATATCTTACTCATTTGCTATTTGTTGAAAATGGTTTTGCCATTTCACAGAAAAGAGAAATTATTGAGTGAACTCTTTTGTGGAGTAATTTCTCTGGTGATTAATTAAAACCTAACTATGAGACTAACGATGTGCACTGAGTGTATGTGTGTTGTCTCAAGGTGTATTGCGAGATGAAAGCAAGTAAGGGTGTGTAGAGGATGATGTTGATATGAGCCATCTTAAGCGAGGTCGAGCTTTGCAAAGTCAAGCTTCGCAAGGTCGAGTTTCACCGAAGGTAAGATCCATGATTATGGATTATTTCTTAGGATTTTATTGGTCTCGGTGTTTGGAGATAGACCGGTTTGATAGGACTTCTTTTTACTAGTTTGACCATACTATTAAGAGGGGTCAGAAACTAGTTTTATCTAGTGTGGAAGCTAAAATGCATACATATCTGATGAAGGCACGTATGCCCGATCTTTTGGTGAGAGGGATGACTTCGATTTGATGGAGAGTGACCTTGGTGATCCGGCTACAAACCAAACAAGAGTACGGACACCCTTGCAATCGCTAAACCACACTCACGAGTCATTATCAACCATGCCAACACGCAGCTGACCTGATCACGAGGATCAATTCCTGGAAGCAACCAAAGAACAAGCAAGAACAAGACAAAAGTAATCGAAAATTGCAAATATGGATGAAAGCACATGATAAATTTGAGCTTGTGTAACTTGTAGTTGTTGGTCTAACCGACACAAGAGCACAAGGATGAAGTCTCACACATGGGAAAAACTAATCTAAACAATACCTGAGGAAGAATGGGAAGGGTGCCAGCCATATGTAACAGGGGTGGCGGCCAAGGAGGTGGACGTGAAACCCTAGGGGTACAGGCCCAAGGTGGAGGTGACGTGGAACCCAGCAGGTTATGTGTATGGATTGTTTCATTTATTGCGGATGATCTAGAAGGAATTTGGATGTGGGACCAATCCCATTGGAAAGGTGTCATCATGGGTTTCTCTATGAAGTACTCATTTGCCCCAAATGAACTTCATTCGTGGCCCGGGCATCCATTTGAAGTTGGACTACTGCTGGATGGCCGAGCTAGACTCGCGGACGAGTTGGGCTTGATCTTGGGCTGGGCTTGATGAGTCGTGGATTGTTTCACCTTTGATGTAGCTCACTGATCCTCTGATGTGGGCGTAGTGAATGCCTCGGCACATGGATTCATGCCGACTCGCTGTTCCCCTTGATCTTCTCGTGGCGGCAAGGAAGTAGTGGATGGAGTCTTGTTCATATCCGAGCTAGTGATGTCCTCGTCATTCTCCCCTTCTTGAATTTGAGTCATCCTCGACTCAAGCATAATCTCCTGCAAAAGGTTAGTACCAACACGAGGCAAAGCAACATGCATATACTTATTACATGCATATACTTATTACATGTAGGTTCAAAGGAAAACTAGAGGAACTTGACGTGAAATGATTAGTGCTATTGCAATCCTCTAGTTCATCACATTGTTGCACAACAAAAGGAGGTTTCAGATTTGAACATATGTAAACTCGATGCACCATATACTCTCCTTTATCACTAGGTTTGCCAATGAAATGAAAATTATTTGTCGATAACCATGGCAAATCAGAATGGACAAAAAGTCTCTCCTCTAAACTATTTAGATCACATAGAACATCGAATTCAATATAACCAAAGTATTTAAAGAAGACAACAATTTCAGCTCATCTTTTTCACTAGCAATGTGAAGAACATGTGTATTTTCAGGACAAATGTTTGGTTCAAAAACAGAAATAACATGTTCATTCAATAGGGTTGGCATGGAAATAATGAAGCATTATCACACAACTCTTCTTTATCACGAGAAATAGCAAGCAGAATTGCATGTCTTTAAGTTTCACATAGCTTCCACCTCTGGTCATGATCGAGCAAAGTTCTTCCACAATTTTTTGTTCACATCGAGTAGCATCATCGACCACGGTTTCTTCAATCGCCTCATCTTCCACCAAAGCATCTGTAAGTTAATAATATGTAGATTTCATTGCTTGACGCTAGTTTCAACTGTCGCAATTCAGAAATAATAGTCGATTTCGCCAAGTTAAGTTCGAGTTGCTTCGCGCACAAACTCAACTCGGCGAGGGGCATTTGTTCGATGAATTTTTGTAATAAAAAATTCATTAGAAAACTTCTATATGAAAAAAGGCTAAAATAAAAATACACATATATTTAGACTATAAAAAATGATCAAAAATCTGGAACAAAACCCCACTAGTCAAAAAACTGATCAAAATTGTATTGGTCAAAACCTACTCAAAAAACTAGTCAAAATTGGACTCGTGAAACCTGGTCGAAAAATTGGTCAAAATTGGACTGGTCAAAACCTAGACAAATTTGACTCGTATTCGATCTGGTCGCACTGACATTCAGCCCGAGTTCGAACATGACTTATCTCTAATTTTTTTAAATAACAAAAGTCTATCTCTTATCAAATTCAAAAAGGGATAATCTCTATCTTTATCCTTTTGTTTATTTAAATAAGAAAATATATCTCCTATTCAAATTCAAAAAGGGGATAATCTCTATTTTTATCTTTTTGTTTATTTAAATAAGAAAACATATCTCATATGCACATTCAATAAGGGGATAATCTCTATCTTTATCCTCTTGTTTATTTAAATAAGAAAATATATTTCCTATTCGAATTCAAATCCCCTAAATGTCTCTATGTTGTGAGATAGTTGCAACTAACCTAGATGCTCTATAAATAGAGAGGGGTGCTAGCCTTTTGAGGACACAAACAGAGGTGCAAAGCAGATGGCACAGGATGATAGAAGATGAGGCTCAGGAGCTCTTTTCCTTGTGCTTCCAAAACTCCAATCAAGCAACCTTTTGAAAATGGACATGGGTGAATCTTATTTATCTGCATATACATGAACATGCATCATGCATCTTTTGATCAAAGATCAAACCCCACCAAAGTTGTGGCCGATCAAAGATCTGAAAGTTGTTTACTTTCAATCAAAGATCAAACGCCACCAAGGTCCCGGTTGATCAAAGATCCAAAACTGCATGTTCATCCTTTGATCACAGATCAAACCCCACCAAAGTCACGGGTGATCAAAGATCTGAAAATTGTTTACTTTTGATTAAAGATAAAAGTCTACCAAGATCCCGGTTGATCAAAGATCCAAAACTGCATGTTCATCCATTGATCAGAGATCAAACCCCACCAAAGTCGCGGCCGATCAAAGATCTAAAAGTTGTTTACTTTCGATCAAAGATGAAATGCCACCAAGATTCCTGTTGATCAAAGATCCAAAATTGCATGTTCATCTTTTGATCAGACATCAATCCCCACCAAAGTCACTATCAATTAAAGATCTAAAAGTTGTTCACTTTCGATCAAAGATCGAGTGCCACCAAGGTCCCAGTTGCTCAAAGATCAAAAAATTGCATGCTTATCTTTTGATCAGAGATCGAAACCCCACCAAGGTAGCCGCCGATCAAAGATCTGAAAGTTATTTACTTTCGATCGATGATCAAAATGCCACCAAGGTCTCAATTGATCAAAGATTTGAAGGTCAGGTGTGCACTTTCAAAAGAGTCATTCCAAGGGGAAGGTTCTATCTAGAAGTTTGTTCACTTTGTCCCATGGGAGATAGATCAATGATAACTTCTAAGCTAGAAGTTCAATCGACCACAATTTTTTATGGTGAACAGAGGACTCTATGAGACAGTTGTCCACAAAATTTCAAGTCAATCAGAGAGCTCTAAGGTGCAATTTGACCAAACAAGATGATATGTCCAGAAGCTTGTTTGTTCCCTTTACCCCATGGGAGATAGATTGATGATAACTTCTCATCTAGAAGTCCGATCGACCCCAAAGTTTTGTGGTAAATAGAGTACTCTATGAGCAACCTGTCCACCAAATTCTAAGTCAATCAGAGAGCTCTAAGGTGCAATTTGAACCAAGGAGATACTCTGTCGAGCCGCTTGTTCATTTTGTCTCATGGGAGATAGATTAATGATAACTTCTCATCCAGAATTCTGGTCAACCCCAAAATTTTATGGTGAATAGAAGACTCTATGAGAATCCTGTCCACCAATCTTCAAGTCAATCAGAGACCTCTAAAAATCTAATTTGACCAGAGGAAATATTTTGATCAAAAGAAAATTCAGATTATCCCACGGGAGAAGATCGATGATAACTTCTGATCGAGAAGTCCGATTGATCCCAAATTTTAATGGAGAACAGAAGGTTTATACGGAAGTAATTTCGCAAAGTTCACATAGATTAGAGAACCAGAAACCACCAAGACCATTACAAACTTCTCTGTCTTGTTGAATTCCAGTTTGACGTACGAGTAATGTAATGAAGATAATTTCTAATCCGACAGTCCGATATATCTCAAATTTTGATGAGAAACTAAGGATTCGTGCGGAAACTATTCCTCCAAGTTTCAAGCCAATCAGAGGCTAGAAATGCTCCCATCCAATTAGTCAAAGAGGAGCTAGTGCAATGATTAATCATGTCTGAAGCTGTCAAGATAAGTCGAAATCCTACTAAGTCCTTGATGGATATTTCAATGGGCTGTCTACCATGCAATATACTTTTCTTGAAGCTAAGAAAGTCAAAGATGTTATCACAAGTCATCCATCTGTAATTTACATGTTGCTGGGTACCAATGAGGCAAAGGCAACATGACTTTTTGTCCGTGACTGACGAAGCTGGACACCATTCATGCCGGGTACTGATGAGGCGAAAGCATCTATTTGTTTGTTATCAACGAGGCTGAACAACGCCTAGGCCGGGCACCGACGAGGAGAAGGCCACATTTTGTCATAGGATAATAGACTGACAAGGCTATGGATTTGCATACTTTTATGCATGGGCATACGCATTGCATTCATTCATTTAGGGGCAAAGTTATTTTGAAGCTCGAAGACGACGATTATCGGCACAGCTTAATCAGAGGTTTTCTGTGGACTTGTTCTACAGATGTAATTAACTAGTAGCTTTTCAAAAGACCTGAGGAACCATGAACCATGCAATCACCTGAAGCCAAGATATGCTTTCCTTTGGTACAATGAGAGATTGTGAATCCCAAAGGGACTTGTAACTTGTAATTTTTTCAGAATTAATAAACTAAAGTGTTTCCTAAGATTGTACATTCTCTACCCTTTTATTTGTATACTTATGTATATTAGCACGCCCGCAACACGAAAAGGGGCCAATTTCCCGGAATAGAGATCTTCTCAGCGAAACAACGTCGTCTTATCTTGATGACTGGGATGAATTGGGGTTTGAAAGAACCCTGAATACCCATCATGAAAACAAAAATGTTAATGCTTGGCCAATCCTTCCTAGTGGCACTATTTAATTTGCGATAGTCAATGCACATGCACCATCCAGTAACAAGTCTAGTAGGGATCAATTCATTGTGAGCATTCTTAATCACAGTCATACCTCCTTTCTTTGGAACCACATGAACAGGACTAACCCAATTACTATGAGAAATAGGATATATGATACCCGCTGCTAATAGTTTAGAAATTTTAGCTTTAACGATTTTATCCAAGTTTAGGTTTAGTCTGCGTTGATGCTCAATCGAAGTTTTAGTTTCATCAACTAGAGAGATTCTATGCATGCAAATTTCAGGTCTAATCCCTTTGATATCATCAATTGAATAGCCTAAGGCATTGTGATTTACACGAAGTAAAGAAACAAATTTTTCTAGTTGCTAATTGGTCATGTTTGCATTAACAATAACAGGTTGCATCTCATCATCATCCAAACATACATATTTTAGTGAGGAAGGAAGAGTTTTAATTGTAGGTCAAACGTTGTGCAATGGTAAGAGAAATCACACTAACGCTTGCACCTAGGTCGCAAAGAGCTCGATTGATATGTACTGTACCTATGTTGCAAAGGATGGTGAAGCTCCCTTGATCTTGCAGCTTTGTTGGCATCATGTTCTGAATCATAGCACTACAATTCTCGGTCAAAGCAACAGTTTGAAATTTACTCAAATCCCACTTTTCAATAAGCATATCTTTCAAGAATTTTCCATAAGAAGGAATTTGAGTTACTAAATCAGGGAAAGGGACATTCACATTAAGCTTTTTCAAGATTTCCATAAATTTTTCAAATTGCGTATCGAGATTCACTTTAACGTACCTTCCTAGGAAAGGTGGAGTTGGATCATAAACACGTGTTACCTGATTTTTATCCACTTTCCTTTTCTTTTGGTTTGGTGACCTTTTCATCATCCTCTGCCAGCGGTAATGATACTTCCTTTATTCTGCTTGCCGGTGCAGGTTTGGTTGGTGGTGTTCGTTCTGGTAGCTTTGTTCCACTCCTTAAGATCACTATATTAGAAATAAGAGGGAGGTAGGTCAATATGACTATAAAGAAACCATCTCACGAGGATTGATCGGTTTAGAAGGAAGAGGGTTATTTTTTTTGGTGTAGGATTCGCCAATTGTGCAATGTGAGTCTCGAGCATGCAGATGTGAGTTGATATTGTAGGAAACAGAGTAAGCTACACTGGAAGAATTTCAAAAAAAAATTTATTCGAAGGCTTCAAGTAATAGATCATAGATTAGATTGTTACCAGCAGTAGAAGCAGATTTGGTGAAGCGATCGAATGTTCACAGCAACCGTTTGCGGATCGTCCTGATCAGCGCAGCACAGCAATTGCAGCAGCGCCTCTACCAATATCCACATATATCGGGATGGAACGTCGTACGATGGTGTGATAGCACCCATGTGCATGACAAGGGCTTAGGGGCTATTACTTTAGAGGAGATGGCAGCTATGGCTTTTCTGTGATGTTCACAAAGCCCATCACATCTCTCTTTATATAGAGCCATGCAGAAGAAATCTTAACAGATTAGGTTTCCTGATGTGATACGAATCTTATCCAAACTGCAGGAGGAGTTTAACATTAAATCTTCGTATCTGATACGAAAACCCCATAACAGACCCAATCTGAATGCAGAAATAGTCTAACATTAGCTCTCTGAGTCTGATACGAAAACCCCATAACAAAGCCAATCCGAATGCATAAGGAGTCTAATATTAAGTCTCTGGACTTGATACGGAAACCCCATAATAGACTTAATCCAAATTACATTGTTCCAACCCGTTAAGTGTGTGACCCTATAGGTTCATGTATAGTTAGTCACGACCCAGGAATACTTACCCGAATTGTAAGTCGGTAGTGGCCCCTAGCAGGACATAACGGCTATCCAAATACACACAAAGATCATATTCAACAAACCTATATATTGTCTTCATGTTGATCCTCTTGCCATACGATACCAGGTTAAACCCAAGGTACGAAATGTGCCACCTTGCACAATTCAATCTTTTCTCGATTTCATAGTGAGCTGATAGTCCCGTAGTTGACACTCAACTACAAATGGCATGGCCATGCATTTCTCAATTAATCTATATCGAGGGTCCCAGAGATATATCTCTCATTATATGAGAAATGCAAATTCCATCTTAACCATTCATATTCCTCCGCATGGCTCATAGCATACCCGAATATTACCTTTATTTCCATTTAATTAAAAGTAGCGTTTGGTAGTATCAAAGTATACTACTATACATGTAGGAAACTATGATGGTCTCAGGTCTAAGAATCAATCATAAACATTATTGGAGACCAACTGGTGACACTTAAATAACAAACCAAACAGTGTCCCAAAATGGGTCTATCCAACATTATATTCTCCAATATATGTCCACATTATTAAGTTGATATCTTATAACCATGGTCCGTGAAACATAACTATCAATCAATATATGGGTTGATCCATTAATCAATAATGTCCTATTTAAAGATAATGGATAAGGGACTTTATTAGAATAATATCATCAAATAAATTTAGAGTCTGATGAACAAGTCACACACTTGTTGATCGAACCAAGATGATAATTTATTCAAAAACAAAATAATATATTATTCAAATGTTCATAAACATAACAAAGATAAATACATCTCCGTGATTTTCCCTAGGATATATCACTAAGAATCTCCCATTTGAACTAGAGTCAATCACAAATGTATCTAATACCTATTGCTCTAGTATGCACCTCATGCTTTCGTTGCGAGAGAGGCTTTGTTAGTGGATCAGCAACATTCAAATCGGTGGACACTTTGAAAATCTTCACATCACCTCTATTCACGATTTCTCAGATGAGGTGATAACACCTGAGTATATGTTTTCAATTCTGATGAGACCTTGGTTCCTTCGTTTGCGCAATGGCTCCACTATTATCACAATAGAGATCCATTGAGCTTGAAATGCTAGAAACCACACCAAGTTCAGAGATGAACTTTCTATTCCAAACAGCTTCTTTGGCAACTTCAGAAGCAGCAATGTACTCTGTTTCTGTTGTAGAATTAGCGACAGTTTCTTGCTTTGAACTCTTCCAGCTTATAGCTCCTCCATTAAGGCAAAACACAAAACCAGATTGCAATTTTAAATCATCTTTGTCGGTTTGGAAGCTAGCATCGGTGTAACACTAACAACGAGCTCTTCCTCACCTCCATAAACCAATAACACATCCTTAGTCCTTCTCAAGTATTTAAGGATGTTTTTTACAGTAATCCAGTGAATCTCACCTGGATCTGATTGGTATCTGCTCGTAATACTTAGAGCATGGGAGACATCTGGGCATGGACAATGCATGGCATCTATAATAGACCCAATTGCAGAAGCATATGGAATCTTATTCATTCGGTCCCACTCACCACATGTCGAAGGACATTGACTCTTGCTAAGACTAATGCCATGTGACATGGGCAAAAAACCTTTATTGGAATCCTGCATGTTGAATCGATTCAACACTTTGTCAACATATGTAGTTTGGCTTAATCCAATCAGCCTTTTAGATCTATCTCGATAGATCTTAATACCCAAAATATATGCTGCCTCACCTAAGTCTTTCATAGAAAATCTACTTTTCAATGAGGACTTCACAGACACAAGCATAGGAATATCATTTTCGATGAGAAGTATGTCATCCACATATAAAACCAGAAAGGCTCTTCTTCAATTTTTATGAAGCCAAATTGTTTGATTACTTCATCAAAATGAAGATTCCAACTCCGAGATGCATGCTTCAACCCATAAATCTTTAGGCTGTGCCATATACACATCCTGACTTAGGTTTCCATTTAGGAAAACTGTTTTGATATCCATCTGCCATATCTCATAATCAAAATAGGCAACAATAGTTAGGATGATCCTGATTGACTTTAACAACGGGCGAAAAGGTTTTATCATAATCAACATCTTGAATTTGCATGAAACCTAGCTTTTGCATGTAATCGTGTTTTATGGATATGAACATGACCATCCATGCCAATCTTTTTCTTATAAACCCATTTGCGCACAATGATTTTTACACCATCAGGCAGATTAACCAAGTTCCACACTCGATTGTCATACATGTATTCAATTTTGGATCTCATGGCTCCAAGCCATTTCTTAGAGTCAGGGCTCATCATTGTCTAGAAATAATACTTCACACTGCTCCATTGTAAGGAACATGTACCTCTAGGTGCATGACGTACCCTTTCAGACCTACGTGTAACCGGTGGTGCCTATCCTGCATTTTCTACATTATTTGGTAGGTCTTGCTGAGCTTCAATGGGTGCTAAAACAATTTCCAGTGGTTCCGAAATTTCCTCAAGTTGCACTGGGCTCCCACTTACTCCTTTTGAGAGAAACTCTTTCTCCAAAAAGACACCACCAAACACTTTGTTTTCTTCTTGATTATAGAAGTAATATCTTTTCGTTTCCTTAAGATATCCCACAAAGAAGCATTTATCCGATTTGGGTTTGAGCTTATTAGACATTAAATATTTTACATAAGCCTCACAACCCCAAATCTTAAGAAAAGACAACCCGGGACGCCTTCCATTCCATATCTCAAATGGTGTCTTTTCTATGGCTTTTGATGGAGCCCTATTTAATTTGAACGCAGCTGTTTCTAAAGCATATCCCCAAAAGGACAATGGAAGATCAGTTTGGCTCATCATTGATCGAACCATGTCCAACATGGTCATGTTTTGTTGTTCTAACACACCATTCCATTCCGTTGTTCTAACACACCATTCTGTTGTTCTAACACATGTTCCGTTGCTCATCATTGATCAAACAATTCCGTGTTGTTTTAGATGATCACCAAATTTTTGGCTCAAATACTTCCCTCCACGATCATATCGTAGGGTTTTGATTGTCTTGGCAGGTTGATTCTATACTTCATTCTTAAATTCCTTGAATTTATCAAATGTTTTAGATTTATGCCTCATTAAGTAGACATATCCATATCTACTAAAGTCATCGGTAAAAGTTATGAAGTACTAAAAACCACCTCTAGCTGTTGAAATTAATGGTCCACATACATCGGTATGAACAAGAGCCAATAAGTGACTTGCCCTTTCACTTTCACCTGTGAAAGGTGCTTTTGTCATTTTACCAAGTAAACAAGATTCACATACATCAAATGAGTCTAGAAGACAATCTTTCAGGAGTTCCATGATGTGTTTCTTATTTATATGGCCTAAAAGACAATGCCAGATAAACATGGGAATCAAATCCTTGGGCCTAAGCCTCTTAGTACATATCTTATAGACAGGTAACGAATGATTTAGTTGATAAAGCCCATTCTCCAATGAGGCATTGCCATAAAACATATCATTTAACTAAAAGGAACAACAATTGTTCTTTATTCTAAATTCATAACCTAGCGTGTCCAAACACGACACGGATACAATGTTTTTGCTTATGGCGGGAACATAATAACAGTTAGTAAGTTCTAAAACTAATCCTGAAGATAAAGCTAATATAAAAGTTCGAACAGCTAATGATACGTTTGAGACCTAGCCTTGGTTTTCGCATTAGGCTTGCCCAAATACTAATATGTGGAGAAAAACAGGATCTTACTCGGAAGTACCGAAACCCAAAGGCTGACCGAAAACACAGCTCAAAATAATTGCACAATTCTTTATTTCAAAGAGGGCTTTACATGTCGAATGTTTGGCACACTTGCCTACGTTGAAAGAACTATCAGCTAGATATATGATCCAAGGCTGTAACAATATTCGATGATCTAAACTAGACCTATTACAAGGTATTTATAGTCCAATCATATGAGTACGTATCAGACTCAATAACCTAAATGTATTAGACTCATATAACTAACTAACCCTAAACAGATAAGTTTAGTTAGATCTATTTGGATCGAATTACAATTCCAAACAAAGAACGAATTCCTTTTCAAGGTCGCGAACTAACCCATGGTCACGAAACCTTTCCGAACTTGATTATGGTTGCGAAGCCTTATGCGATTCGACCTGAAGATCCTCCCGGATTATGACTCCCTTGTTGAGAAGTAGCCAACCCCTGTTGCGACCTCTTGATCAAACTGGAGATGTGGAAATTAGGCTTTTCCATGTTCTCTGGTGTACCACTTTGCTGCACGTACTCGTTGACCTTTTCGACCAATTCAAACATGTCTCCTTTGTGCCACTGCGGCTGGTAGTCACCTTTTTCTCCAGAATCACATCTTCGCCTAGAGGTCTGTCTCGTTGATAGAAAAAATCTTCAACCGATGGTACTATCATATCTAGCTCATCATCCAACATTGAAGGCTCGAAGAGTTTGAGATGTTCAACATTGACAACCGAGTAAATATCCATGTATGAAGGTAACTTGAGCTACAAGGATTATTACCCACTTTCTACAAAATCCGAAAAGGACCATAACGAATGGGTTTGAGTTTCTTACCTTCACCTTTAAGTCTCTCCTTACTCAGATGTAACCATACCATATCACCTTCTTCGAATTGAGCATCAACTCGATGCTGATCATGTCGCACCTTGTACTTGAGTTGAGCTCGCAGCAAGTTGTGTTCAACTTCTCGGTGGAGTCGTTGAATACCTTCTAGAAACTTTTGTGCTCGATCCTGATCAGATGCTTCCTTGGTGTTCTGCACTGAGGTAGGGATCACAAACTCCATGTCGAATGGATTCTTTGGTAGAAATCCTAAACATACCTAAAACGGTGACTTTCCAGTCGAACCATGCACTGCTAGATTAAAAGCAAACTGCAGCTACGGTATGCTTTCATCCTAGGTCTTCGGGTGCTTCGAGTTATATCCTCTCAAGAGATGAACGACTGTGCAATTTACCACCTCGGTTTGACCATCAGTTTGCGGATGAAAGGCAGTAATCCTCTTTAGCTTGGTGTCCATCATGGTCTAGAGCGGTCGCCAAAAGTGACTAAGGAACCGGGTATCACGATCAGACACAAGAAAAGTCGGTAGTCCGAAGTGTGTCCAAATGTATTGAAAGAATACCCGAGATGCTTCTTGTCCCGTAATAGTCTTTCGGCAAGGTATAAGAATAATCATTTTGGAGAACCGATCAATGACCACGAATAGATAGTCGTTGCCACATCGAGTCTTAGGCAATCCTCCCATGGTTGCGAGGGAACTGGCAAAGGAGTGTACAAACCTAATTTTCGGTTTGTCGGTTTCGAGATGCTGCAGAGACCACAACCTCGAACAAAACTAGCCAAATCCTGCTGCATACGCGGCCACAACACATATCAGTGAAGCTTTTGCAGCGTCTTTGTAACCCCAAAGTGAGCAACTACCTTCAATGTGTGCGCTTCTCACAACCATTGAATTCAAGGTGCTTCACGAGGTATGCATAGTAAATTCCCCTTGTACAAGAGTCGTTCTTGACGAACGAACTCTATAGGTTTCCCTGTTTCGAGCTCAGTCAGTGCTGTTTGAAAATCAGGGTCTTCACTGTACATAGTGGCATAGTTATCATGACATGAGGGCTCGATCGACATGAACACTGATAAACAGAAGGTTGTAACTGGTGGTCGCGACAACATGTCCGCCAATTTTTTGTGTTCACCCTTCTTGTACTTAATCACCAGATTAAACTACTGTAGATACGACATCCACTTCATGTGCTAAGTTTGCAAATATTACAATGGTTGATGGTCAGTGTGGACAACAGTCTCTTTACCCAAGAGGTAACACCACTGATGTTTCACGGCCTGATATAGTGCGCACAACTCCTTATCGTACGTTGGGTAGTTCTTTTGAGCTCCCTGGAGTAACTCAGAGTGATATGACACTGGTCGACCTTCTTGCATGAATATTGCGCCCATCGCATAACCTGAGGCATCGGTTTCTAGGTCGAATGGTTTCCGTAGATTCGGCAAAGCTAACAAATGCGCCTCGCTGATCTTCCTCTTCAGCAAAAGAAACGTGTCCTCATGTTTCCCTGTCCACTCGAACTTCTGATCGATCGTAGTTAATGCATGCAATGGAGAAGCCACAATCAAGAAGTGTCGGATGAACTTCCGAAGGTATTGGCATGCTCCCAAAAAACTGCGTACGTCCGTAATCATTTGCGGTTGCAGCCACTCACGAATCACTTTTACCTTATCGGGGTCGATTTGCAACGTACCATTGTCGACCATGAATCCTAGGTAAAGTAGAGTTTGCTGGCCGAACTCACACTTCTTACGATTGAGGCGCAGTCGATGTTGCCGCAGCTGTTGGAATACCTTTTCGACATGAATGAGATGCTCATCCCACAAACGACTATAAGCCAGTATGTCGTCGAGGTAAACGATCACAAAGTCGTTGATGAACTGTCTCAATACGTCATTCATAAGACTCATGAAAGTTGCCGGGGCGTTGTAGAGACCAAACGGCATGACCAGCCATTTGAACAGACCTTGTCGTGTTTTAAACGCGGTCTTCCATGTATCCTCCTACCAGATGCTGACTTGATGATATCCTGACTTAAGATCCAATTTGGGAAAGACAACAACATGCTTCAATTGGTCTAGCAGGTCGTCAATACAAGGAACGGGGTACCGGTTCTTGATGGTGGTCTTGTTCAGTGCTCGATAGTCAATGCACATACGCCAAGTTCCATCTTTCTTTGGCACTAACACGTACCACAAGAGATCCACAAGGTGAACTACTTAGCAGAATGACACCATCGTTCAGCAACTCACCAAGTTGTCTCCTAATTTCCTCATTCTCCAATACCGAGTTGCGATACATGCTCAGATTGGGAAGTGTCGCATCGGACACGAGCTGAATTTCATGCTTGACTGGACATTTTGGTGGACGACTCTGGGACTCTCGAACATATTACTATATTCCTCCAGCAGTCTTGATAAATGACCAGAATTCTCTCGGCATGCCAACGACAATGCTGGTTGAGTACCCTCACCTTAACCAATGGGTCGAATCATGACAAGCACGTACTTGTGACATGCGTTGACAATTCGTTTGGCTTGATTTATGGTAATCAAGTTCGAAGTGTTGACGTGGATGTCTCTACTGATCACGAACTTAACTCTGTCTTTGGTGAGGTCATACTCTTGCGCACACCGATGGAAGTGAGCATCTCGATCATACAAATACGGACTCCCAAAGATCACATGACAGATATGGATAGGGACAACATCGCATGGCGCCTCATCAATATACCTTGCAGAGATTGCAAACTTCAACACACACTGACTCGTAATCCATTGGTTCACATCGGATGTAAACCAAACCAACGCATATGGTCGCGGGTGTATGGTTTTCTTCAAACCAAGTCACCGAACCACTCCAGCGGAGACTAGATTCTTTTGACTTTCGGGATCGAATATCGCTGCGACCACTTCATGCTTCACCTGGATGTTGATGGTGAACAAGTCCTCCGTTGGGTGATTGTCATTCGGTGGATCCGAACTGTGGGACCCTCATTTGAGGAATCCGGTGGCATCCGCCCAGGTGGGTTGCACTCAGAAATGGCACATTGTAGCTCACAACAACAAGATGCATTATATAAAAATGCGAGTAATTAAAAACATGTGCTGATCACAGGGACCAACATTACAATAACTTAGCGCCAAAATGACGCACATAGTGTTGATACAAAATTAAGGAGTTTTCGACACAAAGGTCGGCACAAATGAAACAGTAATAATAAGCAAAAGGACTTCATCAGTCTTCTTCTTCAGCAGCAGCGGTGTTGTACGGGCCTTCTCCACATCGGACTCTACTTTGGTACGTAACCCTCTAACAAGCTGGGTCTTCAGTTTCTTCTTCTTGTTCCACAGTGGGTTCAAGACCGTAAGATTCAGGGTTGATGAATCCTTCTTCTAAATTTGTTTGTAAAAGCAAGGGTGAGCACATTGTCCACATGGTACTCAACAAGTCCCAAATAAGAATGCAGCATATATAGATGAGGGGGGCGGGGGAATTCTCAAAGAATGGCTCTTTGGCTTTTTACATATATCTAGAATAGATTTTCGCACTTAGTTTTGAAGAAAACATCTTTATTTTCGAAAGCGGTGCTTTTAAAACCCTAAGCTAGATTTTCAGAAAATGTTCTGTGTGGCGATCTTCCATGAGTCACCACTTTATTAAGATTTTGTGAAAAACTTTCCAAAAGCTACTTGTGCTGCATCGATGTGAATAGAATCCACAACATGTAGACTCCATAACCTGGGAGCTCAGAGTATCCGATACTTTTTAAACTTTGCAAAGGTGTAGCACCTTAATCCACCGATCATTCGGCTTTCAAGTCGATACCTCTCCATGCGACTTTTACACATGTGACAAGGCCGAGATGACACAACAGTTTACAGTCCTAGCATTAACAATTCCCTGCCCGGTAAATAGACAGTTAAGTCTCAAGTACCGTTGTGGGTCCTCCCCACTGCCTTACTTCCTAGCCTGAGTCTATGTTCTCGCAAGACACATAGCCTCTCTTGATTACAGCCGCACACGACTTAATCTGGCATAGGGCGTCTTCCTTCTTTCCACCTTTTCCTCTCATGATTTTTCTGAACTCACATCACTCATGGCCCTCAGCGGCCCACCAGTTCTCGCAAGAAACCAGATCGACAACCATTGCAGGGAAAAGCTAATACTAAAGAAAGCTACTAAGTTGCGCCCGTCCCATAACCGGGCAAGTGGTTGGTATGTTTTTCATGCCGCATAGAAGCACAACACAAGATTCTAGTCCTTATGAATCTTTAGTGAGGAGTCTTTCACATTTTCAGTGTGCACACAGCACCATCCAATCAAACCATCCTCACTATCAATTCCAATCACATTTTCTTTCATAAAAAGGGTTTTGAATATGCTTTTCTCATATGTGACCATTCAACATTTAACATATAATCTTGAGCATAGTATGGCCTAAGCATGATATTCTAGGGTGACAAGGGTGCACGGATATTCAATGTCAAAAGGGGCTTTACAGTTATTTAGGTCATATCTAATCATTTCATTGAAACATACTCTTATTTGAATCTAAGGCATGCATATACTTGAAAACAGTTAACATACTTCATTTCAAAATATTAGGCTAGACATGATCAAGGGTTTGAGACTTTCCTTGCAGTGATGGGTCTAGCTGCTCAGATGAATCCTCGAAGTTCTCTTCTGCACCTTCAATTTCTGGTTCCACGGCAGACACAAACAACACATACACACTATATAAGCATACAAGTACTAGAAAATAATACGTAAATATATCGTGCATGCAGGGGAAAGGGTTTGGACAAGGTCACTTGATATTGATCGAAGAGATGGGCTTAAAAGGACTTGAATGTCGAAGGGCTGACATTCGGCTCATGGCTTGACATAGCCCTAAATTGGTTCTAGGTCTGTTTTCTGGAGATGTGACAGTAGGGAATATCATAGAACATGGCTCAGAAGGCTTAGTGGACAAAGTGGCATTTCAATAGCTCAAATGTAAAAGGTCCAAATCATCCAATGCCACTGGTGGACATGCACTGACATAGTGCTGGACATGGCCAGAAACTAGGGAATTGCATAACTTTTGACCTAGGGCACCGATTGATGCACAACTTTGTCTGGGGGTTAGGCCTTGATGACAGGAACAAATCACTTAACAGGCTCAAGGGCAGAAAGTGGCCGGACGGCAATGAACGGCGTCGATGAACCACGGTGGCGACATGGCACAGACATGGTTCTGGACAAAACTTGGCACGATCATAACTTTTGATCTAGGCCGATTTAGGGTTCAAGACAGTGGAGTAAAACACTCAGGGGGTTGAGGCCTAGCTAAATGACAAGGTTGCATCAGCTGGTTCGGTCGGAAAACAAACTCCGGTGATCGGAGCCGAAGACGAAGGCACCGATTTGGGCATTTTTGATCTAGGGCGTTTGAACTCAATTCCACACTCGGGAAGCATCTAGGGGATAACACAAAGCTACTGGTGTGCTCAATTTTGCCAGCGAATTGCTGGAGAAGCACGGCGGCGTTCTCCGGTGAACTGCCGAAGCTCGAATTTGGGGATTCGATGCTCGGGGCAAAATTGATTATTCCAATCTTGCAGGCTTACTCCTCTGAGCTCACTGATCACTTTTCTCTACTAGCACGAGGATCAATTTGGCTTGAATCACTCGGCATTAGGGGAACAGGGCAACAGTCAATCTCGGCGATCGCCGGCGCTAGGTCTCGTCGGAGTTCAATTAAATGCTATGAGACGTATACGGGAATGAGGGGAGCTTACTGGTGGCCTTGGTTTGGAGTGAGAAGCAATGGTTGAGGCTGGCACCGTGAGCTCCAGAAGCGGCTCGTCGGGAAAGAAGACGAAGGCATGGCAACGGCAAGCTCTAGAGCTAAGTCTCGAGTTGCTGGTGAAGTGTGGGTGTGCAATGAAGCACTGGCGAGAGGGGGCTTTATATAGCCGTGGGGATGAGTCCTCGGGAGCGGCAACAAATCAATGGGGAGATGCTCTCTGGCGCCAGAGCGGTCAGCGAGGCGCATTGGGACACGGCGGGAGCTCTGCCAGAGACGGAGTATTGCGCAAAATCTGGATTCGGCAGAACGATGGGATGGCGAGTCTCGGCATGGCAGCCATGTGGCAGTAAAGCTCTATCAATGGCAGCCACGAGCGCGTGAACGGTGAAGCTGCGGTCTCCGGTCATCGCCACGGTGGAGCTTCTTGGCGCGACGTGAGCACGTGCGGCACACGTAGGATTCGGCCGTTGGCGGCGCCGAATCTGGCCGGCGGTGAAGGCTACGGTGGTTCACAGCGAACAGTGGCAGCAACCACGGTCGAACATCCTTAGGTCGTGGTCGTGCGCGCGGGCTCTGGTCGTGGTCGAACTAAAGAAGCCAGGACTTGTTTGCGAGGCAAAGGGCTGATTTGTGAGGGTTTGGGCTGAATTGAGAAGGTTCTTCTCGGAATTTAGGACCTGATTGCAAATTTTGGATTCTGAAGGGCAGATTTGCAATCTGATTTTGCAGATGAGTATTACCAAAATACTTGGACTCATCCAGTGGGGAAAATGGCAAAATCTGATAAGATCTGAGGATTTCGAAAAAAATCGAAAACATGGTAAAATAGGGTAATTAGGGTTCGACATTTTTGTCGGGGCTGAAACTAGGGTTTCGGTTGAGATTTTTGAGTTCTTCCCGAAGGGAAAAACGTTCAGGAAAGTAAAAGGGGGACAACCATTTGATCAGATTTGAATTTGGAGATGATCTGAAACTTTTAGCCTTTTTGGGCTTTTTGAAAATTCTGAAAAGGACTAAACTGAAATACTTTTGGACTGAAATGTGAAAATGATCTGGGAGATGAAGTTTAGCTGCCAACTTTTTAGGTTAAGGTAGTGGCATACCTAAGATCATGATTCTAAGATAAAAGATCAAAATAGGATTGAGACATCAGGGATTCCAAAGAAGATATGCTGACTCGTGAGCAGAAAAGATAGCCAAAAACTGGGATGTTACACGTACCCTTCTCCTTCGGCATTGCCATCAAAGACAAGGTCGTATCTGCCTCATCAACCGAATTCACTCAAACAACTTCTTCGTCGGGTGAAGTCGCAGTAGCCGTAGCTATTCTTTTCCTTGATCCATTTTTCTTTCATCGAAGTTCAGGATGAAGCTTGTAGCATTTATCTTTGGTGTGTCCCGCGACTTGACAATGATCACAAAAAGTACCCGTGCCCGGCTTCGAAGCGTTTTTCGTCGGACTCATTTTTTTTTTGAGGTCGCATTGTCCTTCATGCCTTTGTCACTGCGGGATTTGTTCTTCTTCTCGATCGCCATAGCAGTTGTGCTCGCGGTTGCGATGTTGTGGACACCAAACAGACTTGCTCGGTACTGATCAATTTTTGAAGTCCAGATGTGTATTGCTAAAATACCTGAGGATCGGATAGTGATGTGTCGATGACCATTGCTTGTCTCCGGAACTCCGTAGTATAGTCTTGGATGGTCTGGTCGCGCCGTTGGTACAATCTGTGATAACGTTCCCATCTCTCCTCAAGGTAACCCATCAGATAGAATTCTTGTTGTAGAAGTCATTTAAATTGACCCCAAGCAAGGTCGTCAGCTTAACCACCGGCGACAAGGGCCTTCCACCAAGTCTGGGCGTTGTCCTTCATCTTCAAAGGTGCGAACTTCACCTTTTGAGCGCTACTGAACCCTTTCAAGTCAAAGTAGGTCTCAAACTGGTTAATCCAAGAATCCAATTTCTCGGCATCGATCACCCCATCATATATGGGTATATCAATCTTAGCGTCAACCTTAAAAGATCCGACAGCTAAGGTGGTGTTGGCGAGGTCGTCGGTCTTATAGTCGCCTTCATCTTCATCTTCGTCTGCCCTGCGCAAGTCTTCTCCAGTATTCACACCCATAACCTTCCCTGCTTCAGGAGGTACAATCATGGCCTGCTGCTTAATCCAAGCAAGCACAGTTTCCATGTCGGTGGAGAGCTTAGCCACTTGTTCCGCTAGATTGGCTTGAATGGAGGTATCGTCAGACATTGTCGGAGACGTGGTTGTAGCTGCCGTCAATTGATCGCCTGGAGTTTTGCCAGAGGTTTTGTAACCCTGGCGACTCTTCACCATTCACACGATAGGAAAGTTCCTCTGATACCAACTTGATCCATTTGAGACCTAGCCTTGGTTTTCACACTAGGCTCGCCCAATTACTAATATGTGAAAAAAAGCATCTTACTCGGAAGTACCGAAACCCAAAGATTGACAAAAACCACAGCTCAAAGTAATTGCACAACTCTTTATTTCAAAGAGGGCTTTACATGTTGAACGTTAGACACACTTGCCTACATTGAAAGAACTATGAGCTGAATATATGATCCAAGCCTGTAATAATATTCGATGATCTAAACTAGACCTATTACAAGGTATTTATAGTCCAATCGTATGAGTATGTATCATACTCAATAGCCTAAACGTATTAGACTCATATAACTAACTAACCCTAAACAGATAAGTTTAGTTATATCTATTCAGATTGAATTACAATTCCAAATAGAGAACGAATTCTTTTTCAAGGTTGCGAACCAACCCATGGTCGCGAAACCTTTCCGAGCTCAGTTATGGTCGCGAAGCCGTATGCGACTCGACCTGAAGATCCTCCCGGATCAGCTAAGGCTACAACTCTTGCTCCATTCCCAACAACGAAGTTGTACCTCGCCCTCAACCAAATTTGTAGTCCTTTTAAACCACTGCATCCAAGTGCAGATATGAGCAGCTGATTTGGTATCAAATAACCAAGAGTAGGAAGGAGAAGTAGCTAAATGAACTTCTATAACATATATACCTGAAGGAGTCTCACTTTCCTTCTTTTTCTTTAAATCTTCCAGATACTTTTTGCAATTCCTCTTTCAATGGCCAGATTCCTTGCAATAGAAGCATTCAATAGTACGAGTGGCACCTAGCTTTGACTTTCCTTTGAAAATAGGCATAGCTCTAGAGAACCTTTCTAGAGCTTTGCCTTTTCCCTTAGCCTTGCCCTTGCCCTTCTTCTTAAAGCTTTTTCCTTTTTGAACCATCATTACATTATTTACACTTTTGTTAACGTTCGGTTCCACTGTTTTAAGCATCCCATGCAATTTGGTCAATGATTTCTCCAGATTATTGATGTTATAGTTCATGACAAACTGGTCATAGCTCGGAGGGAGCGATTGGAGAATAATATTAGTAGCCAACTCTTGGCTAAGGGGAAAACCAAGTTTTTCCAAATTCTCAATGTAACTAATCATCTTGATCACATGAGGACTTACCGAGCTCCCTTCTGCCAACTTGCAATCATGCAATTTCTTGGTGGTTTCATATATTTCTACCCTGTCCTACTCCTCGAATAAGTTTCTAAGAGACACTGCCATGCCATAAGCTGTCATGTTCTCATATTGCTTCTGAACCTTAGAGTTCATGGTGACAACATTAGACAGCTGGCAGCAAGTGTATCATCGGTATGCTTTTTGTAAGCATCCTTTTGAGCACGTGGAGCACTAGCGGCTTGTTCATCAAGTATAAGAGTCTCTAGAACATAGTCTTTTTCCTCTTATTTGAGAACAATTCTCAAGTTTCTATACCAATCAATAAAAATTTGTTCCATTGAGCTTTTCTTTATTAATGACAGGTCATAAACTGAAATTGTTTGAGGAGATACCACTAGTACAGAAATGCTTTCTTCTAATGGTTCAAAACAAACCTTTACTAATGGTTTTCATACCGCTAGTGATCGGCATGATAGAACAAGACTAGCATTACTCTAACGGTACCGAACCGTTAGAATATCTTGTAATATTCTGATAATTTTTCTGAAAGAACAATTAGAAAAGCCTACCCATAGTCTAACAGTTAACTAGTACTATCTCTTAGAACATTACACTATATTCTAAAGGTCATTTGTACTATACCATTAGAACATCTTACCATCTTCTAACAGTCAATATTAGGGAACTGTTAGAAATTACAAATACAAAAAACACCAATTCACAGAGTGTAGATGAAAAGAAAAAAAATGGAAATTACAACAAGTGAGCTAATCCAGTCATGGTGGATGGTTGCCGCCACTTTGTCCATCACATATAGAGCCCAAATTTGTCGCAGCTCTCTAATCTTGGCATTCTCGTATTTGTCTTTGGACATGGCGCTTTGCATGCATGTGTGAATAGTCAGTAATTAACTTCCTAGTTTTGAACGTCATATCCAATTTTCAAATTTGAGTTAGTTAAAATGCTTACCTAAGGGAATTGGGCAAAGTTTGTCCTGACTAGGTCAAACATATACTGTAGCACATAAAACCCACTTTCCCATGATTCTGGCTACTGATGGCACTCAGATAATTGTATATGTGAAGACATGTTTGTTATTCTTTCCGTAAAATAATTAAGCATAAACTAAAAGACTCGTGAGTAGTTCGATTCTTACTAATTACCTCATATTCTTTCCAAGAAAGTCGGGAGCCCTTCGATGCATCATGCCTCCCTCCAGTGGGCGCATAATGTTTGAAAGCCCTGCATTTAAGTTAGCATTTCTGGTTAATATGTTATCATTAGCTAGTGATGTCAAAATTTAAATCGAATATGTTACTTACACGTCCATAGTCCCCTTGATCACGTATTCCTTTGGTAACCTATCGCGCATCGAATCGATGTAGTACACCTCATTCCTCCACAGAAAAATCACGAGGAGGATCCAGTGGCCGCCACATTGTACATAAAAGAGAACCACTTAAAGTATATATCTCAGGTGTAACATACAAGAATGAGTTAAATTACAAGGAAATGCACTAACCTTTGGTGGTACGGCACTAGAATGAACTCCTGGTCCTGCTGCGCCAGCAATGCCCTTGATATGTACTACTCGGCGTGTGCTACATCTTGCTCTAGCATCATGACGCTTATTTTCTCTGGGTCGAGGAAACCCACCATGTCAGACGCCCTTGTCGATGCCAGCCTACACATGCACCTGCATGCAAAGGACGACATTAGTATTGCACAGAAAGGTACTACATTTACTTAATGAACTACAACAATATATTGGATCAGGAAACTCACAGGACACCAGTCCGTATGATGGACATATCAAGTTCCCGCTAGTTAAAGAGGTCGAACAGATGCTTGTGCGCCACAAATATGCTCTCGGGCTCATAGTGGAATTGTCCAGGCCTGTAGGGAACTAGGAAGTTCAAGTTGCACCGGGCCCGGTGTAGGTACCACTCGTGGAAGTCTCTAGTTGTGTGATTCAATTTACACAAAATTTCTTCCGCCACGAGTGGGAACCCGTTCTTGAACCTATCCTGCTGTCCCTTTGGCCCTTTGCCTTTGCCCTTGCCTGTTGTCGGGGAGTGAGTGTGTACCTTCGAAGGCAAGGGCAGGGTGCTAACGGCTTTCTTTCCAGGCGTAGGGGCTTTCCTGTGAGGCGTGGATCCTCTGGCTTGGGTCGAGGTCGTCCTTTGAGGGTTTAGGGCCAGAGGAGATCCCTCATGCCCGACGCTGGGGGTGGGGTCCTCAGGTAGTATGCCGGTAGGCCACTTCAATTTATGAACACGTATGTTAGATTTTGCAAGTTGAGTGTATTAAGTATGTTGTAAACTAAAATGGATAGGATTTACCTGCTATATTATAACACACTTCTTGGGCCACTGTATGTAGGAGCCCACTGCCTCAACAAGTGTCCGCATTTCCTCTCTTGGGACTGGCAACAGAAAAGCGATGTAGACTGGGAGGGCCATGTCCACTTGTACCTTTGCGAACCCCAACTGCAGAGGTACACAGTGGATCCAGACATCCTCCCCAGACGGATATACGAACCCGTGGACAACCACTATGTGCCGTTCGCCTAGGTAAGTCACTACGCTGCAGCTCTCCAGCTTCTACAAATTTGTAACAATTAAAATAGGTTAGCGAAACAAGTCTAACGGAACTGGAGTGGCATCAACTTAAGTGCATAGCTCAAGGCTTGCAATACCTCAAGCAGATCCATAGGATCCGTGAGGACCTTCGAAGAGCAACTGCTTGGCCGACCCTGCGGGGTACCGTCGCCCTCAGGAGCTGGATCTACAGCATTGGGCAACATGATTTGTATCAGCTGTCCTAACTCTTCCCACATCGCAGCAAACATGGCCTCGACCTCTGCTCGTAGCTCTGCCCATATCTTCTGGGTCAGCTCCGATTCCTTCTCCATCCAGGAGCGGGCCTTCTTCCTTAGTAGAGCCGGATCATCGAAGTCGGCCTTCTACGGCACAATGATTCCCACGGTCCGCGTCTGTCTGGGATGCTCCTTATTTTCTAGAGCCCAGGTGAGGATGTCGTTCTCCCTCTACGGGGTAAACAATCCCTACATTGTCTCCTTCTCGACTAATATTTGTTACATTTAAAGCTACATTGTGATACAAATACATACATACAGTTGTGCACACACAGTTTATGAGGTTAGCCAACTTGGAATTCGCTGCATGACCTAGGCATCCTTAGGGTTTGTGTGGGACCTTCATTTGAGGAATCCGGTGGCAAACGCCCAGGTGAGTTGCACTCAGAAAAGTACATCACAAGCTCACAACAACAGGATTTACTTTAAAAAGTAAAGCAGATAATTAAAACAAGTACAAAGTCATGAGGACCAATATTACAGTACCATAACGTCAAGGATGATGCTAATTAAAGTTGAAGTAAAAATAGTGAGTTATACTTTAGAAATCGTTATGTGTGATGGTCTCCCTTGAGTCATCACTTTATTAACCCACATCATGAAAACATTCCAAATATTACTTGTGCTGAACCACATGGATAAAGATCCACTACGATAAGACTCCATGACCTGGGAGTACAAAGTATCCGATACTTCTTTTACACTTTGCAAAGGTGTACCTCTTTTTAAATACACTACTTCACTCGGCTTTCAAGTCGGTACAGCTCCATACGACTTTTACACATGTGACAAGACCGAGATCACACAATGATTTTGCAGTCTAGTATTAACGATATCCCTGCCTGGTAAATAGACAATTAAGTCTAAAATACCGTTGTTGGTCCTCCCCACTGCCTTTCTTCCTAGCATTGTCCTATGTACTCGCAAGACATGTGACCCATGGTTGCAGCCGTGCACGACTCAATCCAGGCTTAGGGTGACTTCCTTCTTTACTCCTTATCCTCTCATTATTTTCTGATCTCACACCACTCACGGCCATCTGCGGCCCACCAGTTTCCATAAGAGAAAGCGGACCGACATACCATGCAGGTAACTGCTAATACCAAGAAAGCTACTAAGTTGTGCCTGTCCCAAACTAGGCAAGTGGTTGGTACGTTTTCATGTCGCATAGAAGCACAACACAAGGTTCTTGTCCTTATGAATCAATAGTGAGGAGGCATTCACATTCCCAATGCGCACACAGCAGCCAACCATTCAAACCATCCTCACTATCAATTCCTATTTCACATTTTCTTTCACAAAAAGGTTTTAAAACATGTTTATCATATGATTGACCATTTAACACTCAACGCATGTATTTAAGTGTAAGCATAACCTAAGCATAATCTCCTAGGGTGACAAGGGTGCATGAGAATACAAGCATGAGGGGTTTCACAAAGATTTAGGTCATATCTATCCACATTCTTCCAATATAATTCTTATTTTGAATATAAAGCATGCATATACATGGAAAACAGTTAATCTAATTCATTTTCAAATTATTGGGAGAGACATGCATGATCAAGTGGTGGAGACTTGCCTTGCAACGAGGGGTCTAACTGCTCTGCCGGGTCTTCAAAGACTCCTTCCGCTCTTTCTACTTCTGGCTCTGCTCTCACAACCACGAAACAACACAATACATAAGCATATAGAAAATACTTGCTATGGGAAAATAATAAGTAAAGTATAAGCATGTATGCAAATTAAATTTTTGGTCGAAGATACTTGAACTTGGCTTACAGGATTTTGGCTCAGATGCATCGAGTGTCTAAGGGCTGACATTTGGTTCGTGGCCAGACAATGTCTAAGAAAGACATAGAGTTAATCTGGGGGTTCCAAAACATCAAGATGGGTTTAAAAGGGGGAATTAGGTGCCAAATACAATAAGGTATCTAATTGACAAGGTGGTTTAATAGAAAAGTCCAAGAATTAAAGAAAATTGCGGCAAAGTCCCTGGCAAAGGAAAATTGCATGCCAGTGCACTGCAGCGAGCTAGGGCACACGCGTCTGGACAAACCACGTATGCGCTGCTTCAAACATGTGGGCGAGATCAAGATGAAGCTACTGGTGAAGTGAATCGGCCGCTGGGAACAAAGTTGAACTACGACGATGGGGTTGTGGAGTTGATTAAGATTGAAATTGGCTGTGGGGTCTAGGGTGGCACTACTCGTGTTGGAGTGAGGAATTTGGCTAAGATTAAGCTTCTAAGCTCGCCGGCGTTGACGCCGGGCTCGGGGACAACGACACAACGACGCGCAGGCGGCTGGCCAGCTTTGCCAGCAACTGTCGGGGACTTAGGAACTTGGTCCAGGACGGTGCAGAGGCGGAGGCGACAAGGTTGCTCCAGCGACGGCACATACACACATGCTGTCGACGATTTGGACTCGGGGTCCTCAGTCGATCTTACGTATATTTATGAGTTGTGAGCCCTTTCACGGTGCTCCTCCGAGAATGTAAGATAAGTAATGTCTACAGGGACACAAATGAATTTATACAGGTTCGTACCGTCGATGGTGGGAGTAATAGCCCTACGTCCTGTTATGATTTCATTATGTAGGAAAAAAGCGTTTACAAGAGGGAGGAAGAGATAATCACAGGCGAAGATCCCTTCTATATTATTGTCTATCTAACTATGCTTAAGTCTTCAAGCTTTGTTGACTCGTTGTTAACTGCCCTTTACATCATGCATCGACCATACTTTTATACTAAATAAAAGGACGTCAAATGTGAAACGGTTTGGGACAGTTGTTCTGGTGCAGTTCATATAACCACACTCATCTCCTTCACTAGTTAAGAACATGAAATCATGGATAACCGCACATGTCAACCTTCTGGCGGTTGTCTTCACACGTGAGAGAAGTTGCTTCGTGCCTGAGAGCGTGTCCAGTAGAGTTTTGAACACCCCACAGGCTACCTTGGTCGCATATAGTCAGCGACTCTCTGACCGCACACTGTCTGCGGTCTCATGATCGTGCAAGGGCTGCGATCATAAACTAACTATGTGCCCATCAGTGACTATAGTGGTTATTATAGACACATATCATATTCGAACCTGACTTGAACTCGATATGTGTTACTCAAACTAGCTCGGGTGATAATCCTTGTCAGCTAGACCCCAAATTTGATGAAAATGAAAAGACTGATTTACTTCAAATTTTAATCCTGCGTCAAATTTATAACCCGACGCTTCAGCTTCTTCAACTGTACTACTGTGCGCCGCATGGCGGTTTATCTCCCGAGGAAAACCTTTTAGTTTTTCTCGGTAGGTAATAATGAATTTATTTACTTGTGTAATCAAGACAACAACTGCAAGTGTGTTTTGAGAACTCAAGACATTCGTAGGAACGAACCGTCACCTCCGAGCTCTATAAATAGCATAGCCTCTCAGTTCTAAAGAGTTACAAATTTTTAGCTTAGTCCTTTCGAAAATCTACTTCTAACTCCCTATCTCGCATTTCCTCCTTTACTCTCACCTTGATGGCGAACCAAGATCCCAAGACAATTATTGAGATTGAGAGTGATGAGGAAGAAATAGAAAAGACACAAGATATCCAGAAGGTAAACTTCTTCTAAAACATCTTATGATTTTCTGAGTCAAAGATTTTTCTAAGCAATTCATTTTAGACTTCACAGGTGATTGAGGAAATGGTCTCTCCAAAGAAGAGATCTAGAGATGATGAAGGATCCTCCAGTGGAGCTGCATCGAAGATTCTAAAGGGTGCTGGTACCTGTGTTGCCATATTGCCCCTTGGAACTCATCCAGTTGCATCTTCATCTCCACCTTTGGAGATCCACAACAATCCTTCAAACCATCCCACTTCGTGAGGAAGTCTCACACCCCTGCGACTAGGCGGTCCTCAGCTTTTGTTGGGTGATCAACTTTCTGGGGAAAGTCTTACACTTCCGCGTCCAAATCATCCCCAAAGCTTGGCTTTTTACTCAGCTTCTTAGGTAATAGCTATCTTCGCCCTCCATGTTGGTTACATGTTCTATGAACTAACCATGAATACACCGGAGGTGAAGGCCCCTGGAGCCCCCAGCAATCAGCCTGATGAGATCTAGGCTCTTCTTGATGAGAGAGTAGCATTGTGCAGAACTCTCCAAAAAGAAAAAGAGGCTCTGGAAAAGAAGACTGAGGAAATGTCTTCCGTCATTTTGCATCTGGTAGAATGTTGTTACAACTCCTGCGAAGAGGCGCGCAAATTCTGAGAGAGACTACACTCGGCAGCAGAGAGAAATCTCCGATACAATAAGGAACAATTGCACACCTTTGCTTCGGGTTGACGTAGATAGGCTTAGGGCTATAGCCAGTTCTCCTGGGGCAGCCAGTGTAAATCCTACTGACACCAATACGTCCCTTGGAGAACATTGTAAGTGGCTATCGGATCAGGTCGATGCTTTGGTCGCCTATATCCCTTCTGTATGTAAAGATTGCCAGAAATAAAGAATTTCTTTTCCTTATATAATTGACTCCTTAAAAAGATTATGTAAAACATATAATCCCCAATTATGGTTCTTTACCTTCTCTGTGTGAAAAATAGTTACAAAAAATGGCTCTTGTGACCAATCATACATAGGTAAGTTTCTATCCGAGATCATCTCAGGATAGTTCTTCAGTCTCAGAATAGCATTGAGACCATCTACTGTGATCAAAACCAATTGCAACCACAGAACATCATCGCAATGGTACGGCGATCGTAGAATTGCATTGCGATCACCCATAGTACAGCGATCACAGAATTGCATTGCAATCAGTGTAAACAACATAAGTTTCTCCTACAATCATAAGGGATTACTTCTTTAATAAATTTTAAAAATTTCGCATATCTTTATCTGTACCAAAGCCCCCGAATGTGAAATAAAATTGTTGGGGGAAATCTCCACGGGGTCAAGTTCAGGTAAGAGGCCGTCCAATTTGCCCGGGGACAAGGCCCCCCATTTGCCCAGGGACAAGGCGCCCGTGCACCGTCATTTGCTCGGGGGCACATTTGCCCGGGAACAAGGCCCCCCGGCGGCTTGTCCCAGGTGCCGCCATTTGCCTGGGGGCCCATTTTCCTGGGGACAAGGCCCCCGGCGGCTTGTCCTGGGCGCCGCCATTAGCCCGGCGACAAGGCCCCCCGACGGCTTGTCCCGGGCGCCATCATTTGCCCGGGGACAAGGCCCCTCGGTGGCTTGTCCCGGGCGTCCCCGTTCTTCCGAAGACAAGGGTCCCCGGTCCCGGGTCACGTGAGGATCACGCGGGAAGCGCCTCGGGAAATGGCGGACACCTGTCAAGCATCCAAGGCTCCTGACCGGAAGAAGGACGTCGCTGCCCCTCAATCCAACAGTGGCGAGTGGGGTAGTTTAGTCTTTTTGCTTCTTTTGGGCCTATATTAGCCCTTGTAACACCTCATGTGGGGGGACAATTCATTTTTTCTCTAATAGACAACCAAACAGGTGTGCTCCGAAGCCATCTCTCCCCCGAGAGAGCTCTCCTAGCCAACTTCGGTTGGGAGCACGCCGACAGGACTAGGGCCTCCACTGAGGCCCGAACCTGTATAAATCTTTGTGTCACTCGTTGTGTTTGCCCGATGGGAGAGGACCGGTAATGCGGTCAGCTCGCGTCGTCCTTTCTTCGCTAGGATCTTCCACAAAACCTGCTGAGGTATTCATAATACCACGACAGTTGGCGCCGACCGTGGGGAATCGTGACGAATCTCCATGGCTCCCCCAAGAACGAGGTCTCGACCCTCCCCGGTGATGCCGGTCCCAGTGACCCGGTGCCACTCGTCCTAAGCATCGTTGTCCCGGCGTCGACGTCCGGACACACCCAGACCCAGGTATCATCTTTAACCGTCCCGGTAATTTCCGGCGGACAGGGCTCCAGGTCCAACCCGATGACCTCGGATGCTCCCGGGGGGACAAGCCTTCCCTCGGTGGCTCTACCGGCTTCCCGGGATACGCTGCTCGAAGCTCTGGTGGAGGGCCAGCTCTGCGCCCAGCACTCGATAGACGAGCTCCTCCGCGTTTTGGCGCGGCCACCGGCCCCCATCTACCCGCAGTTCCTGTTCATGGGGGCAATGCCCCCGTTTATGGGACATCCGATGGCCCCTCCGACCCTCAGAGGTCAGGTCGCCCCCGGGGCCTATGGTTCCAACAGGGGTTACGCTCCGGCGGGCCCGTCATCCGGGGCTTTTCCGACCTCGGGGGCGTTTCTGGGGCCGGGGATTTACCCCTTCCCCGGGGCCTTCCCCATGCCAGTGGTTCACTCCGAGCCCGGGGCATTCCTGGGACCGGATGCCGGCCTCTTTCCGCCGGGCTACTCCTGCGCCATTGCCGGACCTTGCCCGGCCGGGCCTCTGCTCTCCAGTTTCGGATGGTACTACCGGGGACCGCCCGGTAATAAATTCCACCCACGCCCCAGTTACCCCTCCCGCACCTGCAGTTGACGCGCATGTGCTCCCTCCTCCCCCGGGGCCGCCCCCGAGGGCTCCCCCGGCGGATCAAGTCCGCTTCACCCGGGAGGAGGTTGAGCAAATGCATACCACCATGTCTGGGGAGGAACCTCCCCTGGGTCGTGGACGCGGGGAGCCCCGCTCCTGCTCTGTCTGGCCAGGGGAAGAGGCCCGCCAAAGAACCAACTGCAACTGGGGAGCGCTCGGACGTCTTGGAGGTCAGCTCCACTAACCCGGAGGAAAAGCGGCGCTACCACCATGCCAGGGGACCTCTGGGGCCCCTCCCTGACTCCGACAACAAGCACGCGTCCCCTGTCAAAGGGGACAGCGACCACCACTCCCCCCGAGAAGTGGAAGGGGCTGACCAGCCGCTGTGTCGCAGACTCCGGTGCATTCGATGGCCACGGCCTTACCACCCGCCGCACATCGAACACTACAACGGTGAGGCCGACCCTTACGAATTTGTGCAGGTGTATTCCACAGCAATCTCAGCGGCTGGGGGGACGAGACGGTTCAGTGCAACGCCTTCCCCCTCTACCTGACCGGGATCACCCGCTCGTGGTTCTACAATTTGAAGGCCAGCTCCATCAAGTCCTTCACGCAGCTCAAACGTGTGTTTTGTGCAAACTTCCTGGGGAACTATGTGCGTCCCTTGGATTCCTCACAGCTGTACACCGTCCGATAGAGGGCGAGGGAGATCATCCGCAGCTTCTTCAAGCGGTTTGCTCAGGTCAAGAGTGACGAGGATTGACACCCGAGTCAGTTCAAAATAAGTGCACGATAGATTCGAGCCAGACACTTGCCTGGCAGTGCGAACTCAAAACATTTCGAGAAGTACCAACCCAAGGTCGCAGACTGTGTGCGATCAGACTGTAGCTTGTGCGCGGTCAGAGTTTGTATGCTGTGCGCGGACAGAAGGTTGAAGGTGTTACGTGGTCAGCCAACATCTCGCGCTCAGAATTCTTTCGACCAGGGAACGTGGGATTAATCTATTTTTGCTACAGGAATAATCCCAAGTATCCCGAAGATTCTTCCACGTAGAGGAGCAACTGTCAGGAGGTTAATACGTGCAGTTATCCATGAATAACACGTGTTAAACCTGCGTGGGAGTTAAGAGCGGTTCTCCAAACCGCATCCAAGCAACCGTTTGATGCCGTTACGACTTGGCACCCTTTCGACCAGTATAAAAGGGCGGCATGGTGTATCAAACAGGGGGATCGATCGAGAGATCAAGACACAACATATCTCGCTTGAAGAATCAAATAACCAAGGCTACGGCTTAGATTAGATAGTTTCCCTAAGCCCTCTAGGCTTCACTTTGTACATTCATACAGGGAAAATATTCGCCTGTGAAGGTCTTTCCCCTTCACTTTGTAACTCTTTACCACACATAGTGCAATCCCAACAGGACGTAGGGCTATTACTCCCACCATCAAGGGCCCGAACCCGTATAAACTTCTCTGTGCTCCAGTTCTCTATAATTCTACATACCTTCACGGAGGGTCACCCTGAAAGGTCTCACTGTTTATAAATTCTGCATAAGTTCGGCTAAGGACCCCGAGTCCGAATCGCCGACAAAGAGCAAAGTAGCCCACGTCCCTGACTCCAAAGTCATTGAGGCGTGTAAAAGCGGGATCCTCCCGGGAGAGCTCCACCGGGGACTCTCTCGAAGCTGGCCCTTCTCCGCCGACGAGCTCTTTAACATACTTGAGAAGTACACTTGGGCGGAGGAGGATGACGTCCGGAAGAAGAACTAGGGGGTTCCTGCCCCCATCGACCAGGGGGCCAGGGACCCCCTCAAACGCCCCAAGGGGGGAAATCGTGGTGAGCCACGGCCTCGGGACACTTTTGGCCTCGAGGGCGGAGGCAGCTCGCCAATGCCTCCAAGGGCAACCGCTCCTTCCCTAAGCCGAAAGGTGGTGGGGGGGGGGCAGTCGTCGCGCGGCTGCGAAGGCCCGACGATAGGAAGCAGGGAAGGTCTGTGGTGTACCTTCCACAAGTCCAATACCCATGCCACCCGGGAATGCCACCAACCACTCCAACAATTCGCTGCATTCCTCGACCAGCATAGGAAGTGTGGGGGGGACTCCTGCCTCCTTGCCCCCCTCAGCCGGCCTTACCGGCCCTTCCTGCCCCCGCGGGGGGACAGAAAGGACAAGCGTGGGAGGGGGAACCGTCAAAGACTCTCCCCTTCCAGACCACCCAAAGGAGTGTCAATGTCATCACGGGGGGCCGCCTCTGGGAGGGACTCTAAGCGCCAGCACAAGGAATACGCGTGTCAAGTAAAGATGGTGGGGGTGCTGCATCCGTTCCATCCACCCAAGTGGTCGGACGTCCCCCTCACTTTTACAGTGGAAGACGCGCGCGGGGTTCACTTCCCCCTTGATGACGCGCTCATCGTCTCCGCTACCGTCTACAACTGCCACCTGGCCCGCATCCTGGTGGATGACGGGAGCTCCACCGACGTCCTCTACCTAAAGGCATTTAGGGAGATGCAGGTGGATGAGAAGCTACTGCAGCCCGCAGCAGGGCCCCTGCAGGGATTCGTCCAGGGAAAGACGACCCACCCAGAGGGGAAGGTGGATCTCCCCATGACCTTCGGCACCCTGGACAACAACCGGACAGAGATGGTCCGGTTTCATGTGGTAGACCTCCGCTCTTCTTACAACGCAGTCATGGGGAGGACCACGATCAACCGCTTGGGGGCCGCAATTCACCAGAGCTTCCTCTGTGTGAAGATCCCCGGGCCTCACGGCGTGATCATCGCCCGGGGAGACAAAGACGTGGCCCGCGCTTTATACGAGCGTGCCGCCGCGACGATCAGGAGAGTCAACAAGATAAAAACCCCTGGGGGGGAGACCTCTTCCCCAGTGCCAGACGCCATTGTGACACCTTTCGAGAGGTTCCTCCCTAAGCCGCGTCCGGAAGGGGACCTCCATAAGATCCCGCTGTCCCCGGAGGACGGGGACAAGACCATCAGGATCGGGTGGATCTCCACGAGGAACACGTGGAACAACTCGCGGCCTTCCTATGTAAAAAATCTGACATTTTTGCCTGGAAGCCTTCCGACATGCGGGGCGTCGCCCGAGACATCATCGAACACAAGCTCGCGGTGACCCCCGGTCACCCCCCGGTCAAGTAGAAGCTGAGAAAACTCTCCTTCGAACGCCAGGAGGCGATCAAGGTTGAGATTGCTAAGCTCCGAGAGGCGGGGTTCATTCGGGAGGTCCTGCACCCCGAGTGGCTTGCGAACCCCCTCCTTGTGAAAAAGTCGAGCGGCAAGTGGCGAATGTGCGTGGACTTCACCGACCTCAACCGCGCTTGCCCCAAGGACAAGTTCCCACAACCACAAATCGACCAGCTGGTCGATTCGACTGTGGCATGCGAGTTGATGAGCTTCCTGGACGCTTATTCGGGCTATCACCAGGTCTGGATGGCGGAAGGGGACGAGGAAAAGACGAGTTTCATAACTCCCCTTGGGACCTTCTGCTATGTCTACATGCCCTTCGGGCTGAAGAATGCTGGAGCAACCTTCCAGTGACTCATGACGCTGGTCCTCAAGGACCAGATTGGTCGCAATGTCAAAGTCTACGTCGACGACGTGGTCGTCAAAAGTTCCCGCGCGACTGCTCACATCGACGATTTAGCGGAGACCTTCCACAACCTCTGTGCATATGGGTTGAAGCTCGACCCGGAGAAATGCACCTTTGGCGTGCGCGGGGGGGGAGCTCCTGGGTTTCCTTGTGTCCCAGTGGGGCATAGAGGCCAACCCCGAAAAGATCCGGGCATTCCTGGACATGCCCCCACCGCGCTCGGTCAAAGGCGTTGAACGACTCACTGGCCTCTTAGCCACGCTGAGTCGTTTCGTCTCGCGGTTGTGGGAACGCGGCCTCCAATTCTTTATAATCCTCCGAGGGCTTGAAGGGTTCCGATGGACCCCTCAGGCCTAGGAGGCCTTCGATGATTTGAAGAAATATCTCATGAGCCCCCCAATGCTCGTGAGCCCGTCTCCGGAAGAGCCCTTGCTCCTTTACCTCGCCGCGACCCCAGTTGCCGTGAGTGCGGTATTGGTGAAGGAGCAAGACGGGCAACAGCGTCCTGTGTACTACGTGAGTGAAGCCCTCCAAGGGGCCAAAACTCAGTACACGGAAATGGAGAAGATCTGCTACGCCCTTCTACCGGCCGGATAGGGAAGTGGGGGGTGCCGAGCTCGCCCCCTTTTCCCTTTCCCTCACGGGGCGCTCCGCCATCAAGTCACAAGTCCTCGCCGACTTCGTGGTGGAGTTGACTCTTGCCTCCGGGCCCGGGGACGAAGACCTCCCCGAACCGCCCCGACGCAGCGACCATTGGACACTCATGTTCGATGGATCCCTGTGTCTCACCGGGGCCGGTGCGGGAGTAGTCCTCTGGAGCCCCGAGGGGAGGGAACTGGACTACGCTGCACGGCTCGAGTTCCCTGCCATGAACAACGTCACCGAATATGAGGCCTTGCTCCTTGGGTTATGCCTCACGCGCTCGTTGGGGATTAGATGCCTCCTAGTAAAGGGAGACTCCCAACTCGTAGTTTGCCAGGTGGACAAGTCCTACTTGTGCCATGTCGCAAACTTGAGTCTCTAGTTGCAGGAAGTGCGCAAGATGGAGAAGTACTTCGATGGCCTAGAGGCCCGGCACATCCCGCAGAGGGACAATGACCGGGCCGACGCCCTAGCTCGGGCAGCCAGCGCCCGGGAACTGCTCCCCAAAGGGGCTTTCTCGGAGATCATCGCGAAGCCCTCGGTGACCTCCACGGATGCGGGTGATGCGCCTACATCCCGGAAGTCGCCGAAATCACCCGGACTTCAACCTGGATGGATCCCCTCGTCTCCTTCATTAAGGGGGAGGGAGACCCTCCTAATGAGATCGAGGCCAAGCGCCTCCCGGCAAAGGCCCGTGCATACATCCTGTTGGAGGGGATGCTTTACAAGCAGGGGGCTTCCGCCTTGCTCCGTTACCTTCCACGGCCGGAAGGGCTCCGGCTTCTCGAGGATATTCACTCGGGAAGCTGTGGGTCTCATCTAGCCTCACGCACCATCGCAGCCAAGGCCCTTCGCCAAGGTTTCTATTGGCCCACGGTGATTCGTGACGCGCGAGACCTTGTCTCCGCATGCGAGGCCTGCCAGAAGATGGCGATGGGTTCGAACCTCCCCCCCGTAGCACTACAAACTATCCCCATCACTTGGCCCTTCACGTGCTGGTGGATGAACCTCCTAGGCCCCTTCCCACAGCGCCTGGGGGCTATAAGTATGCGGTGGTCGCGGTCAACTACTTTACTAAGTAGGTAGAGGCTGAACCTCTGGCCAGCATCACGTCTCGGGCGGTACAGCGGTTTTTCTGGAAAAATATCGTATGTCATTTTGGTGTCCCCCGACAGATCACTATCGATAACGGGACCCAATTTGACTCGGTATATTTCTGGGAATTCTGTGAAGGCCAGGGGCTCAGCATCCACTTCTCCTCGGTAGCTCATCCCCAGAGCAACGGCATAATCCTACAAGGGTTACGCCGACGGCTCGAACAAGCCGCCTCCAAGCGGGGTGCATGACCGGAGGAGCTCCCTAGCATCCTCTGTTCCATGCGCACACCCCGAGCCGGGCGACGGGACGCACCCCTTCTCCCTTATATATGGCGCTGAGGGAGTCCTTCCCCCAGAGATTGGCTTCCGGTCACTACGGGTCGAGCTCATAGACGAAGCCACGACCACGACGTACCAAGCAAACGAGGCAAATCAACGACTTGAGGTCGACCTCGTGGAGGAGGAATGTGACCGAGCGCTCCTTCGCCACACCATGTATGAGCATGAAATTGTGCGCGCATATAACCAGCGCGTCCACAAGAGGGCTTTCCGCCTCAGGGACCTCATCATCAAGCGCGTCACAGACCCCCAAGCCCAGGGCAAACTCTCCCCCAAGTGGGAGGGCCCCTACAGGATCTCGGTAGTCCTGGGCTCGGGGGCTTATGAGCTCTGCAACCTTCAAGAGCAAGAGCTGAAGCACACGTGGAACGTGCGCCTGCTTCGCAAGTTCTACGTCTAGCCTATGGGCTCGTCCCCTCCCCCGGAGCGATTACACCGGAGGGGGACATTGTACTCACCATTCCCTCCCCCGTCGCAATCTTGCGAGGGGAGGCATTGTATCTTAACTCATTTTTAATACAATTGGTTTTTTCCTCGACTCTGGCTCATTGTAGTTTTTTACATTACCGTCTCTCACAGCGATGCCCTCCCCGTGAGGATGCCCTTCCCGCGAGGAAATGGGCTATCACGACCCAAAAAGTCCCTACAACGGGAGTCCGACTGATGAGGACATCACTCCTATGCATACGCCCGAGACTCCTCTAGTTGTGATGCAAGGACCCATCACAAGAGCACGAGCACGGCAATTGAATCAACAGGTGAGCTCGTTCCTAAGTGCCCGTGCATATACTTGTGAGGATGGTATTCTACCTAATGATATTATTGATTATATTGTACTTAGGAACTTTGGAGAGGATCATGAAGGCCTTGGGAACCAGCAAGGGCCAGGAGGGAGGCAAGGAGGGCGTCCAAGTCAAGTTGGAGGCCAATTCATCTCGGAGTCCACTACCTCGGCCACCAGGAGCAGTGTTCACTAAAATCGTCGCCCAGGCCACAAACGGGCTCAGATTTCGATGATCCACATATGCCTGGAAAGCTAAGGAGATAACCTTTCCAATGGCACCAGTTTCAGGTCATTTCGAGTTCGGAGTCGACAGAAATTCACGTTGCAAGTTGGCGGACAGAATATGTCCCAGGGTGCTGCGTCACCAATTTGGGCCGTTGGCCCATGTATCGTGTTGGAGCCCATCACGGACGCGTCTAGGGTCTCTAGGACGTCCCTTAGACCTTATATTCAGTATCCACCGCTAGGGTTGAGGCGGGTTTTGTTTAGATCAATTCTGTCTTTGAACAGTGTCACCGTTCATCGGTTTGTGAGACCCCAACTCGTGAGTTTCATCCTCAATTGCAAATTCAGTTGCATCTTTCTTGTTCTTGCTTGTGTTCTCGATGCACTGGCACGGATTAGCCTTCGTGGCGAGGTCAACTGGGCAGCGCACGGTTGATAACCAGAGGACGCGTGGTGCTGCGATTGCAGGGGTTTTGATCGTGCCGATCAAGAAGCCGGATCGTGTGTGTCTTGCGCCGCCTAATCGACTTATCCTCCACCTGACGGAAGTTCGGGCATCCCCGTTCCCATTACCCACTCCCGTAGGGCGGCTTACAATCACCCCTGGTGGACTGAGGGTGTAAGCGGCAACCCAGTCCTCAGGGACCGTGGTAACGAGTCAATTTGAGAGACTAGTCCCGACTCAAACACTCAGACTCGTCATCGGGCGCATCCTCCTCCAGGAGTCGATTGTCACCTTAGAGAGGGAATTCTCGGATATTCTTTCTTGGAGATCTCGTTCCTTAGAGAGGGTTTTCTCTCGGAAAGATAATCCCTGGGAATTTTGGATTTCCCTTGATGTTCTTCCCCGGAGACCTCATTCCCGGCTCCCCGTTTTCACGGCGGCCGGAGGGTTTTCTCCCGGAAAATTATCCCCAGGAATTTCACTATCTCGAATACTTTCTCTTGGAGATCTCGTTCCCGGCTCCCCGTTTTCACGGCAACCGGAGGGTTTTCTCCCAGAAAGATAATCCCTGGGAATTTTGGATTTCCCTTTATGTTCTTCCCTGGAGACCTCATTCCCAGCTTCCTGTTTTCACGGCGACCAGAGAGTCCTCCACCCGAAGAATTCCCGAAAATCTCGGGCACTATCTCCTGGACAGCTCTTTCCTGGCTCCCCGTTCTCACAGCTACCGGAGGATTTCACCGGGTCTTCTGAAAAAATGGTTCTCGGAAGTTTTTCCCGGCTCCCCATTCTCATGACGACTGGGAAAATTTTCTTACCGGAACCTTCGGAAGACTTGGGGAAAACTTAATTGAAGAATTCTTACCCCGGGGCTTTGTCACCTCCTCAGCGCGCGGAGTTACCCTCCCGCCCGCTGTGGAGGGGGGTAACCTTCCCGGGGATCACCCTGTTCCGGACCCAGACTATTCAGAAATTCACGAAGTACATAAGCAAACTTAGCTTTATTGAAAATATTCATTTAACCAGAGGACATCTACCCTCTCCGGTGGGCATCGTTACATTAAACACGATACACCCGGAGTATAACCTGGAAGGCTCCTACACCTAATAATTCCGGAGGCCCTCCGATAGCTCCCGGGCTAGGTCTCGATATAAACTTCGTATATGACGCTGAGCCTCTCGGAGCAAACCTCCGGGCCAATACTCATAGCCCACTGGTGGAAGTATTCGAAGCGGGGGAACCCTCCGGGACCCCAGTCGCGGAGGGGATAGTTCAGCACGGTGGTTGTCGAAGTTGTCCAGGTGCCACTCCGGATGCCACCGCAATCGGATTGGCCCCCGGGCAACACCCCCACCATGTCCCCCGGAGAAGAGACTTAACAAGATGAAGGCGGCCTGGGCTTCACCCGGGTGACACCCACCGGAGATCAGGGGCTCCACCTCCGGAGAAGCTCCCTGTAACATCGGGACACCCCTGTGGTTGTGCTCCAACCTCGGGGGTCTTTGCCCGAAAGTGACTCCCCGAGCCCCTGGAGTAACCTCCCGGGAAAATTCGATTCAAAGACTTAGCAAAAAATTTCATTTCTATTGGATCAAAATGTTCTTGTACAAGTGTCCGGGGCTTCTTCTAAGAAGCTACCGGGAACCAAAACCCTAAGACAAAAAAAAGGGGGGGTCCTATCTGAAGGCCCGGCGGGGAGGCTCATACTTGTTCATTGGTGTCCTCCCCCTGGGAGGCTCCCGCCGGAGCCGTAGCGCCCGCCCCCAGAGGCACCGAAGCTGGCAATCGCACCCGAACTATCTGGTCATAGAAGCCACCGGCGAGCTGCTCCACTTCTCACCGAGATGGCTCGAGGAACTCCCGAAAGCTCCGGGAGATCTGGCCCCCAATCGTCCGGGCGCCAACCCCCCGGTTCTCCACGAGCCTGGCCACAGCAGCCACCACCAGGATCGCCTGGCCCCATTCCCGGACATCAGCGACCTCCAGGATCACGGAGACTTGTGCCTTGAGAAAACGCACAGCCTCCGCGAGTGTCGCCGGCATTGCCTTCGAGGCGCCTCCCGAGCCAAGGCTCACTCCGAGCCCCCCGAGGGCTGACTAGACGGAGCGGCCCACGTCCGTCATCGCCCGGACGCTGGAGCCCTCGAGCTCCCGGAGGGCATCCTCCTTGGCCTTCGCTTCCCTCTGAAGACGATCGTTGGTGTTCTTGGAGGTGTGGATCTGGGCCCGGATCCAGGCCAACTGCCGGAGGGCGTCGTCCCGCTACTCCAGGTAGGTGGCGGCCTTCCCGTCGACCTCCTTCAGCGCCTTGTCGAAGCGCACTTCGATGCCCCATGCGATGGCCGCCCCCTACAAAGGCGAGGGTTAGTTAAAATTTGAGTTGGAGTCCCGAAGAAAACAAGCTACCGGTTCGAGGACGAACCTGGATGTGGAGAGCTTGAAGCCCCCCGCAGTGTTCGCGGAGCGTCCCTAGCGAGACGTAGTCCTGGGCCTTTTGGGAGAGCAATCACCGAAGGGGGCGAGGGGCCATAATCCGCCGAATCGGATGCCCCACCATCAGTGGCCGCCTCCTTTCCCCGAGCCTCTCAGGAGTTCTTGGGGAGGCGCGCGAGCTCCCACACCTTCATCACCCCCCTGGAGTTCTCCGGGAAAGGTGGCGTCACTTCGCGCAGTGGGGTACCCGCGTGCACCCCGACCCGTGGGCTGCGTCCCGGGCTTTCTGAGCCTTGGCCCGCTTTGGCTCAGAACCGCCGGCGACCTCCTTCTCCCTCTTGTGGGAACCGGGGGTGGGGACAGGCGTCCTCGCCGGTAGCCTCAGCCTGAAGGCCTCGCCCACCAAGTTCTGAGGAGGACCTCCCGAGGAGGTTCTCCGATTTCTCCCGGGCGGCCAGATACGGCCGGACTGCAAAAGGTAAGAGTTAGAAAATTTAATGAAGGAAACAAGCAAAGTAGCCTGGAACTTACGTCGGGTCACCGGCTTTTGCGGGGGCCGCTGGGCCGCACACTTCCCGATCCCCCTCCTCCCATGCGAGAAGGGGGAAATCTTCAGTAGTGTCAGCTCCTCGGCGGCATCCCTCAGAGAATGGACGACCGGGAGCCCACGACTTTGCTGAGGAGCTTCAGCTCCTCCTTGGTCCACACCAGGGGCTTGGGGGCGGACGACCGGCTGTAGGAGGGGGGATCCGGTGAGTACGTCACCTCGTCATCCCGGACCCGGAGGTACAACCACCTTCGGAGCCAGTCCTCCCGTGGTCCCGGGAGGCCGCCAACGAATACTCCGCTACTCGGGACGGTAGTAGCTGGATCATCACCGAGCCGAATGGGGACTTCGGCCCTACCTTCAATAGGTGGGAGCTCCTCGCCGCCGGTTCGTAGAAGTACCAGAATAGCCGGAGCACCCGCTCCCGTCCAGTGGCTGTCTCGAATAGCCATATGAAGAGGCCCATGCAAACGAAGGTGTTCGGTGTCAGGTGGTTGTGTGCCAGCCCGTACTCCTTGAGGAACTCCCTGAGCAATGGGTGCACCGGGAGCCAGAGCTCGGCCTCGAGGAAAGCCTCGAAGACCACCACTTGCCCAAGCCTAGGGCGGTGGGTACCGTCTTTCTTCGAGGGGATCTAGACATCCCCGTCCGCGACCACCCCCCGGTCCACAAGGGACTCCAAGTCCTCGGACGTGAACTCCGAGGCCCAGAGGAAGTCCGCGGTGACTTCCTCCGAAGGCACCTCATCAGCCTTAGCACGGCCATTGGGTCCCATTCGATTCCTCCGATGGCTTAGGTTCTAAAAGAGAGGGGCTTGGTTTTCCGGTGGCCGAGCTTCCGGGACCGAGCTTCCGGGAGAGGGCTACCGGGAGAGCTAAGAGAACCGGTGCTTTGAGGATTAAAGGTTGGAGTGACTTCTCCGGGCCCCTCAAGGCCCTATTTATAGGGCCCAAGATTGGCCCCAATGGGCGCCACGTGGCTCCTCGTGGTGCATCCTCGCCGCCCAATTCAAACAGTGCGCGGGAAATGAAGGAACGGGCGCGCAAAATGAGGCGTCGTCAGTTCAAACCGTGAGCGGCCATTATGGTCAGACGGCACGCTCCCATCGAGACAAGGCCCTAATGAACGACGGCGCGGCCATAAACACTTGGCGCGAGAATCAAAGCGTCATGGCTCCGGAGGTCCTTCCTAGAGTAGATGTTCCCGGTAACGTGAACCATCCCGTCCAGGAACTCGAGCATCGTTCCCAGAGGGCATGGGGGGCTGCTTTTGGGGGAAATCTCCACGGGGTCAAGTCCAGGTAAGAGGCCGTCCAATTCTCCCAGGTACAAGGCCCCCCGGTGGCTTGTCCCGGGTGTCCCCGTTCTTACGAAGACAAGGGTCCCCGATCCCAGGTCACGTGAGGATCACTCGGGAAGCACCTGACTGGAAGAAGGACGTCGCTGCCCCCCGATCCAACGGTGGCGAGCGGGGTAGTTTTGTCTTTTTGCTTCTTTTGGGCCTGTATAAGCCCTTGTATCACCTCATGTGGGGGGACAATTCATTTTTACTCTAATAGACAACCAAACAGGTGTGCTTCGGAGCCATCTCTCCCCCGAGAGAGCTCTCCTAGCCAACTCCGGTTGGGAGCACGCCGACTGGACTTGGGCCTCCACTGAGGCCTGAACCTGTATAAATCATTGTGTCACTCGTTGTGTTTGCCCGACGGGAGAGGACCGGTCACGCGGTCAACTCGCGTCGTCTTTCTTCACTTGGATCTTCTACAAAACCTGCCGGGGTATTCGTAATATCACGACAAAAATGATCCTTAATAAAGATACATTTTGCTTCAGATTCATAATAGGGTATTGATAACGGGTTCCAAGAGGAAAGGCACCCATTATGGGAAATTAATAAAAAATCTGGCAAAGGGTCGTCTCGGACATATAAAAGGAGAAGATAGATTACTGGAGAAGCTTTGCAGCCAAAAACACCTTCGTTGCCTTAGACGTTCTCGCCGAAAAAAACCCTCTTTTGCGCTCCTTGCCCTCGTTGTCTCCAAAACCGTCGCCTTTCTTCAATTTTTGACTGCAATGGCATCCTGGAGCCGATCCATCCATCATACTGATGAAAGCTTGGTAGCGCTAGAGAAGGAAGAAATTTTTCCCCCGCGGCTGCTGATCAACTGGCGGCCAGCGGAGAAGAACGAAGATACCCCATCTGTTCGCAAGGGCGAATTGGTGATCTTCGAGGAATATTTGCACTGTGGGTTACGATTCCTGGAAAGCAAGTTCCTTCAAGGAATCCTCGACCACTATGGGTTGGAGTTGGTGAATCTCCACCCAAATGTTGTTCTTATCCTGATGATCTTTCTGCACTTGTGTGAAGCGTTCGTTGGAGTGCTGCCAAGTGTGGAGCTTTTTCGACGCTTCTATTTCTCGGCGTGGTCAAAGAGTGCCAATGCCATTGGGTGCATCTACTTCCGCATAAGGGAGAAGAAAGAGTACCCATTCCCTCCTCTGCGGGATTCGGTGCACGGGTAGCATCATAAGTGGTTTTACTGTATTCCTCCGTCGGAGACTCACCCGGTCTCCCCTACTCCTCGTTGAAGCACTCACTCGTGAGCCTCACTTCTATATCCACGAAGGATATCTCACTAGGGTTGCTCCTTCTCCACACCGGATAGGCGAGCACCATGCCTTTCACAAGTTCTTGCCGGCCTCTCCGACAAACTTCAACTGGAGAGATCGCGACTCCCCTCTGACACCATCTAGGCGGAGGCGATCGCCAAGAGTAACAAGTTGGATGCGCTCACTTGAACAAATCATGTGCTAGAAGCTCAAATATGCAAATGAATGCTCAACACTCTAGCACTAGCATGCCAATGGTGATTGAAGTGCACTAAGCACTAATAACTTCACCCAATTTGCTTCTTTCTCAAATCTACTCAAGATTTGGGCTCAAATCTAGCCCCTAAATGCAATATAGCAAATGCAATGACATTGGCTAGCTTTTCAACAGTGTATACAACTTCTTGAGCACCCACAAATGCTGGCCAACACAAGGTATTTATATCCTCAAAGGAAAACTAGCCGTTTGCAAAGAATCGTGCCAAAATTGGACAGGACAGACATTTTTCAGCCAGTGCAACTCAAATGACCATTGCAAACGTGTCAGTGACCGTTGGGGGCTTAAATTGTAAAGGCCGGACATTGGCCGGCCATCACAGACAATGTCCGGCCTTCACCGGACAAATGGATTTGTCTCTGTTAGCACTTCAAAACAAGGCACAACAAATTTGTACAGGTCGGACAATGTTCGGCCCGTCCCGGACAAAACCCTCCGGATAGATACAAACGTCTCTGGTGCATTTAAACAAAAACTCACAATTTTTATACAGTCCGGACATTGTCCGGCCACATCGGACAATGTCTGGCCTTCTCAGGACAGATGCGCCGGAAAAATGCATTTGTCTCTGGTTTCATTTTGCCTAAGCCACAGAGGTTGTGTATTGGCCGGACATTGTCCGGCCACCACTGACACTGTCTAGCCTATTCAAAACGAAAACAGGACTTTATCAAATTTACTCCAAGCTTTATTTGGGTATTTGCACATACGGATTTCCTGTTTTCTCGCCGATATCTCAGCTGACACTCAGCGACGACCACGACCACACAGGTCTGACATCCGATCGAAAACAGATGGTCGAGTGAGTTTGGTCGAGCGTACGCAAGCGAGCCGAAGACTAGTACAACCAGCTCGAACTCCTACGACTACGACCAAGCCCTAAACAGAAGCCCGCCAAACTAGCGACACGACCACGACCAAGTATCAAACAAGGATACGATCAGAATTTGCAAATACAACCACAACCAGCTCTAGAAAGAAAACCGATTTAAGTAGCTGGCAATCAAGACTAAGTGTAGTTTCTCAAAACATTTTCTCTAATGCACCACAAACTACACTTAGACTTTCTAGCAATGCAAGAGGCGATAAAACACTAGTGCAAGATGATATGAATGCATTTGACCTTCCGCATTAAATAGATTCAAGCTACAAGTTTCCGACCCTTCCTAATAGTACGGTCTAACTAGCAAAAAGAATCCTATCAACCCGGTCTATCTCCAAACACCGAGACCGGTAAAATCCTAAGAAAACAATCCTTAATCTTGGATTTTACCTTTGGTGAAGCTCGACCTCGTGAAGCTCGATCCTTTGAAGCTTTTCCTCACAAAGCTCGACCTTGCTAAGCTTGACCTCGCTCGAGATGACTCATATTGACTTCATCCTCTTCATGCCCTTGCTTGCTTTCATCTCACGACCATTCTGAGACTACAACACATACACTCAATGCACAACGTTAGTCTCATATATAGGTCGTCGTTGATCACCACAAGAGAAACTACTCCACACAGGAGTTGGCTCAACAGTTTCTCTTTCTAGTGAAATAACAAAACCATATTCAACAAATAAGAAATGAATATGAGATTAAGTACACAACCATATAGAGTCGTAGATGATAAATGCTTACGCACATGATCTATACTGCACAGGTCATGATGGCAATCAGATCAGATGATCAATGTGATGAGCTCCCCCTCAACATATGCATCGATGTCAAAACCTCAATAAGGAGCCATCAAACTTCAGGATTTATCTTATGACAAATCGATTCTCACTTAGCACAAGATTGATGCAACCACTGAGCTCCCCCTCTACATATGCATCAATATTAAACCCACAACTAATGAAACATCTATTTCAGGGTTTATCAATCCTCAATTTATTTTACTTGTGCTAAATCTGGATTTATCTAAGTTGTCATTTAATCCTCAAAGCTGTCATTATCCAGATCAATATTAATCCTTATGAATTTATCCAAATCGTCTTTACTCATCAAAACCTAGATGTCTTAGATCGACCTAGATCCAACAATCTCCCCTTTTTGGTGATTGATGACAACCAACTTTATAATTTCAATAAATCCAAAATAGATTCTTCAGCTCCCCCTCAGTATATGCAATAGTATATCACAATTGAACACAACATCTAATTATATGAGTTAAGAGATATAAATAACAATCGATCACAAGTTAAATCAACTCATCTTCCAAAACATCAACTATCTTGATTTTCTCTATCTCATTTGCCTCTCCCAAATATCAATATTAATGATATCAAATAATATCTCTCCCCAAATATCATTTATTAATCTCAAATAACTCCTCTCATCTCTCTCAGATATCAATATCAAATATATCAAATACCAAATGATATCTCTCCCCAAATATCATTTATCAATCTCAAATAACTCCTCTCATCTCTCTCAGATATCAATATCAAATATATCAAATACCAAATGATATCTCTCCCCAAATATCATTTATCAATCTCAAATAACTCCTCATCTCTCTCAGATATCAATATCAAATATATCAAATACCAAATGATATCTCTCCCCAAATATCATTTATCAATCTCAAATAACTCCTCTCATCTCTCTCAGATATCAATATCAAATATATCAAATACCAAATGATATCTATCTCTCCCCCTTTTTCAATTAACTTAACTATTTCTAGTGTCTCCCAAATTCTCCTAAAATCTTCCCCCCTTAAGCTTATCTCTAAACACTCTCTCTCAAACACTATCTCTCCCCATTTGTCATCAAACACAAAAAGGAAGGACTGAGAACTTACATTTTGATAAGCAATATTTTTGAAGGGACGAAATTTTATATGAAATGGTTTTTATGCAACGACATGATCTCAAGAGGGTTTGTTGCAAGTGATTTTGAAAAAACACATCCAAAGTATGGGGAAGATATCAAAACAATCAACATAAAATGAGTATATCGATGACATTTATATCGATGACATTTAATCCATTTTCAATCATCCAAAATCTAGATGCATCTAATAGTTTGATGTGAAAAAGATCCGCTAGATGCATATTTGTCATATCATGATTGATCTCAAAATCTCTTTATGCCACAAAGTTTCTTATATAATGATGTTGTATATCAATATACTCTAACCGAGACTTTTGAATCAAATTGTTCACCATCTTTACGACACTTTCAATATTTCATAAGTGGCATCAATCCGAAGGCAATTCTATAATACAATGTTTTGTTTCATCCATAAGAATTTAAAACATAACAACCACCGGATGTACTTTTGATTTGATCTTGCAATTCATAAGTTCCGAATCCAAATAATCAAGTAATTCAAGATTTATACTTTTCGGATATCAAGGATCTATCTAGGATTGCATGTCAATTACCTAAGAATGCATTTAAAGGCAATCATGTGACATTCATTAGGAAATGATTCAAATCTAGCATATTTGCAATCACTAAATATGATGACGAGGTAAAATGCGGTAAAATAAAGCGAAACTACCAATCAAAGATTGATAGGGTTTAGAACTGACCGGCTTTTCATGTTCGTCCATGGCGAGATGTTCATTTGTAGCCATGAGAGTTGTAATAGCATCATCATCATGCATCTCGAGGCTCTTGAGCGATTTCTTCACATGCATGAATTTACTCTGGAACATTCCATTCTTGAGTTGCTTGTTTTGTCGTGCATGGAAGTAACTTTGCCCTTCAATCATCTCGCTTTCCCTAAGTATCATATTAAAAACAAATTCTTGACAGAGGGATTCATTAGGGGTAATGATAATAATGTCATCAATATGATTGACACACAAGAGAATGATGTCTCGATTGAATGTTTGATGATTTTTATGTCAAGCTTCTCATTTTGAAAATCATTTGATATAAGAAAAATTTTCAAGCTTTTGAACGAACTCAATTTGAAACAATAGATTTAATCCTCAAAAATTCACTTCTTTCGGCATAAAACACAGAAAGACGTACAAAAGAGGAATATGCCAAAAGGAGGTTTGTCGAAGCATGTTTAGGTCACAAGGTTGAGATAAGAGCATATGACCTAGTGAAGAGTTCAAATTTTAAAAATAAACTCAAATCTCAAATTCATTTGGATATGCTCCAAATTCATGAAAAACATATTTATTTAATATCCAAAATCACAACTCAAAGGCATTTTAAACACCATCATATGAATCATGAAGAATTGCAACATATGGAGAGTAATGGAAGCAAAAACTCACCAAAACAAGAAAGGAGAGAAAGCAGCAGCCGAAAAATTCAGAAACCATCCAGTTTCACACAGGCCGGACAATGTCTGCTAGGGCCAGACAAAGTCTGGCAGGGGTGGACAGAGTCCAGGACTGGGCGGACAATGTCCGGACAGTTCAGTTAAAATTGCTGAAGCTTCTGAAATTTCTGATTTTTGCAATTTTGCTTCAAAAATTGATTCAAGTTCCATAATGGATTTGAATAACAAGTCAGGAACTTTGTTGGATACCAATTGAATGAAATTTATTTGAAGGAGATCATGAAATCAATTCTCAAGAAGTGATTTTTGGGTAAAAGAGTAAAACCAATATTGATTTGCACAAAAACTTCAAATCTTGATAAAACTTGGATTTTTCTCAAATCTTTGGACTTGGATGAGTTTGAAATACTATTCCAAACCAAGACATGGGAGAAAGTCCGGTCCAAAGAGCCAAATTCGTAAAAATGCACTTTTGGGTATTTTCGGGTCGATAGCCATTTTCGGGCGACCTAGGATATGTAATAACTTGAAAACCATAGGCCTTTTGAGAATAACTTCAATACAAACTATCTTCGAGTAAGTGATTTCTAAATGTTTTATGAAGAAAGTTTTGATCAAATCTCAACCCATCTTGTTTTATGGAATTGAATCGTTTTGGACTAAAACAAGATCCCAAAGTTTTCAGTTTTGTCGACATTTTTCATTCTAGCTCGAAAACCTTTTGTTTCACTTCCAAAACCTTTGAAACTATATTTGTAACATATTTATGAAGGTTTTGCGGTAGTTTTGAATATTTTAAAAGTTTTGAGCTCTTTTTACCTTTTTGCTCGAAAATGACCCTTTTTACCGAAATGCTTGAAAAATGTGATAAATGTGCACAATTAGGGTATACAAGGATTCAATGACTTTGAGGTTGCTCCCCCTAAATGTTTCATCCAAGTTTTGTCAAGAATTATTTGCAAGAGATGGAAAGATCTAGTTTTGAATATCATTGAGCTCAATAAAAATTAAAACAAGAGCGAAGATCATGAGTTTCATTCATTATGGCCCAACCAAAGAATGTTTGAAATGAAATCAATTTAAGGCCATGTCATGCAAGAGAATATGCTATTTGGCATAAATTTCATTTACTTTCATTTTTGAAGCTTTTAGCAAATAGTATATGGATTATACAAATGAGTTCTAAAGATAAACAAAAAGATCCAAATTGAACCCAAAACGAGAAGCCATCCAAATGATCATCAAGACTCATGAAAAGTTTTGTAGAGATAAAACACATCAACACAAACACTTTTCATGAAGATCAAAGAATCAAATATTTTGGTCATTTGAAAGAATTTAGGGATTAACATCCAAATAGACTAAAATGTTCTTAACCATGTTGGCTTCTTTATAATCATCAAAACATATGCAAACATTAAGTTCCAAAAATTCCAAAATACATTTGGAGATAGATAATGCAATGAGGAACAAGATTTCCTTCTATAGTGAAGCCAAAATATGATTCAACAATAAGAAATGAAAAAGACAAATGTTGGTCAAATTTAAAGTTTCAGATTTCACGTTTCAGAAAGTCATTTTACACTGTTAAATGCACCTGAAAATATAAGCAAATGAATTCCAATAATTTTGAAATAAATTATCAAGAAGGATCAATCTTAGAAGAGAAAATGTCATATAGAAACCTTCTCCAAATAGCCAACCAATATAGAGATATGAAAATGACAAATCAGCCCAAAACCATGAGAAAACTAAATTTTGCAAGTTTCATATTTGATTTGTGAAAAGAGTCAATTTAGCTCAAATCAAGTCCAAATGAAATGAAAATTTTCAGAAATTATTCTCAATATATCACATACATTGTCCAAAAAGAATTTTCCAAAAAGGATTTTTGAATCAGAAGTTATGGTCAAATGAACTTTATATTGAGCAAGAAGGTTGAAAATCGACAAACTTTTGCAAATTGAGTTCAAATTTGATTTTCATTGGATTTTTGACATGAAAGGGTTTACATGAGTTGTTCAAGTCATTTGAGCCGAAGCCCACAAATAAAGACCATAGAAATGGTCAAACTCATGTTTTGCATATTTAGGGTATTTCAGGTCAAAGCTAGTTTTTTGATGAGATTCAAATATTCATAACTTTCAAATGAAAATTCTTTTGAGAAAGTTTTCAATTTCAAATTTCTTCTGGATAATAATATCTAGGAGTTTTGTAAAGCAAGTTTTCACAAATTCCAAATATATTTTGATTTGCGTTCGAAAACGATTTGGTTGGAAAACAAGATACCAGAAGATCATTTTGAGGCTAGTTTTTGATAAGAACTTTTGGACATTGTTTTTCATTTAAAGCCTCTAAAAACCTTTTAAATACATTTTGAAGACCATTTTGATAAGAATTGTTGATTTTGGCCTTTTGGATGGAAAATTGACTTTTTGACCAATTGAGCTCATTTCCGAAATACATATGCTTGCAATTTAGAGAAGTCTCACATATGGGGGGCAATAGACAACAGAAGCATTTTAAGTTGTAACCCCCAAATGATGCAACAACATAAGTTTCAAGTTTTCATCCTCTTGCATAGTTGGCCATAAAGATTTACAACAATCAAAGAATAAAAGGAGAGAATGCAATGCAATTTTCTCCTTTTAAAATGGGATTTCTTTTTATAAAAGCTTCAAAAAGAGTTAAGCCCTTTTTGGTACTCAAACCATACGAGGGCCTCTAGCTTTGTCACATAAGTCTTTTGGTACGCAAATTGCTTTATCTTTAGGTTTTTGAAAATGAAAATTTATAGTTTTTGCAGTTAAACCCCTTTTTAGAGCAAGAAATAAAATAAGAGCCAAAAGAAACAACTCTACAAAGATTAGATGCGCACTCATACAAATATTGCCCTTTTAAATGAGGTAAGGTACGAGAGAGTTTTTTAAAAAAAATGGTATGAGTGTGGTGGAGTATATAATGTCTCTTACTAGATGAATGTGCATGATTTAATTTTTCCTTTTTAAATGAATTTTTATGATCTAAAAGGGGTTTAGCAAGCATAGCACAACTAATATTATTTCTAGTAAGATTTTTGCTCAATATATTTATTTTACCCCTAAGTTCATCATTTCCAATTTTAGGTGTTTGAGATGATTCCGTATTAATAGATGAATAAGAACATGACGGCATATCATCACAGGTAGATGAACTAGAAGGCATAGCATTAAAATCTCTGGATGAGCTGAGCATATCCGATGAGGAGCGACTAGAACTAACACCATGGCATAAAGATGAATCACTAGATGAAACATGGTATGAGTTACTAGTATGAACCGTATAATCATGTGAATTATTAAATGAATCACTAGACATATTATCACATGAAGTACTAGTGTCCACAAAACTAGCATTTGAATTTAACCATGAATTAACCAATGAATTATTGCTAGCATGTGAAGTAAAAGTGCGTGACTCTAGAGATGGATCAATATTGGAGTCACAAGCAACTCTAACATCTAATACACATGTGGAGCTAATGGCATTTTTGGCAAGCAAAGAATCATAAGAATTTTTCAATTCTTGATGTTGCACTTTTAAAGCGCTGAAGTTTTTAGTCATATTGCCAAACAAATCTTTTAACTCTACAATTATATCCATTAGCTCATTATTCAAGAGTTAGAATTTGAAACCGCCGAGTCGCATGCCAAAGGGCATATAGAATTGTGTTGAGACGAAGATTTTGACTTTGACGCTTTCTTTCTAAGTTTTCTTGAGCTCTTCTTGCACGGTTTTGCCTTTGTCTTGCTAGGGCAAACCACATCATCTTCGATTTTGAGCTCACTCAAAAACTCCCCATCATTCGCATTGAAATCATCGTCCTCGATATGCTCGTAGGTGGAGCACATGTCCTTTTCTTTGGACATTGTCTCACTTGACATAAGCATGTCAATGAGCTCGCTCGGTGAAGTGTCGGAAAGGTCACCATTTTCAAGATTAGTGATGAAGTCTCCATAGCAACCCTCCGGCAACACCTGGAGTAATTTCCTACAAATATCTAGATCAGAAATATTATCACCAAGGGCTTTGAGCTCATTTGTGATCTTGATCAAGCGATCATATATGGTGGAGAGTGTGTCATGATCCAACATCACAAATGCCTCATAGTCCCGCAATAGCAAGCGCATCTTAACATGCTCAAAACTAGATATGCCTAATTACTCAAGGGTGATCCAAATATCGTGAGCAGTCGAACAATCACTCACTAATTTGAGCACATCTTGGCTAAGTGATTCAAGAAGCACATCTTTAGCCTTTGTATATAAAATAAGAGTATGTTTATCCAAAGATAATTAGTTAGCCATACCCTTTTGCACTAATCTCCATAATTTCAAATTTAATGCCTCAAGATGAGTACTCATCATAATTTTCCAACATGAATAATTTCAGCCATCAAAGTGAGGAGCTAACAACCCAAAATTCTCTATCGAATTCATCCTTTCTCTCTAGGCGGTAAAGCCGATAAATGAGAGACCTTACTCTGATACCAATTGTGGGATCAAAGATGCCAACTAGAGGGGGTGATTAGGAGGCTTTTAAAATTTCTTTCCCCACTAAGCAATTTCAACAAGATAATTGCGAAACATAGATTATACAATGAGGCTTAAAACAATTCAATCAACTAGTTGCATTCAACCATATAAAATATTCAACCATACATGCAACATTAGTAAATTTAACAATTGCGTCAAGACGAATATAAAGCAAATAAGAAGTACACAATTCACACAATATTTTTACCGTGGTCTCGGAGACTCACCCGGTCTCCCCTACTCCTCGTTGAAGCGCTCACTCGTGAGGCTCGCTTCTATATCCACGAAGGATATCTCACTAGGGTTGCTCCTTCTCCACACCGGATAGATGAGCACCACACCTTTCACAAGTTCTTGCCGGCCTCTCCGACAAACTTCAACCGGAGAGATCGTGACTCTCGTCCGACACCGTCTAGGCAAGAAGGTGATCGCCAAGAGTAACAAGTCGGATGCGCTCACCTGAACAAATCACATGCTAGAAGCTCAAATATGCAAATGAATGCTCCACACTCTAGCACTAGCATGCAAATGGTGATTGAAGTGCACTAAGCACTAATAATTCACCCAATTTGCTTCTTTCTCAAATCTACTCAAGATTTGGGCTCAAATGTAGCCTCTAAATGCAATATAGCAAATGCAATGATTTTGACTAGCTTTTCAACAGTGTATACAACTTCTTGAGCACCCACAAATGCTAGCCAACACAAGGTATTTATATCCTCAAAGGAAAACTAGCCGTTTGCAAAGAATCGTGCTAAAATTGTACATGCCGGACATTATTCGGCTACTTCGGACCCAGTGCAACTCAAACAACCGTTGCAAACGTGTCAGTGACCGGTGGGGGCTTAATTTGTATTTGTCTCTATTAACACTTCAAAATAAGGAACAACAAATTTGTACAGGCCGGACAATGTCCGGCCCGTCCCGGACAAAATTGTCCAGATAGATACAAACGTCTCCGGTGCATTTAAACAAAAACTCACAATTTTTATACAGTCCGGACATTGTCCAGCCACATCGGACAATGTCTGGCCTTCTCCGGACAGATGCACCAGACAAATGCATTTGTCTCTGGTTTCGTTTTGCCTAAGCCACAGAGGTTTTCTACTGGCCGGACATTGTCTGGCCACCACAGACACTGTCCGGCCTATTCAAAATGAAAACAGGAGTTTATCAAATTTACTCCAAACTTGATTTAGATATTTGCACATACAAATTTCCTGTTTTCTCGCTGATATCTCAGCTGACACTCAGCGACGACCACGACCACACAGGTCTGACATCCGATCGAAAACAGATGGTCGAGTGAGTTTGGTCGAGCGTATGCAAGCGAGTCGAAGACTGGTACAACCAGCTCGAACTCCTACAACCACGACCAAGCCCTAAACAGAAGACCGCCAAACTAGCGACACGACCACGACCACGTATCAAACAAGGATACGATCAGAATGTGCAAATACAACCACGACCAGCTCTAGAAAGAAAACCAATTTAAATAGCCGGAGATCAAGACTAAGTGAATTTTTCAAAACATTTTCTCTAATGCACCACAAACTACGCTTAGACTTTCTAGAAATGCAAGAGGCGATAAAACACTAGTGCAAGATGATATGAATGCATTTGAGATTCCGCATTAGATAGATTCAAGCTACTAGTTGCCGACCCCTCTTAGTAGTACGTTCAAACTAGCAAAAAGAATCCTATCAACCCGGTCTATTTCCAAACACCGAGACCGGTAAAATCCTAAGAAAACAATCCTTAATCTTTGATTTTACCTTTAGTGAAGCTCGACCTCGTGAAGCTCGATCCTTTGAAGCTTGTCCTTGCAAAGCTCGACCTTGCTAAGCTTGACCTCGCTCGAGATGACTCATATCAACTTCATCCTCTTCACGCCCTTGCTTGCTTTCATCTCGCGACCATTCTGAGACTACAACACATACACTCAATGCACAACGTTAGTCTCATATATAGGTCGTCATTGATCACCATAAGAGAAACTACTCCACACGGGAGTTGGCTCAACAGTTTCTCTTTCCGGTGAAATGAGAAAATCATATTCAACAAATAAGAAATGAATATGAGATGAAATACACAACCATATAGAGTCGTAGATGATAAATGTTTTCGCACACGATCTATACTGCAGAGGTCATGATGGCAATCAGATCAGATGATCAATGTGATGACCTCCCCCTCAACATATGCATCTATGTCAAAACCTCAGTAAGGAGCCATCAAACTTCAGGGTTTATCTTATGACAAATCGATTCTCACATAGCACAAGATTGATGCAACCACTGGGGCCCCTGGTCCCCAGGCAAACGGTGCCGCCCGGGACAGGTCACGGGGGCCCTAGTCCCTGGGCCAACTGTGGCGCTCGGGACGGGTCACCGGGGGCCCTCGTCCCCGGGCAAACTTTTACACCATCCTTTGTCTTTCCCAGAATGTTCAAAAACAAACCAATCAAATTGTCACAGAAATTTTTCTCTACATGCATGACGTCTGTCGTGGTATTGCGAATACCCCCGCGGATTATACAGAGATTCCTAGCGAATGTAAAGCAACGTGAGCTGACCGTGTGACCGGTCCTCTCTCATCACGGAAACACAGAGAGTGACACAAGGGTTTATACAGGTTCGGCCTTAGTGGAGACCCTAGTCCTCTCGACGTGCTCCCGACAAGGGTCGGCTGGGGGAGCTCACTCGTGGGGAGAGTGCTCCTAAGCACACCTATTCGTTTTTATCTACTGATTATAATGAATTCTCCACTCTTACAAAAGTGGGGTACAAGGGCATATATAGGCCCAAAAGATGCAAATAACAAGGCTACCCCGGCTGCAGCGGTCGGATCGAGGGGCACCGACGTCCTTCTGCTGTCCTGAGGGCTCGGATGCTTGACAAGTATCCTTGCCGATTCTAGAGGTGCTCCTCACGTGACCCCCACGTGACCCTGTGTAGGAGGCCTCCACGGCCTTCACCCGGGACAGGTCACCAGGGGCCTTTGTCACCAAGGAAATGGCAGCGCCCTAGACGGGTCACCGGGGGAGTTGGTTCCCAGGCAAACGGCAGCGCCCGGGACGGGTTACCGGGGGACCTCGTCCCCGTGCAACTGGCGTCGCCCGGGACGGGTCACCGGTGGCCCTTTTCTACGGGCAAATTGATCCGGGAGCATCTTTAGGTCGAGTCGCATACGGCTTCGCGACCTTAATCATGTTCCAAAAGGTTTCACGATTGTTCCATGTTCGGAATTGTAATCCGATCCAAATATAGATTACTAAGTCTATCCATTTAGGATTAGTTAGTTATAGGAGTCTAATACATTTAGGTTACTGAGTCTCATACGTATTCATACGATTGGACTATAAATACCTTGTAATAGGTCTAGTTTAGATCATCAAAGAGTCATAGAACTTACTTGAGTTTTAGACACTTATAATTCCTTCGACGTCGGCAAGTGTGTCTAACATTCGACGTATAAAGCCCTCTTTGAAATAAAGAGTTGTGCAATTACTTTGGGTTTTGGTATTTCCAAATAAAATCTCGTTATTCCGCATATTAGAATTTGGGCGAGCCTAGTGCGAAAACCAAGGCTAGGTCTCAAACGGATCAATTTGGTATCAGAGCAAATTTCCTATCCTGTGGATGGTGAAGACTCACCAGGGTTACGAAACCTCCGGTGAAAATCCAGGCGATCAATCGATGGTTCCTATAGCCGCGTCTCTGACAATGTCTGACGATACCTCCGTTCAACCTAACCTAGCCAAAGAAGTGGCTAAGCTCTCCACCGGCATGGAACCGTGCTTGCTTGGATTAAGCAGCAGGTCATGATTTTACCTCCTGATGTAGGGAAGGTTATGGGTGTGAAGACTGGTGAAGACTTGCGCAAGACAGACAAAAATGAAGACGAAGGCGACCACAAGACCGACGACCTCGCCAACACCTCCTTAGCTGTCGGATCTTTTAAGGTCGGCGCTAAGATTGATATACCCATATATGATGGTGTGATCGATGCGGAGAAACAGGATTCTTGGATCGACTAGCTTGAGACCTACTTTGACCTGCGAGGGTTCAGTAGCGCTCAAAAGGTGAAGTTCGCACCTTTGAAGATGAAGGACCGTGCCAAGACTTGATGGAAGGCCCTTGTCGCCAGTGGTGAAGCTGACGACCTTGCGTGGGGTCAATTCAAACGACTTTTGTGTGAGACCCCCATTTGAGGATCGCCTTGGTAACCGCCCAGGTAGGTTACACACAGCAGGATGTTACTTGAGCTCCAAACCACACAAGCATAGTAATAACATTAAACAAGTATCAGGCCAACAAGGCCAATATTACATAGCCAAAGCACCGAAAATGACGCTAAGTAGAGTTGCTAAGAAAATAACTAGTTTATCAGAACCAGAATCGGTATCCAAGTACCGAACACACAACATAAAGCACAAGGCAATGACGAAAAGCTTGACTTCCATCCGCAGCGGGGTTGGAGGGGCTTCTCCCACATCTGACTTGACTTGGTGCGCAATCCTTCTAGAACGTGGGCTCGTCCGGGGCACTTCCATCTTCTGCCGGGAACTCATAACTGAAGGAATCGGGATCCTCGAATCCCTCTTCTACAGTTGGATGTAAATGCAAGGGTGAGCACTTGGTGCTCAGCAACGCTCATTCCGGGGATTATTGTAATTATACTTATATGAGGGTGAAACATATGATTCAGGGGTTTTAGTTTCATATGGATAGAGATATATAGATTTCCAAGTCATTTGTTCAGTTAAACAGTACTTTGTCATGAAAATAATACTTTAAACATTAAACAGGTTTTCAATAAAACATTAGATGTAGTGGTCTCCCATGAGTCACTACTTTGTTAACCGCATTATGAAAACATTCCAAAACTTTACTTGTGCTATAACCCATGGATAACATCCACTACGAAAAGACTCCTGAACCTGGGAGTACAGAGTATCTGACACTTCTTTTACACTTTGCAAAGGTGTACCTCTTTTTAAATCCACTGGTTCACTCGGCTTTCAAGTCGGATCAGCTCCATGTGACTTATACACATGTGACAAGGCCGAGATCACACAACGCTTTCACAGTTCAGTATTAACAGTATCCCTGCCCGGTAAATAGACAGTTAAGTCTTAAGTACCGTTGTGGGTCTTCCCCACTGCCTTACTTCCTAGCCTCTCTGGTCTATGTTCCCTCAGGACACATAGCCTTGGTCTATGTCCACGCGAGACATACGACCATTTAATATTACAACCGCTCACGGCTTAATCAGGTCTAGGGCGCCTTCCTTCTTTTACGCCTTTTCCTCTCATCATTTTTCTGAACTCACATCACTCGTGGCCGAACCTTGGCCTTCCAGTTTTCACGCGAGAAACCAGATCGTCAAACCATGCAGGGAACTGCTAATACCAAAAAGCTACTGAGTTGTGCCTGTCCCATACCAGGCAAGTGGTTGGTACGTTTACAATTCGTATAGAGACACAGCACAAGGTTCTTGTCCTTATGAACCAATAGTGAGGAACATTCACATTCCCTGGTGCGCACCGCACCCTCTCCATACAAACCAATCCTCACTACTGATCCCTTTTATCAGTTTTCTTGACAAAACGGTTTTCATCATAACTTCTCATGTATTTAACCATTTCAAGTTTAATGTGAATATTCAGTATATGAGTCCTAGGGTGACAAAAGCATATCTATGAAGGTTCAATAACAAAAGGGGTTTCATGATTCTTTGGGTAATATCTATTCATGTCATTCAAACATAACTTGTATTTCAATTAAGCATGCATAGTAAGAAACAGTGAATATATTTCATATGAAAATATTGGGTGAGACATGATCAAAGGAATGAGGCTTGCCTTGCGATGTTGGGTCTAAATACTCAGACGGATCTTCAAAGACTTCTTCCGCTCCTTCAGCTTCTGACTCTGCGGCAATCAACCAACACACAAACACATACCACATAAGCATACTGAAAATAGTTTCTATAGAAATTATTAAGTAAATAAGTCATGTATGCAGGGGAAAAGGTTAGGGCAAGGTCACAAGGGCTCTAGTCGAAGAAACGGCTAAAAAGGATTGAACGTCGAAGGGTCGACATTCAGTTCATGGCTTTGGCATAACTTCAAACTGATCTTAGGATGGTTTTCTGGAGAAGTCATAGTAGAGAAAGTTGTAGAACACAACTCCAGGAATCTAAAGGACAAGGTGGTATTTCAATTGCTCAACCAGAAGGGGTCAAACAAGGCTAATGCCAGTGGCTGACATGCACTGACATAGTGCTGGACATGGCCAGAAACTAGGGCATGGCTTAACTTTTGATCCAGGGCTCCAATTGATGCACCACTTTGTCTGGGAGGTAGGCATTACTAACAGGAACAATATATTCAACAGGCACAAGGGCTGGAAATGGCCGGAGGGCGGCCAAATCCGGCGATGAACTACGGTGGCCTGGACATGAACTGAGCTACTGGACAGTGATCTTGGCATAGGCATAACTCACAATCTAGGCAGATCCAGGTGTCGAGCTAGTGGAAGAAATTACTCAGGGAGGTGAGGTGAAGCTAAGGGACAAGGTTTCAGGGGCTAGATCGGCCGGGAAATAATTCCGGCGACCGGCGCTGGAGAAGACGACACTGGACAAAGGGGGTTTTCGATTCAGGGCGAATGAGCTCAATTCCAAGCTTGGGAATGATCTCTAGGGCACAACAAAGCTACTGGAGGGGTTAATTTGACCGGAGGATCGCCGGCGTGGCCTGGCGATGAGAGCCCGTTTACTGGTGGCACGCAATTTGGGGAGAGCTATGATCTTAGCTCGATTTTGAAAACCAGATTGGTAGGCTTGCTAAAAAGAGTATGCTGATCAATTTCTTCTACTGGTACTAAGGCTAATTTGGATTAAATCAGGTAGCATTGCAGGAACAGGGGTTTTGAGCTTTTCCGGTGATCACCGGCGTTAAGGTTCGCCGGGGTGCAATTGGGTGCTATGACACGAACAGGGGGAAGAGGGGAACTCACTGGTGGCTTTGGTTTGAAGAATGGTGCAGTGGATTGGGCTGGCACCGTGAGCTCCAGAGGTTGCTCGCCGGAGAAGAAAGTAAACTCGACGGCGGCGAGAAATTAACTGGGAATTTGGCCAAGTCTTGAAGTTGTGCTTCTTCACAGCACTGAGGAGGTTTAAATAGGCACGGGGACGGAGCTTGCGAGGGAAACACGACAACGGTTGCTTGCGCCGGGGAGAAGTTTGTCGGGCGCAGGCGCAACGACGGCGACGGCGATGTGATCGCGCTCAGGCGGTGCTGCAGCTTTGCCAGTTGCATTGGAACTTCACCTGGAACGGCGCAGATGCGGAGGCAACAGCAAAGCTCCGGCAACGACACGTAATGCCATGCAAGTGCCACGGCAACGAGAGCGCGCGCGAAACGCTACTGGAGCACGGCCGTTTATCCGCTGGGCAAGGCGACGCACTGTGCTGGCACGTGCGCACGGGGTGGCTCAGTTGCTCACAATGCAGGAGACAAGAAGCGGTGGCCGGCGGCGAGCAAACGCGGTGAAAACACGGCGCGGCAACGGTGAAGGCGCGCTGGTCGAAAGCAACGACCAGGGCTGGTCGAGTGGATCTGAAAAGAATGCTTGGGCCGATTTGCAATTTTGAAACTTACTCCAGGGGCTGTTCTGTGAGGAAAGTTTGAATAGGAAATGGACTTGATTGCACATCTGGAGATCTGAGGGTCCGATCTGAAATCTGATTTCGCAGCTAAGTTGCAAAAGATTAATAGAACCTATCTGGCCAAAGTTTGGTAAGATCAGGCAAGATCTGAAGGGTTTCGACAAAATTGGGGAAAACAGTTTAGGGTAAAATAGGGTAATTAGGGTTTTAAAATGGCAAGGCTTGAAACTCAGCTTTAGGGTGAGATTTTGGAGATGGTCCCGAAGGGAAAAATGCTCTGAACAACATTTAGAAGGGAATGGCTGAAGCAGATTAGGGTTTGGGGTCCAGATGTGGATTTTGGCTATTTTAGGGTTTGGCAAAAACAGGGGTGTTACATTTTGCCACAAGAATTCAATCCGATGGGTTACCTTCAGGAGAGATGGGAGCATTGCCACAGAATGTACCAACGGCGCGACCAGACCATCCAAGACTATACTACAGAGTTCCGGAGACAAGCAATGGTCATCGGCATATCGCTATCCGATCCTCAGGTATTTAGGAAATGCACATCTGGACTTCAGAAATCGATCAGTACTGAGCTAAGTCTGTTCGGCGTCCAAGACATTGCGACCGCAAGCACAACTGCTATGGCGATCGAGAAGAAGAACAAATCCCGCAACGACAAAAGCACGAAGGAAAGTGCGACTTCGACAAAGAAAAAGCCGAGTCCGAAGAAGAATGCTTCAGAATCAGGCACGTGTGCCTTTTGTGAACATTGTCAAGTCACGAGACATACCAAGGACAAATGATAAAGCTTCATCCAGAACTTCAACCAAAGAAAAATGGACCAGGGAAAAGAACAGCCACGGCTACTTCGACTTCACCCGACGAAGAAGTTGTCCAAGTGAATTCGGTTGATGAGGCAGATACCACCTTGTCTCTGATGGCAATGCCGAAGGAGAAGGGTTCGGATCCACTGAACGACCATCACCCGACGGAGGACTTGTTCACCATCAACATCCAAGTGAAGCACGAAGTGGTCGAAGCGATATTCGATCCCAAAAGTCAAAAGAATCTGGTCTCCGCTGGACTGGTTCGACGACTTGGTTTGAAGACAACCCCACACCCGCGACCATATTTGCTGGGTTGGTTTACATCCGACGTGAACCAACAGATTACAAGTCAGTGTGTGTTGAAGTTTGCGATCTCTTCACGATATATCGATGAGGTGCAATGCGATGTTCTCCCTATCGATATCTGTCCGGTGATCTTTGGGAGTCCGTATCTGTATGATCGAGACGCTCACTTCCATCGGCGAGCACAAGAGTACGACCTCACCAAAGACGGAGTTAAATTCGTCATCAGTAGAGACATCGATGTCAACACTTCGAACTAGATTACCGCAAATCAAGCCAAACGGATTGTTAATGCATGTCACAAGTATGTGCTTGTCATGATTCAGCCCGTTGGTCAAGGTGAGGGTACTCGACCAGCGTTGTCGTTGGCGTGCCGAGAGGATTCTAGTCATTTGTTGGAACTGCTAGAGAAATACAGTGATCTGTTCGAGACTACCGAGGGTCGTCCGCCGAAACGTCCAGTCGAACACGAAATTCAGCTTGTGTCCGATGCGACACTGCCCAATTTGAGTATGTATTGCAACTCAATATTGGAGAATGCAGAGATCAAGAGACAACTTGGTGAGTTGCTAAATGATGGTGCCATTCAACTGAGTAGTTCACCTTGTGGATCTCCTGTGGTGTTAGTGCCAAAGAAAGATGGGACTTGGCATATGTGCGTCGACTACCGAGCAGTAAACAAGATCACCATCAAGAACTGGTAACCCCTTCCGCGTATTGACGACCTGCTAGACCAATTGAAGCATGCTGTTGTCTTCTCCAAATTATATTTTAAGTCAAGATATCATCAAGTTAGCATCCAAGAGGAGGATACGTGGAAGACCGCGTTTAAAACACGACAAGGTCTGTTCGAATGACTGGTCATGCCGTTTGGTCTCTGCAACGCTCCGGCAACTTTCATGTGTCTTATGAATGATGTATTAAGACAGTTCATCGATGACTTTGTGATCATTTACATAGACGACATACTGGGTTTGTAGTCGTTCGTGCGATGAGCACCTCATTCATGTCGAAAAGGTGTTCGAACAGCTGTGGCAACATCGACTTCGCCTCAACCGTAAGAAGTGCGAGTTCGGCCAACAAACTCTACTTTACCTAGGATTCATCATCGGCAACGGTACGTTGCAACTCAACCCAGATAAGGTAAAAGTGATTCGCGAGTGGTCGCGACCGCGAACAGTTACGGACGTGCGGCAAAGTGGTACACCAGAGAAGATGGACAAGCCCAATTTCCACATCTCCAGTTTGGTCGAGAGGTCACAACAGGGGTTGGCTCCTTCTCAACAAGGGAGTCATGATCCGAGAGGATCATTAGGTCAAGTCTCATACGGCTTTGCGACCTTAACCATGTTCAAAAAGGTTTCACGATCGTTCCATGTTCGGAATTGTAATCCGATCCAAATATAGATTACTAAGTCTATCCGTTTAGGATTAGTTAGTTATACGAGTCTAATACTTTTAGGTTACTGAGTCTCATACGTATTCATACGATTGGACTATAAATACCTTGTAATAGGTCTAGTTTAGATCATCGAAGAGTCATAGAACTTATTTGAGTTTTAGACACTTATAATTCCTTCGACGTAGGCAAGTGTGTCTAACGTTCGACGTATAAAGCCCTCTTTGAAATAAAGAGTTGTGCAATTACTTTGGGTTTTGGTATTTCTGAATAAAATCCCGTTATTCCGCATATTAGAATTTGGGCGAGCCTAGTGCGAAAACCAAGGCTAGGTCTCAAACGGATCACAAATGGCGGCGCTTGGGACGGGTCGCCGAGGGCCATTGTCCCCGGGCAAACGGCAGCCCCAGGATGGGTCACCGCGGGCCCTTGTCTCTGGGCAAATGGTGACGCATAGGACGGGGTCACCGGGGGCTCATGTCTCCAGGAAATGGTGGCACCCGGGATGGGTCATCGAGGGCCGTCGTCCCCGGGCAACTAGTGGCGCTGGGGACGAGTCACCGGGGCCCCTGGTCCCTGGGCAAACGGCGGCGCCCGGGACGGGTCACCCGGGGCCCTCGTCCCCAGGCAAACGACGGCGCTCAAGACGGGTCATCGGGGGCCCTTGTCCCGCGCAAACTTTTACACCATCCTTTGTCTTTCCCTGAATGTTCAACAAAAAACCAATCAAATTGTCACAGAAATTTTTCTCTACACACATGACGTCTGTCATGGTATTGCGAATACCCCACTAGTTCTACAGAGATTCCTAGCGAATGAAAAGCAATGCGAGTCGGTCGTGTGACCGGTCCTCTCCCGTCACACGAACATAGAGAGTGACACAAGGGTGTATGTAGGCTCGGGCCTCAGTGGAGACCCTAGTCCTCTCGATGTGCTCCCGACAAGGGTCGGCTGGGGGAGGTCACTCATGGTAAGAGTGCTCCTAAGCCCACCTATTTGTTTTTGTGTATTGATTATAATGAATTCTCGTCTCTTACAAAAGTGGGGTGCAAGGGCATATATAGACCCAGAAGATGCAAATTACAAGACTGCCCTCACTGCAGCCGTCGGATTGAGGGGCACCGACGTCCTTCTACTGACCTGAGGACTAGGATGCTTGGCAAGTGTCCTTGCCGATTCCCGAGGCGCTCCTCACATGACCCCCACTTGACCCTGCGCAGGAGGCCCCCGCGGCCTTCACCCGGGATGGGTCACCGGGTGCCTTTGTCACCGGGAAAATGGCAGCGCCCGTGACGGGGCACTGGTGGACCAGGCCCCTGGGCAAATGGCGGCACCCGGGACGAGGTCACGGGGGGCCCTTGTCACCGGGAAAACGGCGGCGCTCGGGACGATTCACCAGGGGCCCTCGTCCTCGGGCAAACGGCGGCTCCCGGGACAGGCCACCGGGGGCCCTCGTCAACGGGCAAACGGCGGCGCCCGAGAGGGGTCCACCTGGGGCCCTCGTCCCTGGGCAACTGGTGGCCTTGTCTCTGGGCAAATGGCGGAGCCCGGGACGGTGTCATCGGGGGCACTTGTCTCTGGGCAAATGGCGGCGCTCGGGACAGGTAACCTGGAGCCCTCGTTCCCGAGCAACTGGCAGCACCCGGGACGGCTCACCGGTAGCCCTTGTCTGTGGGCAAATGGTGGTGCCCGGGGAGGGTCACCGGGCGCCATTGTCCCCGGGCAAATGGCAACGCCCGGGATGGGGTCATCGAGCATCCTTGTCACCGGGCAAACAGTGCCGCCCGGGATGGGTCACCGGGTGCCCTTGTCTCTGGGCAAATAGCGGCGCCAGTAACGGGGTCACCGGGCAAACATCGACGCTCGGGATGGGTCATCGGGGGCCCTTCACTCCGGGTAAATGGCGGCACCCAGGATGGGTCACTGTGGGCCCTCGTCCCCGGGCAACTGGCAGCGCCCAAGTTGGGTCACTACAAGCCCTGGTGATCCGGGAGGATCTTCAAGTCCTGATCGCATACAGATTCGCGACCAAGTCCTGATCGCATACGGCTTCGCGACCTTAACCGTGTTCGGAAAGGTTTCGCGACCATGGATTGGTTCCCGACCAAGAAAAGGAATCCGTTCACTGTTCGGAATTGTAATCCTATCCAAATATGTATAACTAAGCTTATCTGTTTAGGGTTAGTTAGTTATATGAGTCTAATACGTTTAGGTTATTGAGTCTGATACGTACTCATACGATTGGACTATAAATACCTTGTAATAGGTCTAGTTTAGATCATCGAAAAGTCATAGAACTTATTTGAGTTTTAAACACTTATAGTTCCTTCGACGTAGGAAAGTGTGTCTAACATTCGACGTGTAAAGCCCTCTTTGAAATAAAGAGTTGTAAACTTACTTTGAGCGGTGTTTTCGATCAACCTTTGGGTTTCGATATTTTCGAGTAAGATCCCGTTATTCCGCATATTAGAATCTGGGTGAGCCTATGGATGGTGAAGACTCGCCAGGGTTACAAAACCTCTGGTGAAACTCCAGGCGATCAATTGACAGTTCCTACAGCCGCGTCTCCGACAATGTATGACGATACCTCCATTCAAGCTAACCTAGCCGAACAAGTGGCTAAACTATCCACCGACATGGAAACCGTGCTTGCTTGGATCAAGCAGCCGGCCATGATTGTACCTCTCGAAGTAGGGAAGGTTATGGGTGTGAAGACTGGTGAAGACTTGCGCAGGGCAGACGAAGATGAACACGAAGGCGACCACAAAACCGACGACCTCGCCAACACCTCCGTAGCTGTCGGATCTTTTAAGGTCGACGCTAAGATTGATATACCCATATATGATGGGGTGATCGATGCCGAGAAGCTGGATTCTTGGATCGACCAGGTTGAGAACTACTTTGACCTGAAAGGGTTCAGTAGCGCTCAAAAGGTCAAATTTGCACCTTTGAAGATGAAGGACCACGCCAAGACATGGTGGAAGGCCCTTGTCGCCAGTGGTGAAGCTGACGACCTTGCGTGGGGTCAATTCAAATGACTTCTGCGACAAGAATTCTATCCGATGGGTTACCTTGAGGAGAGATGGGAGCGTTGGCACAGATTGTACCAACGGTGCGACCAAACCGTCCAAGACTATACGACAGAATTTCGGCGACAAGCAATGGTCATTGGCATCTCACTATCCGACCCTCAGGTATTTCAAAAATACACATCTGGACTTCAAAAATCGATCAGTACTGAGCTAAGTCTGTTCGGCATCCAAGACATTGCAACCGCGACCACAACTGCTATGGCGATCGAGAAGAAGAACAAATCCTGCAGTGACAAAAGCACGAAGGAAAGTGCGACCTCGACAAAGAAAAAGCCGAGTCCGAAGAAGAACGCTTCAAAATCGGGCACAGTGCCTTTTGTTAACATTGTCAAGTCACGGGACATACGAAGGACAAATGCTACAAGCTTCATCCTGAACTTCGACCAAAGAAAAATGGACCAAGGAAAAGAACAACCACGGCTACTGCTACTTAACCCGACGAAGAAGTTGTCCGAGTGAATTCGGTTAATGAGGCGGATACGACCTTGTCTCTGATGGCAATGCCGAAGGAGAAAGGTTCGGATCCACCGAACGACCATCACCCAACGGAGGACTTGTTCACCATCAACATCCAGGTGAAGCACGAAGTGGTCGCAGCGATATTCGATCCCGGAAGTCAGAAGAATCTGGTCTCCGCTGGACTGGTTCGACAACTTGGTTTGAAGACAACCACACACCCACGACCATATCCGCTGGGTTGGCTTACATCCGACGTGAACCAACAGATTACGAGTCAGTGTGTGTTGAAGTTTGCGATATCTACACGATATACTGATGAGGTACAATGCGATGTTGTCCCTATCGATATCTGTCAGGTGATCTTTGGGAGTCCATATCTGTATGATCGAGACGCTCAGTTTCATCAGCGAGCGCAAGAGTACGACCTCACCAAAGACGGAGTTAAGTTCGTTATTAGTAAAGACATCCACGTCAACACTTTGAACTTGATTACCGCAAACCAAGCCAAACGAATTATTAATGCATGTCACAAGTATGTGCTTGTCATGATTCGACCCATTGGTCAAAGTGAGGATACTCGACCAGCATTGTCATTGGCGTGCCGAGAGGATTCTGGTCGTTTGTCGGGACTTCTTGAGAAATACAGTGATCTGTTCGAGACTACCCAGGGTCGTCCGCCGAAACGTCCAGTCGAGCACGAAATTCAGCTTGTGTCCGATGCGACACTGCCCAATTTGAGTATGTATCGCAACTCAGTATTGGATAATGAAGAGATCAAGAGACAACTTGGTGAGTTGTTAAACGATGGTGTCATTCAACCGAGTAGTTCACCTTGTGGATGTCCTGTGGTGTTAGTGCCAAAGAAAGATGGAACTTGGCGTATGTGCATTGACTACTGAGCACTAAACAAGATCACCATCAAGAACCGATACCCCCTTCCTCGTATTGACGACCTGCTAGACCAATTGAAGCATGCTGTTGTCTTCTCCAAATTGGATCTTAAGTCAGGTTATCATCAAGTCAGCATCCGAGAGGAGGATACGTGGAAGACCACGTTCAAAACACGACAAGGTCTGTTCGAATGGCTGGTCATGCCGTTTGGTCTCTACAACACCCCGGCAACCTTCATGCGTCTTATGAATGACGTATTGAGATAGTTCATCGATGACTTTGTGATCATTTACCTCGACGACATACTGGTTTATAGTCGTTCATGGGATGAGCACCTCACTCATGTCGAAAAAATGTTCGAACAGCTTCGGCAACATCGACTTCGCCTCAACCGTAAGAAGTGCGAGTTCGGCCAACAAGCTCTACTTTACCTCGGATTCATGGTCGGCAACGGTACATTGCAAATCGATCCAGACAAGGTAAAAGTGATTCGCGAATGGCCGCGACCGCGAACAGTTACGGATGTGCGTAGTTTTGTGGGAGCATGCCAATACCTTCCGAAGTTCATCCGGCACTTCTCGATTATGGCTTCTCCATTACATGCATTAACCAGGATCGATCAGAAGTTTGAGTGGACAGAGAAACATGAGGACACGTTTGTCTTGCTGAAAAGGAAGATCAGTGAGGCGCCTATATTAGCTTTGCCGAATCTCCAGAAACCGTTCGAACTAGAAACCGATGCCTTAGGTTATGCGATGGGCACAGTGCTCATGCAAGAAGGTTGACTAGTGGCATATCACTCCGAGTTATTCCAGGGAGCTCAGAAGAACTACCTGACTTATGATAAGGAGTTATGTGCACTGCATCAGGCCGTGAAACATTGGCGGTGTTATCTCTTGGGTAAAGAGACGGTTGTTCACACCGACCATCAACCATTGCAATATTTGTAAACTCAGTCCAAGCTACAGTAAGCTTGACACATGAAGTGCATGTCGTATCTGCAGCAATTTAATTTGGTGATTAAGTACAAGAAGGGCGTACACAATAAATTGGCGAACATGTTGTCGCGACCACCAGTTACGACCCTTTGTTTATCAGCGTTCATGCAGATCGAGCCCTCATGTCATGATGACTATGTCACTATTTACAGTGAAGACCCTGATTTTCAAACAGCACTGACTGAGGTCGAAACAGGGAACCCTACAGAGTTCGTTCGTCAAGAAGGACTCTTGTACAAAGGCAATTTACTTTTCATACCTTGTGGAGCACCTCGAATTCAATGGATGCGAGAAGCGCACACATCGAAGGTAGCTGATCACTTTGGGGTTACAAAGACGTTGCAAAATATTTACCGACATGTGTTCTGGCCGCGTATGCAGCAAGATGTGGCTAGTTTTTTTCGAGGCTATGGTCTCTGCAGTATCTCAAAACCGAGTAAGGAGAGACTTAAAGGTGAAGGTAAGAAACTCAAACCCATTCGGTCCTTTTCGGATTTTGAGGAAAGTGGGTAATAATGTTTGTCAGCTCGAGTTACCTCCATACATGGATATTTACTCGGTTGTCAATGTTGAGCACCTCAAACTCTTCGAGCCTTCAATGCTGGATGATGAGCTAGATACCATAGTACCATCTGTTGAAGACTTGGTCTATCAACGAGACGAACCTCTACATGAAGATGTGATTCTAGGGAAGAAGGTGGCTACCACCCGCAGTGGCACCAAGGAGACTTTTCGAATCAGTCGGAAAGATCAACGAGCACGTGCGGCAAAATGGTACACCAAAGAACATGGACAAGACCAATTTTCACATCTCCAGTTTGATCGAGAGGTCGCAACAGGGGTTGGCTCCTTCTCAACAAGGGAGTCATGATACGGGAGGATCTTCAAGTCCTGATCGCATACAGATTCGCGACCAAGTCCTGATCGCATACGGCTTTCGCGACCTTAACCGTGTTCGGAAAGGTTTCGCGACCATGGATTGGTGCGCGACCAGGAAAAGGAATTTGTACCTTGTTCGGAATTGTAATCCGATCCAAATATGTATAACTAAGCTTATCTGTTTAGGCTTAGTTAGTTATATGAGTCTAATACGTTTAGGTTATTGAGTCTGATACGTACTCATACGATTGGACTATAAATACCTTGTTATAGGTCTAGTTTAGATCATCGAAAAGTCATAGAATTTATTTGAGTTTTAAACACTTATAGTTTCTTCGACGTAGGCAAGTGTCTCTAACGTTCGAGTGTAATGCCCTCTTTGAAATAAAGAGTTGTGCAATTACTTTGAGCGGTGTTTTCGATCAACCTTTGGTTTTCGGTATTTCTGAGTAAGATCCCGTTATTCCACATATTAGAATCTGGGTGAGCCTAGTGCAAAAACCAAGGCTAGGTCTCAAACAGATCACCTGTCCCCTGGGCAAATAGCGGTGCCCGGGATGGAGTCACCGGGCAAACGGCGGCGCCCGGGATGGGTCACCTGGGGGCCCTTGTGTCCGACTAAATGGAGGCCCCCAGGATGGGTCACTGAGGGCCCTCATCCCCAGGCAACTGGTGGCGCCCAGGACGGGTCACCGGGGGCCCTTGTTCCCAGGAAAATGGGCAAACAGCGGCGCCCTGGATAGGTCACAGGGTGCCATGGTCCCCGAGCAAATTGCGGCTCCCGGGACGGGCTCACCGGGCAAACGGCGGAGCTCGGGATGGTTCACTGGGCTAACAGGAGCGCGCAGGACAGGTCACCGAGGGCCCTCATCCACGGGCAACTAGCGGCGCCCGAGATGGGTCACCGGGGACCCTCCTCCACAAGGAACTGGCAGCGCCTGGGACAGGTCTCTGGCGTCCCTACTTCCTGGGAAAATGGGCAAATGGCAGCGCCCGGCATGGGCCACCGGTGTCCCAGGTCCCCGGGCAAAGGGCGGCGCCCGTGACGGGTCACCGGGGGCCCTCATCTCGCAAACGACGGCACCCTGGAAGGGTCATCTGGGGCCGTCGTCCCTGGGCAATGGTCGGTGCCCTGGATGGTCTCACCGGAGGCCCTCGTCACCGGGCCAACGGCGGCGCCCGGGACGGTGTCACCGGGGGCCCTTGTCTCCGAGCAAACAGCGGCACCCGGGAGGGGCCACCGATGGCCCTTGTCTACGGGCAAATGGTGGCGCCCAGGATGGGTCACCGGGGGCCGTTGTCCCTGCGCAAATGGCGACGCCTGGGATGGGGACACCGCGGGCCCTTGTCACTTTGCAAACGGTGGCGCCCGTGATGGGATACCGGGGGCCCTTGTCTCCTGGAAAATAGCGGCGCCCGAGACGGGGTCACCGATCAAACGGCGGCGCCCGGGATGGTTCACTGGGGTCCCTTGTCTCCGGGCAAATGGCGGCGCCCAGGACTGGTCACCGAGGGTCATCATCCCCGGGCAACTGGCGGCGCCCGGGAAGGGTCACCGGGGGCCCTAGTCCCTGAGCAAATAGCTACGCCCGAGACGGGATCACCTGGCGAACGACGGCGCCCGGGATGGATCACCGGGGGCACTAGTCTCCGGGAAAATGGTGGCTCCCAGGACTGGTCACTGAGGGACATCGTCCCCAGGCAACTGGCGGCTTGCGGGATGGGTAACCGGGTGCGCTCGTCCCCGGGCAACTGGCGGCGCCCGGGATGGGTCACCGGGGGCCCTTCTCCCCAGGCAAATGGCAGCGCCCGGGATGGGGTCACCGGGGGCCCAGGTCACCGAGCAAACGCTGGCACCCAGGATGGGTCTTCGGAAGCTCATGTCTCCAAGCGAATGGCGTCGCCCAGGATGGGTCACCAAGGGCCCTCGTCCCTGGGCAACTGGTGATGCCCGGGATGGGTCACCGGTGGGCCTTGTCTCCGGGAAAATGGTGGCGCCTGGGACGGGTCATCTTGCACCCTGGTCCCCGGGCAAACGGCGGCGCCCGGGAAGGGTAACTGGGGGCCGTCGTTCCCGGGTAACTGGCAGCCCCTGGGACTGGTCGCCGGTTGCCCTTGTCTACGGGCAAATGGTGGCCCCCGGGACGGGTCACCCGGGGCCCTTGTCCCCGGGCAAATGGCGGCGCCCAGGACGGGGTCACCGGGCGCCCTTGTCACCGGGCAAACTGTGGAGCCCGGGACGGGTCACTGGGTGCCCTTGTCTCCGGGCAAATAGGGGCGCCCGTAACGGTGTCACCGGGCAAACGACGGTGCTCGGGATGGCGCTTGTCTCCGGGCAAGTAGCGGCACCCTGGACGGGTCACCGAGGGCCCTCGTCCCCGAGCAATTGGCTGCGCCCGAGTTGGGTCACCGCAGGCCGTAGTCCCTGGGCAAATAGTGGTGCCCGGGATGGGGTCACCGGGCAAACGGCGGCGCCCGGGATGGGTCACCCGGGGGCCCTTGTGTCCGGGAAAATGGCGGCCCCCTGTACTGGTCACCGATGGCCCTAGTCCCCGGGCAACTGGCGGCGCCCAGGACGGATCACCGAGGGCCCACGTACCTAAGCAAATAGGCAAACGGCGACGCCGGAGATGGGTCACCGGGGGCCCTCGTCCCCAAGCAAATAGCGGAGCTTGGGATGGCCTCACCGGGCAAACGGTGGCGCCAGGGATGGGTCACCGGGCAAACAGCACAGCCCAGGATCGGTCACCGAGGGCCCTCGTCCCCGGGCAACTAGCGGCGCGCGAGACGGGTCACCGGCATCCCTGATCGCCGGGCAAATGGGCAAATGGTGAGGCCCGGCACGGGTCACTGGGGCCAGGACCCCGGGTAAACGGCAGCGCCCGGGACGGGTCACCGGTGGCCCTTGTCTACAGGCAAATGGTGGCGCCCAGGATGGGTCACCGGGGGCTATTTTCCGTGGGCAAATGGCGGCGCCCGGGACAAGGACACCGCGGGCCCTTTGCACTGTGCAAACGGTGGCGCCCGGGACGGGTCACCGGGGATCCTTGTCTCCTGGAAAATAGCGGCGCCCGGGACGGGGTCACCGATCAAACGGTGGTGCTCGGGATGGGTCAACGGGGGCCCTTGTCTCCGGGAAAATGGCGGCGCCCTGGACAGGTTTCTGAGGGCCCTCGTCCCGGGCAACTGGCGGCGCTCGGGAAGGGTCACCTGGGGCGCTAGTCCCTAGGCAAAAAGCGGCGCCCAGGATGGGGTCACCTGGCAAACGAAGGCGCACGGAATGGATCACCGTGGGCCCTTTTCTCCGGACAAATGGTGACTCCTGGGATGGGTAACCGGGGGCCCTCGTCCCCGGGCAATTAGCTGCGCCCGGGACGGGTCACCGGTGGCCGTTGTCTACAGGCAAATGGCGGCGCCCAGGACGGGGTCACCGCGGGCCCAGGACACCGGGCAAATGGCGGCCCCCAGGATGGGTCTCCGGGGGTTCATGTCTCCAGGCAAATGGTGACGCCCGGGATGGGTCACCGAGGGCCCTCGTCCCCGGGCAACTGCCGACACTTGGAACAGGTCACCGTGGCACTTGTCTCCGGGCAAAATGGTGGCCCCAGGGACGGGTCATCGGGGGCCCTGTTCCCCGAGCAATCGGCGGTGCCCGGGACAGGTCACCGGGAGCCCTCGTCCCCGGGCAAACGGCGGCTCTCGGGATGGGTCACCGTGGGACCTCGTCCCTGAGAAAACTTTTACACCATCCTTTGTCTTTCCCGGAATGTTCAACGACAAACCAATCAAATTTTCACATAATTTTTTCTCTACACGCATGACGTCTGTCGTGGTATTGCGAACACCCCGCTGGTTCTATAGAGATTCCTGGCGAATGAAAAGCAATGCGAGCTAATCGTTTGACCGGTCGTCTCCCGTCGCGCCAACACAGAGAGTGACACAAGGGTCTATACAGGATCGAGCCTTAGTAGGGACCCTAGTCCTCTCAACGTGCTCCCGACATGGGTCGGCTGGTGGAGCTCACTCGTGGGGTGAGTTCTCCTATGCACGCCTATTCGTTTTTATCTACTGATTATAATGAATTCTCCTCTCTTACAAAAGTGGGGTACAAGGGCATATATAGGCCCAAAAGATGCAACTTACAAGACTACCCCGGCTGCAGCCGTCGGATCAAGAGGCACCGACGTCCTTCTACTGACCTGAGGGCTCAGATGCTTGGCAAGTGTCCTTGCCGATTCCCGAGGAGCTCCTCACGTGACCCCCACGTGACCCTGCACAGCAGTCCTCCGCGACATTCACCCGGGATGGGTCACTGGGGGCCTTTGTCTCCGGGCAAATGGCAGCGCCTGGGACGGGTCACCGGGGGACCTGGTGCCCGGGAAAACAGCGGCGCCTGGGATGGGTTCACCGGGTGCCCTTGTCACTGGGCAAATGGCGGCGCCTGAGACGGGCCACCAGGGGCCCTCGTCGATGCCCGGGATGGGTCCACCTAGGGCCCGCATTCCCGGGCAACTGTTGGACTCATCTCAGGGCAAACGGCGGAGCCCGGGACAGTGTCACCGTGGGCACTTTTCTCCGGGCAAACAGCGGCGGCCGGGACGGGTAACCGAGAGCCCTCGTTCCCGGCAACTGGCGGTGCCCCAGATGGGTCACCGGTAGCCCTTGTCTGCGGGCAAATGGTGGCGCCCAGGACGGGTGACCGGGGGCCCTTATCTCTTTGCAAATGGTCGCGCCCAGGATGGGTCACCAAGGGCCCTCGTCCCCGAGCAACTAGCGGCTCCCGAGTTAGGTCCCTGCGGGCCCTGGTCCCTTGGCAAATAGCGGCACCAGGGACGGGGTCACCGGGCAAACGGCAGCGCCAGGGATGGGTCACCCGAGGGCCCTTGTCTCCGAGTAAATGGCGGGGCCCAAAACGGGTCACCGAGGGCCGTCATCCCCGAGGAACTATCGGCGCCCGGGACAGGTCACCGGGGGCCCTCGTCCCCAGGCAAATGGGCAAACGGCAGCGCCCGGGATGGGTCACCGGGGCCCTGGTCCCCGAGCAAATAGCGGCGCCCGGGACGGGCTCACCTGGCAAACGGCAGTGCCTGGGATGGGTCACCGGGAAAACGGCGGTGCCCGGGACTGGTCACTGGGGGCCCTCGTTCCCGGGCAACTGGCGGCGCCCGGGATGGGTCACCGGGGGCCCTCGTCCCAGTGGAAATGGCAGCGCCCGGGACGGGTCACCGGCGTCGCTACTCCCAGGGCAAATGGGCAAACGGCGGCGCCCGGCACGGGTCATTTTGGGACCCTCATTTGAGGAATCCGGTGGCAACCGCCCAGGTGGGTTGCACTCAGAAATGGTACATTGCAGCTCATAACAACAAGATGCATTATATAAAAATTCAAGTAATTTAAACAAGTGCTGATCACAGGGACCAACATTACAATAACATAGCGCCAAAATGATGCACTTTAATGTTGATACAAAATTAAGGAGTTTTCTCCGACACAAGGGTCGGCACAAAATAAAACAACAACAGTAAGCAAAAGGACTTCATCTATCTTCATCTTCTTCAGCAGCGGTGTTGCACGGGCCTTCTCCACATCGGACTCCACTTGGTATGTGACCCTCTAACAAGCTGGGGCTTCTGGGGCAGTTTCTTCTTCTTGTTCCATGTTGGGTTCAAGACCGTAGGACTCATTGTCAATGAATCCATCTTCTAAATTTTGTTTGTAAAAGGAAGGGTGAGCACATGGTCTACATGGTGCTCAACAAGTCCCAAATAAGAATGCAGATATATATAGATGAGGGGGAAATTCTCAAAGAATGGCTCTTTGGCTTATAGAATAGATTTTTCACACTTAGTTTTGAAGAAAAGGTCTTTGTTTTCAAAAGCGAGGCTTTTAAAACCCTAAGCTAGATTTTCAGAAAATGTTATGTGTGGCGGTCTTTCATGAGTCACCACTTTACTTAGATTTTGTGAAAAACTTTCCAAAAACTACTTGTGCTGCATCGACGTGGACAGAATCCACCGCGCGCAGACTCCATGACCTGGGAGCTCAGAGTATCCGATACTTTTTATACTTTGCAAAGGTGTACCACCTTAATCCACTGATCACTCAGCTTTCAAGTTGGTACCTCTTCATGTAACTTTTATGCATGTGACAAGGCCGAGATCACACAACAGTTTACAATCCTAGCATTAACAATTCCCTACCAGATAAATAGACATTCCAGTCCTCATTACCGTTATGGGTCCTCGCCACTGCCTTACTTCCTAGCCTTGGTCTATGTTCTCGCAAGACCCATAGCCTCTTTTTTATTACAGCCGCGCACGACTTAATCGGGCATAGGGCGTCTTCCTTCTTTCCACCTTTTCCTCTCATAATTTTTCTAAACTCACATCACTCATGGCCCTCACTGGCCCACCAATTTCTCGCAAGAAACCAGACCGACAACCATTGCAGCGAAAAGCTAATACTGAGAAAGCTACTATGTTGCGCCCGTCCCATACCGGGCAAGTGGTTGGTATGTTTTTTATGCCGCATGGAAGTACAACACAAGGTTCTAGTCCTTATGAATCTTTAGTGAGGAGTCTTTCACCATCCAATCAAACCATCCTCACTATCGATTCCAGACACATCTTCTTTCACAAAAAGGGGTTTTGAATATGCTTTTCTCACATGTGACCATTTAACATTTAACATATAATCTTGTGCATAGCATAGTCTAAGAATGATATTCTAGGGTGACAAGGGTGCATGGATATTCAATCACAAAAGGGGCTTTACAATCATTTAGCTCTTATCTAATCACTTTATTTGAATATAGTTCTCATTTGAATATAAGGCATGCATATATTTGAAAACAGCTAACATACTTCATTTCAAAATATTGGGTGAGACATGATCAAGGGTTTGAGACTTGCCTTGCAGTGATGGGTCTAGCTGCTCAGATGATTCCTCGAAGATCTCTTTCGCTCCTTCAACTTCTGGTTCCACGGTGGATACAAATAATACATACACACTATATAAGCACACAAAAATAGTTGTACTAGAGAATAATACATCATGCATGCAGGGGAAAGGTTTGGACAAGGTTACTTGGTGTTGATTGAAGAGATGGGCTCAAAAGGATTTGAATGTCGAAAGGCTGACATTCGGTTCATGGCTAGAAATAGCCCTAAGTTGGCTCTAGGTATGTTTTCTGGAGATGTGACAGTAGGGAATATTGTAGAACATGGCTCCAGGAGCTTAGTGGACAAAGTGGCATTTCAATTGTTTACATAAAAAGGGTTAAACAGGACCAATGTCAGTGGCTGACATGCAGTGACACTGCACTGACTCTGTCAAAAACTAGGGCAGAGGGTTAAATTTGGTTCTGGGCTTCAAACTCTTTGCCAACTATGTCTAGGAGGTAGGAGTGGATGCCAGGAACACATTGGTGGTGGTTTCAGGGCAAAAGATGGCCAGACGGCGATGAACAGCGGCGATGAACTACGGTGGTGACACGGCACAGGCATGGTTCTAGACAAAAATTTGGCAAGGGAATAACTTTTGATCTAGGCTGATTCAGGGTTTGGGCCAGTGGGAAGAAATAATCAGGGGGTTGAGGCCTAGCTAAATGACAAGGTGGCATCAGCTAGATCAGCCGGAAAGCGAACTCCTGTGAACGGAGCCGAAGACGAAGACACAGATTTGGGCGTTTTCGATCTAAGGCATTTGAGCTCAATCCCATGCTTGTGAAGCATCCTGGGGACAACAGGGAGCTACTGGGGGGGTTCAATTTGGCCAGGGAATTACTGAAGAAGCTCGGCGACGATCTCTGGCGAACTGCCGAAGTCCAAAATTGGAGATTCTTCGCTCGGGCCAAAATTGAGGATTTCAACCTTACGGGCTTACTCCACTGGGCTCACTGAACACCTTACTCTACTAGAACGAGGTTCAATTTGGCTTGAATTGCTCGGCATTGGAGGAACAGGGCAAAAGGCAAATCCGGCGGTCGTCGGCGCTAGGTCTCGCCGGGTTTCAATTAAACGCCATGGAACAGAGAGGAAGGTGAGGGGAACTCACCGGTGAACTAGGATTGAAGAGAGAGGCTGAGACTTGGGCTGGCGGTGAGAGATCCTCTGGTAGCTCGTCGGGGAAGATGACGATGGCAAGCACCAGAGTTAATCTACTCAGTTTCTGACGAGGTGTGGTGTGAAGTGAAGCTATGGGCGAGGGGGCTTTATATAGCCAGGGGCTGGGTCCTCGGGAGTTGCAGTGAATCGAGCGGGGATGCTCGACTGGCGCCGGAGCAGCATCGAGGTGGCGTTGGGACATGGCGGTATCTCTACTAGAGGAGGAAAATCGCGCGATATCTGGTTTTGGCAGATCGACGGGATGGCGAGCCTCGGCATGGCGGCGAAGTGGCGCTAAAGTTCTGACAGCAGCAGGCAAGAGCGCGCGAACGGCGTTACTGGCGGTCTCCGGTCATCGCCACGGTGGCATTCCTTTGGCGCGACGTGAACACGTGCGGACACGTAGGATATGGCCGTTGGTGAAGGCAAATCTGGCCGGTGGTGGAGTTTGCGGTGGTGGCTCACGGCAAACAGCAGCAGCCGCGGTCGAAACGACCTCTGGTCATGGTCGTGCACGGGCTCAACCCTGGTCGAAGTCGAAAAAGGGGCCAGGGACTATTTCGCGACGCTTTGGACTGATTTGTGAGAATTTACTTCGTGGTTAAGGACCTGTTTGCAAATTTGGAAAGCTGAAGGGCTGATTTCAAATCTGACTTTGCAGATGAGTGTTACCAAAACACTTGGACTCATCTAGCAAGAAAAATGGCAAAATTCGATAAGATCTGGTGGTTTTGACAAAAATCGAAAACAGGGTAATCAGGGTAATTAGGGTTTGTAATTTTTGGCGGGGCTGAAACTAGGGTTTCAGTTGAGATTTTTGAGTTCTTCCAGAAGGGAAAAATGTTCAGAAAAGTAAAGTGAAGATGCAGTTTGAATTTGGAGGTGATCTGAGACTTTTAGCCTTTCTGGGCTTTTGACATTTCAGAAATGGACTAATCTGAAATACTTTTGGACTGAAAAGTGAAAATGATCTGAAGGTGGAGTTTAGCAGCCAACTTTTTAGGTTAAGGTAGTGGCATACCTGGGATTATGATTTTGAGATAAGAGATCAAAACAGGGTTTAGACATCTGGGATTCCAAAGAAGATGTGCTAACTAGCAAGCAGAAAAGATAGCAAAAACTGGGATGTTACCGTCACCCGGGTCGCTGGTCCCCGGGCAAATGGCGGCGCCCTTGACAGGTTACCGGGGGCCCTCGTCCCCGGGCAAAGGTCGGCGCCCTGGACGATGTCACCGGGGGCCCTTGTGTCCGGGCAAACGGCAGCGCCCGGGATGGGTCACCAGTGGCCCTTGTCTACGGGCAAATAGTGGCGCCCAGGATGGGTCACCGAGGGCCGTTGTCCACGGCAAATGGCGGCGCCCGGGACGGGGTCACTGCGGGCCCTTATGACTGTGCAAATGGTAGCACCCGGGATGGGTCACCGGGGGCCCTTGTCTCCGGACAAATACCGGTGCCCGGGACGGGATCAGCAATCAAACGGCAGTGCCCGGGATGGGTCACCAGGGGCCTTTGTCTGCTGGCAAACGGTGGCGCCCGGGATGCGTCTCCGGGCAATCAATGGCACCCAGGATGGGTCTCCGGGGGCTCTCATCCCTGGGCAACTGGCGGCACCCGGGATGGGTCACCGAGGGCGCTAGTCCCCTGGCAAATAGAGGTGGTCGGGACGGGGTCACCGAGCAAAAGGCGGCGCCCGGGATGGGTCACCGGGGGCCCTTGTCTCCGGGCAAATGGCAGCACCTAGGATGGGTCACCAAGGGTGCTCATCCCCGGACAACTGGAGGCACCCAGGACGGGTTACCGGGCAAACGGCGGTGCCCGGGATGGGTCACCTGGGGCCCTCGTCCTAGGCAACTCGCGACGCCAGGGACGGATCACCGGCGTCCCTGGTCCCCAGCGAAATGGGCAAACAGCGATGCCCGGGACGGGACACTGGGATCCCTGGTCCCCGGGGAAATGGCAGCGCCCGGAACGGGTGACCGGCGGCCCTACTACCCGGGCAAATGGGCAAACAGCGGCGCCCGGGACAGTTCACCGGGGTCCCTGGTCCCCGGGCAAATGGCGGCGCCCGGGATGGGTCCTCGGGGGCCATCGTCTCGCAAACGGCGTCGCCCGAGACGGGTCACCGGGGGCCCTCGTCCCCGGGCAAAGGTCGGCGCCCGGGTGGGTTGCACTCAGAAAGGCACATCGCAAGCTCACAACAAAAGGATTTACTTTAAACAGTAAAGCAGATAGTTAAAACAAGTACAAGGTCACGAGGACCAACATTATAATATCATAATGCCAAGGGTGGAACTAATTAAAGTTGATACAAAAGTAGTGAGTTTTTCAAAATCAAGAATCGGTATCAAGGTACCGAACACAGAAAACAACACAAAAAGCGACGACAAAGGTCTTCACTTCCTTCTGCAGCGGTTCGGGTTGGGCCTTCACCACATCGGACTCAACTTGGCGCATGACCCTCCTAGAAGCTCGAATCGTCTGGAAAGGTTCCTTCCTCTTCTTGGCACTCATGGCCAAAGGAATCGGGATCCACAGATCCTTCTGAATTTGTGTGCAAAGGCAAGGGTGAGCATGTTTTTACACGATGCTCAGCAAGTCTCGTTATGAGAATGCAGGTATATAGATGAGGGGTTATCAAGGAATGAGGTCTTTGTTTTATATGTAAGAATAGAATAGATTTTCACTCTAAAGTAAGAAAGAAAAGCTTTTAGTTTCAAGAGCAATACTTTGAAATCTTAAGCTATACATTAGAAATCATTATGTGTGATGGTCTCCCATGATTCATCACTTTTATCAACCCACATTATTAAAACATTCCAAATATTACTTGTGCTGAACCACATGGATAAAATCCACTACGGTAAGACTCCATGACCTTGGAGTACAGAGTATCCCATAATGCTTTTACACTTCGCAAAAGTGTACCTTTTTTTAAATCCACTTCTTCACTCGGCTTTCAAGTCGGATCAGCTCCATGCGACTTTTACGCATGTGACAAGGCTGAGCTCACACAACGCTTTTGCAGTCTAGTATTAACAGTATCCCCGCCCGGTAAATAGACAATTAAGTCCCAATTACCGTTGTGGGTCCTCCTCACTGCCTTATTTCCTAGCCTTGGCCTGTGTCCTCGCAAGACATATGACCTATGATTACAGCCGCGCACGACTTAATCCAGGCGTAGGGCGTCTTCCTTCCATCAACCATATCCTCTCATTATTTTTCTGATCTCACATCACTCATGGCCGAACTGCGGCCCACCAGTTTCCACACGAGAAACTGGATTGACATACCATGCAGGGAACTGCTAATACCAAGAAACCTACTAAGTTGTGCCTGTCCCATACCAGGCAAGTGGTTGGTATGATTTTCATGCCGCATAGAGGCACAACACAAGGTTCTTGTCCTTATGAATTAATAGTGAGGAGATATTCACATACCCAATGCGCACACAGCAGCCAACCAATCAGACCATCCTCACTATCAATTATAATTCACATTTTCTTTCACAAAAAGAGGTCTTCAAACATGTTTATCATATAATTGACCATTCAACACTCAACGTATGTATTTAAGTATAAGCACAATCTAAGAATAATCTCCTAGGGTGACAAGGGTTGCACAGGATATACAAACAAAGAAGGCTTTCAAGAGATTAGGTTATATCTACTCATTTTCTTCCAACATAGGGTCAAGAGACGGTTGATGGTCGGTGCTTTCTATAGGTCCTGATTTGAGAAACACGCTGGGCTTGAGGATCTTCTCGACCGAGCCAACTAAGACCTCGCCCTTCACATCCTTCCAGCTCTTGACAGTGATCTTCACCCTTTCTTTCGCCAACAAGCCAACATAGGCCGCGTACTGCGACGAAGAACCATGAAATACGTTGCCCCTCATGAGCATCGTCCAAGGACCTGCACAGATCATAAATAGGCATTCTAGAGAAAATTAAGGTTAGGTTGTGCTTCGTCATAGTAACATCAACTTGCAACTGGAGATCAAGATATTACATTTCTACTCTATTTCATCAGAAGAAATTACCTTGCCAATATACATATATTAATTATTTAATGAACTTTTTACATGCACTTGATCATTGAACAAGCTAGTTGGCATTTTACTATCTTATTGGCATTGAACAACCTACAGAGAGATCAAGATATTTGTGTATCTCATGATATTTGTAAATATCTTGATATTAATGATCTTTCAATTTCAATTTCATGATCTTTCAATTTCAATTTCAATTTCACGATCTTTCAATTTCAATTTCAATTACAAATATCCTTCCATTTCAGTTTCAATTTCAGGATCTTTCAATTTCATCTTCAATTTCATGATCTTTCAATTTCAATTGTTACTAAGTCCAAGTTGGCATTGAGCAACCTACTGAGAGATGAAGATATTACATTTATATTCTTATTAGCATTTGACTATGTTAGCTAGTGTTTGTCTTGCAAATATCATGATAACTTTCTTCATTTGATAGGATCAGCAAACAATTGAACATTATCAGTCCCACAATGATATTATTTAGTTGTTTTAATAAAAACAGGAACAAGACACCGTACATAATCATATTGAAAATAAAACACATCAAAATGAAGGATATAAAAATTGCAGGATAATTGCCATAATCGGATTAGAATAATCTAACAATATTGCCGAAATTTTACATGGCTTGCTTGCCATGCCAAAATCTAGTGGGCATCCATGGAGGTGCGGAAGTGCAGCGGTCGCCGGTGGAGGTGAGCCAGCCGTCCATGGAGCTTACGAGTTAGGGCTACGAGCGCCCGAGAAACTGTTCGAATGGAAGAGCCATACCCGGATATTTATAGTACTAGATTAGTTCTAACGGTACACAATAGCCTACCATTAGTAATTTTAGATCTCTTCTAACGGTATAAACATACAGTACTGATAGAATAAAACTATTTGTAGAAGATGAATGGTTCTAACGGTACACAACAGCCTACGGATAGGAATTTGTGAAATCTTCTAATGGTATATACATATAGTACCGATAGAATAAAACTATTTGTAGAAGACGAACAGTTCTAACGGTACACAACAGATTGCCGTTAGTAATTTTGGGATCTATTCTAACGGTATAAACATACAGTACCAATAGAATAAATCTATTTGTAGAAGTCGATCAATTCTAATGGTACACAACAGTCTGCCGTCAGTACTTATGCATCTCTTCTTACGGTAAATATGTTCATCACCGCTAGAGTAAATCATTCTGCTTCTTCTATCAGTAAATTTTGTACAAACCGATAGTAAAAATGCCTCCCTTATGCCTTTTACGACTGCGAGGCACCTTTTCAAACAGTTTTCTTCTAATCGCTAATAACCATTAGAAGATAGGGGTTAGTAGACTGCATTTCTATACTAGTGAAAGCAACCACTACACAAGAAAATCTAATGATTATAGGGGGTAAGCACAAGAAAGGTCAGGCTAGGGGAAAAACTAGGATCACGCAACAGCTTTGGAAGAACCACAAGGTTCCACCTCTTCTGGGTCCTCCTCCTCCTGATTTTCATCTGCGTCCATTGGATCCAGTTCCATGTCATCATCCTCCTCCTCATTTTCAGCCCTGGTGTCGGTGTCGCACTCGACGACTTCTTTTCCTTTGCCTTCTGGAGGTTCTTTCCTTCCTGCAACGATGGGACACTCGGGTGCCTGAGAGTTGATTACAATGCCATGTGACACAGGTGTGAAATAGCCAAGGTAATCCCTAGGCCTTCACACACTTTTGCGGGCAGTAACCCTCGTCCTTGGACGGCTTCTTTTGTTCACTGACTCTGAGGCTTCAAGGTCTCATCTTCTACTAGGTCAAATCAATTCTTGAATCCGTTTCTCCTTCTCTTGGAGGTCCACACGGGTTTTTGCGAGTATGCCCTCGAGATAATGGCGATCATCACGAGCGCACTCATGCTCGCACAGCAAGTGAGTATAACCCATCTCTAAGGCTTGAACGATATCTCTGGTCTTCGTTAGGATGGTATGTCTCTGGTCGCTGGAAGGGTGAACAACTCGACGCTCCGATCTGGGGATCTAGTAGGGCACAAAACGAAATGGAGAATCTAAAAGAAAGTCACCGTATAACTGTCGAAGGGTGCCTACGGCACGATGGGCAGCGTCTAGAATAGCAACTTCATCCTCTGCTCTACGAGCTTCTTGCTTCACCGAGCCTTTCCCATGTTCCAGAATCTCATAGACTATGATTGAAGCGCGAAAGCCATAGGGTCTACCATCCACTTCTTCTCTCTAAACACAATAGACTGGTCTCTGACTATGCAATGCTCCGAGAAATTGCAGCATCATCCACAGCAATAACGCCCACGATCCAAGCTCATCACCGTGAATGAGTTTCTTGTTGGAAGCCATCTGAGGAGATAGAACGCAAATCACCTATAAGTTAAAATGATGTTTAAAACTTTTCAAATAAACAAGGAACAAGTTACATAATATACTTTTCTTAGACAAAGTAGATTTTAGCAATTAGGTTTTAGCCAAATAATCTAGCGATTTTCTACTTTAGGGACGCCAACATCTATCTAAGGGTCATGACCTACAGTCGAGCCTTATGCTCTGATACCATCTGATGTGGGACCCTCATTTGAGGAATCCGGTGGCAACCGTGTAACACCCTGGGTTTGGGGTGAAAATTATTTTGCATAAAAAGTCATGCATGCATATGCCTCTTCAAGATCAGCAAAATCAGCCCGGACTCATCCTATTCTAAGCCCTAAATTCTCAAAATCTTCACTGCGAACCCAAATCAAGATCTGACTTTCCAGATATGACCTACTATCTATCCTGAGTATAAAAACCTTCAGAAGCCAGATTCAATTCCATCTCTAACTCCCAGATTTATCAATTTCTTTTCGTTTTCGAAAACAGAATTTATATAATATCCTGATTACCCTAAATACTCTGAACTCTGATTTAATGAAATCTTGACCAAATCCAGACCAGATTACTCTTAGATTATGATCATGGGTATGCCAATACCTTAATCCAAAAAGTTGGCAACCAGATTCCATTATCTAGACCCTTTTCACAAATTAGTCCAAATAGTATCGCAGTTTAGTCCTTTTCTGATTTTCTAGAACCCTGAAAAGGCTAAAAAATGCTAATCAACTTCAAATTCAAATCTGTTTTAGGGAACATCTCTCAAATGCTACTTAATACAAAATCTTCTTCTGTGAGAATTTCAAAATCCTATCCTAAATCCCAGAATTTCAATTTTGATAAAGTCTAGATTTCAAATACTCTAAATTACTCTGTTTCATTTTACCTGAAAACTATCCAAACATCCCAAATCTTATTTTCTAGCTCTGCCAAACTATTTGCTGAAGAAAGTTTGCCAGAGATCTAAAGTCAAAATCAGCCCTAATCACTTAAATCTCAGATTTTATAGATCAGTCCAAAACCCAACTTCTGTTATTGCAAATCAGTACAGATTCAACCAGAACTCCCAGCCCTTTTCGACCTCAGTTGCTGGCACAATGCTTCGACCACAGCTCGCCATGCTTCTTCGCCGTGAACTTCGCCGCCAGTCCTCGCCTATGCCCGTGCTCAGCTATGCTTACATGTGCGCACATGTCTGCGTTGGGAGCGTTGCCATGGCAGCACCAGCGACCATCGGCAACAGCACTCGCGACTAGCAGCGACTGCAGCAGCACGTTGTCAGGAGCTTTGCGCCACGTTGCCACGCCGTGCTAGCCTTGTCACCTCCACCGCCAGCACCAAGTTCCAAAGTGCCGACCATCGCAGTTGCAGAGCCGCCTGCTCGCCGTCACGTCATTGCTGCTGTTGCTTCGCTAGTGCCTCTTCGCCGCTGTTTCTTCTATGCCCGGTGAATCTCATCACCAACGCAAATTTTGCTGCTGTCCCCTCCTCGCAAACTCCGTCCCTGGCCTATTTAAGCACCCCTTCACCCTGTGCTATCTTTGCTCCACTAGAAAAATTAGCTTAAGTCCCCACGCTTCATTGTTTCTTATTCTTCTCCGGCGAGCTGCCGAGGAGGAGCACATCGCCAGCTTAATCCACTACATCTGCATCCAAACTAAATCAACCAGTAAGTTCCTCCTGTTCATCTCTCTGTGCTGTAGCATTCAATTGAACTCTGGCGACCCCTAACACCGGTGATCGCCGTAGATTGCATTTGCCCTGTTCCGACAATGCAACTTGATTTAGCCCGAATTAGCCCTCCTATTAGTAGAGCTATATGATGAGTAGAACCCCTCCAAAAAGCCTGTGCTTTCAGATTTCAAATTGAGCTCGAATTGGAGCTTTCCCTATTTTTGCGCGCCGTCGGCGACTGGCTCACATCGCCAGGCCGTATCACCTATTTCCTGGCCAAATTGGCCTTACCAGAGGGTTCCCCTCATCAACCAATTTCTTTCACAGTGAGCAATTGATCCCTAAAGCTGTGTATCAAAATTGCCCAAATCCAGTGTCTTCTTCTCTGGTGTAGTTCACCCGAATTCGTCTCTGGCCACCACTGGCGACACCACCTTGTCCTGCACCTTTGCCTCAACCTTCTGAGCACATCTCTCCACTACCCCAATCTTTTGTTTTGCACAAAATGGCAAGTTTGAGCCATGCCAAGATTTTTCCAGAACCTGTACCTTACCGTGTCGCCACCGTACTTCCTCATCGCCGTTCATCACCGTCCGGCCATCTCAGTTCCTGAAACCACTGCCATTGGATTACTGTTGTCTTCGCCTACCTCCTAGATATAGTTGGCGAAGCAAAGCTCAAGCAGATCAATCAAACACCCAAAGCCCTAGTTCTTGACAGTGCGTTGGCATTCAGTTCACTGTGTTTAGGGGTGTTTTTGCAAATTCTTTGACTTCCTGGACTTTTCTGTGAAAACCACTTTGTCAAATAGCTACCTTACTGCATTATGCACCATATGCTTGAATCAAACCTCTTTTTGGCCACTGGGAACTATCCAAACCTTGTCAATGCCACATCTTGACATTGTTAGCCCTTGTCAGTTCATGTCAGCCAGTGGCATTGGGCCAGTTTAACCACTTCTGGTTATGCAAACTAAAATCCACTTTGTCCCCTAAGTTTTTAGAACCATGTTCTATATTTTCCTCAACTACCACACCTTGAGATAAGCTATTTGACAAACTCATCATAGGACTAGAGATAGTGGAAAAAAAACATAAGCTCAAGTCAAACTCATCAGAGAAAAACTAAAGACAGCGCAGTCGCAACAAAAGAATCACGCCAACAATCGACGACGAGAAATATCATTTGAACCAAGTGATCTGGTCTACCTTAAAGTCACACCTTTCAAGGGTTTGCGAAGATTTCAGGAGAAACGAAAGTTATCTCCTAGGTATATTGGTAAACAGCGTGATCACCGTGTCCTGGAACCTTCATCATTACTTCCTGGGGCACCCCATCACCGTCCCGTCATCCCTCCCCCTGGGGGAGGTGCTCCGAAACAAAGAAGCCACCGGCCGGATAGGGAAGTGGGGAGCCGAGCTTGCCCCCTTTTCCCTTTCCCTCACAGGGAGCTCTGCCATCAAGTCACAAGCCCTCGCCGACTTCATGGCAGAGTGAACTCCTGCTTCCGGGCCTGGGGACGAAGACCTCCCCGCACTACCCCGACGCAGTGACCATTGGACACTCATGTTAGTTGGTTCCTTGTGTCTCGCCGGGGCCGGTGCGGGAGTAGTCCTCTGGAGCCCCGAGGGGAGGGAACTGGAGTACGTGGCGCGGCTCGAGTTCTCTGCCACGAACAACGTCGCCGAATACGAGGCCTTGCTCCTCGGGTTGCGCCTTGCACGCTCCCTAGGGATCCGACGCCTCCTAGTAAAAGCAGACTCCCAGCTCGTAGTTTGCCAAATGGACAAGTCCTACTTGTGCCATGACGCAAACTTGAGCCTTTACTTGCAGGAAGTGCGCAAGATGGAGAAGCACTTCGATGGCCTAGAGGCCCGACACATCTTGCAAAGGGACAACGACCGGGCCGACGCCCTAGCCAGGGTAGCCAGCGCCCGGGAACCGCTCCCCAAAAGGGCCTTCTTGGAGATTGTTGCGAAGCCCCCGATGACCTCCCCGGATGCGGGTGACGAGCCCTGCATCCCGGAAGTCGCCGAAATCACTCAGACTTCATCTTGGATGGATCCCCTTGTCGCCTTCATTAAGGGGGAGGGGGACCCTCCCAACGAGACCGAGGCCAAGCGCCTCCGGGCCAAGGCTCGGGCATACCTCCTGTTGGACGGGAAGCTCTACAAGCAGGGGGCTTCCGCCTTGCTCCGTTGCCTGCCACGGTCGAAAGGGCTCTGGCTTCTCGAGGATATTCACGCGGGAAGCTGCGGGTCTCATCTGGCCCGCGTGCCATCGTGGCCAAGGCCCTTCACCAGGGTTTCTATTGGCCCACGGTGATTCGCGATGTGCGAGACCTTGTCTCCGCGTGCGAGGCCTGCCAGAAGATGGCCAATGGTTCCAACCTCCCCCCCATAGAACTGCAGACTATCCCCATCACTTGGCCCTTCGCGTGCTGGGGGATGGACCTCTTAGGCCCCTTCCCCCAACGCCTGGAGGTCACAAGTCAGCGGTGGTCGCGGTCGACTGCTTTACTAAGTGGGTAGAGGCCGAACCTCTGGCTAGCATCACGTCCCGGGCAGTACAGCTGTTTTTCTGGAAAAATATCATATGTCGTTTTGGCGTCCCCTGAGAGATCACTGTCGATAACGGGACCCAGTTTGACTCAGTATATTTTCGGGAATTTTGCTAAAGCTTGGGTCTCACCATCCACTTCGCCTCGATAGCTCATCCCCAGAGCAACGGGGCCGTTGGAAGGGTCAACGGCATAATCCTACAAGGGTTATGCCGAAGGCTCGAACAAGCCGCCTCCAAGTGGGGTGCATGGGCAGAGGAGCTCCCTAGCATCCTCTGTTACATGAGCACAACTCCGAGCCAGGAAACGGGACGCACCCCCTTTTCCCTTGTATACGGGGCTGAGGCAGTCCTTCCCCCGGAGATTGGTTTCCGGTCACTGTGGGTCGAGCTCCTAGACGGAGCCACGACCGCGACGTACCAAGCCAATGAGGCAAATCAACGACTCGAGGTCAATCTCGTGCAGGACGAACGGACCGAGCGCTCCTCCGCCACGCCATCTACGAGTGCAAAATGGCACACGGATATAACCAGCGTGTCCGCGAGAGGGCTTTTCGCCTCGGGGACCTCATCCTCAAGCGCGTCACTGACCCCCAAGCCCACGGCAAGCTCTTCCCCAAGTGGGAGGGCCCCTACAAGATCTCGGCTGTCCTAGGCTAGGGGGCTTACAAGCTCTCCAACCTTCAAGAGTAGGAGCTGAAGCACACGTGGAACGTACGCTTCCTTCGCAAGTTCTACGTCTAGCCTTCGGGCTCGTTCCCTCCCCTGGAGCGATTACGCCGGAGGGGAGGGGGACATTGTACTCACCGTTCCCTCCCCTGTCGCGATCTTGCGAGGGGAGGCGTCGTACCTTAATTTATTATCAATACAACAGGTTTTTCCTCAACTCTGGCTCGTTGCAGGTTTTTTACATTACCGTCTCTCACGGCGATGCCCTCCCCGTGAGGATGCCCTCTTAGCGACGATGCCCTCCCCGCGAGAAAGTGGGCTATCACGACCCAACAAGTCCCTACCACGGGAGTCCCACTCCCGTAGGGCGGCTTACGATCACCCCTCATGGACTGAGGGTGTAAGCGGTAACCGGGTCCTCAAGGACCGCGGTAACGAGTCAATTTGAGAGACTAGTCCCGTACTCAAACACTCAGACCCATCATCGGGCTCCTGGCTCCCCATTTTCACAGTTACCGGAGGGTTGTCTCCCGGAAAAATTATCCCCGGGAATTTCACTTTCTCGGATTTTCTTGGATGTTCTCTCCCGGAAAGCCCTTTTTTGGCTCCGCGTTTTCACGCCGATCGGAGGGTTTTCTCCTGGGAAAATTCCCAGAAATATTGGGTCTCCTGGAAACCCCTTTTTCGGTTTCCCATTTTCACGACGACCGGGGGGTTTTCTTTATCCCAGAGAGAATTTCTCAGAATTTTGGATTTTCTTGAACGTTCTTTCTCGGAGACCCCATCCTCGGCTCCCCGTTCTCACGGCGACCGGAGGATCCCTCCGGGGCTCTCGAAATATCGTTCCCGAAAGTTTTCGCAACCTTGGGAAAACTTGAGGAATTTTTAAGTGAAGGGTTCTTGCCCCAGGGGCTTTGTCACCCCCACAGCGTGCGCAGCTACCCTCCGGCCCACTATGGGGGGCGGATATGGAGCACCCGGGAAACACCCTGTTCAGGACTACCGAAAATTCATAAAGTACACAAGCAAACAGCTTTATTAAAAACTTAACCGGAGGACATCTTCCCCCTCCAGTGGGCATCATTACATCGGACATGATACAACCCGGGGTACAACTCGGAAAGATCCTACGCCTAATAATCCCGGAGGCCCTCCGATATCTCCCGGGCCAGGTCCCGGTACAAGCTTCGTATACGACGTTGGGCCGCCCGGAGCAAGTTTTCGGGCCAATATTCGTAGCCCGGCCGGTGGAAGTATTCGGAGCGGGGGAACCCTCCGGGACCCCGGTCGCGGGGGGGGGGGGGTGGGGGGGGATAGTTCAGCGCAGTGATTGTCGAAGTTGTCCAGGTGCCACTCCGGATGCCACCGCAACCAGATCGGCTCCTGGGAAACACCCTGGCCACATCCCCCAGAAAAGAGACTTAATAAAATGAAGGCGGCCTGGGCGTCCCCCGGGTGACATCCGCCGGAGACCGGGGGCTCCACCTCCGGAGAAGCTCCCTGTAACATCGGGACGCCCTCGAGGTTGCACTCCAACCTTGGGGGTCTTTCCCCGGAAGTGATTCCTCTAGCCCCGGGAGTAACCTCTCGGGAAACCTGGTAAAATTCAATCCAGACATAGCAAAAAATTTCAATTCTATTGCATCAAGATGTTTTTGTACAAGTGTCCGGGGCTTCCTCTAAGAAGCTACCGGGAGCAAAAACCTAAAAACAAAAAAGGGCCCTATCTAAAGGCCCGGGGGGGAGGCTCATACTTGTTCGTTGGTGTCCTCCCCCGGGGAGGCTCCCGCCGAAGCTGTAGCGTCCGCCCCTGGAGGGCCGGCGCCGGGAATCACACTCGGACTATCCGGTCATAGAACCCGCTGGCGAGCTGCTCCACCTCTCGCGTCGATGGCTTGAAGAATTCTGGAAAGCTCCAGGGGATCCGGCCCCCGATCGCCCGGGCGCCAACCCCCCGGTGCTCAATGAGCCCGGCCGCAGCAGCCACCACCGGGATTGCCTGGCCCGGTGCCCGGGCGTCAGCGGCCTCTGGGATCACGGAGACTTGTGCGTTGAGAAAACGCATAGCCTCCGCGAACGTCGCTGGCGCCGCCTCCGAGGCACCTCTTGGGCTGAGAGGATGGAGCGGCCGACGTCCGTGAACGCCCAAACACTGGAGCCCTCGAGCTTCCGGAGGGCGTCATCCTTAGCCTTTGCCTCCCTCCGAAGCCGGTCGTTGGCGTTCTCGGAGGCGTGGATCTAGGCCCAGACCCGGGCCAACTCCTGGAGGGAGTCATCCCGCTGCTCCATGTTGGCGGCAACTTTCTCCTCCACCTCCTTCAATGCGCTATTGAAGTGCGCGTCGATCCCCCAGGTGATGGCCGCCCCCTGCAAGCGCAAGAGTTAGTGAAAATCCAAGTTAGGAGTACCGAACGAAACAATCCACCGGATCGAGAAAGAACCTGGATCTGGAGGGATTGAAGCTCCCTGCAGCGCTCGCGGAGCGTCCCTTGCGAGACATAGTCCTGGACCTTCCAAGTCTGCGAACACTCCGTCTACCGGTCGACCTCCCCCGCGGACAGTAGGGGGGTCTCCCTCCCAACGACGCCGAACCCATTGGACCGGCGGCGGGGCCCCTTGCAAAAGACGCGTGGGTAATGAGAACCGGAGTGGCGGTGGCCGTCGTCCTCGCCACTGAAGAAGTCTCCGAGGAGGAGGCCAATGAGGTCTCTGAGGGAGTACCTCCCCGGGGGGGAATGAGGAGCCCTTTCCCCTTTCCAGGCCGCGGAGCCCTCGGGACCTCTGTCGCCGGCGGGACCTCGTAGACCGAGGGGCTCCCCCTCTCATCTACCGGCCACTCGACACGCGGAGGGGAGGCCTCCGCGAATCGAACCTCCGGTCTCTCCGGCTCTGATAGCGACAGGGCCGCCGGGAGAGCTACCACCGAAGGTGGCGAGGGGGGGTAATCCGCCGAGTCGGATGCCCCCCCGTTGTTGGCCGACTCCTTTGCTTGGGCCTCTCCGGAGGCCTCGGGGAGGCCGGCGGGTTCATGCGCCTCCACCCCCCTAGAGTTCTTCGGGAGAGGTGGCGTCACTTCACGCCGGGGAGGTGCTCACGCGCGCCCTGACCCGGGGGCCGCGTCTCGGGCCTTCACGGGCGTAGAGCCCGGTGTCATCGATGGACCAGGGGCCTTCTAAGCCTTTGCCCGCTTCGGCTCAGAGCCCCTGGTGGCCTCCTTCCCCCTCTTGTGAGAACCGGGGGGGGGGGGGAGAGGCATCCTCGCCGATAGCCTCAGCCCGAAGGTCTCGGCCACCAAGTTCTGGGGAGGACCCTCCTCGACGACGTGCACGATGCGCTCATGCTCGTCGCCCTAGTACCTCCTAAGGAGGTTCTCCGCCTTTTCACGGGCGGCCGGATACAGCTAGACTGCAAGAGGTAAGGAGTTAGAAAAATTAATGAAAGAAATGAGCAAAGTAACCGGGAGCTTACGTCTGGTCACCGGCTTTTGCGGGGGCCGCTGGGCCGAACACATCCCGATCCCCCGCCTCCAGTGTGAGAAGGGGGAGATCTTCAGCAACGTCAGCTCCTCGGCGGCATCCCTCATAGAGCGGACACCCCGGGAGCCCACCACCTTGCTGAGGAGCTTCAGCTCCTCCTCGGTCCACACCGGGGGCTTGGGAGCGGACAACCGGCTGTAGGAGGGGGGCTCCGGGGAGTACACCACCTCGTCGTCCCGGACCCGGAGGCAGAACCACCTCCGGATCGAGTCCCCCCAGTGGTCCCGGGGGGACGCTACCAGGTACTCCGCTACCCAGGACGGCAGCAGCTGGATCATCAACGAGCCAAACGGAGACTTCGGCGCTCCCTTCACCAGGTGGGAGCTCCCTGCCACCGGCTCAAAGAAATACCGGAACAACGGGAGCGTTGGCTCCTGTCCGGTGGCTGTCTCGAACAGCCATATGAAGAGGCCCATCGAACGAAGGCGTTCGGCGTCAGGTGGTTCCGGCGCGAGCGACGTTCGCGGAGGCTATGCGTTTTCTCAACGCACAAGTCTCCGTGATCCCGGAGGCCGCTGATGCCCGGGCACCGGGCCAGGCAATCCCGGTGGTGGCTGTTGCGGCCGGGCTCATTGAGCACTGGGGGGTTGGCGCCCGGGCGATCGGGGGCCGGATCCCCTGGAGCTTTCCAGAATTCTTCAAGCCATCGACGCGAGAGGTGGAGCAGCTCGCCAGCGGGTTCTATGACCGGATAGTCCGAGTGTGATTCCCGACGCCGGCCCTCCAGGGGCAGACGCTACAGCTTCGGCGGGAGCCTCCCCGGGGGAGGACACCAACGAACAAGTATGAGCCTCCCCCCCGGGCCTTTAGATAGGGCCCTTTTTTGTTTTTAGGTTTTTGCTCCCGGTAGCTTCTTAGAGGAAGCCCCGGACACTTGTACAAAAACATCTTGATGCAATAGAATTGAAATTTTTTGCTATGTCTGGATTGAATTTTACCAGGTTTCTCGAGAGGTTACTCCCGGGGCTAGAGGAATCACTTCCGGGGAAAGACCCCCAAGGTTGGAGCGCAACCACGAGGGCGTCCCGATGTTACAGGGAGCTTCTCCGGAGGTGGAGCCCCCGGTCTCTGGCGGATGTCACCCGGGGGACGCCCAGGCCGCCTTCATTTTATTAAGTCTCTTTTCTGGGGGACGTGGCCAGGGTGTTTCCCAGGAGCCGATCTGGTTGCGGTGGCACCCGGAGTGGCACCTGGACAACTTCGTCAATCACTGTGCTGAACTATCCCCCCCCCCCCCCGCCCCCCCCCCCGCGACCGGGGTCCCGGAGGGTTCCCCCGCTCCGAATACTTCCACCGGCCGGGCTACGAATATTGGCCCGAAAACTTGCTCCGGGCGGCCCAACGTCGTATACGAAGCTTGTACCGGGACCGGGCCCGGGAGATATCGGAGGGCCTCCGGGATTACTAGGCGTAGGATCTTTCCGAGTTGTACCCCGGGTTGTATCATGTCCGATGTAATGACGCCCACCGGAGGCGGAAGATGTCCTCCGGTTAAGTTTTTAATAAAGCTGTTTGCTTGTGTACTTTATGAATTTTCGGTAGTCCTGAACAGGTTGTTTCCCGGGTGATTCTTATCCCCCCCCCATAGTGGGCCGGAGGGTAGCTGCGCACGCTGTGGGGGTGACAAAGCCCCTGGGGCAAGAACCCTTCACTTAAAAATTCCTCAAGTTTTCCCAAGGTTGCGAAAACTTTCGGGAACGATATTTCGAGAGCCCCTGAGGGATCCTCCGGTCGCCGTGAGAACGGGGAGCCGAGGATGGGGTCTCCGAGAAAGAACGTTCAAGAAAATCCAAAATTCTGAGAAATTCTCTCTGGGATAAAAAAACCCCCGGTCGTCGTGAAAATGGGAAACCGAAAAAGGGGTTTCCAGGAGACCGAATATTTCTGGGAATTTTCCCAGGAGAAAACCCTCCGGTCGGCGTGAAAACGCGGAGCCAAAAAAGGGCTTTCCGGGAGAGAACATCCAAGAAAATCCGAGAAAGTGAAATTCCCGGGGATAATTTTTCCGGGAGACAACCCTCCGGTCACTGTGAAAATGGGGAGCCAGGAGCCCGATGATGGGTCTGAGTGTTTGAGTACGGGACTAGTCTCTCAAATTGACTCGTTACCGCGGTCCTTGAGGACCCGGTTACCGCTTACACCCTCAGTCCATGAGGGGTGATCGTAAGCCGCCCTACGGGAGTGGGACTCCCGTGGTAGGGACTTGTTGGGTCGTGATAGCCCACTTTCTCGCGGGGAGGGCATCGTCGCTAAGAGGGCATCCTCACGGGGAGGGCATCGCCGTGAGAGACGGTAATGTAAAAAACCTGCAACGAGCCAGAGTTGAGGAAAAACCTGTTGTATTGATAATAAATTAAGGTACGACGCCTCCCCTCGCAAGATCGCGACAGGGGAGGGAACGGTGAGTACAATGTCCCCCTCCCCTCCGGCGTAATCGCTCCGGGGGAGGGAACGAGCCCGAAGGCTAGACGTAGAACTTGCGAAGCAAGCGTACGTTCCACGTGTGCTTCAGCTCCTACTCTTGAAGGTTGGAGAGCTTGTAAGCCCCCTAGCCTAGGACAGCTGAGATCTTGTAGGGGCCCTCCCACTTGGGGAAGAGCTTGCCGTGGGCTTGGGGGTCAGTGACGCGCTTGAGGATGAGGTCCCCGAGGCGAAAAGCCCTCTCGCGGACACGCTGGTTATATCCGTGTGCCATTTTGCACTCGTAGATGGCGTGGCGGAGGAGCGCTCGGTCCGTTCGTCCTGCACGAGATTGACCTCGAGTCGTTGATTTGCCTCATTGGCTTGGTACGTCGCGGTCGTGGCTCCGTCTAGGAGCTCGACCCACAGTGACCGGAAACCAATCTCCGGGGGAAGGACTGCCTCAGCCCCGTATACAAGGGAAAAGGGGGTGCGTCCCGTTTCCTGGCTCGGAGTTGTGCTCATGTAACAGAGGATGCTAGGGAGCTCCTCTGCCCATGCACCCCACTTGGAGGCGGCTTGTTCGAGCCTTCGGCATAACCCTTGTAGGATTATGCCGTTGACCCTTCCAACGGCCCCGTTGCTCTGGGGATGAGCTATCTAGGCGAAGTGGATGGTGAGACCCAAGCTTTAGCAAAATTCCCGAAAATATACTGAGTCAAACTGGGTCCCGTTATCGACAGTGATCTCTCAGGGGACGCCAAAACGACATATGATATTTTTCCAGAAAAACAGTTGTACTGCCCGGGACGTGATGCTAGCCAGAGGTTCGGCCTCTACCCACTTAGTAAAGCAGTCGACCGCGACCACCGCTGACTTGTGACCTCCAGGCGCTGGGGGAAGGGGCCTAAGAGGTCCATCCCCCAGCGCGCGAAGGGCCAAGTGATGGGGATAGTCTGCAGTTCTATGGGGGGGAGGTTGGAACCATTGGCCATCTTCTGGCAGGCCTCGCACGCGGAGACAAGGTCTCGCACATCGCGAATCACCATGGGCCAATAGAAACCCTGGCGAAGGGCCTTGGCCACGATGGCACGCGGGCCAGATGAGACCCGCAGCTTCCCGCGTGAATATCCTCGAGAAGCCGGAGCCCTTTCGGCCGTGGCAGGCAACGGAGCAAGGCGGAAGCCCCCTGCTTGTAGAGCTTCCCGTCCAACAGGAGGTATGCCCGAGCCTTGGCCCGGAGGCGCTTGGCCTCGGTCTCGTTGGGAGGGTCCCCCTCCCCCTTAATGAAGGCGACAAGGGGATCCATCCAAGATGAAGTCTGAGTGATTTCGGCGACTTCCGGGATGCAGGGCTCGTCACCCGCATCCGGGGAGGTCATCGGGGGCTTCGCAACAATCTCCAAGAAGGCCCCTTTGGGGAGCGGTTCCCGGGCGCTGGCTACCCTGGCTAGGGCGTCGGCCCGGTCGTTGTCCCTTTGCAAGATGTGTCGGGCCTCTAGGCCATCGAAGTGCTTCTCCATCTTGCGCACTTCCTGCAAGTAAAGGCTCAAGTTTGCGTCATGGCACAAGTAGGACTTGTCCATTTGGCAAACTACGAGCTGGGAGTCTGCTTTTACTAGGAGGCGTCGGATCCCTAGGGAGCGTGCAAGGCGCAACCCGAGGAGCAAGGCCTCGTATTCGGCGACGTTGTTCGTGGCAGAGAACTCGAGCCGCGCCACGTACTCCAGTTCCCTCCCCTCGGGGCTCCAGAGGACTACTCCCGCACCGGCCCCGGCGAGACACAAGGAACCAACTAACATGAGTGTCCAATGGTCACTGCGTCGGGGTAGTGCGGGGAGGTCTTCGTCCCCAGGCCCGGAAGCAGGAGTTCACTCTGCCATGAAGTCGGCGAGGGCTTGTGACTTGATGGCAGAGCTCCCTGTGAGGGAAAGGGAAAAGGGGGCAAGCTCGGCTCCCCACTTCCCTATCCGGCCGGTGGCTTCTTTGTTTCGGAGCACCTCCCCCAGGGGGAGGGATGACGGGACGGTGATGGGGTGCCCCAGGAAGTAATGATGAAGGTTTCGGGACGCCATCAGGAGGGCGTAGCAGATCTTCTCCATCTCCCTGTACTGAGTTTTGGCCCCTTGGAGGGCTTCTCTCACATAGTACACGGGACGTTGTCGCCCGTCTTGCCCCTTTACCAATACCGCACTTACGGTGACCGGGGTCGCGGCGAGGTAAAGGAGCAAGGGCTCTTCCGGAGACGGGCTCACGAGCATTGGGGGGCTCGTGAGATATTTCTTCAAATCGTCGAAGGCCTCTTGGGCCTCCGGGGTCCACCGGAACCCTTCGAGCCCCCGGAGGATTTTGAAGAATTGGAGCCCGCATTCCCTCGACCGCAAGACGAAATGACTCAGCGCGGCTAAGTGGCCGGTGAGTCGTTGAACGTCCTTGACCGAGCGCGGCGGGGGTATGTCCAGGAGTGCCCGGATCTTTTGGCCTCTATGCCTCGCTGGGACGCAAGGAAGCCCAGGAGCTTCCCCCCGCACACGCCGAAGGCGCATTTCTCCGGGTTAAGCTTCAACCCGTATGCACGGAGGTTGCGGAAGGTCTCCGCTAAATCGTCGATGTGAGCAGTTGCGCGGGGACTTTTACCGACCGCGTCGTCAACGTAGACTTCGACATTGCGACTGATCTAGTCCTTGAAGACCAGCATCATGAGTTGCTGGAAGGTCACTCTAGCATTCTTCAGCTCGATGGGCATGTGGACGTAGCAGAAGGTTCCGAGGGGAGTTATGAAACTCGTCTTTTCCTCGTCCCCTTCCGCCATCCAGACTTGGTGATAGCATGAGTATGCGTCCAGGAAACTCATCAACTCGCACCCGGTGTTGAGTCGACCAACAGGTCAATTCGCGGGAGCGGGAAGTTGTCTTTGGGCAAGCGCAGTTGAGGTCGGTGAAGTTCATGCACATTCGCCACTTGCCGTTCGACTTCTTCACGAGGACGGGGTTCGCAAGCCACTCGGGGTACAGGACCTCCCGAATGAACCCCGCCTCTCGGAGCCGGGCAATCTCTACCTTGATCGCCTCTTGGCGTTCAAGGGAGAGTTTCCTCAGCTTCTGCTTGATCGGGGGGTGACGGGGGGTCACCGCGCGCTTGTGCTCGATGACATCCCGGGCGACGCCTCGCTTGTCGGAGGGTTTCCAGGTGAAAACGTCGGTGTTTTTGCGCAGGAAAGCCACGAGTTGCTCCGCGTGCTCTTCATGGAGATCCGCCCAGATCCTAACGGTTTTGTTCCCGTCGTCCGGGGACAGTGGGATCTTCCGGAGGTCCCCTTCCTGACGTGGCTTGGGGAGGGACCTCCCGGAAGGTAACACGGCTGCGTCTGACTTCGGGGGAGAAGCCTCCCCCTCAGAGTTTTGATGAGGTTGATGCTACTGATCGATGCGGCGACGCGCTCGTATAAAGCACGGGCCACATCTTGGTCTCCCCAAGCGGTGATCACGCTGTTTACCAATATACCTAGGAGATAACTTTTGTTTCTCCTGAAATCTTCGCAAACCCTTGAAAGGTGTGACTTTAAGGTAGACCAGATCACTTGGTTCAAATGATATTTCTCTTCGTCGATTGTTGGCGTGATTCTTTTGTTGCGACTGCGCTGTCTTTAGTTTTTCTCTGATGAGTTTGACTTGAGCTTATGTTTTTTTTCCACTATCTCTAGTCCTATGATCCTTCGTTCTCATGGCTCATTCCAATGCAATGGGGTTCTGCATTTTTATTCGTATACGGCTCCAAACGGTGCCATTTGTAAACTAGACTGATAGCTATTTTTGTAAGCAAATTCTGCAAGTGGCAAGCATTTATCCCATGATGTTCCATAATCTAGCATGCAAGCTCTTAGAAAATCTTCTAAAATCTGATTTACTCTTTCTGTCTATCCTCCTGTCTGAGGGTGATATGCAGTGCTAAAATTCAATTGAGTTCTTAGTGTTCCATGGAGTCCTGCTCCAAAATCTTGATGTAAACTGTGCTCCACTATCTGAAACAATCTTCTCAAGCGTACCATGCAGTGTTACTATTCTTTGCATATATAACTCGGTTAATTTGCTCCCATCGTAGTTCTTTTTAACTGGGATGAAGTGTGCTACTTTGGTGAGTCTGTCAATGATGACCCATATGGAGTCATATCCTCCTTAAGTTTTTAGGAGTCCTGTGATAAATCCATTCTGATCTCTTCTCATTTCCATAGTGATACTGACAAAAGTTGTAACTTCCTGGCTTTCTTCTGATGTTTTGCTTTAATTCGCTGACAGGTATCACAGTTTGCAATGTATTCTGCGATTTCTTTCTTCATATTATCTCACCAAAACTGATTTTTCAAGTTCTGGTGCATTTTAGTGTTACCCAAGTGTATTGAGCACGAGGTTTTATGTGCCTTATGGAGAATTAATTCCTTAAGGTTTGTGGTTTGGGGAATACAGATCCTTCTCCGATACTATGCAATTTCCTGCTTGTTGATTTTAGTAAATCCTGAGCTTTTCCCAACTTGATTCGACTCTTAATCTTGCAAATCTCTTCATCCACTTTCTGGGCATTCCTTATCTGTTCTTCGAATTGGGGTTCTACTACCAAAGTGGTTAACGTTCCATGTGATGTCATTTCCACCTAAAGATTTTGTATCTCTTGCTGCAAGTATAAGCTTTAAGCCTTTCTGCCCAAGGCATTTGCTGCTATGTTAGCCTTTCCTAGATGGCAATGAATACTGAGATCATAGTCCTTGATCAATTCTAGTTACCGTTGTTGACGCATGTTGAGCTCTGCTTTTGTGAGAATGTACTTGAGGCTCTTATGATCAGTGTAGATTTCACACTTGTTTCCAATTAAATGGTGTCGCCATATTTTCAACGCATGAACTACTGCTACTTATTCCAAGTCATGCGTGGGATAATTCTCCTCATGTGGCTTCAGTTGACGTGAAGCATAAGTCACTACTTGGCCTTTCTGCATCAACACACAACCTATCCCTTTTTTGCTTCGAAGCATCATGATAAACTACAAAGTCTTCCTTGCTATCTAGCAATGTGAGGACTGGTGTTTTGTCAATTTTTGTTTTAGCTTGTGAAAGCTTTCTTCGCACTTGGCAGTCCATTCAAATTCAGCGTCCTTCTTTAGCAGGTTAGTCAGAAGTTTGGCAATTTGGCAGAGTCCTTCAATGAATATCCTATAGTAGTCTCTTAAACCCAAGAAACCTCTAATTTCTGGAACTATAGTGGGCTGTTTCCTCTTTTTGATTACAATAATCTTAGCTGAATTCACCAAAATTCCTTCTTCCGTTAAGACATGTCCATGAAATGCAATCCTTGTTATCCAAAATTCACATTTGTCAAACTTGGCATAAGATTGTAGTCTTCCTAAGACTAGGTGAAGATGTTGCTCATGCTCTTCTGGGCTCTTGGAGTATATCAGAATGTCATCTATGAACACTATGACAAACTAGTCTAGAAAATCCATAAACGTGCTGTTCATGACGTTCATGAAAGTGGCTGGGGCATCAGTCAAGCCAATTGGTACTACTGTGAACTCATATAGTCCGTATCTGGTAGTGAAGGTGGTCTTTGGTATATCTTCTTCCTTGATCTTCAATTGATGGTATCCAGACTTCAAGTCTATCTTGGAAAATACTTTAGCCCCTTGAAGTTGGTAAAACAAGTCGTCGATCCTCGGCAATGGATACTTGTTCTTTATGGTCACCTCATTTAAGGCTCGATAATCCACACATATCCTTAGAGCTCCATCCTTTTTCCTCACGAACAATACTGGTCTCCCCATGGTGAAGCACTGGGTCTGATGAATCCTTTGCTTTCTAAATCTTCCAATTGACTCTTGAGCTCTTTCCAATTTGTGATTGGCATCCGATAAGGTCGTTTCGCTATGGGTGCCACTCTTGATTTAAGCTCAATAGAAAAACTCGATATTCCTACCGGGTATTATTCTCAGAAGTTCTTCTGGAAACACATTGGGGTATTGTTGCACTATGGGTACTTCTTCTAGGCATAACTTCTGTAGTGCTTGAACAGATCCTAGCGGTTGCTTGGCTGACGATCTTTCCGCATAGAACAGAACTTTCTCCCTTGGTTACTGACAAGGCTTATGGTTTTCTTCGCACAATCCACTAGACCTTTATGTTGGGACAACCAATCTATGCCCAATATAACGTCTAGACCTTGTAGCTCTAACGCCAAGAAACTTGCTGCAAATTCTACCTCTTCTATACTGAAGGTTACATCTTGATAGATCGTGTTAGATGGTTGAATTGGTGCAGACACTCTGTGACGGTCTTGTTTTCTTGAATCAGGTTTCAAAATTCCCGGCGTTTGGCAACTATGACATCGGTGGGTATGTGAAACTTTTGGAATTGTCCATAAATTCCGTTCAAGAAGTGTTATCTTTGTCCAGGTGAGTCTCCTGGTAATTCATCCACCATACGGCTACAGCTGCTGATAACTGATGGGATCCACATAGAATCTTCTCTTGGTTGCTACATCGAACTGTGTCTAGTTTCCTCTTTATATCCCTTAATCAATCATTGGCGATCATTGTAACACCCCAGTTTTTGATTAACTTTTCTGCCTGCGAATCAGCATAACTTCTTTGGAGACCCTAATATTTTAACCCTATCTTGATCTTAGGTATGCCACTACCTTAACCTAAAAAAGTTGGCTGCTAAACTTCATTGACCAGATCGTTTTCACTTTTCAGTCCAAAAGCGTTTCAATTTAGTCCTTTTCAGAAATTTCAGAAAACCCAAAAAGGCTAAAAGTCCCAGATCACCTCAAAATCCAAATCTGATCAAGTGATAACCTTTCTTTCACTTTTCTGAACATTTTTCCCTTCTGGAAGAATCCCAGAATCTCGACCAAAACCCCAGTTTCAGCTTCGACAAAAGTTCAAACCCTAATTACCCTAATTACCCTGTTTTCGATTTTTGTCAAAACCACCAAATGTTATCGGATTTCATCATTTTTCCTGCTGGATGAGTCCAAGACATTTAGTAGGACCCATCTGCAAAATCAGAATTCAAATCAGCCCTTCAGATCTTCAGATTTGCATTTAGGCCCAATTTCCCGAACCAAAACCTTCACAGATCAGTCCAAATCGTTGCAAATCAGCCCAAAGTTCGCAAATGGGCCCCTGAGAAGTTTTCAACCGGAAAACCGCCAGTTTGCCGCGCCGTTGAACTCGTCGCCGGCGAAGCCCTCGCGTTGCCACCTCACGGCCACGTAGCCCCCAGCCGTGCGCACCTGTACCGCCACCGTGGAGCGCTCAAGCTCCACCGTGCCATCGTCTTCCTCGCGCGCGCGTGCTGCTGCTGCTGCTGCTGCTGCCAGGAGCTTTATGCCACTTGGCCACCATCCCGTAGATCTTCGCCATCTCCCTGACCGTATCCTGCTATCCCGCGATTCACCGCCTCTGGCAGAGCCCCGCCGCGTCCCGGAGAGCATCGATGACCGTCCCGGCGTCAGAAGAAGATCTCCCCGGCGATTGCTGTTGCTCCCGAGCGCCTCACCCGCGGCTATATAAGCCCCATCCCTTGCCCAGCATTGCCTCGCACCACCCCTTAGCTCATTTGCGTTAGTCTTAGCACCAGAGAGCCCCCGAGCCTTTAGCGCCGCCGCGAAGCTCATCTTCCCCGGCGAGCGACCGTTGAAGCTTACGGCGCCAGCTTCGCCCGAAGCATCCCCCTCCAAACCAACACCACCAGTAAGTTCCTTTCATCCCCCTGTCCGTTTCATAGCCGTTAATTGGTCCCCGGCGCACCTCACCGCCGGCAATCACCGGAAAACCGAAAAAACCCCTGTTCCCGCAATGCCTAGCGTTTTAGCCCAAATTAGCCTTCGTGCCTGTGATGGGAATTGACCAGTGCACCTTTTTGAGCAAGCCTGCAAGCTTGGATTTCAAAATTGAGCAAGAATCACGGCCTTTCCGAAGTTTGCGCGCCACCAGTGAGCTGGTCCTCGTCGCCAAGCTTCTCCGGCCACCCTCCGGCCGATTCAACCCCACAAATAGATCCCTCACCTCACCCTCTCACTCCCTGAGCAAGGAATCGAGCTCAAACCCTTTAGAACAGAAACGCCCAATCTGGAGGTTGTCTTCTCCAGCGCCGGTCGCCGGAATTTATCCCCGGCCGATCTAGCCTCGCTCACCTTGTCATTTAGATAGATCTCAATCCCCTGAGTAATTTTGTCTACTAGCCCGACCTCTGAATTGACCTGAATCAAAAGTTATAGCCATGCCAAGGTTGCTGTCCAGTGGCTCAGTTCATGTCCAGGCCACCGTGTTTGCTCACCGGATTTGGCCACCCTCCGGCCACTTTCAGCCCTTGAGCCTGTTGAGAGTTTTGTAGCTAATGTCAATGCCTAAACCCTAGACAAAGTTGTGCATCAATTGGAGTCCTGAGTCAAAAGTTATGCAATGCCCTAGTTTCTGGCCATGTCAAACACTATGTCAGTGCATGTCCACCTGTGGCATTGGATGATTTAGGCTTGTTACTTTTGAGCTATTGAAATGCCACTTTGTCCACTAAGCCTTTTGAGCCATGTTCTACAATATTCCCTACTATCACATCTCCAGAAATCAAACCTAGAACCGATTTAGGGCAATGTCAAGCCATGAGTCGAATGTCGGCCCTTCGATATTCAAGCCCTTTGAACCCATCTCTTCAACCAATGTCAAGTGACCTTGTCTAAACCAATTCCCCTGCATGCATGATGTATTTACGTATTATTTTCTAGTGCTTGTGTGCTTATATAGTGTGTATGTGTTGTTTGTACCCGTCGTGGAACCAGACGTTGAAGGAGCAGAGGAGATCCCTGAAGATTCATTTGAGCACCTAGACCCGTCATTGCAAGGCAAGTCTCAAACCCTTGATCATGTCTCGCCTACTATTTTGAAATGAAGTATGTTTTAACTGTTTTCAAGTATATGCATGCCTTAGATTCAAATAAGAATTATGCTTCAATAAAGATGACTAGATATGACCTAAATGATTGTAAAGCCCCTTTTGACATTGAATATCCCTGCACCCTTGTTACCCTAGAATATCATGCTTAGGCTATGCTATGCTTAAAGATCATATGATAAATGTTGAATGGTCACATATGAGAAAAGCATGTTCAAAACCCCTTTTTGTGAAAGAAAAATATGATTGGAATCGATAGTGAGGATGGTTTGATTGGATGGTGCTGTGTGCGCACTGGGAATGTGAAGGACTCCTCACTAAAGATTCATAAGGACTAGAACCTTGTGTTGTGCTTCTATGCGGCATGAAAAACGTACCAACCACCTGCCTGTTTATGGGACAGGCGCAACTTAGTAGCTTTCTTTAGTGTTAGCTTTTCCCTGCAATGGTTGTCGGTCCAGTTTCTTGCGAGAACTGGTGGGCCGCAGAAGGCCATGAGTGATGTGAGTTCAGAAAAATCATGAGAGGAAAAGGTGGAAAGAAGGAAGACGCCCTAAGCCAGATTAAGTCGTGCGCGACTGTAATCAAGAGAGGCTATGTGTCTTGCGAGAACATAGGCCCAGGCTAGGAAGTAAGGCAGTGGGGAGGACCCACAACGGTACTTGAGACTTAACTGTCTATTTACCGGGCAGGGAAATAGTTAATACTAGGACTGTAAACTGTTGTGTCACTTCGGCCTTGTCACATGCGTAAAAGTCGCGTGGAGTTGGCCTGACTTGAAAGCTGAGTGATTGGTGGAGTAAGGTGGTACACCTTTGCAAAGTTTAAAAAGTATCGGATACTCTGAGCTCCCAGGTCATGGAGTCTGCGCGCTGTGAATCCTATTCACGTCGATGCAGCACAAGTAGCTTTTGGAAGTTTTTCACAAAATCTGAGTAAAGTGGTGACTCATGAAAGACCGCCACACACAACATTTCTGAAAATCTAGTTTAGGATTTCAAAAGCCCCGCTTTCGAAAATAAAGACCTTTCTTTAAAAGCTGCATGTGAAAATCTATCATATATTTATACACAGAGCCAAAGAGCTGTTCTTTGAGAAACTCCCCATCATCTATATATATGCATTGTTACTTGGGACTTGTTGAGCACCATATGGACAATGTGCTCACCCTTGCTTTTCAAACAAATTTAGAGGAAGGATTCGCCGACCCTGAATCTTATGGTCTTGAACCCAATGTGGAACAAGAAGAAGAAACTGAGGACCCATCTGGTTAAAGGGTTATGCACCAAGGTGGAGTTCGATGTGGAGAAGGCCCATGCAATACCGCCACTGCAGAGAAAGAAGACTGATGGAGCCCTTTTGTTTATCGTTGCTGTTTTATTTTGTGCCGACCTTTGTGTCGAAAACTCCTTAATTTGTATTAACAATTAAATGCGTCACTTCGGCGCTAAGTTATTGTGATGTTGGTCCTTGTGATCAGCACTTGTTTTTAATTACTCGCATTTTTATATAATGCATTCTATTGTTGTGAGCTGTAATGTGCCTTTTCTGAGTGCAATCCACCTGGGCGATTGCCACTGCAATCCTCAAATGAGGGTCCCACAGAACTTGGTATCAGAGCTGAAGACTCGACTGTAGGTCGTAACCCTTAGATAGACTTTGGCGTCCCTAGAAGAAAAGTTCGCTAGTTCTTTGTCAAAATTTGTTTACGAAAACCTATTTTCCTTAAGAAAAATGTTGTTTTAATCTTTGGAAAATGATTTTGGACTTCTCTTATAGATGCCTTTTGTTCTGTCTTCAGATGGCTTTCGATAGGAGATACCTTCATGGAGACGAGCTCGGATCGTGGGCACTGTTGCTGTGGATGATGCTGCAATTCCTTGGAGCACGGGACAGCCAGAGACCGGTATATTGCGTCTGGCAAGATGAGATAAATGGACGACCCATAGGTTGTCGGGCCTCGGTGATAGTCTACGAGATCTCCGAGCATGGGAGAGGCTCAGTTAGACGCCAAGCCCGAAGAGAAGAAGAGGAGGATGCTATCTTGGACGCTGCCCGTCGTGCAGTGGGTTCCGTTCGGCAGATGTACAGCGACTACCTTTCTGATTCCCCTTACCGCTTCGTACCTTACCAGGTCCCCGGATCGGAGTACCGAGTTGTTCTTCCGTCCAGCGACCAGGAGAACGCTATCCTGACGAAGACTCGAGACGTCGTTCGCGCTTCAGAGATTGCATACACCCGCCTATTTCGAGACTACGAGCGTGTTCGCGATGATCGCCACTACCTTGAGGGCATGCTTATTAGGGCTCGTGCAAGCCTCCGAGAAAAAGAAAGACAAATTCAAGAAATGGCTGAATCAAGTGGAGAAAAAGACCTTGAAGCTGCAGAGTCGGTAACCAAGAAGAGTCGCCCAAAGTTGAGGATCACCGCTCGCAAGAAGGTAGGAAACTCGAAGGAGTATCTCAGTGGTTTTATGCCTGCGTCGCGTGGCATAGTCATCAACGGTCAAGCAATCGAGCTTCCTTGCACCGCACAGAAGAAGAAGACCCTCGAAGGAAAAGGGAAGGAGCCTATCAACATCGACGACAACGAAGATGACCCGATGGATGCTGATGACGATGAGGAGGAGGATCCCGAGGAGGTTGAGCCTTGTGATTCTTCTGATGATGCTGAGGAGTGACTGCAGACTTTCGACCTTTTGTGCCTAGCCCAGCAGACGCTAGATTTCCTTTTGTTGTAGTGGTTGTTTTAGTATGGTTGATGTATGCTGGTTGCTAGAGGAGCTCTATAAGCCAATGAGGCTAGAAGCTTTGTATCTTTTGAAAAATTGGTTTATGAAAAAGTCATTTTGCATATCCTTATTCTTACTTCTTGAGTTAATGCCAGCATTCTGCTAGCATCCCTGTGAACGATTCTTTCGGAATCAATGTTTCTATTCTTAACCTCCTGTTTGAGTAGGATGGTTAACACACGTGCGAGACCCCAGGAAGGAGGGCTAGGGGAAAACCCCAACAATACAGGATCTACACCCGGAGCAAGAGGCCGCACAGACCCCGATAGACCAGGATCTTCGACGATGCCACAGGGAGGTGACATCAACGATGTGCTGCTATGGATGGAGCGCAATCGCCAAGAGTCAGCGGCTGTGCAGAACCAAATCTTGGGACAGCTGATGCAGCATATTGCATCCGGACAAACTGAAGGACCCGTGATGGGCGCAAAGTTAACTGATTTTCAAAAGACGCGACCCCCGACTTTCTCAAGCACAGAAGACCCCATCGTGGCAGACGACTGGCTCCGAGATGTGGAAAGAAAGTTGAATACCGTCAGATGCAGTGATGAAGAAAAGCTCTTGTATGGATCGAACCAATTGGCTGGACCTGCTGCTGCTTGGTGGGAGAATTACCAGACCGTGCACACCAACAGAGATTCGATCACCTGGAATGAGTTCAAGGAGGAATTCCGTAGATACCACGTCCCAAAAGGCGTTGTCCAGGCAAAGCGCCGAGAATTTGTAAATCTGCGACAAGGGAGTAAGACCGTGAAACAATACCTGCATGAATTTATTCAACTGGCAAGATACGCACCTGAAGATATAGCGACAGAGGAAAGGAAGATTGATAGGTTTTGCGAAGGACTACAGAATTCCCTGCAATACCAACTGTCATCCCACGAGTTCACAGACTTCCACGTCCTAATAAACCGACTACTTAAGATGGAGGAGAAAAGAGGAATAATTGAAGAAGACCGAAAGAGGAAGGCTTTGCCCAACTCTTACCAAGGAAGTGCTAGTCGAGGGAGGCCGATGCCAACTTTCCGACCAGCCTTCAGACCACCTCAGAGACCCCAAAGGCCTGCACCTACTGCGATAGCTCAATGTACTGGGTGTAGAGGAAACCACCTCTTGAAGGATTGCCCCCTTAAGAACGAGGAGTGCTTTCACTGCGGAAGGAAGGGACATCGTAGGAACACTTGTCCACTGCAACACCTTCCATCTAATGTCGCTCGTATGCAAGCTGCAAGACCCTTTGTTCCAGTCCAAGGCTTCACTAGGAATGCTCCACCCTCCAGAGGAGGAAGGTTTCAAAATGGCCGAGGAAGAGGAGTACCTGCTGCAGGTCGCGGAAGACTTAACTATGCATCCGCCGTTGAAGCAGGAGAAGCATCAGACGTCGTGATCGGTAGGATCTTTATCCACTCTGAACTTTCAGTTGCATTATTTGACCCTGGTGCTACTCATTCATTTGTGTCGAGACCCTTCGTGCTCAGAAATAAGTTGCCAGTATCTGCATTAGAGTTCCCCATTTTAATTCAATCCCCTGGAGCTCGAATGCCTGTCAACTCTATCTGTAGAAATATCGCCTTTAGTATTGGCAATCTAGGATTCCTAGCAAACCTGCTAGTTTTGGACCTTCAAGGACTAGACGTCATTCTCGGAATGGATTGGCTAGCCAAGCATAAAGGCCAGATGGACTGCGAAAAGAAGGCAATAACCCTGACGAATGCTGAAGGAAAACAAGTCACACTCCACGCAGAGAGATCAATAGTGAACAACCGAGTGTATAGTTTGAACAGCTTGGAAGGAGTTCCATTTGAGGGAGTTCCAATAGTGAATGAATATCCAGAAGTTTTTCCCGAAGAGCTTCCCGGAATGCCACCAGATCGGGACATTGAATTCTCAATCGAATTAAAACCCGGATCTGCCCCTTATGCAAGAAAGCTTGCACGCATGGCAAGTGAAGAACAAGAAGAATTAAGAAAGCAAGTGGAAGAATTGGAAAGAAAGGGATTTGTTAGAACAAGTTCCTCACCTTGGGGAGCCCCGGTGCTTTTCGCTAAGAAGAAAGATGGCAGTCTACGACTTTGTGTCGACTACCGGAAACTAAACGATATGACGATCAAGAACAAGTACCCTTTACCAAGGATCGACGACCTCTTTGATCAACTAAGAGGAGCAAAGATATTCTCAAGGATCGACCTGAGGTCTGGATACCACCAGCTGAAGATTCGAGAGCAAGATATCCCGAAAACGGCATTCATAACAAGATATGGATTGCATGAGTTTACTGTAGTGCCATTTGGTTTAACGAATGCGCCAGCAGTGTTCATGAATTTGATGAACAAGGTTCTCATGGAATTTCTGGACAAGTTTGTCATTGTGTTTGTCGACGACATCCTCATCTTTTCAGAGTCAGAGGAAAAGCACGCACAACATCTTAGGATGGTGCTGGAAAAGTTAGTGGGCATCGACTGTATGCCAAATTCGATAAGTGTGCCTTTTGGTTAAAAGAAATTTCATTCTTGGGCCACATTATCTCTGGAAAAGGAATCTCAATGGATCCATCAAAAATTCAGGCTATCATGGAATGGAAACAACCGGAGACAGTGACTGAAGTAAGAAGTTTCCTAGGATTAGCCGGATATTACCGGAGATTTGTCAAAGGATTCTCCAAGATTACAAAACCACTCACCAGACTACTGAAGAAAGATGTTTTATTCGACTGGACAGAAGGATGTGAAAAGAGCTTTGAGGAGTTGAAGAAGATATTAACAACCGCACCTGTCCTTACGTTACCGGATAACAAAAAGGATTTTGAAGTCTACTGCGATGCGTCAAAGCAAGGACTAGGTTGTGTCCTTATGCAAGAAGGAAGAGTCATAGCTTATGCATCGAGACAATTGCGACCACATGAGGAGAATTATCCAACTCACGACTTGGAGTTAGCCGCCGTCGTTCATGCGTTAAAGATTTGGCGACACTATCTACTTGGAAATAGATGTGAAATCTACACGGACCACAAGAGTTTGAAATACATCTTCACCCAACAGGACTTGAATATGAGACAGCGAAGATGGCTAGAGCTGATTAAAGATTATGACCTTGGAATACACTACCACCCTGGAAAAGCGAATGTAGTAGCTGATGCCTTGAGCAGAAAATCCTACTGCAATCAAGCAAAGATCTTAGGAATACCACCCCAATTGCTTGGAGACTTCGAGAAGTTGAGTTTAGAGTTCGTTGAACAAGGAACCGTCGCCGCACTGGCAGTAAAGTGTGAGCTGAAGGACCAAATCCGAAAAGCGCAAGAAGTGGATCTAAGTATTCAGAAGATGAAAGAGGACATGAAACACGAGGATGTGATTAACCTTCGTGAGGACGAAGAAGGAATTTTGTGGTATCAAGACCGAATCTGTGTTCCAGAAGATAAGCGAATCAAGAACATGATACTACAAGAAGCCCATTGTACCCCGTACTCTATTCACCCAGGTAGTACAAAGATGTATCAGGATCTAAAGGATCGGTTTTGGTGGAAAGGAATGAAGAAAGAAATTGCCGAATTTATAGCTTCTTGTGATACCTGTCAAAGAGTGAAAGCAGAACATCAGAAACCTGCAGGACCGCTGCAACCCCTACCAACCCTGGAATGGAAATGGGATGAAATTGGAATGGATTTCATAGTTGGTTTACCAAGAACCCAACAAGGATACGATTCTATATGGGTCATAGTCGATAGATTGACGAAAGTAGCTCATTTTCTACCAGTAAAGACGCAGTACACAACGCAAAAGCTGGTAGAGCTGTATCTTACCAGGATTGTTACGCTTCATGGAGTACCAAAAACAATCGTCTCAGACAGAGGAGCACAATTTGTATCAAGATTTTGGGAAGAGTTACAGAAGTCCCTAGGAACGAAGTTGAAGTTCAGTACAGCTTACCACCCGCAAACCGGAGGTCAAACAGAAAGAGTGAACCAAATTTTAGAGGATATGTTGAGAGCTTGTGCTTTGGACTATGGAAATTCTTGGGAACAATTTCTACCATACGCAGAATTTACCTACAACAATAGCTATCAAGTGAGTCTACAAATGGCCCCTTATGAAGCACTTTATGGAAGGAAGTGCCGTACGCCGCTATATTGGACCGAAGTGGGACAGAAGCAATTCCTTGGACCGCAATTAGTGGAGGATGCCACGGCTCATGTGAGGATCATACAAGAGAGATTGAAAACGGCCCAGTCTCGACAAAAGAGTTACGCCGACAAAAGAAGGAGAGAACTATCCTTCGAGATAGGCGATTACGTATATCTCAAAGTGATACCCTACAAAGGAGTTCGACGATTCCAGATGAAGGGAAAGTTGAGCCCAAGATATGTAGGACCATACAAGGTTTTGGAAAGACGAGGAGAAGTAGCATACAAACTAGAGCTACCGCCTGAGTTAGCAGGAGTCCATGATGTCTTTCACGTATCCCAACTGAGGAAATGCCTGAGAAAACCAACGGAGCAAGTGTCTCCCACAGAAATGGAGGTTCAACTGGATCTAACATACCAGGAATATCCAGTCAAGGTGTTAGAGGTCAGTGAAAGGAGATTGAAGTCAAGGACCATAAAATTTTGCAGAGTCCAATGGAACAACCACACCGAAGAAGAATCAACTTGGGAAAGAGAAGAAGAACTGCGTCAGAATTTCCCTTACCTATTCTCGGACTGTTCGGAATCTCGAGGACGAGATTATTCCTAAGGAGGGTAGGTTGTAACACCCCAGTTTTTGATTAACTTTTCTGCCTGCGAATCAGCATAACTTCTTTGGAGACCCTAATATTTTAACCCTATCTTGATCTTAGGTATGCCACTACCTTAACCTAAAAAAGTTGGCTGCTAAACTTCATTGACCAGATCGTTTTCACTTTTCAGTCCAAAAGCGTTTCAATTTAGTCCTTTTCAGAAGTTTCAGAAAACCCAAAAAGGCTAAAAGTCCCAGATCACCTCAAAATCCAAATCTGATCAAGTGATAACCTTTCTTTCACTTTTCTGAACATTTTTCCCTTCTGGAAGAATCCCAGAATCTCGACCAAAACCCCAGTTTCAGCTTCGACAAAAGTTCAAACCCTAATTACCCTAATTACCCTGTTTTCGATTTTTGTCAAAACCACCAAATGTTATCGGATTTCATCATTTTTCCTGCTGGATGAGTCCAAGACATTTAGTAGGACCCATCTGCAAAATCAGAATTCAAATCAGCCCTTCAGATCTTCAGATTTGCATTTAGGCCCAATTTCCCGAACCAAAACCTTCACAGATCAGTCCAAATCGTTGCAAATCAGCCCAAAGTTCGCAAATGGGCCCCTGAGAAGTTTTCAACCGGAAAACCGCCAGTTTGCCGCGCCGTTGAACTCGTCGCCGGCGAAGCCCTCGCGTTGCCACCTCACGGCCACGTAGCCCCCAGCCGTGCGCACCTGTACCGCCACCGTGGAGCGCTCAAGCTCCACCGTGCCATCGTCTTCCTCGCGCGCACGTGCTGCTGCTGCTGCTGCTGCCAGGAGCTTTATGCCACTTGGCCACCATCCCGTAGATCTTCGCCATCTCCCTGACCGTATCCTGCTATCCCGCGATTCACCGCCTCTGGCAGAGCCCCGCCGCGTCCCGAAGAGCATCGATGACCGTCCCGGCGTCAGAAGAAGATCTCCCCGGCGATTGCTGTTGCTCCCGAGCGCCTCACCCGCGGCTATATAAGCCCCATCCCTTGCCCAGCATTGCCTCGCACCACCCCTTAGCTCATTTGCGTTAGTCTTAGCACCAGAGAGCCACCGAGCCTTCAGCGCCGCCGCGAAGCTCATCTTCCCCGGCGAGCGACCGTTGAAGCTTACGGCGCCAGCTTCGCCCGAAGCTTCCCCGTCCAAACCAACACCACCAGTAAGTTCCTTTCATCCCCCTGTCCGTTTCATAGCCGTTAATTGGTCCCCGGCGCACCTCACCGCCGGCAATCACCGGAAAACCGAAAAAACCCCTGTTCCCGCAATGCCTAGCATTTTAGCCCAAATTAGCCTTCGTGCCTGTGATGGGAATTGACCAGTGCACCTTTTTGAGCAAGCCTGCAAGCTTGGATTTCAAAATTGAGCAAGAATCACGGCCTTTCCGAAGTTTGCGCGCCACCAGTGAGCTGGTCCTCGTCGCCAAGCTTCTCCGGCCACCCTCCGGCCGATTCAACCCCACAAATAGATCCCTCACCTCACCCTCTCACTCCCTGAGCAAGGAATCGAGCTCAAACCCTTTAGAACAGAAACGCCCAATCTGGAGGTTGTCTTCTCCAGCGCCGGTCGCCGGAATTTATCCCCGGCCGATCTAGCCTCGCTCACCTTGTCATTTAGATAGATCTCAATCCCCTGAGTAATTTTGTCTACTAGCCCGACCTCTGAATTGACCTGAATCAAAAGTTATAGCCATGCCAAGGTTGCTGTCCAGTGGCTCAGTTCATGTCCAGGCCACCGTGTTTGCTCACCGGATTTGGCCACCCTCCGGCCACTTTCAGCCCTTGAGCCTGTTGAGAGTTTTGTAGCTAATGTCAATGCCTAAACCCTAGACAAAGTTGTGCATCAATTGGAGTCCTGAGTCAAAAGTTATGCAATGCCCTAGTTTCTGGCCATGTCAAACACTATGTCAGTGCATGTCCACCTGTGGCATTGGATGATTTAGGCTTGTTACTTTTGAGCTATTGAAATGCCACTTTGTCCACTAAGCCTTTTGAGCCATGTTCTACAATATTCCCTACTATCACATCTCCAGAAAACAAACCTAGAACCGATTTAGGGCAATGTCAAGCCATGAGTCGAATGTCGGCCCTTCGATATTCAAGCCCTTTGAACCCATCTCTTCAACCAATGTCAAGTGACCTTGTCTAAACCAATTCCCCTGAATGCATGATGTATTTACATATTATTTTCTAGTGCTTGTGTGCTTATATAGTGTGTATGTGTTGTTTGTACCCGTCGTGGAACCAGACGTTGAAGGAGCAGAGGAGATCCCTGAAGATTCATTTGAGCACCTAGACCCGTCATTGCAAGGCAAGTCTCAAACCCTTGATCATGTCTCGCCTACTATTTTGAAATGAAGTATGTTTTAACTGTTTTCAAGTATATGCATGCCTTAGATTCAAATAAGAATTATGCTTCAATAAAGATGACTAGATATGACCTAAATGATTGTAAAGCCCCTTTTGACATTGAATATCCCTGCACCCTTGTTACCCTAGAATATCATGCTTAGGCTATGCTATGCTTAAAGATCATATGATAAATGTTGAATGGTCACATATGAGAAAAGCATGTTCAAAACCCCTTTTTGTGAAAGAAAAATATGATTGGAATCGATAGTGAGGATGGTTTGATTGGATGGTGCTGTGTGCGCACTGGGAATGTGAAGGACTCCTCACTAAAGATTCATAAGGACTAGAACCTTGTGTTGTGCTTCTATGCGGCATGGAAAACGTACCAACCACCTGCCTGTTTATGGGACGGGCGCAACTTAGTAGCTTTCTTTAGTGTTAGCTTTTCCCTGCAATGGTTGTCGGTCCAGTTTCTTGCGAGAACTGGTGGGCCGCAGAAGGCCATGAGTGATGTGAGTTCAGAAAAATCATGAGAGGAAAAGGTGGAAAGAAGGAAGACGCCCTAAGCCAGATTAAGTCGTGCGCGACTGTAATCAAGAGAGGCTATGTGTCTTGCGAGAACATAGGCCCAGGCTAGGAAGTAAGGCAGTGGGGAGGACCCACAACGGTACTTGAGACTTAACTGTCTATTTACCGGGCAGGGAAATAGTTAATACTAGGACTGTAAACTGTTGTGTCACTTCGGCCTTGTCACATGCGTAAAAGTCGCGTGGAGTTGGCCTGACTTGAAAGCTGAGTGATTGGTGGAGTAAGGTGGTACACCTTTGCAAAGTTTAAAAAGTATCGGATACTCTGAGCTCCCAGGTCATGGAGTCTGCGCGCTGTGAATCCTATTCACGTCGATGCAGCACAAGTAGCTTTTGGAAGTTTTTCACAAAATCTGAGTAAAGTGGTGACTCATGAAAGACCGCCACACACAACATTTCTGAAAATCTAGTTTAGGATTTCAAAAGCCCCGCTTTCGAAAATAAAGACCTTTCTTTAAAAGCTGCATGTGAAAATCTATCATATATTTATACACAGAGCCAAAGAGCTGTTCTTTGAGAAACTCCCCATCATCTATATATATGCATTGTTACTTGGGACTTGTTGAGCACCATATGGACAATGTGCTCACCCTTGCTTTTCAAACAAATTTAGAGGAAGGATTCGCCGACCCTGAATCTTATGGTCTTGAACCCAATGTGGAACAAGAAGAAGAAACTGAGGACCCATCTGGTTAAAGGGTTATGCACCAAGGTGGAGTTCGATGTGGAGAAGGCCCATGCAATACCGCCACTGCAGAGAAAGAAGACTGATGGAGCCCTTTTGTTTATCGTTGCTGTTTTATTTTGTGCCGACCTTTGTGTCGAAAACTCCTTAATTTGTATTAACAATTAAATGCGTCACTTCGGCGCTAAGTTATTGTGATGTTGGTCCTTGTGATCAGCACTTGTTTTTAATTACTCGCATTTTTATATAATGCATTCTATTGTTGTGAGCTGTAATGTGCCTTTTCTGAGTGCAATCCACCTGGGCGATTGCCACTGGAATCCTCAAATGAGGGTCCCACAATCATGTGGTCAGTCGCGCTTGAAAATGTCGGGGAACAGGTTTTCTGGGAGTTTGCCAATCTGGCGCCTACGGTAGTTCTTTCTGTGTTTCCAGTAGGCAGTCTCTGAACTATTTGGCTAGTAGTTGGGTATTGGCTATCTGGGCTTCCTGACGGTTTTACTTCATAGACAAAAGGATTTCTTGCAAACTTGGCTGCTCTTCCTGAAACGGGTTGGAACTCTAGGCTCCTTGTCGAAATAAGGATCCTTTCCTTGTAGGATCTTCTCCTTGCGGGGTTTGCTCTCTTTCTTCTTGGCTGTTTCGGGATCTCCTTCTTGTGTCGATCATGATGGCTTTGAAGGGAATCCAGGCAGATCTAAACTAACTAAGAGATAACTAAGACACTAGTGCAGAAATTAATGTAACTGTATTAATGCATAAAATTCTTAGGCTTCTAGCCATAACACACAAGTTAACCATTGCAAAGCAACGGCGAAGCACAAAAGCTACAAAGAGCATTCAACAGCTCTTATCTACACCATCTCCTGGCTAAACCCCCTTAACGGTCGACTAACTACTCGAACAAGTTCTATCCCCAAGAACTGGACTATGTGCCGAAACAGCGTAGCCCAACCCCCAAGGCTCTCGATGAAAATTTAGAAAAACCGAATAAGATTTTTGAAATCAAAATTTCTAAAAGCTACAAAGTTCCTTTTTACGAAAATAGGGTTTTCGGAGAAATAGTTTTTAGATAAATTACGCCGTCCTGGCGCATCCAATTCCGAATGGTGTCACCCTACAGTCAAGTTCTTGTACTGCGCTAATACCACACATTTGTCGCACCTCGCCTCCATAGGGGAACACGACTACTCCCATGGGGACCCAACTCGCTATAGCTGATCCCATGCCTTTTGACTTTCCAGGATGAGTCAAACACAGGAGTATATTTCATCAGTTTAACTTTCATTACATTGAGCAGTATGGCCAACTGGCCTCTTTACAACATAATAAATTACAAGCCATCACGGCATAAATAAGTTTGGTTGCAGAAGAACAACTACTCGACAGAAGCTAAGTGAACCCCCACAGCAAGAAGTTGAAAGCAAAGCAACACTTTTCAGGACTTGGGTGGAACTGACTCTCTTCCTTGATAAATCCAAGAAGTTCTCCAGGCCTTCGTCTTGATCAAGGACATTCCATCTATTGGATAGTGAATTGCAAGGGTGAGCACTTACGTACTCAGCAAGTCATAGATAAGAGTAGGTACATATAGTAGAAATGATATGAACCTATGCTATTAGGGAAGGAGGGAAGGTTGCAAAATACTTTTCTTCTTCCTAAACTTATGGCAGTGCTCATCATGACATATCATTAATATCCTTTATAAACTCTTGGAAGTACTACCATAGCACGACAACACATGTCTGCCCATGTTACCACCTCATTTGATGACAACACATGTCAAGCACCATGAGCTAAGTCTAGCCAATTATATTTAGAAAACATACTTGTGTCACATCGACGTGGATAGGATCCACCGCGCGCAGGCTCCTGTAGACCCGGGAGCTCGGAGTATTCGAATACGTTTTTAACTTTGCAAAGGTGTACCACTTTAATCCACCGATCACTCAGCTTTCAAGTCGGATGAGCTCCATGCGGCTTTTACGCATGTGACAAGGTTGAGATCACACAACAGTTTGTAATCCTAGCATTAACAATTCCCTGCCCGGAAAATAGACATTTCAGTCCTCATTACCGTTGTGGGTACTCCCCACAGCCAATTCTTCCTAGCCTTGGTCTATTGTCTCGCAAGACACATAGCCTCTTTTGATTACAGTCGCGCATGACTTAATCCAGGTGTAGGACGTCTTCCTTCTTACACCTTATCCTCTCTTTATTTTTCTGATCTCACATCACTCATGGCCCTCAGTGGCCCACCAGTTTCCTCTCGAGAAAACCAGACCGACAACCATTGCAGGGAAAAGCTAATACTGAGAAAGGTACTATGTTGCGCCCGTCCCATACCGGGCAAGTGGTTAGTACGTTTTTCATGCCGCATGGAAGTATAACACAAGGTTCTAGTCCTTACATGCCCATGACCAGTGCGTTCCACAAACCCTGCACTCGTCAGTGCTACCACCATTCCATACCAAACTCTGGCCACGGCAAGGGTTTTATTTCATGAATATACTTATATACATATATATTAGTTGTGGCTCACGGTTTGATCATTTTCTAAAAAATCTCCTCATCTTTTGTAGGCATACAGCCTAGTACTGCCATATCACACTTTTCTCATTTCATCACATGCAATATTACTTATAGTCAAGGCAATATCTTAATAATTCATAAAATATAGGTTCAAGATGTTCAAGAATATGACTTGCCTTGCGCGTCGTAAGGTACAACAGTCGATGTCGAGTCTGACCAAATCTTTGTACTCAGGCTCTTGCTCTAATCAAAGATCAAACAAGCAAACAGGAACACAATCAAATAATAATCTATATGCAACATGCAAAGGAGAAATACTCTTGGCGATACTGGAACAGGTAAGCTTGAAAGCTTGATTTGAGTTAATCTTGGAGATTTATGGAATTAGGGTTGAGGACGAATGATAGAGACTCTCGGGATTTCAAGGCTGCAATATGGACATCAAGTCCGCAGCTGTTTTGCTCAAAAATAACGAACATCAATAGGTCGACATTCAGTTCAGGGCTCTGACATAGCTTCAGAGAATGCTAAAGAGCTTATCTCAAGGTGTGGTAGTTGAATAAAATGTAGAACATAGCTCTACAAGCTTAGTGGACAAGGTGGTTTTTAGGTTGCATAACCAGAAGTGGTTAAACTGGCCCAATGTCATTGGCTGACATGAACTGCCAAGGGCTGGCATTGTCAAGGAATGGCATTGACATGTTTTAGGAGATTTCCAGTGGGAAAAATGGGATTTGATCAAAGCATTAGATGCAAAATGTAATAAGGTAGCTATTTGACAAGGTGGTTTTCACAGAAAAGGTCCAGAATTTAAGCATTTTGCAAAGAGGCCCCTAGACATAGAGAACTAGGTGCCTTTGCACTGTCAAGACCTAGGACTTGAGTATTTGATCGATCTTCTTGAGCTTTGCTTCGCCAACTATGTCTAGGAGGTAGGAGAAGACAACAGGAATCCAATGGTGGAGGTTTCAGGAACTAAGATGGTCGGACGATGATGACCGACGATGAGAAACCACGGTGGCGACACGGCAAGACACAGGTATTGGACAGATCTTGTCATAGGGATTACTTGCGATTTGGCTTAGCATCGAAGGGCAATGCAGTGGAGTAATATGCTCAGGAGGTTGAGGCTGATCCATAGGACAAAGTAGATTGAACAAAGGCGATGAGATGACGGCGAACGGCGAGGTCGAACTCATCGGTTTTCATAAACAAGGAAAGCTACGGTGGCAGTGAGCTACAGACGATAAATGTCAAAATTGATCAAAGGTTTATGCTCCTAGGACTGCACAGATGGTGCTGGAGCGAGCACTTTGGTTATGAAAGCGATTTGGGGCTCGTCGGCGCTGATGCTGGACTCGAAGAAGACGGCAACTGGGGCGCTGCTGATATGAGATAGCTCCAGTCAATTATGTTCGTCTACACCATCTACGGAGTTCAAGGATCACGTTGATGCGGTCAATTTGGTCGGAGGTGAAGTGGCACGGGCCGGCGACGTGAGCTGCTCACGGCGGCGCGCGAAAACAGGGAAAGGCTTCATCCGAGCTTCAATTTGAAATCTAACAGCATGGGCTTGCTAAGAACACTCTAATGATCAATTGCTTCTACTAAAAGGAGTACTGAAATCAGCTGGAAGGGGTCAATTGCCGAAACAGGGCAAATCCAAAATCCGGCGATCACCGGTGTTGAGGCTTACTGGAGTTCGATTACTTGGTACAGCATAGAGAGGTGACGTAGAGACACTCACTGGTGAAGTTGGATCGGAGGTTGATCTAGCGAAGCTCCCTATCGTAAGTTCTCCCCCTTCGGCGGCTTACCGGAGAAGAAGAGGAAGGCGAGGAGAAATGGGAGGAGGCGAGACTTGCTGGTTCTGGAGTGGGGTGAAGCTGCTGCGAGCTACGGGGGAGCTTAAATAGTAGAAGATGGGGGGCTCTGGAGACTTGGAGCAATTCGGAGGATATCCATCTGGTTGGCTACGGTGGCGGTGTGCAGCGGCCTCAACGACTTTTCAGCACGGTTGACACGTGCTCTGGCAGGTGCAGTGGTAAAGCGTCTGGCGGCTCCGGCATGGAGGCAATGTGGTATAAAGCTTCTGACATTGCTGCAGGCGAGCGCATGCGTGCGAGGGAAAGATTCGAGCGATGCTGGTGCTGCTGCAGCGCTACCACGGCGGCCAATCTGGTGCTCGGATGTGGCGACGAGGTTGCGGCGAAGCTGGCAATGGCGGAGTTCCACCGGTGGTGAGGTTCGCGGTGCAGTTGTGCTCCTGGTCGCAGCTGGGCCTGAGGTCGAAAATGGTACAGCTCCTGGTCGTGGCTGCTCTGGTCGAAGGTGGTGCTTCTGATCGAAACAAGAGGCTGGACTCGATTGCAATTTTAGTTTTCTGATTTTGGACTAATCTGTAAAATCTGAGAAATTGAAGACTATGGCTGATTTTGACTTCACAGATTTGAAGAACTTTATTCAACGGATGATTTGAGAGAAGACCTGATAAAATCTGGGAACTTTTGATCAAATTTGAACTGAAGTGAAAACAGGGTAATTAGGATATCTCAAATCTGGGTTTTGTCGAGATCTGGAAATCTAAGACTTAGGGTTAGATTTTGGTGTTCTGACTAAAGGAGATTTTGTATTGAATAGCATTTGGGAGGTATTCCCTAAATCAAATTGAGATTTGGAGTTGATTTGTGGCTTTTAGCCTTTTCGGGCTCTGGGAAATCAGAAAAGAACTAATCTACGATACAATTTGGACTGATTTACGAAAAGGGCTTAAATGATGGAATCTGGTTGCCAACTTTTGGATTAAGGTATTGGCATGCCCATGATTACAATCCAAGAATAATCTGGTCTAGGTTAGGTTAAGATTTGGTTAAATCTGAATTCTGAAACTCAGGGTATTTAGGGTAATTAGGATATTCAATTAATTCTTGTTTTCGAGAACAGAAAGAGGTTGATAATTCTGAGAGTTAGAGATTGAAGTTGATCTGGCTTCTGAAGGCTTTTATACTCAGGATAAATAGTAGGTCATGTCTGGATAATCTGATCTTGAATTGGATCTTTAGGATAGATTTTGGGATTTTTGGGCTTTTGATAGATTAGAATTGAACTGATCTTGCTACTTCTAAAGAGATACATGCATACATGATTTTCATGAAAAGGAATTTTCATCCCCAAAACCAGGGTGTTACAGTTTCGACCAGAGCATCCACGACCAGGAGCTGTGCCGTTTAAAACCCCAGGCCCAGCTGCGACCAGGAGCACAACTGCACCGCGAACTTTACCGCCGGTGGAGCTCCACCATTGCCAGATTCGCCGCAACCTTGTCGCCACATGCGCGCACCCGTTTGGCCACCGTGGCAATGCTGCAGCAGCACTAGCATCGCCTGAATCTTTCCCCCGCACGCACGCGCCACCGCCTGCAGCTATGTCAGAAACTTTACGCCACATTGCCTCCATGCTGGTGCCGCCAGTCACTTTGCCACTGCACCAGCTAGAGCACGCGCCGACCATGCTGTAAAGCCGTCGAGTCCACTACATACTGCCACTATAGGCAACCAAATTGATATTCTCCCGATTTGCTTCAATTATCGAGAGCATCAGCCATTGCTATTTAAGCTCGCCCATAGCTAACAGCAACTTCACCCCATTCCAGAACTAGCGAAGCCTTTGTCTTCTCATCTTCGTCTCCGTCTCCAGTGAGCCAGCGAGGAGGAGCTCGATGCTAGCTCACACCACTGCACCATCCTCTGATCCAACCTCACCAGTGAGTACCCCTCACCCATTTCTCTGTGCTGTACTATTTAATTTCACTTCGGTGACCTCTAGTGCCGGTGATCGCTGGAACTTCCAATTCCCCTGTTCCGGCAATGCTATTTGATTTAGCTCGAATCAGCTCTCCTCCTTGTAGAATTGCATGATCAGTAGATCGTTCTTAGCAAGCCCATGCTGTTAGATTTCAAATTGAAGCTCAGATTGGAGCCTTTTCCCGTTTTCGGGCGTCGCCGTGAGTAGCTCACGTCACCGGCCCATGCAACTTGACCTCCGACCAAACTGACCGTATCAACGTGATCCTTGAACTCCGTAGATGGTGTAGTCGAACCTAATTGACCAGAGCTATCTTATATCAGCGGCGCCCCAGTCGCCGTCTCCTTCGAGTCCGATGCCAACACCGGCGAACTCCAATGCTCAACTACAACTCGATCCCTTACCCTAACATGATCAGCAACACCCCAGGAGCATTAACCCTCAACCAATTTCAAGTTTCATCCTCTGAAGCTCGTTGCCGCCATAGCTCACCTCAGTTCCTGAAAGCCAACGACTTCGACATCGCCGTTCACCACCCACTCTTCGATTAACTTTGCTAGAAGCTTCGCCTTGACCTCGCCTACCAATTTGACAAAGTTAGCAAGGCAGTGCATGGGAGAATCGATTAATTCATCAAGCCATAGAATCTGGCCGTGCACTGACATTCAATTTACTGTGTCCAAGGACCTCTTTGCAAATTTCCTAAATTCTGGACCTTTTCTGTGAAAACCACCTTGTCAAATATCTACCTTACTACATTTTGCATCTAATGCTTTGATCAAATCCCCTTTTACCCACTGGAAATCTCCTAAAACATGTCAATGCCATTCCTTGACAATGCCAGCCCTTGTCAATTCATGTCAGCCAATGGCATTGGGCCAGTTTAACCACTTCTACTTATGCAACCTAAAAACCACCTTGTCCACTGAACTTGTAGAGCTATGTTCTACATTTTATTCAACTACCACACCTTGAGATAAGCTCTCTAGCATTCTCTGAAGCTATGTCAGAGCCCTGAACCGAATGTCAACCTATTGACGTTCGTCGTTTTTGAGAAAAACAGCCGTGGACTTGATGTCCATATTACAGCCTTGAAACCCTAAGAGTCTCTACCATTCGTCCTCAACCCTAATTCCATGAATCTCCAAGATTAACTCAAATCCAGCTTTCAAGCTTACCTGTTGCAATATCGCCAAGAGTGTTTCTCCTTTGCATGTTGCATATAGATTATTAATGTATTTAAATGGATTATGATTTCTGTTTGCTTGCTTGATCTTTGATTAGAGCAAGAGCCTGAGTACGAAGATTTCGTCACAAACCTGACATCGACTGCTGTACCTTACGACGCGGAAGGCAAGTCATATTCTTGAACATCTTGAACCTATATTTTATGAATTGTTAAGATATTCCCTTGACAATAAGTAATATTCCATTCGATGAAATGAGAAAAGTATGATATGGCAGTAGTAGGCTGTATGCCGATGAAATATGAGCAGATTCTTTATAAAATGATCAAACTATGAGCCATAACCAATATATATATACAAGTATATTTATGAAATAAAACCCTTGCCGTGGCCAGAGTTTGGTATGGAATGGTGGTGGCATTGACGAGTGCAGGGTTTGTGGAATGCACTGGGCACAGGCATATAAGGACTAGAACCTTGTGTTATACTTCCATGCGACATGAAAAACATACTAACCACTTGCCCAGTATGGGACGGGCGCAACATAGTAGTTTTCCCGGTATTAGCTTTTCCCTGCAATGGTTGTCGGTCCAGTTTCTCGAGAGGAAACCGGTGGGCCACAGAGGGCCATGAGTGATGTGAGATAAGAAAAATAATGAGAGGATGAGGTCTAAGAAGGAAGGCGCCCTACGCCTAGATTTTGAGTCGTGCATGACTGAATCCACAGGCTATGTGTCTCGCGGGACCATAGACCAAGGCTAGGTAGAATTGGCTGTGCGGAGTACCCACAACGGTAATGAGGACTGAAATGTCTATTTACTGGGCAGGGAATTGTTAATGCTAGAATTGCAAACTGTTGTGTGATCTCAGCCTTGTCACATGCGTAAAAGTCACATGGAGAGGTCCCGACTTGAAAGCTGAGTGATCGGTGGATTAAAGTGGTACACCTTTGCAAAGTTAATAACCTATTCAAATACTCCGAGCTTCTGGGTCTATAGGAGCCTGCGGGCGGTGGATCCTATCCACGTCGATGTGACACAAGTATGTTTTCTAAATAAAATTGGCTAGACTTAGCTTATGTGTGCTTGACATGTGTTGTCATGAAATGAGGTACTAACATGGGCAGACATGTGTTGTCGTGCTATGGTAGTACTTCTAAGAGTTTATAAAAGATATTAATGGTATGTCATGATGAGCACTGCCATAAGTTTAGAAAGAAAAAAAAAGTATTTTGCAACCTTCTCCCCCCTAATAGCATAGGATCATATCATTTCTACTATATGTACATACTCTTATCTATGACTTGCTGAGTACGTAAGTGCTCACCCTTGCAATTGACTATCCAATAGATGGAATGTCCCTTGATGAAGACAAAGGCCTGGAGAACTTCTTGGATCGCAGGAAGGAAGAGAGTCACTTCCACCCAAGTCCTGAAGAGTGTTGCTCTGCTTTCAACTTCTTGATGTGGGGGTTCACTTAGCTTCTGACGAGTAGCAATTGCTCTGCTGCAACTAGACCTATTTATGCCGTGATGGCTTGTAATTTATTATGTTGTAATAGGCCAGCAGGCCATGCTGCTCGATGTAATGAAGGTTAAACTAATGCAATATGCTCCTGTGTTTGACTCATCCTGGGAAGTCAAATGGTTGGGATCAGCTGCAGTGAGCTGGGTCCACACGGGAGTAGTCGTGTTCCCCTATGAAGGCAGGGTGCGACAGACAGGCACAACTTAGTAGCTTTCTTGGTATTAGAAGTCCCCTGCATGGTATGTCGGTCCAGTTTCTCGCGTGGAAACTGGTGGGCCGCAAATGGCCATGAGTGGTGTGAGATCAGAAAAATAATGAGAGGATAAGGAGTAAAGAAGGAAGTCGCCCTAAACCTGGATTGAGTCGTGCGCGGCTACAACCATACGTCATATGTCTTGTGAGGACATAGGCCAAGGCTAGGAAGAAAGGCAGTGGGGAGGACCCACAACGGTACTTTAGACTTAACTATCTATTTACCGGGCAGGGATACTGTTAATACTAGACTGCAAAATCATTGTGTGATCTCGACCTTGTCACATGCGTAAAATTCGCATGGAGTTGGCCCGGCTTGAAAGTCTAGTGAAAAAGTGGATTTAAAAAGAGGTACACCTTTGCAAAGTGTAAAAGAAGTATTGTATACTCTGTACTCCTAGGTCTTTGAGTCTGTTCGCGGTGGATTCTTATCCATGTGGTTCAGCACAAGTAAATTTTGGAATATTTTCAGAATATAGGTTAATAAAAGTGGTGACTCATGGGATACCACCATACATAACATTTTCTAAAGTACACATTAAGATTTCAATGTATCGTTTTTAAAACCAAAAGCCATTTTGCTTACAATCCTAGAATAAAAATCTATTCTATCATTATATATGAGACTAAAACCTTATCTCTTGAGAACCCCTCATTTATATAACTACATTCATATAATGAGATTTGTTGAGCATCGTGTGAAAGCGTGCTCACCATTGCCTTTGCAAACAACTTTAGAAGAGAGATTCATCGATCCTGATTCTTTTGGTTTTGAGTACTATGAAGAAGATGGAAACACTCCAGATCAACCATCGTTCTTGGAGGGTCATGTGCCGAGTCAAACCAAATGTGGATGAAGCCCTTCCAGAGCTGTTGCCGATCGAAGTGAAGATCCTCATTGTTTCTTTCTTTGTTGTTCTCTGTGTTCGGTACCTTGATACCGACTCTTGTTTTGAGAAACTTGCTATTTTTGTAACAACCCTAATTAACGTCATTCTTGGCATTATGTTATTGTAATATTGGTCCTTGTGACCTTGTACCTGTTTAGTTACCTCTACTGCAGTTTAATGTAATAGTGTTGTTGTTTTGAGCTTATGTTGTACCTTTCTGAGTGCAATCCAACTGGGAAGTTTTTCGTGCCCCCGCCTTGGGGCAACGACTACTCCTGTGGAGATCCAGCTCGCTATAGCTGAACCCATACATGCATACCATTGACTTCCCAGGATAAGTCAAGCACAGGAGTATATTTACATCAGAGCAGAGTAACTTACAAAATATTTAAGCAGTGTGGCCTGCTGGCCTTAATAGAACATAAAAAGATTACAATGCCTTTTCGGCATAAAAGGTTTAGCAAAATAACAACTACATAGTGGAAGATAGGTGAACCCCCACAGCAAGAAGTTGACTGCAGAACAACAGACATCAGGGTTCTGGCAGAACTGGCTCTCCTCCTTCTGGATCCACGAAGTTCTCCACGCCTTCATCTTGATTCTGGAATGCTCCATGTATGGGATTTCAGGTTGCAAGGGTGAGTACTTACATACTTAGCAAGTCATAGGTAAGAGCAGATACATATAGTAGTGATGATATGAACCTATGCTAATAAAGAAGTGTGGATGGTTGTAAAATAGTCTTTTCCTTTATATCTCATCTCATCTCATGGTAGTACTTTTCATAGCATAACCTTGCTATTCATGTTCACTATTTATAGCACCACTGCGACACGTCGACACACGACAGTCCACGGTAGCACCCCTTATTATGACAACACATGTCATTTGGGTAATCTTGACTTATCAAATTTAATTTAGAAAACATACTTGTGCCACACTCCGTTGATTTAATCCACCGCAGCAGACTCCTATAAACCCGGGAGCTCGGAGTATTCGAATACGTTTTTAACTCTGCAGAGAGGTACCAATTTACCCGCAAGATATTCCACTTTCATGCCCATCCTATCAAGATGATTAGACCCTTCCTCACTGCACAGTGTGAGTGGCAAGGTGGAGATAACAAGAACTTTTGTTATATTTCACTCACAATTCACCCCTGACTCTGTGCTTTTCACGCAAAACACAGTTGTGGCGGGCTATACCCCCACCCCATACTGCATCTTCCCATTACTGGGTCAGTGTGCATCATCACATCCTGTGATATGTGTAGAAGCTGCACTCTGTGCTAATCGTGCATCACATTCCATCTCATGCAGTGGTTTCATGTGTGATCCGCATACTACTTGTTCAGGCATGTCCCATACCAGGCTTGCGGTTAGCACATTTTTCATGGCACTAGACGCACAATACAAGGTTCTAGTCCTTATATACCAGTGACCAGACCATCCAAAGCCACGCACATCTAATGCCACCACCATTCCATTCCAAATTATGGTCACAGCTAGGGTTTTATTTCATGAATATACATAAATACACATATAATAGTTCATGGCTCATTACTTGATTATTTCACATTTCACAGGCATCCAACCTAATACTGCCATTTCATATCATAACTCAATCATTCTTTCACCTGCAAATACTACTTACATTTAAGGTTATATTATAGCAACTTGTGAAATATAGGTTCAATATGCTCAAGAATATAGCAGTTGGTGTCGGATCAACAGCGAACTCCTCGAACTCAGCATCTGGATATGCTCAGCGACAAACAAACACACAATGATTACTAACTAAATTAAAATGTTTTATAATCTACATGCAGATATGCTTTAAAAAGAATAACTGAACGATACTGAAACTGATTGAGATTGCAAGCTAAACTGAGTCGAGACTTTACGGTTTCAAGGAATTTGGGCTAAGGATGGGCGTTAGAGGCTCTCAGGGTTTCAAGGTTGCAATATGGACATCAAGTGCGCGGCTGGTTTGCTCAAAAACAGCGAATGTCAATAGATCGACATTCGGTTCATGGCCTGGCATAGCTTCAAGGAAAGCTAGAGAGCTTATCTCAATGTGTGGTAGTTGAGGAAAATATAGAACATGGTTCTAAAAACTTAGGGGACAAAGTGGATTTTAGTTTGCATAACCAGAAGTGGTTAAACTGGCCCAATGCCACTGGCTGACATGAACTGACAAGGGCTAACAATGTCAAGAAGTGGCATTGACAAGGTTTGGATAGTTCCCAGTGGCCAAAAAGAGGTTTGATTCAAGCATATGGTGCATAATGCAGTAAGGTAGCTATTTGACAAAGTGGTTTTCACAGAAAAGTCCAGGAAGTCAAAGAATTTGCAAAAACACCCCTAAACACAGTGAACTGAATGCCAACGCACTGTCAAGAACTAGGGCTTTGGGTGTTTGATTGATCTGCTTGAGCTTTGCTTCGCCAACTATATCTAGGAGGTAGGCGAAGACAACAGTAATCCAATGGCAGTGGTTTCAGGAACTGAGATGGCCGGACGGTGATGAACGGCGATGTGGAAGTACGGTGGCGACACGGTAAGGTACAGGTTCTGGAAAAATCTTGGCATGGCTCAAACTTGCCATTTTGTGCAAAACAAAAGATTGGGGTAGTGGAGAGATGTGCTCAGAAGGTTGAGGCAAAGGTGCAGGACAAGGTGGTGTCGCCAGTGGTGGCCAGAGACGAATTCGGGTGAACTGCACCAGAGAAGAAGACACTGGATTTGGGCAATTTTGATACACAGCTTTAGGGATCAATTGCTCACGGTGAAAGAAATTGGTTGATGAGGGGAACCCTCTGGTAAGGCCAATTTGGCCAGGAAATAGGTGATACGGCCTGGCGATGTGAGCCAGTCGCCGACGGCGCGCAAAAATAGGGAAAGCTCCAATTCGAGCTCAATTTGAAATCTGAAAGCACAGGCTTTTTGGAGGGGTTCTACTCATCATATAGCTCTACTAATAGGAGGGCTAATTCGGGCTAAATCAAGTTGCATTGTCGGAACAGGGCAAATGCAATCTACGGCGATCACCGGTGTTAGGGGTCACCGGAGTTCAATTGAATGCTACAGCACAGAGAGATGAACAGGAGGAACTTACTGGTTGATTTAGTTTGGATGCAGATGTAGTGGATTAAGCTGGCGATGTGCTCCTCCTCGGCAGCTCGCCGGAGAAGAATAAGAAACAATGAAGCGTGGGGACTTAAGCTAATTTTTCTAGTGGAGCAAAGATAGCACAGGGTGAAGGGGTGCTTAAATAGGCCAGGGACGGAGTTTGCGAGGAGGGGACAGCAGCAAAATTTGCGTCGGTGATGAGATTCACCGGGCATAGAAGAAACAGCGGCGAAGAGGCACTAGCGAAGCAACAGCAGCAATGACGTGACGGCGAGCAGGCGGCTCTGCAACTGCGATGGTCGGCACTTTGGAACTTGGTGCTGGCAGTGGAGGTGACAAGGCTAGCACGGCGTGGCAACGTGGCGCAAAGTTCCTGACAACGTGCTGCTGCAGTCGCTGCTGGTCGCGAGTGCTGTTGCCGATGGTCGCTGGTGCTGCCATGGCAACGCTCCCAGCGCAGACATGTGCACACATGTAAGCATAGCTGAGCACGGGCATAGGCGAGGACTGGCGGCGAAGTTCACGGCGAAGAAGCATGGCGAGCTGTGGCCGAAGCATTGTGCCAGCAACTGAGGTCGAAAAGGGCTGGGAGTTCTGGTTGAATCTGTACTGATTTGCAATAACAGAAGTTGGGTTTTGGACTGATCTATAAAATCTGAGATTTAAGTGATTAGGGCTGATTTTGACTTTAGATCTCTAGCAAACTTTCTTCAGCAAATAGTTTGGCAGAGCTAGAAAATAAGATTTGGGATGTTTGGATAGTTTTCAGGTAAAATGAAACAGAGTAATTTAGAGTATTTGAAATCTAGACTTTATCAAAATTGAAATTCTGGGATTTAGGATAGGATTTTGAAATTCTCACAGAAGAAGATTTTGTATTAAGTAGCATTTGAGAGATGTTCCCTAAAACAGATTTGAATTTGAAGTTGATTAGCATTTTTTAGCCTTTTCAGGGTTCTGGAAAATCAGAAAAGGACTAAACTGCGATACTATTTGGACTAATTTGTGAAAAGGGTCTAGATGATGGAATCTGGTTGCCAACTTTTTGGATTAAGGTATTGGCATACCCATGATCATAATCTAAGAGTAATTTGGTCTGGATTTGGTCAAGATTTCATTAAATCAGAGTTCAGAGTATTTAGGGTAATTAGGATATTATATAAATTCTGTTTTCGAAAACGAAAAGAAATTGATAAATCTGGGAGTTAGAGATGGAATTGAATCTGGCTTCTGAAGGTTTTTATACTCAGTATAGATAGTAGGTCATATCTGGAAAGTCAGATCTTGATTTGGGTTCGCAGGGAAGATTTTGAGAATTTAGGGCTTAGAATAGGATGAGTCCGGGCTGATTTTGCTGATCTTGAAGAGACATATGCATGCATGACTTTTTATGCAAAATAATTTTCACCCCAAACCCAGGGTGTTACACGGTTGCCACCGGATTCCTCAAATGAGGGTCCCACATCAGATGGTATCAGAGCATAAGGCTCGACTGTAGGTCATGACCCTTAGATAGATGTTGGCGTCCCTAAAGTAGAAAATCGCTAGATTATTTGGCTAAAACCTAATTGCTAAAATCTACTTTGTCTAAGAAAAGTATATTATGTAACTTGTTCCTTGTTTATTTGAAAAGTTTTAAACATCATTTTAACTTATAGGCGATTTGCGTTCTATCTCCTCAGATGGCTTCCAACAAGAAACTCATTCACGGTGATGAGCTTGGATCGTGGGCGTTATTGCTGTGGATGATGCTGCAATTTCTCGGAGCATTGCATAGTCAGAGACCAGTCTATTGTGTTTAGAGAGAAGAAGTGGATGGTAGACCCTATGGCTTTCGCGCTTCAATCATAGTCTATGAGATTCTGGAACATGGGAAAGGCTCGGTGAAGCAAGAAGCTCGTAGAGCAGAGGATGAAGTTGCTATTCTAGACGCTGCCCATCGTGCCGTAGGCACCCTTCGACAGTTATACGGTGACTTTCTTTTAGATTCTCCATTTCGTTTTCTACCCTACTAGATCCCCAGATCGGAGCGTCGAGTTGTTCACCCTTCTAGCGACCAGAGACATACCATCCTAACGAAGACCAGAGATATCGTTCAAGCCTTAGAGATGGGTTATACTCACTTGCTGTGCGAGCATGAGTGCGCTTGTGATGATCGCCATTATCTCGAGGGCATACTCGCAAAAACCCGTGTGGACCTCCAAGAGAAGGAGAAACGGATTCAAGAATTGATTTGACCTAGTAGAAGATGAGACCTTGAAGCCTCAGAGTCAGTGAACAAAAGAAGCCGTCCAAGGACGAGGGTTACTGCCCGCAAAAGTGTGGGAAGGCCTAGGGATTACCTTGGCTATTTCACACCTGTGTCACATGGCATTGTAATCAACTCTCAGGCACCCGAGTGTCCCATCGTTGCAGGAAGGAAAGAACCTCCAGAAGGCAAAGGAAAAGAAGTCGTCGAGTGCGACACCGACACCAGGGCTGAAAATGAGGAGGAGGATGATGACATGGAACTGGATCCAATGGACGCAGACGAAAATCAGGAGGAGGAGGACCCAGAAGAGGTGGAACCTTGTGGTTCTTCCAAAGCTGTTGCGTGATCCTAGTTTTTCCCCTAGCCTGACCTTTCTTGTGCTTACCCCCTATAATCGTTATATTTTCTTGTGTAGTGGTTGCTTTCACTAGTATAGAAATGCAGTCTACTAACCCCTATCTTCTAATGGTTATTAGCGATTTAGAAGAAAACTGTTTGAAAAGGTGCCTCGCAGTCGTAAAAGGCATAAGGGAGGCATTTTTACTATCGGTTTGTACAAAATTTACTGATAGAAGAAGCAGAATGATTTACTCTAGCGATGATGAACATATTTACCGTAAGAAGAGATGCATAAGTACTGACGGCAGACTGTTGTGTACCATTAGAATTGATCGACTTCTACAAATAGATTTATTCTATTGGTACTGTATGTTTATACCGTTAGAATAGATCCCAAAATTACTAACGGCAATCTGTTGTGTACCGTTAGAACTGTTCGTCTTCTACAAATAGTTTTATTCTATCGGTACTATATGTATATACCATTAGCATATTTCACAAATTCCTATCCGTAGGCTGTTGTGTACCGTTAGAACCATTCATCTTCTACAAATAGTTTTATTCTATCAGTACTGTATGTTTATACCGTTAGAAGAGATCTAAAATTACTAATGGTAGGCTATTGTGTACCGTTAGAACTGATCTAGTACTATAAATATCCGGGTATGGCTCTTCCATTCGAACAGTTTCTCGGGCGCTCGTAGCCCTAACCCGTAAGCTCCATGGACGGCTGGCTCACCTCCACCGGCGACCGCTGCACTTCCGCACCTCCATGGATGCCCACTAGATTTCGGCATGGCAAGCAAGGAATGTAAAATTTCGGCAATATTGTTAGATTATTCTAATCCGATTATGGCAATTATCCTGCAATTTTTATATCCTTCATTTTGATGTGTTTTATTTTCAATATGATTATGTACGGTGTCTTGTTCCTGTTTTTTATTAAAACAACTAAATAATATCATTGTGGGACTGATAATGTTCAATTGTTTGCTAATCCTATCAAATGAAGAAAGTTATCATGATATTTGCAAGACAAACACTATCTAACATAGTCAAATGCTAATAAGAATATAAATGTAATATCTTCATCTCTCAGTAGGTTGCTCAATGCCAACTTGGACTTAGTAACAATTGAAATTGAAAGATCATGAAATTGAAGATGAAATTGAAAGATCATGAAATTGAAACTGAAATGGAAGGATATTTGTAATTGAAATTGAAATTGAAAGATCGTGAAATTGAAATTGAAATTGAAAGATCATGAAATTGAAATTGAAAGATCTTGAAATTGAAAGATCATTAATATCAAGATATTGACAAATATCATGAGATACACAAATATCTTGATCTCTCTGTAGGTTGTTCAATGCCAATAAGTGTCACGTCTGCCACGACAGTGACATCACCTGTGAGGAGCCCAGCTCGGTGCAGCTGGTCCCCTAACCACTTGACTTCCCAGGGTGAGTCAATCACAGGATTACATTGCAGCAGCAAAATAGTACAATAGTCATAATTGTATGGCCATCAGGCCTTAGTACAAAACGAGGTACAGTGCCGTACAAGGCACAAGGGTCTAACAAAATAACACATCTAGTCGGCAGAAGCTAGGCCCAAAAGCAATCCACAGGGAACAGAGGTTGACAGCAAGATAGCACCGCATCAGGGCTCCGGAGGAAACTGCTCATCATCTCCTGGGTCCGCAGCATCTTCAGGGTATCCTCCAAGGTCGTAGAACGCTCCATCTATTGATGAGTTGTTGCAAGGGTGAGTACTTACGTACTCACCAAGTCATAGGGAAGGTAGAGATACATATATATATATAACATGAACCTATGCTATTGGGGAAAGAGTGAAAGGTTTTTCCCAAAAATACATTTCTTTCTCAAATCTTACTCAACTTCTGATCACACCCATGGCAGTAAATAAATAATATTGATGGTGATACATATATCCCATATCCAAGGCGATATATCCTCATATCACACTACTCTTATTCAAGTGTTTCAATCATATACTTTTAGCAATATTTCAAAACTTAGGGCATAAACCACATGCCTCTTAATTATCATATGTTTGCTAGATTATGGTATTACCGCGACACGTCAACACATGACAGCCCACGGCAACGCCCCTTATCATGACAACACATGCCACTTGGGTAATCTTGAGCTAACAATTTTTAGTTTATAAAACAATACTTGTGTCACACCCCATGGATTTAATCCACCGCAGCATACTCCTAAAACTCGGGAGTACGAAGTATTCGAATACATTTTTAAACTCTGCAGAGATGTACCTCTTTTTAAATCCACTTTTTCACTCGACTTCCAAGTCGGGCCAACTCCATGCGACTTATACGCATGTGACAAGGCCGAGATCACACAACGTTTTTGCAGTCTAGTATTAACAGTATCCCTGCCCGGTAAATGGACAATACCATCCCAAGTACCGTTGTGGGTCCTCCCCACTGCCTTACTTCCTAGCCTGGGTCTATGTTCCCGCAGGACACATAACCTCTTTTGATTACAGTCGCGCACGACTTAATCTGGCGTAGGGCGTCTTCCTTCTTTACACCTTATCCTCTCATAATTTTTCTGATCTCACATCACTCATGGACGAACTGCGTCCCACCAGTTTCCATGCTAGAAACCGGATCGACAAGCCATGCAGGGAACTGATAATACTAAGAAGCTACTAGGTTGCGCCTGCCCCATACCAGGTAAGTGGTTGGTACGTTTTTCATGCCACTAGACGCATAACACAAGGTTCTATTTCATGAATATAATTGTACATGTTTATACTTTTATTAGTTCGAGGCTTGCTATCTTATCAAGTTCACATTTCTCAAGTATTCAATCTATCACTGCCATAATATCATTGATCTCAACATGTGCAATATTAATGAAATATCTACTCATGGAATAGCATAGCAATTCATAAAATATGGGTTTCAATATGTTCAAAGTATGACTTGCCTTCCGCGTCGTAAGTATCAGCAGTCGATGACGGTTCAGCGACAAGATCTTCAACCCCGGACTCTTGCTCTGAACAAGATCAAACAAGCAAACAGGCATTACAATCAATCCTATTCTTACTAATTCACTACATGCAAAGAGGCAAGGAGAAAATACTCTGGTGATACAAGGTTTTGAAGCGATTTGAGTTTAACTACGGTAACTAGGGTTAAGATTAGTTGTTAAGGTTTACAAGGTTCCAAAATATCAGGGTAATATCAAGGTGGTGACTGGTTCGCCCAAAAACAGCGAACGTCTTTAGGTTGGCATTCGGTTCAAGGCATCGACATAAGGTCGATGGGTGATAGAGGGCTCAACTCAAGTTGTGACAGTAGAGAAAAGTGTAGATCACAACATCAGGAGTCTAAGGGACAAAGTTATTTTCAAAGTGCATGGATGGAAGTGGGTGAAAAGGCTCAATGCCACTGGCTGACACAGGCTGGCATAGGGTTGACACGGCCAGCAACTAGGGTTAGCCATATCTTTTGACTCAGGGCTCCAAATGATGCACCACTTTGTCTGGTGGTTAGGCATTTGTAACAGGAACAAATGTCTCAACAGGACCTAGGGCAGGAGATGGCCGGAAAGTGATGAAAACCGGAGAAGAAGTTGGCTGGCCTGGAGCACATGTAGTGTGAACAGTACAGCAAACTAGGGCATAGCTATATCTCACAATCTAGGCCGAATTAGGAGTCGTGATAGAAGACAAAGTTGCTCAGAATGGTCCAAAACATCTAGATGGCAAGGTTTCCATGGCTGGATTGGCTGGATTTAGGAGATATTGGCCGGAGAAAAGATTAACTCAAACCTGATTTGGGCATTTCTGATCTAGGGCAAATAAACTTAATTCCTTGCTTGAGGATGGTCTCTGGGGCATAAGAGTGCTACTGGTGAGGTTAGATTAACTAGAAATGCACCAGAAAAGCTTGAACAGCAAGCTCAGTTCGCAAGCAAAGTTCCAATTTGGGGTTTTTCATATTTTAGCAAATTCTTCGATTCTGGTTGCTTAGAGATGCTTAGATAAGTTCACTAATCAATATTGATCACAGGCTCGAGAGCTAAATCGCTCTGGATAGGGTTTAATTGCTCGCCGGAGTTGCTGGAGAGAAACGGGAATTGCCGGCGGCCGGAGAGGTTTGAAGTCAATTACATGCTCGAGTACGATGAGGGAGGTAAGAGGAGCTTACTGGAGTAGCTGGAATCGAGGAGGAAGCAGTGTAGAGGCTTGGCACCGTGAGCCTCTTCTCGAGCTCGCCGAAGAAGACGACGACGACGGCGTGGTTAGAGGTTTTGGGTGGTTCTGGTGTGAGTGTCTTCGTGCTGGGCTGGGGCGTCTTTTATAGGCACAGAAAGGGCTTGCAACGGCGGGAATTGCACGGGGAAGTGAAGCTCGAATCGATGGCGAGTTGACCGGTCGTGCGGGACAGCAGCGAAGCGACGTGCTCCAGCGGCCGTGCCGGCTTTGCAGGCTGGCGTGCGCTGTCTCGGGTGATGCAACGGCGAACTGACGGGCTCCTCCGGCATGCTTGCAACGTGGCACCGATCTTCTGCAGTGGCTGCAGCGATGGCGTGCGCGCGCGGGCAAAATTGGCGATGCTGGTGCGGCTGCGGTGGCTCCACGGTGGCGAACGGCGTGCGCACACGTGGCAGGAACGCGGTGGCAGGGGTGGCGACCACGGGGTTTCACCGGCGACGAAGTTCCTGTCGTGTCAGCGCGGTGGTCGCGGCCGTGCACAGCTGCTGGTCGTGCACAGCGTCTCTGGTCGAACCAGGGACCAAAATGCAAGGATTCTTATTTGAAATCTGGACTGATTTGTAATTTCTGTCTTAAAGATGGTTAATTTGAGAATTGATTTCGTGGCTGAGTATAACATTTCTATTAGTACTCATCCAACTCAAATTTAGAGAAAATTTGATAAGATTTGGGGGATTTCACCTATTTTCGAAAATAGGGTAAAATTAGGGTAAAATAAGTCTGGATTTTGTCGATTTCGAATTCTGGTGATTGGAGAGAGATTTTGAAGTCTGATCAAAAGGGAGATCTGTATCAAATAGTATTTGGAAGGTGTTTCCTGAAGAAATTTTGGAGTTGGAATTAATTTGCAGATTTTAGCCTTTTCAGGCTTCCAGGTAAATAGAAAAGGACTTATTCGCAGTAAAATTTGGACTAAACTGTGAAAAGTGTTTAGATGGATTAATTTGGCTCCCAACTTTTTGGAGTGAGTTGAGGATGAACCTAGGAACATATTCCAGGGGTTACTTGAGTCTAGATAAGGTTAAATCAGAATAATTCAATCATCTGGAAACTGGGGTACTTAGGGTAAATCTGAATTTTCCTGTTTTCGAAAACAGAGAGAGGCTTAGGTACTGGGAGTTAGGATCAGAATTTGATCTGGCTCCTGAAGACTTTTATCTTCAGGGTAACTGGTAGGTTAAATCTGGATGGTCAGATCTTGATCTGGATCTAGAGAATAGATTTGGAGATTTTTAGGGTTTGGGAGAGATTAGAGTTCAACTGATCTGGCTACTACTACAGGGATACATGCATGCAGGATTTTTATACAAAACTTTTCACCCCCAAAACTAGGGTGTTACAAGCCTACCCTCCTTAAAGAAATCTCGCCCCGAGATTTACCTAGAGAAGGGAAGAGGTAGGGATAAGCCTGCCGGGGATAAGCCTGCCGCAGATCATCCTCTTTCTCCCAAGTCGCTTCTTCTTTTGAGTGATCTTCCCATTGAACCTTGCAAAGCTTGATTTTCTTTCTTCTGAGTTGACGCTCATCGCTAGCCAGTATTTGCAGCGGTTGAGTGAGGTAGGTGAGATTCTTCTGAAGCGGAATTCCCTGGTGTTCTATCTGATCCGTTGGTTCCTTGAGGCACTTACGGAGTTGCGAGACATGAACCACGTCATGAATTTCTCCAAGATCTGATGGTAAATCCAGTTTGTAAGATACTTCTCCTTTCCTCTTAAGGACTTTGAATGGCCCAATGTACCTTGGGGACAGTTTTCCTCTCTGATGGAATCTTCTCATCCCTTTTAACGGTGTAACCTTGAGATAAACTGATTCGCCTGGTGCAAACGATAATTCCCTTCTTCGGTTGTCGGCATAGCTCTTCTGGCGTGACTGTGCTGCCTTTAATCGTTCTCTGATGAGCTTGACGTGTGCTTCAGCTTCTTCGATGAGTTCGGGTCCAATGACTTGCCTTTCTCCTGGCTCGTCCCAATGTAGTGGAGTTCTGCACTTGCGCCCATACAAAGCTTCAAAGGGTGCCATTTGCAGACTAGCTTGGTAACTGTTGTTATAAGTAAACTCCGCAAATGGTAAGCATTTCTCCCAAGAGGTTCCATAATCTAAGATGCAAGCTCTGAGAAGGTCTTCCAAGATTTGATTTACCCGTTCCGTCTGTCCTCCTGTCTGTGGATGATATGCAGTGCTAAACTGCAATTGGGTTCCCAAAGCTTCGTGGAGTCGGTTCCAAAATTTGGATGTGAATTGTGTTCCTCGATCTGAAACGATCTTCTTCGGGATGCCATGCAGTGTCACTATTCGCTGCAGGTATAGTTCCGCTAATTTGTTGCCATTATACGTTTTCTTGACTGGTATAAAATGAGCAACTTTCGTGAGTCTGTCCACAATGACCCATATGGAATCATATCCCCCTTGTGTTCTGGGAAGTCCTGTGATAAAATCCATACCAATCTCTTCCCATTTCCAAGTTGGCACTGGTAAGGGTTGCAGCTTTCCAGCTATTTTCTGATGATCGGCCTTAATCCTTTGGCAAGTGTCACATCTTGCGACATATTCCGCGATTTCCCTCTTCATTCCATTCCACCAGAATTGCGTCTTCAGATCCTTGTACATCTTGGTGTTTCCAGGGTGTAGTGAGTATGGGGTTTTATGAGCTTCGGAAAGAATTAATTCCTTAAGGTCTGTATTTCGGGGTACACAAATCCTTCCCCGATACCATACAATTCCTTGATGATCTTCAATGAAATCCTGGGTTTTTCCTGATCTGATGTGGCTCTTGATCTTATGTATCTCCTCATCTTCTTTCTGAGCATCCTCAATCTGTTTTTGGAGTCGAGATTCCACAGTCAATGTAGCTAACATCCCAGATGGTACTATGGTTACTTCAAGATTCTGAAATTCCTGCCGTAAGCACGGGTTCTTAGGTGTAGCTCCTTGTAGGGTATAAGCCTTCCTGCTCAAGGCATCTGCCACTACGTTGGCTTTCCCTGGATGGTAGAGTATGCTGAGGTCGTAGTCCTTGATCAGCTCGAGCCATCGGCACTGACGCATATTGAGCTCTGTCTATGTGAAGATATACTTGAGGCTTTTATGATCTGCAAAGATCTCACACTTATGTCCAATGAGGTAATGCCGCCATATCTTTAAAGCGTGTACCACTGCCGCTAACTCCAAATCATGAGTCGGATAATTTTCCTCATGAGGTCTCCATTGGCGTGAAGCATAAGCTACTACTCGACCTTGTTGCATTAACACACAGCCTATTCCTTGCTTTGAAGCATCACAGTAAACTACAAAATCTTCTTTGCTGTCTGGTAATGTGAGGACCGGTGTCGTGGTCAATTTCTGCTTCAGCTTCTGAAAACTTTCTTCACACTTGATGGTCCATTCAAATGCAACATCCTTCTTTAGCAGGTTCGTGAGGGGTTTGGCTATTTGGGAAAATCCTTCAATGAATCTCCTATAATATCCTGCTAATCCCAAGAAACTTCTAATCTCTGAAACTGAGGTAGGTTGCTTCCACTCCTTGATTGCAGAGATTTTAGCCGAATCTACTGAAATTCCTTCTGCTGTCAACACATGTCCAAGAAACGAAATTCTTGTCATCCAAAATTCACATTTATCAAACTTGGCATAAAATTCCCTCTCTCGTAGCCTTCCCAAGACTAGGTGTAAATGTTGCTCATGTTCTTCCGTACTCTTGGAATATATCAGAATGTCATCTATGAATACTATGACAAACTTGTCAAGATAATCCATAAACGTACTGTTCATGATGTTCATGAAAGCTGCCGGAGCATTGGTCAATCCAAAGGGTACTACTGTAAACTCGTATAAACCATATCTGGTAGTGAAAGCAGTCTTCGATATATCTTCCTTCTTGATCTTCAGCTGATGATATCCAGATTTCAAATCTATCTTGGAAAATACTTTGGCTCCTCGAAGTTGGTCGAACAAGTCATCAATTCTTGGCAATGGGTACTTGTTCTTAATGGTGACTTCATTCAAAGCTCGGTAATCTACACACATTCGTAAAGTTCCGTCTTTCTTCCTTACAAACAAAACTGGGGCTCCCCAAGGTGAAGCACTGGGTCGGATAAATCCTTTACCCTCCAGTTCCTCTAAATGGTTTTTCAACTCTTCTAAATCCGTTACCGGCATCCTATATGGTCTCTTAGCTATAGGTGCCGCTCCTGGTTTAAGCTCAATGGTAAACTCTATCTCCCTGTCAGGTGGCATCCCTGGGAGTTCTTCTGGAAATACATCCGGGTATTCTTGTACTGTGGGCACTTGATCTAAGCATACTTCCTGAAGTGCATGGATTGATCCTTGCAATTTTTCGACCGATGATCTTTCCGCATGGAATAGGACTTCCTTCCCTTGGTTACTAACAAGGCTTAGAGTTTTCTTCTCACAATCCACTAGACCTTTATGCTGGGATAACCAATCCATTCCTATTATAATGTCTAGGCCTTGCAGTTCTAGGACTAATAGATTAGCCCAGAACTCTATCCCATCTATTCTGAAGGTTATATGACGACAAGCTGAATATACAGGCAGCTTAGCTCCTGGGGTCTGTATAGCCATAGGGTACTTTAGAGGTACCATAGGTATTCCCACTTTAAATGCAAAATCTTCTGATATGAATGAGTTTGTAGCTCCAGGGTCAAACAGTATTAAAGCAGATGTAGATTGGATCAAGAATCTACCTAGGAGAATGTCAGAGGCATTGTCTGCTTCTTGAAGGGAAGTGAAGTTCAGTCGGCCTCCTCGGCCTGCCATTGGTCTTCCTCCTCGCCCTCGTCCTCGGCCTGCTGCATTTCCCCCTCTGTTGGGCAAACCTCCTCTGGGGCTCTGCAATGGTGGTGAAGCTGTGGTTCTAGGTGCCATCGCTTGTGTTCCAGCTTGCGATCTTGCTATCGCCGTTGGGAGTTGGATCCACGGGCAACTGTCTTTGCGGTGTCCCATCTGTCCGCAATGATAGCATTGAGTCCTTGATTGAGGGCAATCCCTTTGATAGTGTGCTCCTCTGCAGTTGGGGCATGTCGGCGTGAATTGTGGTCTTGGCGCCGAGTAGGGTGGACGAAAATTTGGAGATGTTGGGGCCCTTCCCCTAGATGAGCTGGCTAGCGGTCGCGACTGTTGCATCATCTTTCTCTTCCGATTTTCTTCTCCGAGGCCTCGCTTTTCTTCTATCTTTAATACTCGATTCACCAGAGTCTGGAATTCTGTGAACTCATGGGAGGCAATCTGATACTGCAAATAGTGCTGAAGTCCTTCGGTGAAGCGTTCAATCTTCTTCTCTTCCGTGTCGATGTCGTTGGACGCATACCGAGCTAGATGGTGGAATTGGTGCAGGTACTCAGTGACAGTCCGGTTCCCTTGAGTCAAGTTCCGGAATTCTCGGCGTTTGGCTGCCATGACGCCTGTAGGGATATGGAATTTTCGGAACTGATCCTTAAATTCCGTCCAAGTGATGTTGTCTTTGTCCATGTGTGCTTCTTGATAATTCATCCACCAAGCAGCTGCTGCTCCAGTGAGTTGGTGTGATCCGAATAACACCTTCTCTCGATCATTGCAACGAACAGTGTCCAGTTTCCTTTCAATGTCCCGCAGCCAGTCGTCTGCGACGATTGGGTCGGTCGCGCTTGCGAAGGTTGGTGGTCGTGTCTTCTGGAAGTCCGAGAGTCGAGTTCCGACGGCAGTACCTTCAGCAGTCCCTGGCATTTTCTGAATGACTTGAGCTAGCAACTGGGTATGTGCAGCCTGGGCTTCTTGGCGGCTCCTCTCCATTGAAAGAAGAATTTCCTGGAGACTTGGTGAGTCTTCTTGTGGCGGTAGTGAGCTCTGCGATCCTGGATGAGGTGTGGTTCCTCTTCGTGGCGTAACTGGGTCTTGGCCCTCTTGGTCATCTTGGGTCCTTCTCCTTGTGTGAACCATTCTGATCTTCTGAAGAGAGAAGCAGACAGGTCTAACTAACTAGAGAGAATTAAGGTACTAATGCAGAAATAAATGCGAAACTGATTCATTAATGCACAAGTAGTTAATACAAAAGCGGCTAAGCGCCTTAGTCAGATACAACCAAAATACAAGTAATGGCGATGATAACAACCCAAAAGCATCACCAAACCTAGAAGATCTACCCTGGCCTGAGGACCTAAAAGAACAGGCAACTAACTGCTCCCACAGGGCTCAACCTCCTCTGGCTCCATCTCGTCGTCGGACTCCTCCAGAGTGACAAACTCGGGTGGTCCAGACTCATGGAACAATAGCGCAGACCCACTGCCCTCTGCCCGGCGGGTGCTAGGGGTAGAGAACGAGCGTCGGTACCCAGCTGCATTAGCAACCCTCCGAGGAATCAAGCTAGGTCCTGCACTGGGTCCAAAGGTACGAGCTGGGGAGACAACTGTCGGAGCAACCTCCTCAACTGTGCGGCGTCTCTGAGCTGCAGGCTGAGAAGTCAACGACGGGGAAGCGGTTCGGCCACGTTTCTTCTGCTCCTCCAACTCCTTGCGGAGCTCCTGATGCTCAGCAAGCAAAGTAGAGTAGCGCGAGTCGAGGGTCCTCAACAGACCTACGGTGCCTGCCAGACACGGGTCCGGGTACTCCACGATGGGTGACAACCCAGAGGGAGATGAAGGCACGTGACGGAAAGGTGACTCCTGGAGCTGGCATGAGTACACCTGGCGTACCCGATGCACCGCCTCTCGAGCTGCGTCCTGGATGGCATCCAGTCGGCTTGCCCTGCTGGCCTCCACCCTGATCACCTGTCCCTCACGACTATCGAGAGCGTGCACCAGCACTTTGGCCTTGAAGCCATAGCGACGCCCCTCATAATAGTCCCAAATAGTCTCGCAGATCGGGCGCTCATCAATCCCTAGGAATTGAGCAATATGCCACAGCAATGTGGCCCATCCACCGAGACGCTCGATGTAGCTGAAACGCTCCTTGGCCATCCTGCCGAGAAATTTTGGAAGCAAAATAAGATTTTGAAATCAACATTTTTATAGGAGCAAGAACATCTTTTGCAAAGTAAAATTTTTCAGAAATAATTTTTAAATAATTTACGAGGTCCTGGCGCTACCAAGCCCTAAGGGTACCGTCCTACAGTCAAGGTCTGTGCTGCTCTGATACCACTATTTTATGTCACGTCTGCCACGACAGTGACATCACCTGTGAGGAGCCCAGCTCGGTGCAGCTGGTCCCCTAACCACTTGACTTCCCAGGGTGAGTCAATCACAGGATTACATTGCAGCAGCAAAATAGTACAATAGTCATAATTGTATGGCCATCAGGCCTTAGTACAAAACGAGGTACAGTGCCGTACAAGGCACAAGGGTCTAACAAAATAACACATCTAGTCGGCGGAAGCTAGGCCCAAAAGCAATCCACAGGGAACAGAGGTTGACAGCAAGACAGCACCGCATCAGGGCTCCGGAGGAAACTGCTCATCATCTCCTGGGTCCGCAGCATCTTCAGGGTATCCTCCAAGGTCGTAGAACGCTCCATCTATTGATGAGTTGTTGCAAGGGTGAGTACTTACGTACTCAGCAAGTCATAGGGAAGGTAGAGATACATATATATATATATAACATGAACCTATGCTATTGGGGAAAGAGTGAAAGGTTTTTCCCAAAAATACATTTCTTTCTCAACTCTTACTCAACTTCTGATCACACCCATGGCAGTAAATAAATCATATTGATGGTGATACATATATCCCATATCCAAGGCGATATATCCTCATATCACACTACTCTTATTCAAGTCTTTCAATCATATACTCTTAGCAATATTTCATAACTTAGGGCATAAACCACATGCCTCTTAATTATCATATGTTTGCTAGATTATGGTATTACCACGACACGTCAACACATGACAGCCCACGGCAACGCCCCTTATCATGACAACACATGCCACTTGGGTAATCTTGAGCTAACAATTTTTAGTTTATAAAACAATACTTGTGTCACACCCCATGGATTTAATCCACCGCAGCATACTCCTAAAACTCGGGAGTACGAAGTATTCGAATACATTTTTAAACTCTGCAGAGATGTACCTCTTTTAAAATCCACTTTTTCACTCGACTTCCAAGTCGGGCCAACTCCATGCGACTTATACGCATGTGACAAGGCCGAGATCACACAACGTTTTTGCAGTCTAGTATTAACAGTATCCCTGCCCGGTAAATGGACAATACCATCCCAAGTACCGTTGTGGGTCCTCCCCACTGCCTTACTTCCTAGCCTGGGTCTATGTTCCCGCAGGACACATAACCTCTTTTGATTACAGTCGCGCACGACTTAATCTGGCGTAGGGCGTCTTCCTTCTTTACACCTTATCCTCTCATAATTTTTCTGATCTCACATCACTCATGGACGAACTGCGTCCCACCAGTTTCCATGCTAGAAACCGGATCGACAAGCCATGCAGGGAACTGATAATACTAAGAAGCTACTACGTTGCGCCTGTCCCATACCAGGTAAGTGGTTGGTACGTTTTTCATGCCACTAGACGCATAACACAAGGTTCTAGTCCTTACATGCCAGTGACCAGATCACACCACAAATCATGCACCTTCAGTGCCTACACATTCAGTGCAGCCAAGCACCTCCAGTGCTACCACCATTCCATACCAAAATACTGGTCACGGCTAGGGGTTCTATTTCATGAATATAATTGTACATGTTTATACTTTTATTAGTTCGAGGCTTGCTATCTTATCAAGTTCACATTTCTCAAGTATTCAATCTATCACTGCCATAATATCATTGATCTCAACATGTGCAATATTAATGAAATATCTACTCATGGAATAGCATAGCAATTCATAAAATATGGGTTTCAATATGTTCAAAGTATGACTTGCCTTCCGCGTCGTAAGTATCAGCAGTCGATGACGGTTCAGCGACAAGATCTTCAACCCCGGACTCTTGCTTTGAACAAGATCAAACAAGCAAACAGGCATTACAATCAATCATATTCTTACTAATTCACTACATGCAAAGAGGCAAGGAGAAAATACTCTGGTGATACAAGGTTTTGAAGCGATTTGAGTTTAACTACGGTAACTAGGGTTAAGATTAGTTGTTAAGGTTTACAAGGTTCCAAAATATCAGGGTAATATCAAGGTGGTGACTGGTTCGCCCAAAAACAGCGAACGTCATTAGGTTGGCATTCGGTTCAAGGCATCGACATAAGGTCGATGGGTGATAGAGGGCTCAACTCAAGTTGTGACAGTAGAGAAAAGTGTAGATCACAACATCAGGAGTCTAAGGGACAAAGTTATTTTCAAAGTGCATGGCTGGAAGTGGGTGAAAAGGCTCAATGCCACTGGCTGACACAGGCTGGCATAGGGTTGACACGGCCAGCAACTAGGGTTAGCCATATCTTTTGACTCCGGGCTCCAAATGATGCACCACTTTGTCTGGTGATTAGGCATTTGTAACAGGAACAAATGTCTCAACAGGACCTAGGGCAGGAGATGGCCGGAAAGTGATGAAAACCGGCGAAGAAGTTGGCTGGCCTGGAGCACATGTAGTGTGAACAGTACAGCAAACTAGGGCATAGCTATATCTCACAATCTAGGCCGAATTAGGAGTCGTGATAGAAGACAAAGTTGCTCAGAATGGTCCAAAACATCTAGATGGCAAGGTTTCCATGGCTGGATTGGCTGGATTTAGGAGATATTGGCCGGAGAAAAGATTAACTCAAACCTGATTTGGGCATTTCTGATCTAGGGCAAATAAACTTAATTCCTTGCTTGAGGATGGTCTCTGGGGCATAAGAGTGCTACTGGTGAGGTTAGATTAACTAGAAATGCACCAGAAAAGCTTGAACAGCAAGCTCAGTTCGCAAGCAAAGTTCCAATTTGGGGTTTTTCATATTTTAGCAAATTCTTCGATTCTGGTTGCTTAGAGATGCTTAGATAAGTTCACTAATCAATATTGATCACAGGCTCGAGAGCTAAATCGCTCTGGATAGGGTTTAATTGCTCGCCGGAGTTGCTGGAGAGAAACGGGAATTGCCGGCGACCGGAGAGGTTTGAAGTCAATTACATGCTCGAGTACGATGAGGGAGGTAAGAGGAGCTTACTGGAGTAGCTGGAATCGAGGAGGAAGCAGTGTAGAGGCTTGGCACCGTGAGCCTCTTCTCGAGCTCGCCGAAGAAGACGAAGACGACGGCGTGGTTAGAGGTTTTGGGTGGTTCTGGTGTGAGTGTCTTCGTGCTGGGCTGGGGCGTCTTTTATAGGCACAGAAAGGGCTTGCAACGGCGGGAATTGCATGGGGAAGTGAAGCTCGAATCGATGGCGAGTTGACCGGTCGTGCGGGACAGCAGCGAAGCGACGTGCTCCAGCGGCCGTGCCGGCTTTGCAGGCTGGCGTGCGCTGTCTCGGGTGATGCAACGGCGAACTGACGGGCTCCTCCGGCATGCTTGCAACGTGGCACCGATCTTCTGCAGTGGCTGCAGCGATGGCGTGCGCGCGCGGGCAAAATTGGCGATGCTGGTGCGGCTGCGGTGGCTCCACGGTGGCGAACGGCGTGCGCACACGTGGCAAGAACGCGGTGGCAGGGGTGGCGACCACGGGGTTTCACCGGCGACGAAGTTCCTGTCGTGGCAGCGCGGTGGTCGCGGCCGTGCACAGCTGCTGGTCGTGCACAGCGTCTCTGGTCGAACCAGGGACCAAAATGCAAGGATTCTTATTTGAAATCTGGACTGATTTGTAATTTCTGTCTTAAAGATGGTTAATTTGAGAATTGATTTCGTGGCTGAGTATAACATTTCTATTAGTACTCATCCAACTCAAATTTAGAGAAAATTTGATAAGATTTGGGGGATTTCACCTATTTTCGAAAATAGGGTAAAATTAGGGTAAAATAAGTCTGGATTTTGTCGATTTCGAATTCTGGTGATTGGAGAGAGATTTTGAAGTCTGATCAAAAGGGAGATCTGTATCAAATAGTATTTGGAAGGTGTTTCCTGAAGAAATTTTGGAGTTGGAATTAATTTGCAGATTTTAGCCTTTTCAGGCTTCCAGGTAAATAGAAAAGGACTTATTCGCAGTAAAATTTGGACTAAACTGTGAAAAGTGTTTAGATGGATTAATTTGGCTCCCAACTTTTTGGAGTGAGTTGAGGATGAACCTAGGAACATATTCCAGGGGTTACTTGAGTCTAGATAAGGTTAAATCAGAATAATTCAATCATCTGGAAACTGGGGTACTTAGGGTAAATCTGAATTTTCCTGTTTTCGAAAACAGAGAGAGGCTTAGGTACTGGGAGTTAGGATCAGAATTTGATCTGGCTCCTGAAGACTTTTATCTTCAAGGTAACTGGTAGGTTAAATCTGGATGGTCAGATCTTGATCTGGATCTAGAGAATAGATTTGGAGATTTTTAGGGTTTGGGAGAGATTAGAGTTCAACTGATCTGGCTACTACTACAGGGATACATGCATGCAGGATTTTTATGCAAAACTTTTCACCCCCAAAACTAGGGTGTTACAATAAGATAGTAAAATGCCAACTAGCTTGCTCAATGATCAAGTGCATGTAAAAAGTTCATTAAATAATTAATATATGTATATTGGCAAGGTAATTTCTTCTGATGAAATAGAGTAGAAATGTAATATCTTGATCTCCAGTTGCAAGTTGATGTTACTATGACGAAGCACAACCTATGCTTAATTTTCTCTAGAATGCCTATTTATGATCTGTGCAGGTCCTTGGACGATGCTCATGAGGGGCAACGTATTTCATGGTTCTTCGTCGCAGTACGCGGCCTATGTTGGCTTGTTGGCGAAAGAAAGGGTGAAGATCACTGTCAAGAGCTGGAAGGATGTGAAGGGCGAGGTCTTAGTTGGCTCGGTCGAGAAGATCCTCAAGCCCGGCGTGTTTCTCAAATCAGGACCTATAGAAAGCACCGACCATCAACCGTCTCTTGACCCTATGTTGGACGAAAATGAGTAGATATAACCTAATCTCTTGAAAGCCTTCTTTGTTTGTATATCCTGTGCAACCCTTGTCACCCTAGGAGATTATTCTTAGATTGTGCTTATACTTAAATATATGCGTTGAGTGTTGAATGGTCAATTATATGATAAACATGTTTGAAGACCTCTTTTTGTGAAAGAAAATGTGAATTATAATTGATAGTGAGGATGGTTTGATTGGTTGGCTGCTGTGTGCGCATTGGGTATGTGAATATCTCCTCACTATTAATTCATAAGGACAAGAACCTTGTGTTGTGCCTCTATGCGGCATGAAAATCATACCAACCACTTGCCTGGTATGGGACAGGCACAACTTAGTAGGTTTCTTGGTATTAGCAGTTCCCTGCATGGTATGTCAATCCAGTTTCTCGTGTGGAAACTGGTGGGCCGCAGTTCGGCCATGAGTGATGTGAGATCAGAAAAATAATGAGAGGATATGGTTGATGGAAGGAAGACGCCCTACGCCTGGATTAAGTCGTGCGCGGCTGTAATCATAGGTCATATGTCTTGCGAGGACACAGGCCAAGGCTAGGAAATAAGGCAGTGAGGAGGACCCACAACGGTAATTGGGACTTAATTGTCTATTTACCGGGCGGGGATACTGTTAATACTAGACTGCAAAAGCGTTGTGTGAGCTCAGCCTTGTCACATGCGTAAAAGTCGCATGGAGCTGATCCGACTTGAAAGCCGAGTGAAGAAGTGGATTTAAAAAAAGGTACACCTTTGCAAAGTGTAAAAGCATTATGGGATACTCTGTACTCCAAGGTCATGGAGTCTTACCGTAGTGGATTTTATCCATGTGGTTCAGCACAAGTAATATTTGGAATGTTTTAATAATGTGGGTTGATAAAAGTGATGAATCATGGGAGACCATCACACATAATGATTTCTAATGTATAGCTTAAGATTTCAAAGTATTGCTCTTGAAACTAAAAGCTTTTCTTTCTTACTTTAGAGTGAAAATCTATTCTATTCTTACATATAAAACAAAGACCTCATTCCTTGATAACCCCTCATCTATATACCTGCATTCTCATAACGAGACTTGCTGAGCATCGTGTAAAAACATGCTCACCCTTGCCTTTGCACACAAATTCAGAAGAAAGGATCTGTGGATCCCGATTCCTTTGGCCATGAGTGCCAAGAAGAGGAAGGAACCTTTCCAGACGATTCGAGCTTCTAGGAGGGTCATGCGCCAAGTTGAGTCCGATGTGGTGAAGGCCCAACCCGAACCGCTGCAGAAGGAAGTGAAGACCTTTGTTGTCACTTTTTGTGTTGTTTTCTGTGTTCGGTACCTTGATACCGATTCTTGATTTTGAAAAACTCACTACTTTTGTATCAACTTTAATTAGTGCCACCCTTGGCATTATGATATTATAATGTTGGTCCTCGTGACCTTGTACTTGTTTTAACTATCTGCTTTACTGTTTAAAGTAGATCCTTTTGTTGTGAGCTTGCAATGTGCCTTTCTGAGTGCAACCCACCCGGGCGCCGACCTTTGCCCCGGGACAAGGGCCCCCGGTGACCCGTCTCGGGCGACGCCGTTTGCGAGACGAGGGCCCCCGGGGACCCATCCCGGGTGCCGCCATTTGCCCGGGGACCAGGGACCCCGGTGAACTGTCCCGGGCGCCGCTATTTGCCCATTTGCCGGGGGAGTAGGGCCGCCGGTCACCCGTTCCGGGCGCTGCCATTTCCCCGGGGACCAGGGATCCCGGTGTCCCGTCCCGGGCATCGCTGTTTGCCCATTTCGCTGGGGACCAGGGACGCCGGTCATCCGTCCCTGGCGTCGCCAGTTGCCTGGGACGAGGGCCCTAGGTGACCCATCCCGGGCACCGCCGTTTGCCCGGTAACCCGTCCTGGGTGCCTCCAGTTGTCCGGGGACGAGCACCCTTGGTGACCCATCCTAGGTGCTGCCATTTGCCCGGAGACAAGGGCCCCCGGTGACCCATCCCGGGCGCCGCCTTTTGCTCGGTGACCCCGTCCCGACCGCCTCTATTTGCCAGGGGACTAGCGCCCTCGGTGACCCATCCCGGGTGCCGCCAGTTGCCCAGGGATGAGAGCCCCCGGAGACCCATCCTAGGTGCCATTGATTGCCCGGAGACCCATCCCGGGCGCCACCGTTTGCCAGCAGACAAAGGCCCCCGGTGACCCATCCCGGGCACCGGTATTTGTCCGGAGACAAGGGCCCCCGGTGACCCATCCCGGGCGCTACCGTTTGCACAGTCATAAGGGCCCGCAGTGACCCCGTCCTGGGCGCCGCCATTTGCCGTGGACAACGGCCCTTGGTGACCCATCCTGGGCGCCACTATTTGCCAGTAGACAAGGGCCACCGGTGACCCATCCCGGGCGCTGCCGTTTGCCCGGACACAAGGGCCCCCGGTGACATCGTCCAGGGCGCCGACCTTTGCCCGGGGACGAGGGCCCCGGTAACCTGCCACGGGCGCCACCATTTGCCCGGGGACCAGCGACCCGGGTGACGGTAACATCCCAGTTTTTGCTATCTTTTCTGCTTGCTAGTTAGCATATCTTCTTTGGAATCCCAGATGTCTAAACCCTGTTTTGATCTCTTATCTCAAAATCATAATCCCAGGTATGCCACTACCTTAACCTAAAAAGTTGGCTGCTAAACTCCACCTTCAGATCATTTTCACTTTTCAGTCCAAAAGTATTTCAGATTAGTCCATTTCTGAAATGTCAAAAGCCCAGAAAGGCTAAAAGTCTCAGATCACCTCCAAATTCAAATTGCATCTTCACTTTACTTTTCTGAACATTTTTCCCTTCTGGAAGAACTCAAAAATCTCAACTGAAACCCTAGTTTCAGCCCCGCCAAAAATTACAAACCCTAATTACCCTGATTACCCTGTTTTCGATTTTTGTCAAAACCACCAGATCTTATCGAATTTTGCCATTTTTCTTGCTAGATGAGTCCAAGTGTTTTGGTAACACTCATCTGCAAAGTCAGATTTCAAATCAGCCCTTCAGCTTTCCAAATTTGCAAACAGGTCCTTAACCTCGAAGTAAATTCTCACAAATCAGTCCAAAGCGTCGCGAAATAGTCCTTGGCCCCTTTTTCGACTTCGACCAGGGCTGAGCCCGTGCACGACCATGACCAGAGGTCGTTTCGACCGCGGCTGCTGCTGTTTGCCGTGAGCCACCACCGCAAACTCCACCACCGGCCAGATTTGCCTTCACCAACGGCCATATCCTACGTGTCCGCACGTGTTCACGTCGCGCCAAAGGAATGCCACCGTGGCGATGACCAGAGACCGCCAGTAACGCCGTTCGCGCGCTCTTGCCTGCTGCTGTCAGAACTTTAGCGCCACTTCGCCCCCATGCCGAGGCTCGCCATCCCGTCGATCTGCCAAAACCAGATATCGCGCGATTTTCCTCCTCTAGTAGAGCTACCGCCATGTCCCAACGCCACCTCGATGCTGCTCCGGCGCCAGTCGAGCATCCCCGCTCGATTCACTGCAACTCCCGAGGACCCAGCCCCTGGCTATATAAAGCCCCCTCGCCCATAGCTTGACTTCACACCACACCTCGTCAGAAACTGAGTAGATTAACTCTGGTGCTTGCCATCGTCATCTTCCCCGACGAGCTACCAGAGGATCTCTCACCGCCAGCCCAAGTCTCAGCCTCTCTCTTCAATCCTAGTTCACCGGTGAGTTCCCCTCACCTTCCTCTCTGTTCCATGGCGTTTAATTGAAACCCGGCGAGACCTAGCGCCGGCGACCGCCGGATTTGCCTTTTGCCCTGTTCCTCCAATGCCGAGCAATTCAAGCCAAATTGAACCTCGTTCTAGTAGAGTAAGGTGTTCAGTGAGCCCAGTGGAGTAAGCCCGTAAGGTTGAAATCCTCAATTTTGGCCCGAGCGAAGAATCTCCAATTTTGGACTTCGGCAGTTCGCCAGAGATCGTCGCCGAGCTTCTTCAGTAATTCCGTGGCCAAATTGAACCCCCCAGTAGCTCCCTGTTGTCCCCAGGATGCTTCACAAGCATGGGATTGAGCTCAAATGCCTTAGATCGAAAACGCCCAAATCTATGTCTTCGTCTTCGGCTCCGTTCACAGGAGTTCGCTTTCCGGCCTATCTAGCTGATGCCACCTTGTCATTTAGCTAGGCCTCAACCCCCTGATTATTTCTTCCCACTGGCCCAAACCCTGAATCGGCCTAGATCAAAAGTTATTCCCTTGCCAAATTTTTGTCTAGAACCATGCCTGTGCCGTGTCACCACCGTAGTTCATCGCCGCCGTTCATCGCCGTCCGGCCATCTTTTGCCCTGAAACCACCACCAATGTGTTCCTGGCATCCACTCCTACCTCCTAGACATAGTTGGCAAAGAGTTTGAAGCCCAGAACCAAATTTAACCCTCTGCCCTAGTTTTTGACAGAGTCAGTGCAGTGTCACTGCATGTCAGCCACTGACATTGGTCCTGTTTAACCCTTTTTATGTAAACAATTGAAATGCCACTTTGTCCACTAAGCTCCTGGAGCCATGTTCTACAATATTCCCTACTGTCACATCTCCAGAAAACATACCTAGAGCCAACTTAGGGCTATTTCTAGCCATGAACCGAATGTCAGCCTTTCGACATTCAAATCCTTTTGAGCCCATCTCTTCAATCAACACCAAGTAACCTTGTCCAAACCTTTCCCCTGCATGCATGATGTATTATTCTCTAGTACAACTATTTTTGTGTGCTTATATAGTGTGTATGTACTATTTGTATCCACCGTGGAACCAGAAGTTGAAGGAGCGAAAGAGATCTTCGAGGAATCATCTGAGCAGCTAGACCCATCACTGCAAGGCAAGTCTCAAACCCTTGATCATGTCTCACCCAATATTTTGAAATGAAGTATGTTAGCTGTTTTCAAATATATGCATGCCTTATATTCAAATGAGAACTATATTCAAATAAAGTGATTAGATAAGACCTAAATGATTGTAAAGCCCCTTTTGTGATTGAATATCCATGCGCCCTTGTCACCCTAGAATATCATTCTTAGACTATGCTATGCTCAAGATTATATGTTAAATGTTAAATGGTCACATGTGAGAAAAGCATATTCAAAACCCCTTTTTGTGAAAGAAGATGTGTCTGGAATCGATAGTGAGGATGGTTTGATTGGATGGTGCTGTGTGCGCATTGGGAATGTGAAAGACTCCTCACTAAAGATCCATAAGGACTAGAACCTTGTGTTGTACTTCCATGCGGCATAAAAAACATACCAACCACTTGCCCGGTATGGGACGGGCGCAACATAGTAGCTTTCTCAGTATTAGCTTTTCGCTGCAATGGTTGTCGGTCTGGTTTCTTGCGAGAAATTGGTGGGCCAGTGAGGGCCATGATTGATGTGAGTTTAGAAAAATTATGAGAGGAAAAGGTGGAAAGAAGGAAGACGCCCTATGCCCGATTAAGTCGTGCGCGGCTGTAATAAAAAAGAGGCTATGGGTCTTGCGAGAACATAGACCAAGGCTAGGAAGTAAGGCAGTGGGGAGGACCCATAACGGTAATGAGGACTGGAATGTCTATTTATCGGGCAGGGAATTGTTAATGCTAGGATTGTAAACTGTTGTGTGATCTCGGCCTTGTCACATGCATAAAAGTTACATGAAGAGGTACCAACTTGAAAGCTGAGTGATCAGTGGATTAAGGTGGTACACCTTTGCAAAGTATAAAAAGTATCGGTACTCTGAGCTCCCAGGTCATGGAGTCTGCGCGCGGTGGATTCTGTCCACGTCGATGCAGCACAAGTAGTTTTTGAAAAGTTTTTCACAAAATCTAAGTAAAGTGGTGACTCATGAAAGACCGCCACACATAACATTTTCTGAAAATCTAGCTTAGTGTTTAAAAGCCTCGCTTTTGAAAACAAAGACGTTTTCTTCAAAACTAAGTGTGAAAAATCTATTCTATAAGCCAAAGAGCCATTCTTTGAGAATTTCCCCCTCATCTATATATATCTGCATTCTTATTTGGGACTTGTTGAGCACCATGTAGACCATGTGCTCACCCTTCCTTTTACAAACAAAATTTAGAAGATGGATTCATTGACCCTGAGTCCTACGGTCTTGAACCCAACATGGAACAAGAAGAAGAAACTACCCCAGAAGCCCCAGCTTGTTAGAGGGTCACATACCAAGTCGAGTCCGATGTGGAGAAGGCCCGTGCAACACCGCTGCTGAAGAAGATGAAGATAGATGAAGTCCTTTTGCTTACAGTTGTTGTTTTATTTTGTGCCGACCCTTGTGTCGGAGAAAACTCCTTAATTTTGTATCAACATTAAAGTGCATCATTTTGGCGCTATGTTATTGTAATGTTGGTCCCTGTGATCAGCACTTGTTTAAATTACTTGAATTTTTATATAATGCATCTTGTTGTTATGAGCTGCAATGTACCATTTCTGAGTGCAACCCACCTGGGCGGTTGCCACCGGATTCCTCAAATGAGGGTCCCAAAATGACCCGTGCCGGGCGCCACCGTTTGCGCATTTGCCCTGGGAGTACGGACGCCGGTGACCCGTCCCGGGCACTGCCATTTCCACTGGGACGAGGGCCCCCGGTGACCCATCCCGGGCGCCGCCAGTTGCCCGGGGACGAGGGCCCCCAGTGACCAGTCCCGGGCACCGCCGTTTTCCCGGTGACCCATCCCAGGCACTGCCATTTGCCAGGTGAGCCCGTCCCGGGCGCCGCTATTTGGTCGGGGACCAGGGCCCTGGTGACCCATCCCGGGCGCTGCCGTTTGCCCATTTGCCTGGGGACGAGGGCCCCCGGTGACCTGTCCCGGGCGCCGATAGTTCCTCGGGGATGACGGCCCTCGGTGACCCGTCTTGGGCCCCGCCATTTACTCGGAGACAAGGGCCCCCGGGTGACCCATCCCTGGCGCTGCCGTTTGCCCGGTGACCCCGTCCCTGGTGCCGCTATTTGCCAAGGGACCAGGGCCCGCAGGGACCTAACTCGGGAGCCGCTAGTTGCTCGGGGACGAGGGCCCTTGGTGACCCATCCTGGGCGCGACCATTTGCCCAGAGACAAGGGCCCCCGGTCACCCGTCCCGGGCGCCACCATTTGCCCGCAGACAAGGGCTACCGGTGACCCATCTGGGGCGCCGCCAGTTGCCGTGAACGAGGGCTCTCGGTTACCCGTCCCGGCCGCCGCTGTTTTCCCGGAGAAAAGTGCCCACGGTGACACTGTCTCGGGCTCCGCCGTTTGCCCTGAGACGAGTCCACCAGTTGCCCGGGAATGCGGGCCCTAGGTGGACCCATCCCGTGCGTCGACGAGGGCCCCTGGTGGCCCGTCTCGGGCGCCGCTATTTGCCCAGTGACAAGGGCACCCGGTGAACCCATCCCGGGCGCCGCCGTTTTCCCGGGCACCAGGTCCCCCGGTGACCCGTCCCGGGCGCTGCCATTTGCCCGGAGACAAAGGCCCCCAGTGACCCATCCCGGGTGAATGTCGCGGAGGACTGCTGTGCAGGGTCACGTGGGGGTCACGTGAGGAGCACCTCGGGAATCGGCAAGGACACTTGCCAAGCATCTGAGCCCTCAGGTCAGTAGAAGGACGTCGGTGCCTCTTGATCCGACGGCTGCAGCCGGGGTAGTCTTGTAAGTTGCATCTTTTGGGCCTATATATGCCCTTGTACCCCACTTTTGTAAGAGAGGAGAATTCATTATAATCAGTAGATAAAAACGAATAGGCGTGCATAGGAGAACTCACCCCATGAGTGAGCTCCACCAGCCGACCCATGTCGGGAGCACGTTGAGAGGACTAGGGTCCCTACTAAGGCTCGAGCCTGTATAGACCCTTGTGTCACTCTCTGTGTTGGCGCGACGGGAGACGACCGGTCAAACGATCAGCTCGCATTGCTTTTCATTCGCCAGGAATCTCTGTAGAACCAGCGGGGTGTTCGCAATACCACGACAGACGTCATGCCTGTAGAGAAAAAATTATGTGAAAATTTGATTGGTTTGTCGTTGAACATTCCGGGAAAGACAAAGGATGGTGTAAAAGTTTTCTCAGGGACGAGGGCCCACGGTGACCCATCCCGAGCGCCGCCGTTTGCCCTGGGACGAGGGCTCCTGGTGACCTGTCCCGGGCACCGCCGATTGCCCGGAGAACAGGGCCCCCGATGACCCGTCCCTGGGGCCACCATTTTGGCCGGAGACAAGGGCCACCGGTGACCTATTCCAGGTGTCGCCAGTTGCCCGGGGACGAGGGCCCTCGGTGACCCATCCCGGGCGTCACCATTTGCCTGGAGACATGAGCCCCCGGAGACCCATCCTGGGCGCCGCCATTTGCCCGGTGTCCTGGGCCCGCGGTGACCCCGTCCCGGGCGCCGCCATTTGCCTGTAGACAAGGGCCACCGGTGACCCGTCCCGGGCGCCGCTAATTGCCCGGGGACGAGGGCCCCCGGTTACCCATCCCAGGAGTCGCCATTTGTCCGGAGAAAAGGGCCCACGGTGATCCATCCCGTGCGCCTTCGTTTGCCAGGTGACCCCATCCTGGGCGCCGCTATTTGCCTAGGGACTAGCGCCCCAGGTGACCCTTCCCGAGCGCCGCCAGTTGCCCGGGACGAGGGCCCTCAGAAACCTGTCCAGGGCGCCGCCATTTTCCCGGAGACAAGGGCCCCCGATGACCCATCCTGAGCACCACCGTTTGATCGGTGACCCCGTCCCGGGCGCCGCTATTTTCCAGGAGACAAGGATCCCCGGTGACCCGTCCCGGGCGCCACCGTTTGCACAGTGCAAAGGGCCCGCAGTGTCCTTGTCCCAGGCGCCGCCATTTGCCCACGGAAAATAGCCCCCGGTGACCCATCCTGGGCGCCACCATTTGCCTGTAGACAAGGGCCACCGGTGACCCGTCCCGGGCGCTGCCGTTTACCCGGGGTCCTGGCCCCAGTGACCCGTGCCGGGCCCCACCATTTGCTCATTTGCCCGGCGAGCAGGGATGCCGGTGACCCGTCTCGCGCGCCGCCAGTTGCCCGGGGACGAGGGCCCTCGGTGACCGATCCTGGGCTCTGCTGTTTGCCCGGTGACCCATCCCGGGCGCCACCGTTTGCCCGGTGAGGCCATCCCAAGCTCCGCTATTTGCTTGGGGACGAGGGCCCCCGGTGACCCATCTCCGGCGTCGCCGTTTGCCCATTTGCCTAGGTACGTGGGCCCTCGGTGATCCGTCCTGGGCGCCGCCAGTTGCCCGGGGACTAGGGCCATCGGTGACCAGTACAGGGGGCCGCCATTTTCCCGGACACAAGGGCCCCCGGGTGACCCATCCCGGACGCCGCCATTTGCCCGGTGACCCCATCCCGGGCACCACTATTTGCCCAGGGACTACGGCCTGCGGTGACCCAACTCGGGCGCAGCCAGTTGCTCGGGGACGAGGGCCCTCGGTGACCCGTCCAGGGCACCGCTACTTGCACAGAGACAAGCGCCATCCCGAGCACCATCGTTTGCCCGGTGACATCGTTACGGGCGCCCCTATTTGCCCGGAGACAAGGGCACCCAGTGACCCGTCCTGGGTGCCACAGTTTGCCCGGTGACCCCGTCCTGGGCGCCGCCATTTGCCCGGGGACAAGGGCCCTGGGTGACCCGTCCCGGGGGCCACCATTTGCCCATAGACAAGGGCAACCGGCGACCAGTCCCGGGGGCTGCCAGTTACCCGGGAACGACGGCCCCCAGTTACCCTTCCTGGGCGCCGCCATTTGCCCGGGGACCAGGGTGCAAGATGACCTGTCCCAGGCGCCACCATTTTCCCGGAGACAAGGCCCACCGGTGACCCATCCCGGGCATCACCAGTTGCCCAGGGACGAGGGCCCTTGGTGACCCATCCTGGGCGACGCCATTCGCTTGGAGACATGAGCTTCCGGAGACCCATCCTGGGTGCCAGCGTTTGCTCGGTGACCTGGGCCTCCGGTGACCCCGTCCCGGGCGCTGCCATTTGCCTGGCGAGAAGGGCCCCCGGTGACCCATCCCAGGCGCCGCCAGTTGCCCGGGGACGAGCGCACCCGGTTACCCATCCCGCGAGCCGCCAGTTGCCTGGGGACGATGTCCCTCAGTGACCAGTCCTGGGCGCCGCCATTTGCCCGGAGACTAGTGCCCCCGGTGATCCATCCCGGGTGCCGTCGTTCGCCAGGTGACCCCGTCCCGGGCGTAGCTATTTGCTCAAGGACTAGGGCCCCCGGTGACCCTTCCCGGGCGCCGCCAGTTGCCCGGGGATGATGACCCTCGGTGACCAGTCTTGGGCGCCGCCATTTGCCCGGAGACAAGGGACCCCAGTGACCCATCCCGGGCGCCGCCGTTTGATCGGTGACCCCGTCTCGGGCGCCGCTATTTTCCAGGAGACAAGGGCCCCCGGTATCCCATCACGGGCGCCACCGTTTGCAAAGTGACAAGGGCCCGCGGTGTCCCCATCCCAGGCGTCGCCATTTGCGCAGGGACAACGGCCCCCGGTGACCCATCCTGGGCGCCACCATTTGCCCGTAGACAAGGGCCACCGGTGGCCCCTCCCGGGTGCCGCTGTTTGCCCGGAGACAAGGGGCCCCGGTGACACCGTCCCGGGCGCCGCCGTTGGCCCGGTGACGAGGGCCTCCGGTGAGACCATCCAGGGCACCGACCATTGCCCAGGGACGAGGGCCCCAGATGACCCTTCCAGGGTGCCGTCGTTTGCGAGACGAGGGCCCCCGGTGACCCGTCACGGGCGCCGCCCTTTGCCCGGGGACCTGGGACACTGGTGGCCCATGCCGGGCGCTGCCATTTGCCCATTTTCCCAGGAAGTAGGGACGCCAGAGACCTGTCCCAGGTGCTGCCAGTTCCCTGTGGAGGAGGGTCCCTGGTGACCCATCTCGGGCGGCGCTAGTTGCCCGTGGATGAGGGCCCTCGGTGACCTGTCCTGCGCGCTCCTGTTAGCCCAGTGAACCATCCCGGGCTCCGCCGTTTGCCCGGTGAGCCCGTCCCGGGAGCCGCAATTTGCTCGGGGACCAGGGCACCCTGTGACCCATCCAGAGCGCCGCTGTTCGCCCATTTTCCTGGGAACAAGGGCCCCCGGTGACCCGTCCTAGGCGCCACCAGTTGCCTGGGGATGAGGGCCCTCAGTGACCCATCCTGGGGGCCTCCATTTAGCCGGACACAAGGGCCCCCAGGTGACCCATCCCGGGCGCCGCCGTTTGCCCGGTGACTCCATCCCGGGCACCGCTATTTGCCCAGGGGACAGGTGATCTGTTTGAGACTTAGCCTTGGTTTTTGCACTAGGCTCACCCAGATTCTAATATGTGGAATAACGGGATCTTACTCAGAAATACCGAAACCCAAAGGTTGATCGAAAACACCGCTCAAAGTAATTGCACAACTCTTTATTTCAAAGAGGGCATTACACTCGAACGTTAGAGACACTTGCCTACGTTGAAGAAACTATAAGTGTTTAAAACTCAAATAAATTCTATGACTTTTCGATGATCTAAACTAGACCTATAACAAGGTATTTATAGTCCAATCGTATGAGTACGTATCAGACTCAATAACATAAACGTATTAGACTCATATAACTAACTAAGCCTGAACAGATAAGCTTAGTTATACATATTTGGATCGGATTACAATTCCGAACAAGGTACAAATTCCTTTTCCTGGTCGCGCACCAATCCATGGTCGCGAAACCTTTCCGAACACGGTTATGGTCGCGAAAGCCGTATGCGATCAGGACTTTGTCGCGAATCTGTATGCGATCAGGACTTGAAGATCCTCCCGTATCATGACTCCCTTGTTGAGAAGGAGCCAACCCCTGTTGCGACCTCTCGATCAAACTGGAGATGTGAAAATTGGTCTTGTCCATGTTCTTTGGTGTACCATTTTGCCGCACGTGCTCGTTGATCTTTCCGACTGATTCGAAAAGTCTCCTTGGTGCCACTGCGGGTGGTAGCCACCTTCTTCCCTAGAATCACATCTTCATGTAGAGGTTCGTCTCGTTGATAGACCAAGTCTTCAACAGATGGTACTATGGTATCTAGCTCATCATCCAGCATTGAAGGCTCGAAGAGTTTGAGGTGCTCAACATTGACAACCGAGTAAATATCCATGTATGGAGGTAACTCGAGCTGACAAACATTATTACCCACTTTCCGCAAAATCCGAAAAGGACCGAATGGGTTTGAGTTTCTTACCTTCACCTTTAAGTCTCTCCTTACTCAGATGTAACCATACCATATCACCTTCTTGAAATTGCGCATCAACTCGGTGCCGATCATGTCGCGCCTTGTACTTGAGTTGATCTTTCAGCATGTTCTGTTCAACCTCACGATGAAGTCGTTGAATACCTTCCAGGAATTTTTGTGCTCGATCCTGATCAGATGCTTCTTTGCTGTTCTGTGCTGAGGTCGGGATCAAAAACTCCATGTCGAATGGACTCTGTGGTAGAAACCCTAAACAGACCTCAAATGGCGATTTTCCAGTCGAACCATGCACTACTCGATTAAAAGCAAACTGCAGGTATGGTATGCTTTCATCCCAGGTCTTCGGGTGCTTCGAGTTATATCCTCTCAAAGGATGAACGACTGTGCGATTAACCACCTCGGTTTGACCATCAGTTCGCGGATGAAAAGTAGTACTCCTCTTTAGCTTGGTGTCCATCATCGTCCAGAGCGATCGCCAAAAGTGACTAAGGAACTGGGTATCGCGATCAGACACAATAGAAGTCGGCAGCCCGAAGTGTGTCCAAACGTGTTGAAAGAATACCCGAGCTGCTTCTTCTCCCGTGATAGTCTTTCGACAAGGTATAAGAACAATCATTTTGGAGAACCGATCAACGACCACGAATAGATAGTCGTTGCCACGTCGGGTCTTTGGTAATCCTCCTAGGAAATTCATGGATATGCTCTCCCATGGTCGCGATGGAACTGGCAAAGGAGTGTACAAACCTAATTTTTGATTTGCCGGTTTTGAGATACTGCAGAGACCATAGCCTCGAAAAAAACTAGCCACATCTTGCTGCATACGCGGCCAGAACACATGTCGGTAAATATTTTGCAACGTCTTTGTAACCCCAAAGTGATCAGCTACCTTCGATGTGTGCGCTTCTCGCATCCATTGAATTCGAGGTGCTCCACAAGGTATGAAAAGTAAATTGCCTTTGTACAAGAGTCCTTCTTGACGAACGAACTCTGTAGGGTTCCCTGTTTCGACCTCAGTCAGTGCTGTTTGAAAATCAGGGTCTTCACTGTAAATAGTGACATAGTCATCATGACATCAGGGCTCGATCTGCATGAATGCTGATAAACAGAGGGTCGTAACTGGTGGTCGCGACAACATGTTCGCCAATTTATTGTGTACGCCCTTCTTGTACTTAATCACCAAATTAAATTGCTGCAGATACGACATCCACTTCATGTGTCAAGCTTACTGTAGCTTGGACTGAGTTTACAAATATTGCAATGGTTGATGGTCGGTGTGGACAACCGTCTCTTTACCCAAGAGATAACACCGCCAATGTTTCACGGCCTGATGCAGTGCACATAACTCTTTATCATAAGTCAGGTAGTTCTTCTGAGCTCCCTGGAATAACTCGGAGTGATATGCCACTAGTCGACCTTCTTGCATGAGCACTGTGCCCATCGCATAACCTAAGGCATCGGTTTCTAGTTCGAACGGTTTCTGGAGATTCGGCAAAGCTAATATAGGCGCCTCACTGATCTTCCTTTTCAGCAAGACAAACGTGTCCTAATGTTTCCCTGTCCACTCGAACTTCTGATCGATCCTGGTTAATGCATGTAATGGAGAAGCCATAATCGAGAAGTGCCGAATGAACTTCCGAAGGTATTGGCATGCTCCCACAAAACTACGCACATCCGTAACTGTTAGCGGTCGCGGCCATTCGCGAATCACTTTTACCTTGTCCGGATCGATTTGCAATGTACCGTTGCCGACCATGAATCCGAGGTAAAGTAGAGCTTGTTGTCCGAACTCGCACTTCTTACGGTTGAGGCGAAGTCAATGTTGCCGAAGCTGTTCGAACATTTTTTCGACATGAGTGAGGTGCTCATCCCATGAACGACTATAAACCAGTATGTTGTCGAGGTAAATGATCACAAAGTCATCGATGAACTGTCTCAATACGTCATTCATAAGACGCATGAAGGTTGCCGGGGCGTTGTAGAGACCAAACGGCATTACCAGCCATTCGAACAGACCTTGTCGTGTTTTGAACGTGGTCTTCCACGTATCCTCCTCTCGGATGCTGACTTGATGATAACCTGACTTAAGATCCAATTTGGAGAAGACAACAGCATGCTTCAATTGGTCTAGCAGGTCGTCAATACGAGGAAGGGGGTATCGGTTCTTGATAGTGATCTTGTTTAGTGCTCAGTAGTCAATGCACATACGCCAAGTTCCATCTTTCTTTGGCACTAACACCACAGGACATCCACATGGTGAACTACTCGGTTGAATGACACCATCGTTTAACAACTCACCAAGTTGTCTCTTGATCTCTTCATTATCCAATACTGAGTTGCGATACATACTCAAATTGGGCAGTGTCGCATCGGACACAAGCTGAATTTCGTGCTTGACTGGACGTTTCGGCGGACGACCCTGGGTAGTCTCGAACAGATCACTGTATTTCTCAAGAAGTCCTGACAAACGACCAGAATCCTCTCGGCACGCCAATGACAATGCTGGTCGAGTATCCTCACTTTGACCAATGGGTCGAATCATGACAAGCACATACTTGTGACATGCATTAATAATTCGTTTGGCTTGATTTGTGGTAATCAAGTTCAAAGTGTTGACGTGGATGTCTTTACTGATAACGAACTTAACTCCATCTTTGGTGAGGTCATACTCTTGCGCTCGCTGATGAAAGTGAGCGTCTCGATCATACAGATATGGACTCCCAAAGATCACCTAACAGATATCGATAGGGACAACATCGCATTGTACCTCATCAATATATCGTGTAGATATCGCAAACTTCAACACACACTGACTCGTAATCTGCTGGTTCACATCGGATGTAAACCAACCCAGCGGATATGGTCGTGGGTGTGTGGTTGTCTTCAAACCAAGTCATCAAAACAGTCCAGCGGAGACCAGATTCTTCTGACTTCCGGGATCGAATATCGCTGCGACCACTTCGTGCTTCACCTGGATGTTGATGGTGAACAAGTCCTCCGTTGGGTGATGGTCGTTCGGTGGATCCGAACCTTTCTCCTTCGGTATTGCCATCAGAGACAAGGTCGTATCCGCCTCATTAACCGAATTCACCCGGACAACTTCTTCGTCGGGTTAAGTAGCAGTAGCCGTGGTTGTTCTTTTCCTTGGTCCGTTTTTCTTTGGTCGAAGTTCAGGATGAAGCTTGTAGCATTTGTCCTTCGTATGTCCCGTGACTTGACAATGTTAACAAAAGGCACTGTGCCCGATTTTGAAGCGTTCTTCTTCGTACTTGGCTTTTTCTTTGTCGAGGTCGCACTTTCCTTCGTGCTTTTGTCACTGCGGGATTTGTTCTTCTTCTCGATCGCCATAGCAGTTGTGGTCGCGGTTGCAATGTCTTGGATGCCGAACAGACTTAGCTCAGTACTGATCGATTTTTGAAGTCCAGATGTGTATTTTTGAAATACCTGAGGGTCGGATAGTGAGATGCCAATGACCATTGCTTGTCGCCGAAATTCTGTCGTATAGTCTTGGACGGTTTGGTCGCACCGTTGGTACAATCTGTGCCAACGCTCCCATCTCTCCTCAAGGTAACCCATCGGATAGAATTCTTGTCGCAGAAGTCATTTGAATTGACCCCACGCAAGGTCGTCAGCTTCACCACTGGCGACAAGGGCCTTCCACCATGTCTTGGCGTGGTCCTTCATCTTCAAAGGTGCAAATTTGACCTTTTGAGCGCTACTGAACCCTTTCAGGTCAAAGTAGTTCTCAACCTGGTCGATCCAAGAATCCAGCTTCTCGGCATCGATCAGCCCATCATATATGGGTATATCAATCTTAGCGTCGACCTTAAAAGATCCGACAACTACGGAGGTGTTGGCGAGGTCGTCGGTTTTGTGGTCGCCTTCGTGTTCATCTTCGTCTGCCCTGCGCAAGTCTTCACCAGTCTTCACACCCATAACCTTCCCTACTTCGAGAGGTACAATCATGGCCGGCTGCTTGATCCAAGCAAGCACGGTTTCCATGTCGGTGGATAGTTTAGCCACTTGTTCGGCTAGGTTAGCTTGAATGGAGGTATCGTCATACATTGTCGGAGACGCGGCTGTAGGAACTGTCAATTGATCGCCTGGAGTTTCACCGGAGGTTTTGTAACCCTGGCGAGTCTTCACCATCCACAGGATAGGAAGTTGCTCTGATACCAACTTGATCCGTTTTAGACCTAACCTTGGTTTTCGCACTAGGCTCACCTAGATTCTAATATGCGGAATAACGGGATCTTACTCGGAAATATCGAAACCCAAAGGTTGATCGAAAACACCGCTCAAAGTAAGTTTACAACTCTTTATTTCAAAGAGGGCTTTACACATCGAACGTTAGACACACTTTCCTACGTCGAAGGAACTATAAGTGTTTAAAACTCAAATAAGTTCTATGACTTTTCGATGATCTAAACTAGACCTATTACAAGGTATTTATAGTCCAATCGTATGAGTACGTATCAGACTCAATAACCTAAACGTATTAGACTGATATAACTAACTAACCCTAAACAGATAAGCTTAGTTATACATATTTGGATAGGATTACAATTCCGAACAGGGAACGGATTCCTTTTCTTGGTCGGGAACCAATCCATGGTCGCGAAACCTTTCCGAACACGGTTAAGGTCGCGAAGCCGTATGCGATCAGGACTTGGTCGCGAATTTGTATGCGATCAGGACTTGAAGATCCTCCCGGATCACCAGGGCTTGTAGTGACCCAACTTGGGCGCTGCCAGTTGCCCGGGGACGAGGGCCCACAGTGACCCGTCCTGGGTGCCGCCATTTACCCGGAGTGAAGGGCCCCCGATGACCCATCCCGGGCATCGATGTTTGCCTGGTGACCCCGTTACTGGCGCCGCTATTTGCCCAGAGACAAGGGCACCCGGTGACCCGTCCCGGGCGGCACTGTTTGCCCGGTGACAAGGATGCTCGATGACCCCATCCCGGGCGTTGCCATTTGCCCGGGGACAATGGCGCCCGGTGACCCGCCTCGGGCACCACCATTTGCCCACAGACAAGGGCTACCGGTGAGCCGTCCCGGGCGCTGCCAGTTGCTCGGGAACGAGGGCTCCGGGTTACCTGTCCCGAGCGCCGCCATTTGCCCAGAGACAAGTGCCCCCGATGACACCGTCCCGGGCTCCGCCATTTGCCCGGAGACAAGGCCACCAGTTGCCCAGGGACGAGGGCCCCAGGTGGACCCCTCTCGGGCGTCGCCGTTTGCCCGTTGACGAGGGCCCCCGGTGGCCTGTCCCGGGAGCCGCCCTTTGCCCGAGGACGAGGGCCCCTGGTGAATCGTCCCGAGCGCCGCCGTTTTCCCGGTGACAAGGGCCCCCGGTGACCTCGTCCCGGGTGCCGCCATTTGCCCAGGGGCCTGGTCCACCAGTGCCCCGTCACGGGCGCTGCCATTTTCCCGGTGACAAAGGCACCCGGTGACCCATCCCGGGTGAAGGCCGCGGGGGCCTCCTGCGCAGGGTCAAGTGGGGGTCATGTGAGGAGCCCCTCGGGAATCGGCAAGGACACTTGCCAAGCATCCTAGTCCTCAGGTCAGCAGAAGGACGTCGGTGCCCCTCAATCCGACGGCTGCAGTGAGGGCAGTCTTGTAATTTGCATCTTCTGGGTCTATATATGCCCTTGCACCCCACTTTTGTAAGAGACGAGAATTCATTATAATCAATACACAAAAATAAATAGGTGGGCTTAGGAGCACTCTTACCATGAGTGACCTCCCCCAGCCGACCCTTGTCGGGAGCACATCGAGAGGACTAGGGTCTCCACTGAGGCCCGAGCCTATATACACCCTTGTGTCACTCTCTATGTTCGTGTGACGGGAGAGGACCGGTCACACGACCGACTCGCATTGCTTTTCATACGCTAGGAATCTCTGTAGAACTAGTGGGGTATTCGCAATACCACGACAGACGTCATGTGTGTAGAGAAAAATTTTTGTGACAATTTGATTGATTTTTTGTTGAACATTCAGGGAAAGACAAAGGATGGTGTAAAAGTTTGCGCGGGACAAGGGCCCCCGATGACCCGTCTTGAGCACTGCCGTTTGCCTGGGGACGAGGGCCCCGGGTGACCCGTCCCGGGCGCCGCCGTTTGCCCAGGGACCAGGGGCCCTGGTGACTCGTCCCCAGCGCCACCAGTTGCCCGGGGACGACGGCCCTCGATGACCCATCCCAGGTGCCACCATTTCCTGGAGACATGAGCCCCCGGTGACCCCGTCCCATGCGTCACCATTTGCCCAGAGACAAGGGCCCGCGGTGACCCATCCCGGGGCTGCCGTTTGCTCGGGGACAATGGCCCTCCGCGACCCGTCCCAAGCGCCGCCATTTGTGATCCGTTTGAGACCTAGCCTTGGTTTTCGCACTAGGCTCGCCCAAATTCTAATATGCGGAATAACGGGATTTTATTCAGAAATACCAAAACCCAAAGTAATTGCACAACTCTTTATTTCAAAGAGGGCTTTATACGTCGAACGTTAGACACACTTGCCTACGTCAAAGGAATTATAAGTGTTTAAAACTCAAATAAGTTCTATGACTCTTCGATGATCTAAACTAGACCTATTACAAGGTATTTATAGTCCAATCGTATGAATACGTATGAGACTCAGTAACCTAAAAGTATTAGACTCGTATAACTAACTAATCCTAAACGGATAGACTTAGTAATCTATATTTGGATCGGATTACAATTCCGAACATGGAACGATCGTGAAACCTTTTTGAACATGGTTAAGGTCGCAAAGCCGTATGCGACTCGACCTAATGATCCTCCCGGATCATGACTCCCTTGTTGAGAAGGAGCCAACCCCTGTTGTGACCTCTCGACCAAACTGGAGATGTGGAAATTGGGCTTGTCCATCTTCTCTGGTGTACCACTTTGCCGCACGTCCGTAACTGTTCGCGGTCGCGGCCACTCGCGAATCACTTTTACCTTATCTGGGTTGAGTTGCAACGTACTGTTGCCGACGATGAATCCTAGGTAAAGTAGAGTTTGTTGGCCGAACTCGCACTTCTTACGGTTGAGGCGAAGTCGATGTTGCCACAGCTGTTCGAACACCTTTTCGACATGAATGAGGTGCTCATCGCACGAACGACTACAAACCCAGTATGTCGTCTATGTAAATGATCACAAAGTCATCGATGAACTGTCTTAATACATCATTCATAAGACACATGAAAGTTGCCGGAGCGTTGCACAGACCAAACGGGATGACCAGTCATTCGAACAGACCTTGTCGTGTTTTAAACGCGGTCTTCCACGTATCCTCCTCTTGGATGCTAACTTGATGATATCTTGACTTAAAATATAATTTGGAGAAGACAACAGCATGCTTCAATTGGTCTAGCAGGTCGTCAATACGCGGAAGGGGTTACCAGTTCTTGATGGTGATCTTGTTTACTGCTCGGTAGGCAACGCACATATGCCAAGTCCCATCTTTCTTTGGCACTAACACCACAGGAGATCCACAAGGTGAACTACTCAGTTGAATGGCACCATCATTTAGCAACTCACCAAGTTGTCTCTTGATCTCTGCATTCTCCAATATTGAGTTGCAATACATACTCAAATTGGGCAGTGTCGCATCGGACACAAGCTGAATTTCGTGTTTGACTGGACGTTTCGGCGGACGACCCTCGATAGTCTCGAACAGATCACTGTATTTCTCTAGCAGTTCCAACAAATGACTAGAATACTCTTGGCACGCCAACGACAACGCTGGTCGAGTACCCTCACCTTGACCAATGGGCCGAATCATGACAAGCACATACTTGTGACATGCATTAACAATCCGTTTGGCTTGATTTGCGGTAATCTAGTTCGAAGTGTTGACATCGATGTCTCTACTGATGACGAACTTAACTCCGTCTTTGGTGAGGTCGTACTCTTGTGCTCACCGATGGAAGTGAGCGTCTCGATCATACAGATACGGACTCCCAAAGATCACCGGACAAATATCGATAGGGAGAACATCGCATTGCACCTCATCGATATATCGTGAAGAGATCACAAACTTCAACACACACTGACTTATAATCTGTTGGTTCACGTCGGATGTAAACCAAGCCAGCAGATATGGTCGCGGGTGTGGGGTTGTCTTCAAACCAAGTCGTCGAACCAGTCCAGCGGAGACCAGATTCTTTTGACTTTTGGGATCGAATATCGCTTCGACCACTTCGTGCTTCACTTGGATGTTGATGGTGAACAAGTCCTCCGTCGGGTGATGGTCGTTCGGTGGATCCGAACCCTTCTCCTTCGGCATTGCCATCAGAGACAAGGTGGTATCTGCCTCATCAACCGAATTCACTTGGACAACTTCTTCGTCGGGTGAAGTCGAAGTAGCCGTGGCTGTTCTTTTCCCTGGTCCATTTTTCTTTGGTTGAAGTTCTGGATGAAGCTTGTATCATTTGTCCTTGGTATGTCTCGTGACTTGAAAATGTTCACAAAAGGCACACGTACCTGATTCTGAAGATTCTTCTTCGGACTCGGCTTTTTCTTTGTCGAAGTCGCACTTTCCTTCGTGCTTTTGTCGTTGCAGGATTTGTTCTTCTTATCGATCGCCATAGCAGTTGCGCTTGCGGTCGCAATGTCTTGGACGCCGAACAGACTTAGCTCAGTACTGATCGATTTCTGAAGTCCAGATGTGTATTTCCTAAATACCTGAGGATCGGATAGCGATATGCCGATGACCATTGCTTGTCTCCGGAACTCTGTAGTATAGTCTTGGACGGTCTGGTCGCGCCGTTGGTACATTCTGTGCCAATGCTCCCATCTCTCCTGAAGGTAACCCATCGGATTGAATTCTTGTGGCAAAAGTCGTTTGAATTGACCCCACGCAAGGTCGTCAGCTTCACCACTGGCGACAAGGGCCTTCCATCAAGTCTTGGCACGGTCCTTCATCTTCAAAGGTGCGAACTTCACCTTTTGAGCGCTACTGAACCCTCGCAGGTCAAAGTAGGTCTCAAGCTAGTCGATCCAAGAATCCAGTTTCTCCGCATCGATCACACCATCATATATGGGTATATCAATCTTAGTGCCGACCTTAAAAGATCTGACAGCTAAGGAGGTGTTGGCGAGGTCGTCGGTCGTGTGGTCGCCTTCGTCTTCATTTTTGTCTGTCTTGCGCAAGTCTTCACCAGTCTTCACACCCATAACTTTCCCTACATCAGGAGGTAAAATCATGACCTGCTGCTTAATCCAAGCAAGCACGGTTCCATGCCGGTGGAGAGCTTAGCCACTTCTTTGGCTAGGTTAGGTTGAACGGAGGTATCGTCAGACATTGTCAGAGACGCGGCTATAGGAACCATCGATTGATCGCCTGGATTTTCACCGGAGGTTTCGTAACCCTGGTGAGTCTTCACCATCCACAGGATAGGAAATTTGCTCTGATACCAAATTGATCCATTTGAGACCTAGCCTTGGTTTTCGCACTAGGCTCGCCCAAATTCTAATATACGGAATAACGAGATTTTATTTGGAAATACTGAAACCCAAAGTAATTGCACAACTCTTTATTTCAAGGAGGGCTTTATACGTCGAATGTTAGACAGACTTGCCTACGTCGAAGGAATTATAAGTGTCTAAAACTCAAGTAAGTTCTATGACTCTTTGATGATCTAAACTAGACCTATTACAAGGTATTTATAGTCCAATCGTATGAATACGTATGAGACTCAGTAACCTAAATGTATTAGACTCCTATAACTAACTAATCCTAAATGGATAGACTTAGTAATCTATATTTGGATCGGATTACAATTCCGAACATGGAACAATCGTGAAACCTTTTGGAACACGATTAAGGTCGCGAAGCCGTATGCGACTCGACCTAAAGATGCTCCCGGATCAATTTGCCCGTAGAAAAGGGCCACCGGTGACCCGTCCCGGGCGACGCCAGTTGCACGGGGACGAGGGCCCCCGGTTACCCGTCCCGGGCGCTGCCGTTTGCCTGGGAACCAACTCCCCCGGTGACCCGTCTAGGGCGCTGCCATTTCCCTGGTGACAAAGGCCCCTGGTGACCCGTCCCGGGTGAAGGCCGTGGAGGCCTCCTACACAGGGTCACGTGGGGGTCACGTGAGGAGAACCTCTAGAATCGGCAAGGATACTTGTCAAGCATCCGAGCCCTCAGGACAGCAGAAGGACGTCGGTGCCCCTCGATCCGACCGCTGCAGCCGGGGTAGCCTTGTAATTTGCATCTTTTGGGCCTATATATGCCCTTGTACCCCACTTTTGTAAGAGTGGAGAATTCATTATAATCAGTAGATAAAAACGAATAGGTGTGCTTAGGAGCACTCTCCCCACGAGTGAGCTCCCCCAGCCGACCCTTGTCGGGAGCACGTCGAGAGGACTAGGGTCTCCACTAAGGCCGAACCTGTATAAACCCTGTGTCACTCTCTGTGTTTCCGTGATGAGAGAGGACCGGTCACACGGTCAGCTCACGTTGCTTTACATTCGCAAGGAATCTCTGTATAATCCGCGGGGGTATTCGCAATACCACGACAGACGTCATGCATGTAGAGAAAAATTTCTGTGACAATTTGATTGGTTTGTTTTTGAACATTCTGGGAAAGACAAAGGATGGTGTAAAAGTTTGCCCGGGGAGGAGGGCCCCCGGTGACCCGTCCCGAGCGCCACAGTTGGCCCGGGGACTAGGGCCCCCGTGACCTGTCCCGGGCGGCACCGTTTGCCCGGGGACCAGGGGCCCCAGTGGTTGCATCAATCTTGTGCTATGTGAGAATCGATTTGTCATAAGATAAACCCTGAAGTTTGATGGCTCCTTATTGAGGTTTTGACATAGATGCATATGTTGAGGGGGAGGTCGTCACATTGATCATCTGATCTGATTGCCATCATGACCTCTGCAGTATAGATCGTGTGCGTAAACATTTATCATCTACGACTCTATATGGTTGTGTATTTCATCTCATATTCATTTCTTATTTGTTGAATATGATTTTCTCATTTCACCGGAAAGAGAAACTGTTGAGCCAACTCCCGTGTGGAGTAGTTTCTCTTGTGGTGATCAATGACGACCTATATATGAGACTAACGTTGTGCATTGAGTGTATGTGTTGTAGTCTCAGAATGGTCGCGAGATGAAAGCAAGCAAGGGCGTGAAGAGAATGAAGTTGATATGAGTCATCTCGAGCGAGGTCAAGCTTAGCAAGGTCGAGCTTTGCAAGGACAAGCTTCAAAGGATCGAGCTTCACGAGGTCGAGCTTCCCTGAAGGTAAAATCAAAGATTAAGGATTGTTTTCTTAGGATTTTACCGGTCTCGGTGTTTGGAAATAGACCGGGTTGATAGGATTCTTTTTGCTAGTTTGAACGTACTACTAAGAGGGGTCGGCAACTAGTAGCTTGAATCTATCTAATGCGGAATCTCAAATGCATTCATATCATCTTGCACTAGTGTTTTATCGCCTCTTGCATTTCTAGAAAGTCTAAGTGTAGTTTGTGGTGCATTAGAGAAAATGTTTTGAAAAATTCACTTAGTCTTGATCTCCAGCTATTTAAATTCGTTTTCTTTCTAGAGCTGGTCGTGGTTATATTTGCACATTCTGATCGTATCCTTGTTTGATACGTGGTCGTGGTCGTGTCGCTAGTTTGGCGGTCTTCTGTTTAGGGCTTGGTCGTGGTTGTAGGAGTTCGAGCTGGTTGTACCAGTCTTCGAGTTTGGAGTAAATTTGATATCAGCGAGAAAACAGGAAATCTGTACGTGCAAATATCTAAATCAAGTTTGGAGTAAATTTGATAAAGTCCTGTTTTCATTTTGAATAGGCCGGACAGTGTCTGTGGTGGCCAGACAATGTCCGGCCAGTAGAAAACCTCTGTGGCTTAGGCAAAACGAAACCAGAGACAAATGCATTTGTCTGGTGCATCTGTCCGAAGAAGGCCAGACATTGTCCGATGTGGCCGGACAATGTCCGGACTGTATAAAAATTGTGAGTTTTTGTTTAAATGCACCAGAGACGTTTGTATCTATCCGGACAATTTTGTCCGGGATGGGCCAGACATTGTCCGGCCTGTACAAATTTGTTGTTCCTTATTTTGAAGTGTTAATAGAGACAAATACAAATTATGCCCCCACCGGTCACTGACACGTTTGCAATGGTTGTTTGAGTTGCACTGGGTCCGAAGTGGCTGAACAATGTCCGGCATGTACAATTTTAGCACGATTCTTTGCAAACGGCTAGTTTTCCTTTGAGGATATAAATACCTTGTGTTGGCTAGCATTTGTGGGTGCTCAAGAAGTTGTATACACTGTTGAAAAGCTAGTCAAAATCATTGCATTTGCTATATTGCATTTAGAGGCTACATTTGAGCCCAAATCTTGAGTAGATTTGAGAAAGAAGCAAATTGGGTGAATTATTAGTGCTTAGTGCACTTCAATCACCATTTGCATGCTAGTGCTAGAGTGTGGAGCATTCATTTGCATATTTGAGCTTCTAGCATGTGAATTGTTCAGGTGAGCGCATCCGACTTGTTACTCTTGGCGATCACCTTCTTGCCTAGACGGTGTCGGACGAGAGTCACGATCTCTCCGGTTGAAGTTTGTCGGAGAGGCCGGCAAGAACTTGTGAAAGGTGTGGTGCTCATCTATCTGGTGTGGAGAAGGAGCAACCCTAGTGAGATATCCTTCGTGGATATAGAAGCGAGCCTCACGAGTGAGCGCTTCAACGAGGAGTAGGGGAGACCGGGTGAGTCTCCGAGACCACGGTAAAAATATTGTGTGAATTGTGTACTTCTTATTTGCTTTATATTCGTCTTGACGCAATTGTTAAATTTACTAATGTTGCATGTATGGTTGAATATTTTATATGGTTGAATGCAACTAGTTGATTGAATTGTTTTAAGCCTCATTGTATAATCTATGTTTCGCAATTATCTTGTTGAAATTGCTTAGTGGGGAAAGAAATTTTAAAAGCCTCCTAATCACCCCCTCTAGTTGGCATCTTTGATCCCACAATTGGTATCAGAGTAAGGTCTCTCATTTATCGGCTTTACCGCCTAGAGAGAAAGGATGAATTCGATAGAGAATTTTGGGTTGTTAGCTCCTCACTTTGATGGCTGAAATTATTCATGTTGGAAAATTATGATGAGTACTCATCTTGAGGCATTAAATTTGAAATTATGGAGATTAGTGCAAAAGGGTATGGCTAACTAATTATCTTTGGATAAACATACTCTTATTTTATATACAAAGGCTAAAGATGTGCTTCTTGAATCACTTAGCCAAGATGTGCTCAAATTAGTGAGTGATTGTTCGACTGCTCACGATATTTGGATCACCCTTGAGTAATTAGGCATATCTAGTTTTGAGCATGTTAAGATGCGCTTGCTATTGCGGGACTATGAGGCATTTGTGATGTTGGATCATGACACACTCTCCACCATATATGATCGCTTGATCAAGATCACAAATGAGCTCAAAGCCCTTGGTGATAATATTTCTGATCTAGATATTTGTAGGAAATTACTCCAGGTGTTGCCGGAGGGTTGCTATGGAGACTTCATCACTAATCTTGAAAATGGTGACCTTTCAGACACTTCACCGAGCGAGCTCATTGACATGCTTATGTCAAGTGAGACAATGTCCAAAGAAAAGGACATGTGCTCCACCTACGAGCATATCGAGGACGATGATTTCAATGCGAATGATGGGGAGTTTTTGAGTGAGCTCAAAATCGAAGATGATGTGGTTTGCCCTAGCAAGACAAAGGCAAAACCGTGCAAGAAGAGCTCAAGAAAACTTAGAAAGAAAGCGTCAAAGTCAAAATCTTCGTCTCAACACAATTCTATATGCCCTTTGGCATGCGACTCGACGGTTTCAAATTCTAACTCTTGAATAATGAGCTAATGGATATAATTGTAGAGTTAAAAGATTTGTTTGGCAATATGACTAAAAACTTCAGCGCTTTAAAAGTGCAACATCAAGAATTGAAAAATTCTTATGATTCTTTGCTTGCCAAAAATGCCATTAGCTCCACATGTGTATTAGATGTTAGAGTTGCTTGTGACTCCCATATTGATCCATCTCTAGAGTCACACACTTCTACTTCACATGCTAGCAATAATTCATTGGTAAATTCATGGTTAAATTCAAATGCTAGTTTTGTGGACACTAGTACTTCATGTGATAATATGTCTAGTGATTCATTTAATAATTCACATGATTATACGGTTCATACTAGTAACTCATACCATGTTTCATCTAGTGATTCATCTTTATGCCATGGTGTTAGTTCTAGTCGCTCCTCATCGGATATGCTCAGCTCATCCAGAGATTTTAATGCTATGCCTTCTAGTTCATCTACCTGTGATGATATGCCGTCATGTTCTTATTCATCTATTAATACGGAATCATCTCAAACACCTAAAATTGGAAATGATGAACTTAGGGGTAAAATAAATAGATTGAGCAAAAATCTTACTAGAAATAATATTAGTTGTGCTATGCTTGCTAAACCCCTTTTAGATCATAAAAATTCATTTAAAAAGGAAAAATTAAATCATGCACATTCATCTAGTAAGAGACATTATATACTCCACCACACTCATACCATTTTTTTTAAAAAACTCTCTCGTACCTTACCTCATTTAAAAGGGCAACATTTGTGTGGGACCCTCATTTGAGGATTCCAGTGGCAATCGCCCAGGTGGATTGCACTCAGAAAAGGCACATTGCAGCTCACAACAACAAGATGCATTATATAAAAATACGAGTAATTAAAAACAAGTGCTGATCACAAGGACCAACATTACAATAACTTAGCGCCGAAATGACGCATTTAATTGTTAATACAAATTAAGGAGTTTTCGACACAAAGGTTGGCACAAAATAAAACAGCAACGATAAACAAAAGGACTTCTTCAGTCTTCTTTCTCTGCAGCGGCGGTATTGCATGGGCCTTCTCCACATCGAACTCCACCTTGGTGCATAACCCTTTAACCAGATGGGTCCCCAGTTTCTTCTTCTTGTTCCACATTGGGTTCCAGACCATAAGATTCAGGGTCGGCGAATCCTTCCTCTAAATTTGTATTGTAAAAGCAAGGGTGAGCACATTGTCCACATGGTGCTCAACAAGTCCCAAGTAACAATGCATGTATATAGATGAGGGGGAATTTCTCAAGAAATAGCTCTTTGGCTTTGTATATCCATATATAATAGATTTTCACATACAGCTTTGAAGAAAGATCTTTATTTTCGACAGCGAGGCTTTTAAAATCCTAAGCTAGATTTTCAGAAATGTTGTGTGTGGCGGTCTTTCATGAGTCACCACTTTACTCAGATTTTGTGAAAAACTTCCAAAAGCTACTTGTGCTGCATCGACGTGAATAGAATTCACAGCGCGCAGACTCCATGACCTGGGAGCTCAGAGTATCTGATACTTTTTTAAACTTTGCAAAGGTGTACCACCTTAATCCACCAATCATTCGGCTTTCAAGTCGGATCAGCTTCATGCGACTTTTACGCATGTGACAAGGCCGAGATGACACAACAATTTACAGTCCTAGTATTAACTATTCCCCTGCCCGGTAAATAGACAGTTAAGTCTCAAGTACCGTTGTGGGTCCTCCCCACTGCCTTACTTCCTAGCCTGGGCCTATGCTCTCGCAAGACACATAGCCTCTCTTGATTACAGTCGCGCACGACTTAATCTGGCTTAGGGCGTCTTCCTTCTTTCCACCTTTTCCTCTCATGATTTTTCTGATCTCACATCACTCATGGCCTTCTGCGGCCCACCAGTTCTCGCAAGAAACTGGACCGACAACCATTGCAGGGAAAAGCTAACACTAAAGAAAGCTACTAAGTTGCGCCCGTCCCATAAACAGGCAGGTGGTTGGTACGTTTTTCATGCCGCATAGAAGCACAACACAAGGTTCTAGTCCTTATGAATCTTTAGTGAGGAGTCTTTCACATTCCCAGTGCGCACACAGCACCATCCAATCAAACCATCCTCACTATCGATTCCAATCACGTTTTCTTTCACAAAAAGGGGTTTTGAACATGCTTTTCTCATATGTGACCATTCAACATTTATCATATAATCATCGAGCATAGCATAGCCTAAGCATGATAATCTAGGGTAACAAGGGTGCAGGGATATTCAATGTCAAAAGGGGCTTTACAATCATTTAGGTCATATCTAGTCATTTTATTGAAACATAATTCTTATTTGAATCTAAGGCATGCATATACTGGAAAACAGTTAACATACTTCATTTCAAAATAGCAGGTGAGACATGATCAAGGGTTTGAGACTTGCCTTGCAGTGACGGGTCTAGCTGCTCAAATGAATCTTCAGGGATCTCCTCTGCTCCTTCAACGTCTGGTTCCACGACGGGTACAAACAACACATACACACTATATAAGCACACAAGCACTAGAAAATATTACGTAAATACATCATGCATGCAGGGGAATTGGTTTAGACAAGGTCACTTGATATTGGTTGAAGAGATGGGTTCAAAGGGCTTGAATGTCGAAGGGCTGACATTCGACTCATGGCTTGACATTGCCCTAAATCGGTTCTAGATTTGTTTTATGGAGATGTGATAGTAGGGAATGTTGTAGAACATGGCTCAAAAGGCTTAGTGGACAAAGTGGCATTTCAATTGCTCAAAAGAAACAAGTCTAAATCATCCAATGCCACAGGTGGACATGCACTGACATAGTGTTAGACATGGCCAGAAACTAGGGCATTGCATAACTTTTGACTCAGAACTCCAATTGATGCACAACTTTGTCTGGGGTTTAGGCATTGATAACAGCTACAAAACTCTCAACAGGCTCAAGGGCTGAAAGTGGCCGGAGGGTGGCCAAATCCGGTGAGCAAACACGGTGGCCTGGACATGAACTGAGCCACTGGACAGCAACATTGGCATAGCTACAACTTTTGATTCAGGTCGATTCAGAGGTCGGGCTAGTAGACAAAATTGCTCAGGGGGTAGAGATCTATCTAAATGACAAGGTCTCATCGGCTGGTTTGGCCGGAAAATGAACTCCGGTGATCGGGGCCGAAGACGAAGGCACCGATTTGGGGGTTTTCGTTCCAGGGCGTTTGAACTCAATTCAACGCTCGGGAAGCATCTAGGGACTGTCACAAGGCTATTGGTGCACTCAATTTTGCCAGAGATCGGCTGGAGAAGCACAGCGGCGTGCTCCGGCGAACTACCGAGGCTCGAACATGGAAATCCGGCGCTCGGGGCAAAATTGGTGAATCCAAGCTTGCAGGTTTGTTCCTTCTAGCTCACTGATCAATATCCTCTACAGGCACGAGGATCAATTTGGCTTGAATCACTCGGCATTGCGGGAACAGGGGATTTCGGTTTTCCGGTGATTGCCGGCGTTGAGGTGCGCCGGGGACCAATTAATGGCTACGGTACAAAGAGAGAGGTTTAGGGAGATTACTGGTGGCGTTGGTTTAGAGGAAGAAGCTTCGGGTGAAGCTGGCACCGTGAGCTCCAGAAACTGCTCGCCGGAGAAGATGAACTTCGCGGCGGCGCTGAGGACTCGGTTGCTCTCGGGTGCTAAGGCTAAGGCAAGGAAGCTGTGGGGTGGTGTGAGGCAATGCTGGGCAAGGGAGGGGGTTTATATAGCCGTGGGTGAGGCCCTCGGGAGCAGCAGCAATCGCCGGGGAAGATCTTCCTTCTGGCGCTGGGGCGGTCATCGATGCACTTTGGGACACGGCGGTGCTCTGCCAGAGACGGTGAATCGCGGGATATCAGGATTCGGTCAGGGTGGTGACGATGATCTACGGGATGGTGGCCAAGTGGCGTAAAGCTCCTGGCAGCAGCAGCAGCAGCACGCGCGCGCGGGAAAGAAGGTGGCACGGTGGGGCTTGAGCGCTCCACGGTGGCGGTACAGCTGCGCACGGCTGGTGGCTACGTGGCCGTGAGGTTGCAGCGCGGCGAACCTGCAAATAGGCGGTTGCTGGTTGAAAACTTCACAGGGACCTGGTTGTAAACTTTGGACCTATTTGCAACGATTTGGACTGATCTGTGAAGGTTTTGGCTCGGGAGTTTGGGCCTAAATGCAATTCTGAAGATCTGAGGGGCTGATTTGAATTCTGATTTTGCAGATGAGTGCTACTAAATGTCTTGGACTCATCTAGCAGGAAAAATGATGAAATCCGATAACATCTGGTGGTTTTGACAAAATTCGAAAACAGGGTAATTAGGGTAATTAGGGTTTGAACTTTTGTCGAGGCTGGAACTAGGGTTTTGGTCGAGATTCTGGGATTCTTCCAGAAGGGAAAAATGTTCAGAAAAATGAAAGAAAGGTTATCACTTGATCAGATTTGGATTTTGAGGTGATCTGGGACTTTTAGCCTTTTTGGGTTTCCTGAAACTTCTGAAAAGGACTAAATTGAAACGCTTTTGGATTGAAATGTGAAAACGATCTGGTCAATGAAGTTTAGCAGCCAACTTTTTAGGTTAAGGTAGTGGCATACCCAAGATCAAGATAGGGTTAAAATATCAGGGTTTCCAAAGAAGGTATGCTGATTCGTAAGCAGAAAAGATAGTCAAAAACTGGGGTGTTACAATTTGTATGAGTGCGCATCTAATCTTTGTAGAGTTGTTTCTTTTGGCTCTTATTTTATTTCTTGCTCTAAAAAGGGGTTTAACTGCAAAAACTATAAATTTTCATTTTCAAAAACCTAAAGATAAAGCAATTTGGGTACCAAAAGACTTATGTGACAAAGCTAGAGGCCCTCGTATGGTTTGAGTACCAAAAAGGGCTTAACTCTTTTTGAAGCTTTTATAAAAAGAAATCCCATTTTAAAAGGTGAAAATTGCATTGCATTCTCTCCTTTTATTCTTTGATTGTTGTAAATCTTTATGGCCAACTATGCAAGAGGATGAAAACTTGAAACTTATGTTGTTGCATCATTTGGGGGTTACAACTTAAAATGCTTCTGTTGTCTATTTCCCCCCATATGTGAGACTTCTCTAAATTGCAAGCATATGTATTTCGGAAATGAGCTCAATTGGTCAAAAAGTCAATTTTCCATCCAAAAGGCCAAAATCAACAATTCTTATCAAAATGGTCTTCAAAATGTATTTAAAAGGTTTTTAGAGGCTTTAAATGAAAAACAATGTCAAAAAGTTCTTATCAAAAACTAGCCTCAAAATGATCTTCTGGTATCTTGTTTTCCAACCAAATCGTTTTCGAACGCAAATCAAAATATATTTGGAATTTGTGAAAACTTGCTTTACAAAACTCCTAGATATTATTATCCCGAAGAAATTTGAAATTGAAAACTTTCTCAAAAGAATTTTCATTTGAAAGTTATGAATATTTGAATCTGATCAAAAAACTAGCTTTGACCTGAAATACCCTAAATATGCAAAACATGAGTTTGACCATTTCTATGGTCTTTATTTGTGGGCTTCGGCTCAAATGACTTGAACAACTCATGTAAGCCCTTTCATGTCAAAAATCCAATGAAAATCAAATTTGAACTCAATTTGTAAAAGTTTGTCGATTTTCAACCTTCTTGCTCAATATAAAGTTCATTTGACCATAACTTCTGATTCAAAAATCCTTTTTGGAAAATTCTTTTTGGACAATGTATGTGATATATTGAGAATAATTTCTGAAAATTTTCATTTCATTTGGACTTGATTTGAGCTAAATTGACTCTTTTCACAAATCAAATATGAAACTTGCAAAATTTAGTTTTCTCATGGTTTTGGGCTGATTTGTCATTTTCATATCTCTATATTGGTTGGCTATTTGGAGAAGGTTTCTATATGACATTTTCTCTTCTAAGATTGATCCTTCTTGATAATTTATTTCAAAATTATTGGAATTCATTTGCTTATATTTTCAGGTGCATTTAACAGTATAAAATGACTTTCTGAAACGTGAAATCTGAAACATTAAATTTGGCCAACATTTGTCTTTTTCATTTCTTATTGTTGGATCATATTTTGGCTTCACTATAGAAGGAAATCTTGTTCCTCATTGCATTATCTATCTCCAAATGTATTTTGGAATTTTTGGAACTTAATGTTTGCATATGTTTTGATGATTATAAAGAAGCCAACATGGTTAAGAACATTTTAGTCTATTTGGATGTTAATCCCTAAATTCTTTCAAATGACCAAAATATTTGATTCTTTGATCTTCATGAAAAGTGTTTGTGTTGATGTGTTTTATCTCTACAAAACTTTTCATGAGTCTTGATGATCATTTGGATGGCTTCTCGTTTTGAGTTCAATTTGGATCTTTTTGTTTATATTTAGAACTCATTTGTATAATCCATATACTATTTGCTAAAAGCTTCAAAAATGAAAGTAAATGAAATTTATGCCAAATAGCATATTCTCTTGCATGACATGGCCTTAAATTGATTTCATTTCAAACATTCTTTGGTTGGGCCATAATGAATGAAACTCATGATCTTCGCTCTTGTTTTAATTTTTATTGAGCTCAATGATATTCAAAACTAGATCTTTCCATCTCTTGCAAATAATTCTTGACAAAACTTGGATGAAACATTTAGGGGGAGCAACCTCAAAGTCATTGAATCCTTGTATACCCTAATTGTGCACATTTATCACATTTTTCAAGCATTTCGGTAAAAAGGGTCATTTTCGAGCAAAAGGGTAAAAAGAGCTCAAAACTTTTAAAATATTCAAAACTACCGCAAAACCTTCATAAATATGTTACAAATATAGTTTCAAGGGTTTTGGAAGTGAAACAAAAGGTTTTCGAGCTAGAATGAAAAATGTCGACAAAACTGAAAACTTTGGGATCTTGTTTTAGTCCAAAACGATTCAATTCCATAAAACAAGATGGGTTGAGATTTGATCAAAACTTTCTTCATAAAACATTTAGAAATCACTTACTCGAAGATAGTTTGTATTGAAGTTATTCTCAAAAGGCCTATGGTTTTCAAGTTATTACATATCCTAGGTCGCCCGAAAATGGCTATCGACCCGAAAATACCCAAAAGTGCATTTTTACGAATTTGGCTCTTTGGACCGGACTTTCTCCCATGTCTTGGTTTGGAATAGTATTTCAAACTCATCCAAGTCCAAAGATTTGAGAAAAATCCAAGTTTTATCAAGATTTGAAGTTTTTGTGCAAATCAATATTGGTTTTACTCTTTTACCCAAAAATCACTTCTTGAGAATTGATTTCATGATCTCCTTCAAATAAATTTCATTCAATTGGTATCCAACAAAGTTCCTGACTTGTTATTCAAATCCATTATGGAACTTGAATCAATTTTTGAAGCAAAATTGCAAAAATCAGAAATTTCAGAAGCTTCAGCAATTTTAACTGAACTGTCCGGACATTGTCCGCCCAGTCCCGGACTCTCTCCGCCGCTGCCAGACTTTGTCTGGCCCTAGCAGACATTGTCCGGCCTGTGTGAAACTGGATGGTTTCTGAATTTTTCGGCTGCTGCTTTCTCTCCTTTCTTGTTTTGGTCAGTTTTTGCTTCCATTACTCTCCATATGTTGCAATTCTTCATGATTCATATGATGGTGTTTAAAATGCCTTTGAGTTGTGATTTTGGATATTAAATAAATATGTTTTTCATGAATTTGGAGCATATCCAAATGAATTTGAGATTTGAGTTTATTTTTTAAAATTTGAACTCTTCACTAGGTCATATGCTCTTATCTCAACCTTGTGACCTAAACATGCTTCGACAAACCTCCTTTTGGCATATTCCTCTTTTGTATGTCTTTCTGTGTTTTATGCCGAAAGAAGTGAATTTTTGAGGATTAAATCTATTGTTTCAAATTGAGTTCGTTCAAAAGCTTGAAAATTTTTCTTATATCAAATGATTTTCAAAATGAGAAGCTTGACATAAAAATCATCAAACATTCAATCAAGACATCATTCTCTTGTGTGTCAATCATATTGATGACATTATTATCATTACCACTAATGAATCCCTCTGTCAAGAATTTGTTTTTAATATGATACTTAGGGAAAGCGAGATGATTGAAGGGCAAAGTTACTTCCATGCACGACAAAACAAGCAACTCAAGAATGGAATGTTCAAGAGTAAATTCATGCATGTGAAGAAATCGCTCAAGAGCCTCGAGATGCATGATGATGATGCTATTACCACTTTCATGGCTACAAATGAACATCTCGCCATGGACGAACATGAAAAGCCGGTCAGTTCTAAACCCTATCAATCTTTGATTGGTAGTTTCGCTTTATTTTACCGCATTTTACCTCGTCATCATATTTAGTGATTGCAAATATGCTAGATTTGAATCATTTCCTAATGAATGTCACATGATTGCCTTTAAATGCATTCTTAGGTAATTGACATGCAATCCTAGATAGATCCTTGATATCCGAAAAGTATAAATCTTGAATTACTTGATTATTTGGATTCGGAACTTATGAATTGCAAGATCAAATCAAAAGTACATCCGGTGGTTGTTATGTTTAAATTCTTATGGATGAAACAAAACATTGTATTATAGAATTGCCTTCGGATTGATGCCACTTATGAAATATTGAAAGTGTCGTAAAGATGGTGAACAATTTGATTCAAAAGTCTCGGTTAGAGTATATTGATATACAACATCATTATATAAGAAACTTTGTGGCATAAAGAGATTTTGAGATCAATCATGATATGACAAATATGCATCTAGCGGATCTTTTTCACATCAAACTATTAGATGCATCTAGATTTTGGATGATTGAAAATGGATTAAATGTCATCGATATAAATGTCATCGATATACTCATTTTATGTTGATTGTTTTGATATCTTCCCCATACTTTGGATGTGTTTTTTCAAAATCACTTGCAACAAACCCTCTTGAGATCATGTCGTTGCATAAAAACCATTTCATATAAAATTTCATCCCTTCAAAAATATTGCTTATCAAAATGTAAGTTCTCAGTCCTTCCTTTTTGTGTTTGATGACAAATGGGGAGAGATAGTGTTTGAGAGAGAGTGTTTAGAGATAAGCTTAAGGGGGGAAGATTTTAGGAGAATTTGGGAGACACTAGAAATAGTTAAGTTAATTGAAAAAGGGGGAGAGATAGATATCATTTGGTATTTGATATATTTGATATTGATATCTGAGAGAGATGAGAGGAGTTATTTGAGATTGATAAATGATATTTGGGGAGAGATATCATTTGGTATTTGATATATTTGATATTGATATCTGAGAGAGATGAGAGGAGTTATTTGAGATTGATAAATGATATTTGGGGAGAGATATCATTTGGTATTTGATATATTTGATATTGATATCTGAGAGAGATGAGAGGAGTTATTTGAGATTGATAAATGATATTTGGGGAGAGATATCATTTGGTATTTGATATATTTGATATTGATATCTGAGAGAGATGAGAGGAGTTATTTGAGATTAATAAATGATATTTGGGGAGAGATATTATTTGACATCATTCATATTGATATTTGGGAGAGGCAAATGAGATAGAGAAAATCAAGATAGTTGATGTTTTGGAAGATGAGTTGATTTAACTTGTGATCGATTGTTATTTATATCTCTTAACTCATATAATTAGATGTTGTGTTCAATTGTGATATACTATTGCATATACTGAGGGGGAGCTGAAGAATCTATTTTGGATTTATTGAAATTATAAAGTTGGTTGTCATCAATCACCTAAAAGGGGAGATTGTTGGATCTAGGTCGATCTAAGACATCTAGGTTTTGATGAGTAAAGACGATTTGGATAAATTCATAAGGATTAATATTGATCTGGATAATGACAGCTTTGAGGATTAAATGACAACTTAGATAAATCCAGATTTAGCACAAGTAAAATAAATTGAGGATTGATAAACCCTGAAATAGATGTTTCATTAGTTGTGGGTTTAATATTGATGCATATGTAGAGGGGGAGCTCAGTGGTTGCATCAATCTTGTGCTAAGTGAGAATCGATTTGTCATAAGATAAATCCTGAAGTTTTATGGCTCCTTATTGAGGTTTTGACATCGATGCATATGTTGAGGGGGAGCTCATCACATTGATCATCTAATCTGATTGCCATCATGACCTGTGCAGTATAGATCATGTGCGTAAGCATTTATCATCTACGACTCTATATGGTTGTGTACTTAATCTCATATTCATTTCTTATTTGTTGAATATGGTTTTGTTATTTCACTGGAAAGAGAAACTGTTGAGCCAACTCCTGTGTGGAGTAGTTTCTCTTGTGGTGATCAACGACGACCTATATATGAGACTAACGTTGTGCATTGAGTGTATGTATTGTAGTCTCAGAATGGTCGCGAGATGAAAGAAAGCAAGGGCATGAAGAGGATGAAGTCAATATGAGTCATCTCGAGTGAGGTCAAGCTTAGCAAGGTCGAGCTTTGTGAGGAAAAGCTTCAAAGGATCGAGCTTCACGAGGTCGAGCTTCACCAAAGGTAAAATCCAAGATTAAGGATTGTTTTCTTAGGATTTTACCGGTCTTGGTGTTTGGAGATAGACCGGGTTGATAGGATTCTTTTTGCTAGTTAGACCGTACTATTAGGAAGGGTCGGAAACTCGTAGCTTGAATCTATTTAATGCGGAAGCTCAAATGCATTCATATCATCTTGCACTAGTGTTTTATCGCCTCTTGCATTGCTAGAAAGTCTAAGTGTAGTTTGTGGTGCATTAGAGAAAATGTTTTGAGAAACTACACTTAGTCTTGATTGCCAGCTACTTAAATTGGTTTTCTTTCTAGAGCTGGTTGTGGTTGTATTTGCAAATTCTGATCGTATCCTTGTTTGATACTTGGTCGTGGTCGTGTCGCTAGTTTGGCGGGCTTCTGTTTAGGGCTTGGTCGTGGTCGTAGGAGTTCGAGCTGGTTGTACTAGTCTTCGGCTCGCTTGTGTACGCTCGACCAAACTCACTCGACCATCTGTTTTCGATCGGATGTCAGACCTGTGTGGTCGTGGTCGTCGCTGAGTGTCAGCTGAGATATCGGCGAGAAAACAGGAAATCCGTATGTGCAAATACCCAAATAAAGCTTGGAGTAAATTTGATAAAGTCCTGTTTTCGTTTTGAATAGGCTAGACAGTGTCAGTGGTGGCCGGACAATGTCCGGCCAGTACACAACCTCTGTGGCTTAGGCAAAATGAAACCAGAGACAAATGCATTTTTCTGGCGCATCTGTCCTGAGAAGGCCAGACATTGTCCGATGTGGCCGGACAATGTCCGGACTGTATAAAAATTGTGAGTTTTTGTTTAAATGCACCAGAGACGTTTGTATCTGTCCGGAGGGTTTTGTCCGGGACGGGCCGAACATTGTCCGGCCTGTACAAATTTGCTGTGCCTTGTTTTGAAGTGCTAACAGAGACAAATCCATTTGTCCGGTGAAGGCCGGACATTGTCTGTGATGGCCGGCCAATGTCCGGCCTTTACAATTTAAGCCCCCAACGGTCACTGACACGTTTGCAATGGTCATTTGAGTTGCACTGGCCGAAAAATGTCCGTCCTGTCCAATTTTGGCACGATTCTTTGCAAACGGCTAGTTTTCCTTTGAGGCTATAAATACCTTGTGTTGGCCAGCATTTGTGGGTGCTCAAGAAGTTGTATACACTGTTGAAAAGCTAGCCAATGTCATTGCATTTGCTATATTGCATTTAGGGGCTAGATTTGAGCCCAAATCTTGAGTAGATTTGAGAAAGAAGCAAATTGGGTGAAGTTATTAGTGCTTAGTGCACTTCAATCACCATTGGCATGCTAGTGCTGGAGTGTTGAGCATTCATTTGCATATTTGAGCTTCTAGCACATGATTTGTTCAAGTGAGTGCATCCAACTTGTTACTCTTGGCGATCGCCTTCGCCTAGATGGTGTCAGAGGGGAGTCGCGATCTCTCCGGTTGAAGTTTGTCGGAGAGGCAGGCAAGAACTTGTGAAAGGCATGGTGCTCGCCTATCCGGTGTGGAGAAGGAGCAACCCTAGTGAGATATCCTTCGTGGATATAGAAGTGAGGCTCACGAGTGAGTGCTTCAACGAGGAGTAGGGGAGACCGGGTGAGTCTCCGACGGAGGAATGCAGTAAAACCACTTATGATGCTACCCGTGCACCGAATCCCGCAGAGGAGGGAATGGGTACTCTTTCTTCTCCCTTATGCGGAAGTCGATGCACCCAGTGGCATTGGCACTCTTTGACCACGCCGAGAAATAGAAGCGTCGAAAAAGCTCCACACTTGGCAGCACTCCAACGAACGCTTCACACAAGTGCAGAAAGATCATCAGGATAAGAACAACATTTGGGTGGAGATTCACCAACTCCAACACATAGTGGTCGAGGATTCCTCGAAGGAACTTGCTTTCCAGGAATCGTAACCCACAGTGCAAATATTCCTCGAAGATCACCAATTCGCCCTTGCGAACAGATGGGGTATCTTCGTTCTTCTCCGCTGGCCGCCAGTTGATCAGCAGCCGCGGGGGAAAAATTTCTTCCTTCTCTAGCGCTACCAAGCTTTCATCAGTATGATGGATGGATCGGCTCCAGGATGCCATTGCAGTCAAAAATTGAAGAAAGGCGACGGTTTTGGAGACAACGAGGGCAAGGAGCGCAAAAGAGGGTTTTTTTCGGCGAGAACGTCTAAGGCAACGAAGGTGTTTTTGGCTGCAAAGCTTCTCCAGTAATCTATCTTCTCCTTTTATATGTCCGAGACGACCCTTTGCCAGATATTTTATTAATTTCCCATAATGGGTGCCTTTCCTCTTGGAACCCGTTATCAATACCCTATTATGAATCTGAAGCAAAATGTATCTTTATTAAGGATCATTTTTGTCGTGATATTACGAATACCCCGGCAGGTTTTGTAGAAGATCCAAGTGAAGAAAGACGACGCGAGTTGACCGCGTGACCGGTCCTCTCCCGTCGGGCAAACACAACGAGTGACACAATGATTTATACAGGTTCAGGCCTTAGTGGACGCCCAAGTCCAGTCGGCGTGCTCCCAACCGGAGTTGGCTAGGAGAGCTCTCTCGGGGGAGAGATGGCTCCGAAGCACACCTGTTTGGTTGTCTATTAGAGTAAAAATGAATTGTCCCCCCACATGAGGTGATACAAGGGCTTATATAGGCCCAAAAGAAGCAAAAAGACAAAACTACCCCGCTCGCCACCGTTGGATCGGGGGGCAGCGACGTCCTTCTTCCAGTCAGGTGCTTCCCGTGTGATCCTCACGTGACCTGGGATCGGGGACCCTTGTCTTCGTAAGAACGGGGACACCCGGGACAAGCCACCGGGGGGCCTTGTACCTGGGAGAATTGGACGGCCTCTTACCTGGACTTGATCCCGTGGAGATTTCCCCCAACAGCAGCCCCCCATGCCCTCTGGGAACGATGCTCGAGTTCCTGGAAGGGATGGTTCACGTTACCGGGAACATCTACTCTAGGAAGGACCTCCGGAGCCATGACGCTTTGATTCTCGCGCCAAGCGTTTATCGCCGCACCGTCGTTCATTAGGGCCTTGTCTCGATGGGAGCGTGCCGTCTGACCAGAATGGCCGCTCACGGTTTGAACTGACGACGCCTCATTTTGCGCGCCCGTTCCTTCATTTCCCGCGCACTGTTTGAATTGGGCGGCGAGGATGCACCACGAGGAGCCACGTGGCACCCATTGGGGCCCATCTTGGGCCCTATAAATAGGGCCTTGAGGGGCCCGGAGAAGTCACTCCAACCTTTAATCCTCAAAGCACCGGTGCTCTTAGCTCTCCCGGTAGCCCTCTCCCGGAAGCTCGGTCCCGGAAGCTCAGCCACCGGAAAACCAAGCCCCTCTCTTTTAGAACCTAAGCCATCGGAGGAATCGAATGGGACCCAATGGCCGTGCTAAGGCCGATGAGGTGCCTCCGGAGGAAGTCACCGCGGACTTCCTCTGGGCCTCGGAGTTCACGTCCGAGGACTTGGAGTCCCTTGTGGACCGGGGGGTGGTCGCGGACGGGGATGTCTAGATCCCCTCGAAGAAAGACGGTACCCACCGCCCTAGGCTAGGGCAAGTGGTGGTCTTCGAGGCTTTCCTCGAGGCCGAGCTCTGGCTCCCGGTGCACCCATTGCTCAGGGAGTTCCTCAAGGAGTACGGGCTGGCACACAACCACCTGACACCGAACACCTTCGTTTGCATGGGCCTCTTCATATGGCTATTCGAGACAGCCACTGGACGGGAGCGGGTGCTCCGGCTATTCTGGTACTTCTACGAACCGGCGGCGAGGAGCTCCCACCTAGTGAAGGTAGGGCCGAAGTCCCCATTCGGCTCAGTGATGATCCAGCTACTACCTTCCCGGGTAGCGGAGTATTCGTTGGCGGCCTCCCGGGACCACTGGAGGACTGGCTCCGAAGGTGGTTGTACCTCTGGGACCGGGATGACGAGGTGACGTACTCACCGGATCCCCCCTCCTACAGCCGATCGTCCGGCCGCAAGCCCCTGGTGTGGACCGAGGAGGAGCTGAAGCTCCTCAGCAAAGTGGTGGGCTCCCGGTCGTCCGTTCTATGAGGGACGCCACCGAGGAGCTGACACTACTGAAGATTTCCCCCTTCTCGCATGGAGGAGGGGGATCAGGAAGTGTGCGGCCCAGCGGCCCCCGCAAAAGCCGGTGACCCGACGTAAGTTCCAGGCTACTTTGCTTGTTTCCTTCATTAAATTTTCTAACTCTTACCTTTTGTAGTCCGGCCGTATCTGGCCGCCCGGGAGAAATTGGAGAACCTCCTCGGGAGGTCCTCCTCAGAACATGGTGGGCGAGGCCTTCAGGCTGAGGCTACCGGCGAGGACGCCTGTCCCCACCCCCGGTTCCCACAAGAGGGGGAAGGAGGTCGCCGGGGGTTCTGAGCCAAAGCGGGCCAACGCTCAGAAAGCCCGGGACGCAGCCCACGGGTCGGGGCGCACGCGGGTACCCCACTGCGCGAAGTGACGCCACCTTTCCCGGAGAACTCCAGGGGGGTGATGAAGGTGTGGGAGCTCGCGCGCCTCCCCAAGAACTCCTGAGAGGCTCGGGGAAAGGAGGCGGCCGCTGATGGTGGGGCATCCGATTCGGCGGATTATGGCCCCTCGCCCCCTTCGGTGATTGCTCTCCCAAAAGGCCCAGGACTACGTCTCGCAAGGGACGCTCCGCGAACACTGCGGGGGGCTTCAATCTCTCCACATCCAGGTTCGTCCTCGAACCGGTAGCTTGTTTCCTTCGGGACTCCAACTCAAATTTTAACTAACCCTCACGTTTGTAGGGGGCGGCCATCGCATGGGGCATCGAAGTGCGCTTCGACAAGGCGCTGAAGGAGGTGGACGGGAAGGCCGCCACCTACCTGGAGTAGCAGGACGACGCCCTCCTGGAGTTGGCCTGGATCCGGGCCCAGATCCACACCTCCAAGAACACCAACGATCGTCTTCAGAGGGAAGCGAAGGCCAAGGAGGATGCCCTCTGGGAGCTCGAGGGCTCCAGCGTCCGGGTGATGACGGACGTGGGCCGCTCCGTCTAGTCAGCCCTCGGGGGGCTCGGAGTGAGCCTTGGCTCGGGAGGCGCCTCGAAAGCAGTGCCGGCGACACTCGCGGAGGCTGTGCGTTTTCTCAAGGCACAAGTCTGCGTGATCCTGGAGGTCGCTGATGTCCGGGAACGGGGCCAGGCGATCCCGGTGGTGGTTGCTGCGGCCAGGCTCGTGGAGAATCGGGGGGTTGGCGCCCGGGCGATTGGTGGCCAGATCCCCCGGAGCTTTCCGGAGTTCTTCGAGCCATCTCGGTGAGAAGTGGAGCAGCTCGCTAGTGGCTTCTATGACCAGATAGTTCGGGTGCGATTGCCAGCTTCGGTGCCTCTGGGGGCGGGCGCTACGGCTCCGGCGGGAGCCTCCCAGGGGGAGGACACCAATGAACAAGTATGAGCCTCCCCCCCGGGCCTTCAGATAGGACCCCCCCTTTTTTTTGTCTTAGGGTTTTGGTTCCCGGTAGCTTCTTAGAAGAAGCCCCGGACACTTGTACAAGAACATTTTGATCCAATAGAAATGAAATTTTTTGCTAAGTCTTTGAATCGAATTTTCCCGGGAGGTTACTCCAGGGGCTCGGGGAGTCACTTCCGGGCAAAGACCCCCGAGGTTGGAGCACAACCACAGGGGTGTCCCGATGTTACAGGGAGCTTCTCCGGAGGTGGAGGCCCTGGTCTCCGGCGGGTGTCACCCGGGTGAAGCCCAGGCCGCCTTCATCTTGTTAAGTCTCTTCTCCGGGGGACATGGTGGGGGTGTTGCCCGGGGGCCAATCCGATTGCGGTAGCATCCGGAGTGGCACCTGGACAACTTTGACAACCGCCGTGCTGAACTGTCCCCTCCGCGACTGGGGTCCCGGAGGGTTCCCCCGCTTCGAATACTTCCACCGGTGGGCTATGAGTATTGGCCCGAAGGTTTGCTCCGAGAGGCTCAGCGTCATATACGAAGTTTATATCGAGACCTAGCCCGGGAGCTATCGGCGGGCCTCCGGAATTATTAGGTGTAGGAGCCTTCCGGGTTATACTCCGGGTGTATCGTGTTTAATGTAACGATGCCCACCGGAGAGGGTAGATGTCCTCTGGTTAAATGAATATTTTCAATAAAGCTAAGTTTGCTTATGTACTTCGTGAATTTCTGAATAGTCTGGGTCCGGAACAAGGTGATCCCCGGGAAGGTTACCCCCCTCCACAGCGGGCGGGAGGGTAACTCCACGCGCTGAGGAGGTGACAAAGCCCCGGGGTAAGAATTCTTCAATTAAGTTTTCCCCAAGTCTTCCGAAGGTTCCGGTAAGAAAATATTCCCAGTCGTCATGAGAATGGGGAGCCGGGAAAAACTTCCGAGAACCATTTTTTCAGAAGCCCCAGTGAAATCCTCCGGTAGCTGTGAGAACAGGGAGCCAGGAAAGAGCTGTCCAGGAGATAGTGTCCGAGATTTTCGGGAATTCTTCGGGTGGAGGACTCTCTGGTCGCCGTGAAAACAGGAAGCTGGGAATGAGGTCTCCGGGGAAGAACATAAAGGGAAATCCAAAATTCCCAGGGATTATCTTTCTGGGAGAAAACCCTCCGGTTGCCGTGAAAACAGGGAGCCGGGAACGAGATCTCCAAGAGAAAGTATTCGAGATAGTGAAATTCCTGGGGATAATTTTCCGGGAGAAAACCCTCCGGCCGCCGTGAAAACGGGGAGCCGGGAATGAGGTCTCCGGGGAAGAACATCAAGGGAAATCCAAAATTCCCAGGGATTATCTTTCCAGGAGAAAACCCTCTCTAAGGAACGAGATCTCCAAGAAAGAATATCCGAGAATTCCCTCTCTAAGGTGACAATCGACTCCCGGAGGAGGATGCGCCCGATGACGAGTCTGAGTGTTTGAGTGGGGACTAGTCTCTCCAATTGACTCGTTACCACGGTCCCTGAGGACTGGGTTGCTGCTTACACCCTCAGTCCACCAGGGGTGATTGTAAGCCGCCCTACGGGAGTGGGTAATGGGAACGGGGATGCCCGAACTTCCGTCAGGTGGAGGATAAGTCGATTAGGCGGCGCAAGACACACACGATCCGGCTTCTTGATCGGCACGATCAAAACCCCTGCAATCGCAGCACCACGCGTCCTCTGGTTATCAACCGTGCGCTGCCCAGTTGACCTCGCCACGAAGGCTAATCCGTGCCAGTGCATCGAGAACACAAGCAAGAACAAGAAAGATGCAACTGAATTTGCAATTGAGGATGAAACTCACGAGTTGGGGTCTCACAAACCGATGAACGGTGACACTGTTCAAAGACATAATTGATCTAAACAAAACCCGCCTCAACCCTAGCGGTGGCTACTGAATATAAGGTCTAAGGGACGTCCTAGAGACCCTAGACGCGTCCGTGATGGGCTCCAACACGATACATGGGCCAACGGCCCAAATTGGTGACGCAGCACCCTGGGACAGATTCTGTCCGCCAAATTACAACGTTAATTTCTGTCGACTCCGAACTCCAAATGACCTGAAACCGGTGCCATTGGAAAGGTTATCTCCTTAGCTTTCCAGGAATATGTGGATCATCGAAATCGGAGCACGTCTCCTGGTGGCCGAGGTAGTCGACTCCGAGATGAATTGGCCTCCAACTTGACTTGGACGCCCTCCTTGCCTCCCTCCTGGCCCTTGCTGGTTCCCAAGGCCTTCATGATCCTCTCCAAAGTTCCTAAGTACAATATAATCAATAATATCATTAGGTAGCATACCATCCTCACAAGTATATGCACGGGCACTTAGGAACGAGCTCACCTGTTGATTCAATTGCCGTGCTCGTGCTCTTGTGATGGGTCCTTGCATCACAACTGGAGGAGTCTCGGGCGTATGCATAGGAGTGATGTCCTCATCAGTGGGACTCCCGTTGTAGGGACTTTTTGGGTCGTGATAGCCCATTTCCTCGCGGGAAGGGCATCCTCACGGGGAGGGCATCGCTGTGAGAGACGGTAATGTAAAAAACTACAATGAGCCAGAGTCGAGGAAAAAACCAATTGTATTGAAAATGAGTTAAGATACAATGCCTCCCCTCGTAAGATTGCGACGGGGGAGGGAATGGTGAGTACAACGTCCCCCTCCGGTGTAATCGCTCCGGGGGAGGGGACGAGCCCATAGGCTAGACGTAGAACTTGCGAAGCAGGCGCACGTTCCACGTGTGCTTCAGCTCTTGCTCTTGAAGGTTGCAGAGCTCATATGCCCCCGAGCCCAGGACTACCGAGATCCTGTAGGGGCCCTCCCACTTGGGGGAGAGTTTGCCCTGGGCTTGGGGGTCTGTGACTTGCTTGATGATGAGGTCCCTGAGGCGGAAAGCCCTCTTGTGGACGCGCTGGTTATATGCGCGCACAATTTCATGCTCATACATGGTGTGGCGAAGGAGCGCTCGGTCACATTCCTCCTCCACAAGGTCGACCTCAAGTCGTTGATTTGCCTCGTTTGCTTGGTACGTCGTGGTCGTGGCTTCGTCTATGAGCTCGACCCGTAGTGACCGGAAGCCAATCTCTGGGGGAAGGACTCCCTCAGCGCCGTATATAAGGGAGAAGGGGTGCGTCCCGTCGCCCGGCTCGGGGTGGGTGCATGGAACAGAGGATGCTAGGGAGCTCCTCCGGTCATGCATCCCGCTTGGAGGCGGCTTGTTCGAGCCGTCGGCGTAACCCTTGTAGGATTATGCCGTTGCTCTGGGGATGAGCTACCGAGGAGAAGTGGATGCTGAGCCCCTGGCCTTCACAGAATTCCCAGAAATATACCGAGTCAAATTGGGTCCCGTTATCGACAGTGATCTGTCGGGGGACACCAAAATGACATACGATATTTTTCCAGAAAAACCGCTGAACCGCCCGAGACGTGATGCTGGCCAGAGGTTCAGCCTCTACCTACTTAGTAAAGTAGTTGACCGCGACCACCGCATACTTGTAGCCCCCAGGCACTGTGGGAAGGGGCCTAGGAGGTTCATCCACCAGCACGTGAAGGGCCAAGTGATGGGGATAGTTTGTAGTGCTACGGGGGGGAGGTTCGAACCCATCGCCATCTTCTGGCAGGCCTCGCATGCGGAGACAAGGTCTCGCGCGTCACGAATCACCGTGGGCCAATAGAAACCTTGGCAAAGGGCCTTGGCTGCGATGGCGCGTGAGGCTAGATGAGACCCACAGCTTCCTGAGTGAATATCCTCGAGAAGCCGGAGCCCTTCCGGCCATGGAAGGTAACGGAACAAGGCGGAAGCCCCCTGCTTGTAAAGCATCCCCTCTAACAGGATGTATGCACGGGCCTTTGCCGGGAGGCACTTGGCCTCGATCTCATTAGGAGGGTCTCCCTCCCCCTTAATGAAGGAGACGAGGGGATCCATCCAGGATGAAGTCCGGGTGATTTCGGCGACTTCCGGGATGTAGGCGCATCACCCGCATCCGTGGAGGTCACCGAGGGCTTCGCGATGATCTCCGAGAAAGCCCCTTTGGGGAGCAGTTCCCGGGCGCTGGCTGCCCGAGCTAGGGCGTCGGCCCGGTCATTGTCCCTCCGCGGGATGTGCCGGGCCTCTAGGCCATCGAAGTACTTCTCCATCTTGCGCACTTCCTGCAACTAGAGACTCAAGTTTGCGACATGGCACAAGTAGGACTTGTCCACCTGGCAAACTACGAGTTGGGAGTCTCCCTTTACTAGGAGGCGTCTAATCCCCAACGAGCGCGTGAGGCATAACCCAAGGAGCAAGGCCCCATATTCGGCGACGTTGTTCATGGCAGGGAACTCGAGCCGTGCCGCGTAGTCCAGTTCCCTCCCCTCGGGGCTCCAGAGGACTACTCCCGCACCGGCCCCGGCGAGACACAGGGATCCATCGAACATGAGTGTCCAATGGTCGCTGCGTCGGGGTGGTTCGGGGATGTCTTCGTCCCCGGGCCCGGAGGCAGGAGTCAACTCCACCACGAAGTCGGCGAGGACTTGTGACTTGATGGCGGAGCGCCCCGTGAGGGAAAGGGAAAAGGGGGCGAGCTCGGCACCCCCCACTTCCCTATCCGGCCGGTAGAAGGGCGTAGCAGATCTTCTCCATTTCCGTGTACTGAGTTTTGGCCCCTTGGAGGGCTTCACTCACGTAGTACACAGGACGCTGTTGCCCGTCTTGCTCCTTCACCAATACCGCACTCACGGCAACTGGGGTCGCGGCGAGGTAAAGGAGCAAGGGCTCTTCCGGAGACGGGCTCACGAGCATTGGGGGGCTCATGAGATATTTCTTCAAATCATCGAAGGCCTCCTAGGCCTCAGGGGTCCATCGGAACCCTTCAAGCCCTCGGAGGATTATAAAGAATTGGAGGCCGCGTTCCCACGACCGCGAGACGAAACGACTCAGCGTGGCTAAGAGGCCAGTGAGTCGTTGAACGTCTTTGACCGAGCGCGGTGGGGGCAAGTCCAGGAATGCCCGGATCTTTTCGGGGTTGGCCTCTATGCCCCACTGGGACACAAGGAAACCTAGGAGCTTCCCCCCCGCGCACGCCAAAGGTGCATTTCTCCGGGTCGAGCTTCAACCCATATGCACAGAGGTTGTGGAAGGTCTCCGCTAAATCGTCGATGTGAGCAGTCGCACGGGAACTTTTGACGACCACGTCGTCGACGTAGACTTTGACATTGCGACCAATCTGGTCCTTGAGGACCAGCGTCATGAGTCACTGGAAGGTTGCTCCAGCATTCTTCAGCCCGAAGGGCATGTAGACATAGCAGAAGGTCCCAAGGGGAGTTATGAAACTCGTCTTTTCCTCGTCCCCTTCCGCCATCCAGACCTGGTGATAGCCCGAATACGCGTCCAGGAAGCTCATCAACTCGCATGCCACGGTCGAATCGACCAGCTGGTCGATTTGCGGTTGTGGGAACTTGTCCTCGGGGCAAGCGCAGTTGAGGTCGGTGAAGTCCACGCACATTCGCCACTTGCCGCTCGACTTTTTCACAAGGAGGGGGTTCGCAAGCCACTCGGGGTGCAGGACCTCCCGAATGAACCCCGCCTCTCGGAGCTTAGCAATCTCAACCTTGATCGCCTCCTGGCATTCGAAGTAGAGTTTTCTTAGCTTCTACTTGACCGGGGGGTGACCGGGGGTCACCGCGAGCTTGTGTTCGATGATGTCTTGGGCGACGCCCCGCATGTCGGAAGGCTTCCAGGCAAAAATGTCAGATTTTTTACATAGGAAGGCCGCGAGTTGTTCCACGTGTTCCTCGTGGAGATCCACCCGATCCTGATGGTCTTGTCCCCGTCCTCCGGGGACAGCGGGATCTTATGGAGGTCCCCTTCCGGACGCGGCTTAGGGAGGAACATCTCGGAAGGTGTCACAATGGCGTCTGGCACTGGGGAAGAGGTCTCCCCCCCAGGGGTTTTTATCTTGTTGACTCTCCTGATCGTCGCGGCGGCACGCTCGTATAAAGCGCTGGCCACGTCTTTGTCTCCCCGGGCGATGATCACGCCGTGAGGCCCGGGGATCTTCACACAGAGGAAGCTCTGGTGAATTGCGGCCCCCAAGCGGTTGATCGTGGTCCTCCCCATGACTGCGTTGTAAGAAGAGCGGAGGTCTACCACATGAAACCGGACCATCTCTGTCCGGTTGTTGTCCAGGGTGCCGAAGGTCATGGGGAGATCCACCTTCCCCTCTGGGTGGGTCGTCTTTCCCTGGACGAATCCCTGCAGGGGCCCTGCTGCGGGCTGCAGTAGCTTCTCATCCACCTGCATCTCCCTAAATGCCTTTAGGTAGAGGACGTCGGTGGAGCTCCCGTCATCCACCATGATGCGGGCCAGGTGGCAGAGTTAGATGGTAGCGGAGACGATGAGCACGTCATCAAGGGGGAAGCGAACCCCGCGCGCGTCTTCCACTGTAAAAGTGAGGGGGACGTCCGACCACTTGGGTGGATGGAACGTATGCAGCACCCCCACCAGCTTTACTTGACACACGTATTCCTTGTGCTGGCGCTTAGAGTCCCTCCCAGAGGCGGCCCCCCGTGATGACATTGACACGCCTTTGGGTGGTCTGGAAGGGGAGAGTCTTTGACGGTTCCCCCTCCCACGCTTGTTCTTTCTGTCCCCCCGCGGGGGCAGGAAGGGCCGGTAAGGCCGGCTGAGGGGGGCAAAGAGGTAGGAGTCCCCCCCACTCTTCCTATGCTGGTCAAGGAATGCAGCGAATTGTTGGAGTGGTTGGTGGCATTCCCGGGTGGCATGGGTATTGGACTTGTGGAAGGTACACCACAGACCTTCCCTGCTTCCTGTCGTCGGGCATTCGCAGCCGCGAGACGACTGCCCCCCCCCCCCCACCACCTTTCGGCTTAGGGAAGGAGCGGTTGCCCTTGGAGGCATTGGCGAGCTGCCTCCGCCCTCGAGGCCAAAAGTATCCCGAGGCCGTGGCTCACCACGATTTCCCCCCTTGGGGCGTTTGAGGGGGTCCCTGGCCCCCTGGTCGACGGGGGCAGGAACCCCCTAGTTCTTCTTCCGGACGTCATCCTCCTCCGCCCAAGTGTACTTCTCAAGTATGTTGAAGAGCTCGTCGGCGGAGGAGGGCCAGCTTCGAGAGAGTCCCCGGTGGAGCTCTCCCGGGAGGATCCCGCTTTTACACGCCTCAATGACTTTGGAGTCAGGGACGTGGGCGACTTTGCTCTTTGTCGACGATTCGGACTCGGGGTCCTTAGCCGAACTTATGCAGAATTTATAAACAGTGAGACCTTTCAGGGTGACCCTCCGTGAAGGTATGTAGAATTATAGAGAACTGGAGCACAGAGAAGTTTATACGGGTTCGGGCCCTTGATGGTGGGAGTAATAGCCCTACGTCCTGTTGGCATTGCACTATGTGTGGTAAAGAGTTACAAAGTGAAGGGGAAAGACCTTCACAGGCGAAGATTTTCCCTGTATGAATGTACAAAGTGAAGCCTAGAGGGCTTAGGGAAACTATCTAATCTAAGCCGTAGCCTTGGTTATTTGATTCTTCAAGCGCGATATGTTGTGTCTTGATCTCTCGATCGATCCCCCTGTTTGATACACCATGCCGCCCTTTTATACTGGTCGAAAGGGTGCCAAGTCGTAACGGCATCAAACGGTTGCTTGGATACGGTTTGGAGAACCGCTCTTAACTCCCACGCAAGTTTAACACGTGTTATTCATGGATAACTGCACGTATTAACCTCCTGACAGTTGCTCCTCTACGTGGAAGAATCTTCGGGATACTTGGGATTATTCCTGTAGCAAAAATAGATTAATCCCACGTTCCCTGGTCGAAAGAATTCTGACCGCGAGATGTTGGCTGACCACGCAACACCTTCAACCTTCTGTCCGCGCACAGCATACAAACTTCTGACCGCGCACAAGCTACAGTCTGATCGCACACAGTCTGCGACCTTGGGCTGGTACTTCTCGAAATGTTTTGAGTTCGCACTGCCAGGCACGTGTCTAGCTCGAATCTATCCTGAACCAATCGTGCACTTATTTTGAACTGACTCGGGTGTCAATCCTCGTCACTCTTGACCTGAGCAAACCGCTTGAAGAAGCTGCGGATGGTCTCCCTCGTCCTCTATCGGACGGTGTACAGCTGTGAGGAATCCAAGGGACGCACATAGTTCCCCAGGAAGTTTGCACAAAACACACGTTTGAGCTGCGCGAAGGACTTGATGGAGCTGGCCTTCAAATTGTAGAACCACGAGCGGGTGATCCCGGTCAGGTAGAGGGGGAAGGCGTTGCACTGAACCGTCTCGTCCCCCCAGCCGCTGAGATTGCTGTGGAATACACCTGCACAAATTCGTAAGGGTCGGCCTCACCGTTGTAGTGTTCGAGGTGCGGCGGGTGGTAAGGCCGTGGCCATCGAATGCACCGGAGTCTGCGACACAGCGGCTGGTTAGCCCCTTCCACTTCTCGGGGGGAGTGGTGGTCGCTGTCCCCTTTGACAGGGGATGCGTGCTTGTTGTCGGAGTCAGGGAGGGGCCCCAGAGGTCCCCTGGCATGGTGGTAGCGCCGCTTTTCCTCCGGGTTAGTGGAGCTGACCTCCAAGACGTCCGAGCGCTCCCCAGTTGCAGTTGGTTCTTCGGCGGGCCTCTTCCCCTGGCCAGACAGAGCAGGAGCGGGGCTCCCCGCGTCCACGACCCAGGGGAGGTTCCTCCCCAGACATGGTGGTACGCATTTGCTCAACCTCCTCCCTGGTGAAGCGGACTTGATCCGCCGGGGGAGCCCTCGGGGGCGGCCCCGGGGGAGGAGGGAGCTCATGCGCGTCAACTGCAGGTGCGGGAGGGGTAACTGGGGCGTGGGTGGAATTCATTACCGGGCGGTCCCCGGTAGTACCATCCGAAACTGGAGAGCAGAGGCCCGGCCGGGCAAGGTCCGGCAATGGCGCAGGAGTAGCCCGGCGGAAAGAGGTCGGCATCCGGTCCCAGGAATGCCCCGGGCTCGGAGTGAACCACTGGCATGGGGAAGGCCCCGGGGAAGGGGTAAATCCCCGGCCCCAGAAACGCCCCCGAGGTCGGAAAAGCCCCGGATGACGGGCCCGCCGGAGCATAACCCCTGTTGGAACCATAGGCCCCGGGGGCGACCTGACCTCCGAGGGTCGGAGGGGCCACCGGATGTCCCATAAACGGGGGCATTGCCCCCATGAACAGGAACTGCGGGTAGATGGGGGCCGGTGGCCGCGCCAAAACGCGGAGGAGCTCGTCTATCGAGTGCTGGGCGCAGAGCTGGCCCTCCACCAGAGCTTCGAGCAGCGCATCCCGGGAAGCCGGTAGAGCCACTGAGGGAAGGCTTGTCCCCCCGGGAGCATCCGAGGTCATCGGGTTGGACCTGGAGCCCTGTCCGCCAGAAATTACCGGGACGGTTAAAGATGATACCTGGGTCTGGGCGTGTCCGGACGTCGACGCCGGGACAACGATGCTTAGGACGAGTGGCACCGGGTCACTGGGACCGGCATCACCGGGGAGGGTCGAGACCTCGTTCTTGGGGGAGCCATGGAGATTCGTCACGATTCCCCACGGTCGGCGCCAACTGTCGTGGTATTATGAATACCTCAGCAGGTTTTGTGGAAGATCCTAGCGAAGAAAGGACGACGCGAGCTGACCGCGTTACCGGTCCTCTCCCATCGGGCAAACACAACGAGTGACACAAAGATTTATACAGGTTCGGGCCTCAGTGGAGGCCCTAGTCCTGTCGGCGTGCTCCCAACCGAAGTTGGCTAGGAGAGCTCTCTCGGGGGAGAGATGGCTTCGGAGCACACCTGTTTGGTTGTCTATTAGAGTAAAAATGAATTGTCCCCCCACATGAGGTGTTACAAGGGCTTATATAGGCCCAAAAGAAGCAAAAAGACTAAACTACCCCACTCGCCACCGTTGGATTGAGGGGCAGCGACGTCCTTCTTCCGGTCAGGAGCCTTGGATGCTTGACAGGTGTCCGCCATTTCCCGAGGCGCTTCCCGCGTGATCCTCATGTGACCCGGGACCGGGGACCCTTGTCTTCGGAAGAACGGGGACGCCCGGGACAAGCCACCGAGGGGCCTTGTCCCCGGACAAATGACGGCGCCCGGGACAAGCCGTCGGGGGGCCTTGTCGCCGGGCTAATGGCGGCGCCCAGGACAAGCCGCCGGGGGCCTTGTCCCCAGGCAAATGGGCCCCCAGGCAAATGGCGGCGCCTGGGACAAGCCGCCGGGGGGCCTTGTTCCCGGGCAAATGGGCCCCCGAGCAAATGACGGCGCACGGGCGCCTTGTCCCTGGGCAAATGGGGGGCCTTGTCCCCGGGCAAATTGGACGGCCTCTTACCTGGACTTGACCCCGTGGAGATTTCCCCCAACAATTTTATTTCACATTCGGGGGTTTTGGTACAGATAAAGATATGCGAAATTTTTAAAATTTATTAAAGAAGTAATCCCTTATGATTGTAGGAGAAACTTATGTTGTTTACACTGATCGCAATGCAATTCTGTGATCGCTGTACTATGGGTGATCGCAATGCAATTCTACGATCGCCGTACCATTGCGATGATGTTCTGTGGTTGCAATTGGTTTTGATCACAGTAGATGGTCTCAATGCTATTCTGAGACTGAAGAACTATCCTGAGATGATCTCGGATAGAAACTTACCTATGTATGATTGGTCACAAGAGCCATTTTTTGTAACTATTTTTCACACAGAGAAGGTAAAGAACCATAATTGGGGATTATATGTTTTACATAATCTTTTTAAGGAGTCAATTATATAAGGAAAAGAAATTCTTTATTTCTGGCAATCTTTACATACAGAAGGGATATAGGCGACCAAAGCATCGACCTGATCCGATAGCCACTTACAATGTTCTCCAAGGGACGTATTGGTGTCAGTAGGATTTACACTGGCTGCCCCAGGAGAACTGGCTATAGCCCTAAGCCTATCTACGTCATCCCGAAGCAAAGGTGTGCAACTGTTCCTTATTGTATCAGAGATTTCTCTTTGCTGCCGAGCGTAGTCTCTGTCAGAATTTGCGCGCCTCTTCGCAGGAGTTGTAACAACATTCTACCAGATGCAAAATGACGGAAGACATTTCCTCAGTCTTCTTTTCCAGAGCCTCTTTTTCTTTTTGGAGAGTTCTACACAATGCTACTCTCTCATCAAGAAGAGCCTAGATCTCATCAGGCTGATTGCTGGGGGCTCCAGGGGCCTTCACCTTCGGTGTATTCATGGTTAGTTCATAGAACATGTAACCAACATGGAGGGCGAAGATAGCTATTACCTAAGAAGCTGAATAAAAAGCCAAGCTTTGGGGATGATTTGGACGCGGAAGTGTAAGACTTTCCCCAGAAAGTTGATCACCCAACAAAAGCTGAGGACCGCCTAGTCGCAGGGGTGTGAGACTTCCTCAGGAAGTGGGATGGTTTGAAGGATTGTTGTGGATCTCCAAAGGTGGAGATGAAGATGCAACTGGATGAGTTCCAAGGGGCAATATGGCAACACAGGTACCAGCACCCTTTAGAATCTTCGATGCAGCTCCACTGGAGGATCCTTCATCATCTCTGGATCTCTTCTTTGGAGAGACCATTTCCTCAATCACCTGTGAAGTCTAAAATGAATTGCTTAGAAAAATCTTTGACTCAGAAAATCATAAGATGTTTTAGAAGAAGTTTACCTTCTGGATATCTTGTGTTTTTCTATTTCTTCCTCATCACTCTCAATCTCAATAACTGTCTTGGGATCTTGGTTCGCCATCAAGGTGAGAGTAAAGGAGGAAATGCGAGATAGGGAGTTAGAAGTAGATTTTCGAAAGGACTTAGCTAAAAATTTGTAACTCTTTAGAACTGAGAGGCTATGCTATTTATAGAGCTCGGAGGTGACGGTTCGTTCCTACGAATGTCTTGAGTTCTCAAAACACACTTGCAGTTGTTGTCTTGATTACACAAGTAAATAAATTCATTATTACCTACCGAGAAAAACTAAAAGGTTTTCCTCGGGAGATAAACCGCCATGCGGCGCACAGTAGTACAGTTGAAGAAGCTGAAGCGTCGGGTTATAAATTTGACGCAGGATTAAAATTTGAAGTAAATCAGTCTTTTCATTTTCATCAAATTTGGGGTCTAGCTGACAAGGATTATCACCCGAGCTAGTTTGAGTAACACATATCGAGTTCAAGTCAGGTTCGAATATGATATGTGTCTATAATAACCACTATAGTCACTGATGGGCACATAGTTAGTTTATGATCGCAGCCCTTGCACGATCATGAGACCGCAGACAGTGTGCGGTCAGAGAGTCGCTGACTATATGCAACCAAGGTAGCCTGTGGGGTGTTCAAAACTCTACTGGACACGCTCTCAGGCACAAAGCAACTTCTCTCACGTGTGAAGACAACCGCCAGAAGGTTGACATGTGTGGTTATCCATGATTGCATGTTCTTAACTAGTGAAGGAGATGAGTGTGGTTATATGAACTGCACCAGAACAACTGTCCCAAACCGTTTCACATTTGACGTCCTTTTATTTAGTATAAAAGGATGGTCGATGCATGATGTAAAGGGCAGTTAACAACGAGTCAACAAAGCTTGAAGACTTAAGCATAGTTAGATAGACAATAATATAGAAGGGATCTTCGCCTGTGATTATCTCTTCCTCCCTCTAGTAAACACTTTTTTCCTACATAATGAAATCATAACAGGACGTAGGGCTATTACTCCCACCATCGAGGGCACGAACCTGTATAAATTCATTTGTGTCCCTGTAGACATTACTTATCTTACCTTCTCGGAGGAGCACCGTGAAAGGGCTCACAACTCATAAATATACGTAAGATCGACTGAGGACCCCGAGTCCAAATCGTCGACAGCATGTGTGTATGTGCCGTCGCTGGAGCAACCTTGTCGCCTCCGCTTCTATGTGACATGAAAACGTACCAACCACTTGCCTAGTTTGGGACAGGCACAACTTAGTAGCTTTCTTGGTATTAGCAGTTACCTGCATGGTATGTCGGTCCGCTTTCTCTTATGGAAACTGGTGGGCCGCAGATGGCCGTGAGTGGTGTGAGATCAGAAAATAATGAGAGGATAAGGAGTAAAGAAGGAAGTCACCGTAAGCCTGGATTGAGTCGTGCACGGCTGCAACCATGGGTCACATGTCTTGCGAGTACATAGGCCAAGGCTAGGAAGAAAGGCAGTGGGGAGGACCAACAACGGTATTTTAGACTTAATTGTCTATTTACCGGGCAGGGATATCGTTAATACTAGACTGCAAAATCATTGTGTGATCTCGGTCTTGTCAAATGTGTAAAAGTCATATGGAGCTGTACCGACTTGAAAGCCGAGTGAAGTAGTGTATTTAAAAAGAGGTACACCTTTGCAAAGTGTAAAAGAAGTATCGGATACTTTGTACTCCCAGGTCATGGAGTCTTATCGTAGTGGATCTTTATCCATGTGGTTCAGCACAAGTAATATTTGGAATGTTTTCATGATGTGGGTTAATAAAGTGATGACTCAAGGGAGACCATCACACATAACGATTTCTAAAGTATAACTCACTATTTTTACTTCAACTTTCATTAGCATCATCCTTGACGTTATGGTACTGTAATATTGGTCCTCATGACTTTGTACTTGTTTTAATTATCTGCTTTACTTTTTAAAGTAAATCCTGTTGTTGTGAGCTTGTGATGTACTTTTCTGAGTGCAACTCACCTGGGCGTTTGCCACCGGATTCCTCAAATGAAGGTCCCACACAAACCCTAAGGATGCCGAGGTCATGCAGCGAATTGCAAGTTGGCTAACCTCATAAACTGTGTGTGCACAACTGTATGTATGTATTTGTATCACAATGTAGCTTTAAATGTAACAAATATTAGTCGAGAAGGAGACAATGTAGGGATTGTTTACCCCGTAGAGGGAGAACGACATCCTCACCTGGGCTCTAGAAAATAAGGAGCATCCCAGACAGACGCGGACCGTGGGAATCATTGTGCCGTAGAAGGCCGACTTCGATGGTCCGGCTCTACTATGGAAGAAGGCCCGCTCCTGGAAGGAGAAGGAATCGGAGCTGACCCAGAAGATATGGGCAGAGCTACGAGCAGAGGTCGAGGCCATGTTTGCTGCGATGTGGGAAGAGTTAGGACAGCTGATACAAATCATGTTGCCCAATGCTGTAGATCCAGCTCCTGAGGGCGACGGTACCCCGCAGGGTCGGCCAAGCAGTTGCTCTTCGAAGGTCCTCACGGATCCTATGGATTTGCTTGAGGTATTGCAAGCCTTGAGCTATGCACTTAAGTTGATGCCACTCCAGTTCCGTTAGACTTGTTTCGCTAACCTATTTTAATTGTTACAAATTTGTAGAAGCTGGAGAGCTGCAGCGTAGTGACTTACCTAGGCGAACGGCACATAGTGGTTGTCCACGGGTTCGTATATCCGTCTGGGGAGGATGTCTGGATCCACTGTGTACCTCTGCAGTTGGGGTTCGCAAAGGTACAAGTGGACATGGCCCTCCCAGTCTACATCGTTTTTCTGTTGCCAGTCCCAAGAGAGGAAATGCGGACACTTGTTGAGGCAGTGGGCTCCTACATACAGTGGCCCAAGAAGTGTGTTATAATATAGCAGGTAAATCCTATCCATTTTAGTTTACAACATACTTAATACACTCAACTTGCAAAATCTAACATACGTGTTCATAAATTGAAGTGGCCTGCCGGCATACTACCTGAGGACCCCACCCCCAGCGTAGGGCATGAGGGATCTCCTCTGGCCCTAAACCCTCAAAGGACGACCTCGACCCAAGCCAGAGGATCCACGCCTCACAGGAAAGCCCCTACGCCTGGAAAGAAAGCCGTTAGCACCCTGCCCTTGCCTTCGAAGGTACACACTCACTCCCCGACAACAGGCAAGGGCAAAGGCAAAGGGCCAAAGGGACAGCAGGATAGGTTCAAGAACGGGTTCCCACTCGTGGCGGAAGAAATTTTGTGTAAATTGAATCACACAACTAGATACTTCCACGAGTGGTACCTACACCGGGCCCGGTGCAACTTGAACTTCCTAGTTCCCTACAGGCCTGGACAATTCCACTATGAGCCCGAGAGCATATTCGTGGAGCACAAGCATCTGTTCGACCTCTTTAACTAGCGGGAACTTGATATGTCCATCATACGGACTGGTGTCCTGTGAGTTTCCTGATCCAATATATTGTTGTAGTTCATTAAGTAAATGTAGTACCTTTCTGTGCAATACTAATGTCGTCCTTTGCATGCAGGTGCATGTGTAGGCTGGCATCGACAAGGGCGTCTGACATGGTGGGTTTCCTCAACCCAGCGAAAATAAGCGTCATGATGCTAGAGCAAGATGTAGCACACGCCGAGTAGTACATATCAAGGGCATTGCTGGCGCAGCAGGACCAGGAGTTCATTCTAGTGCCGTACCACCAAAGGTTAGTGCATTTCCTTGTAATTTAACTCATTCTTGTATGTTACACTTGAGATATATACTTTAAGTGGTTCTCTTTTATGTACAATGTGGCGGCCACTGGATCCTCCTCGTGATTTTTCTGTGGAGGAATGAGGTGTACTACATCGATTCGATGCGCGATAGGTTACCAAAGGAATACGTGATCAAGGGGACTATGGACGTGTAAGTAACATATTCGATTTAAATTTTGACATCACTAGCTAATGATAACATATTAACCAGAAATGCTAACTTAAATGCAGGGCTTTCAAACATTATGCGCCCACTGGAGGGAGGCATGATGCATCGAAGGGCTCCCGACTTTCTTGGAAAGAATATGAGGTAATTAGTAAGAATCAAACTACTCACGAGTCTTTTAGTTTATGCTTAATTATTTTACGGAAAGAATAGCAAACATGTCTTCACATATACAATTATCTGAGTGCCATCAGTAGCCAGAATCATGGGAATGTGGGTTTTATGTGCTACAGTATATGTTTGACCTAGTCAGGACAAACTTTGCCCAATTCCCTTAGGTAAGCATTTTAACTAACTCAAATTTGAAAATTGGATATGACGTTCAAAACTAGGAAGTTAATTACTGACTATTCACACATGCATGCAAAGCGCCATGTCCAAAGACAAATACGAGAATGCCAAGATTAGAGAGCTGCGACAAATTTGGGCTCTATATGTGATGGACAAAGTGGCGGCAACCATCCACCATGACTGGATTAGCTCACTTGTTGTAATTTCCATTTTTTTTCTTTTCATCTACTCTCTGTGAATTGGTGTTTTTTGTATTTGTAATTTCTAACAGTTCCCTAATATTGACTGTTAGAAGATGGTAAGATGTTCTAATGGTATAGTACAAATGACCTTTAGAATATAGTGTAATGTTCTAAGAGATAGTACTAGTTAACTGTTAGACTATGGGTAGGCTTTTCTAATTGTTCTTTCAGAAAAATTGTCAGAATATTACAAGATATTCTAACGGTTCGGTACCGTTAGAGTAATGCTAGTCTTGTTCTATCATGCCGATCACTAGCGGTATGAAAACCATTAGTAAAGGTTTGTTTTGAACCATTAGAAGAAAGCATTTCTGTACTAGTGGTATCTCCTCAAACAATTTCAGTTTACGACCTGTCATTAATAAAGAAAAGCTCAATGGAACAAATTTTTATTGATTGGTATAGAAACTTGAGAATTGTTCTCAAATAAGAGGAAAAAGACTATGTTCTAGAGACTCTTATACCTGATGAACAAGCCGCTAGTGCTCCATGTGCTCAAAAGGATGCTTACAAAAATCATACCGATGATACACTTGATGCCAGCTGTGTAATGTTGTCACCATGAACTCTAAGGTTCAGAAGCAATATGAGAACATGACAGCCTATGGCATGGCCGTGTCTCTTAGAAACTTATTCGAGGAGTAGGACAGGGTAGAAAGATATGAAACCACCAAGAAATTGCATGATTGCAAGTTGGCAGAAGGGAGCTCGGTAAGTCCTCATGTGATCAAGATGATTAGTTACATTGAGAATTTGGAAAAACTTGGTTTTCCCCTTAGCCAAGAGTTGGCTACTAATATTATTCTCCAATCGCTCCCTCCGAGCTATGACCAGTTTGTCATGAACTATAACATCAATAATCTGGAGAAATCATTGACCAAATTGCATGGGATGCTTAAAACAGTGGAACCGAACGTTAACAAAATTGTAAATAATGTAATGATGGTTCAAAAAGGAAAAAGCTTTAAGAAGAAGGGCAAGGGCAAGGCTAAGGGAAAAGGCAAAGCTCTAGAAAGGTTCTCTAGAGCTAAGCCTATTTTCAAAGGAAAGTCAAAGCTAGGTGCCACTCTTACTATTGAATGCTTCTATTGCAAGGAATCTGGCCATTGAAAGAGGAATTGCTAAAAGTATCTGGAAGATTTAAAGAAAAAGAAGGAAAGTGAGACTCCTTCAGGTATATATGTTATAGAAGTTCATTTAGCTACTTCTCCTTCCTACTCTTGGGTATTTGATACCAAATCAGCTGCTCATATCTACACTTGGATGCAGGGGTTTAAAAGGACTACAAATTTGGTTGAGGGCGAGGTACAACTTCGTTGTTGGGAATGGAGCAAGAGTTGTAGCCTTAGCTGATCTGGGAGGATCTTCAGGTCGAGTCGCATACGGCTTCGCGACCATAACTGAGCTCGGAAAGGTTTCGCGACCATGGGTTGGTTCGCAACCTTGAAAAAGAATTCGTTCTCTATTTGGAATTGTAATTCAATCTGAATAGATATAACTAAACTTATCTGTTTAGGGTTAGTTAGTTATATGAGTCTAATACGTTTAGGCTATTGAGTATGATACATACTCATACGATTGGACTATAAATACCTTGTAATAGGTCTAGTTTAGATCATCGAATATTATTACAGGCTTGGATCATATATTCAGCTCATAGTTCTTTCAATGTAGGCAAGTGTGTCTAACGTTCAACATGTAAAGCCCTCTTTGAAATAAAGAGTTGTGCAATTACTTTGAGCTGTGTTTTTTGTCAATCTTTGGGTTTCGGTACTTCCGAGTAAGATGCTTTTTTTCGCATATTAGTAATTGGGCGAGCCTAGTGTGAAAACCAAGGCTAGGTCTCAAATGGATCAAGTTGGTATCAGAGGAACTTTCCTATCGTGTGAATGGTGAAGACTCGCCAGGGTTACAAAACCTCTGGCAAAACTCCAGGCGATCAATTGACGGTAGCTACAACCACGTCTCCGACAATGTCTGACGATACCTCCATTCAAGCCAATCTAGCGGAACAAGTGGCTAAGCTCTCCACCGACATGGAAACTGTGCTTGCTTGGATTAAGCAGCAGGCCATGATTGTACCTCCTGAAGCAGGGAAGGTTATGGGCGTGAATACTGGAGAAGACTTGCGCAGGGCAGACGAAGATGAAGATGAAGGCGACTATAAGACCGACGACCTCGCCAACAGCACCTTAGCTGTCGGATCTTTTAAGGTTGACGCTAAGATTGATATACCCATATATGATGGGGTGATCGATGCCGAGAAATTGGATTCTTGGATTAACCAGTTTGAGACCTACTTTGACTTGAAAGGGTTCAGTAGCGCTCAAAAGGTGAAGTTCGCACCTTTGAAGATGAAGGACAACGCCCAGACTTGGTGGAAGGCCCTTGTCGCCAGTGGTTAAGCTGACGACCTTGCGTGGGGTCAATTTAAATGACTTCTGCAACAAGAATTCTATCTGATGGGTTACCTTGAGGAGAGATGGGAACGTTATCACAGATTGTACCAACGGCGCGACCAGACCATCCAAGACTATACTACGGAGTTCCGGAGACAAGCAATGGTCATCGACACATCACTATCCGATCCTCAGGTATTTTAGCAATACACATCTGGACTTCAAAAATCGATCAGTACCGAGCTAAGTCTGTTTGGTGTCCACAACATCGCAACCGCGAGCACAACTGCTATGGCGATCGAGAAGAAGAACAAATCCCGCAGTGACAAAGGCATGAAGGACAATGCGACCTCAAAAAAAAAAATGAGTCCGACGAAAAACGCTTCGAAGCCGGGCACGGGTACTTTTTGTGATCATTGTCAAGTCGCGGGACACACCAAAGATAAATGCTACAAGCTTCATCCTGAACTTCGATGAAAGAAAAATGGATCAAGGAAAAGAACAGCTACGGCTACTGTGACTTCACCCGACGAAGAAGTTGTTTGAGTGAATTCGGTTGATGAGGCAGATACGACCTTGTCTTTGATGGCAATGCCGAAGGAGAAGGGTACGTGTAACATCCCAGTTTTTGGCTATCTTTTCTGCTCACGAGTTAGCATATCTTCTTTGAAATCCCTGATGTCTCAATCCTATTTTGATCTCTTATCTTAGAATCATGATCTTAGGTATGCCACTACCTTAACCTAAAAAGTTGGCAGCTAAACTTCATCTCCCAGATCATTTTCACATTTCAGTCCAAAAGTATTTCAGTTTAGTCCTTTTTAGAATTTTCAAAAAGCCCAAAAAGGCTAAAAGTTTCAGATCATCTCCAAATTCAAATTTGATCAAATGGTTGTCCCCCTTTTACTTTCCTGAACGTTTTTCCCTTCGGGAAGAACTCAAAAATCTCAACCGAAACCCTAGTTTCAGCCCCGACAAAAATGTCGAACCCTAATTACCCAATTTTACCATGTTTTCAATTTTTTTCGAAATCCTCAGATCTTATCAGATTTTGCCATTTTCCCCACTGGATGAGTCCAAGTATTTTGGTAATACTCATCTGCAAAATCAGATTGCAAATCTGCCCTTCAGAATCCAAAATTTGCAATCAGGTCCTAAATTCCGAGAAGAACCTTCGCAATTCAGCCCAAACCCTCACAAATTAGCCCTTTCCTCGCAAACAAGTCCTGGCTTCTTTTGTTCGACCACGACCAGAGCCCGCGCGCACGACCACGACCTAAGGACGTTCGACCGTGGTTGCTGCCACTGTTCGCTGTGAACCACCGTAGCCTTCACCGCCGGCCAGATTCGGCGCCGCCAACGGCCGAATCCTACGTGTGCCGCACGTGCTCACGTCGCGCCAAGAAGCTCCACCGTGGCGATGACCGGAGACCGCAGCTTCACCATTCACGCGCTCGTGGCTGCCATTGATAGAGCTTTACTGCCACATGGCTGCCATGCCGAGACTCGCCATCCCGTCGTTCTGCCGAATCCAGATTTTGCGCAATACTTCGTCTCTGGCAGAGCTCCCGCCGTGTCCCAATGCGCCTCACTGACCGCTCTGGCGCCAGAGAGCATCTCCCCGTCGATTTGTTGCCGCTCCCGAGGACTCATCCCCACGGCTATATAAAGCCCCCTCTCGCTAGTGCTTCATTGCACACCCACACTTCACCAGCAACCCGAGACTTAGCTCTAGAGCTTGCCGTTGCCATGCCTTCGTCTTCTTTCCCGACGAGCCGCTTCTGGAGCTCACGGTGCCAGCCTCAACCATTGCTTCTCACTCCAAACCAAGGCCACCAGTAAGCTCCCCTCATTCCCGTATACGTCTCATAGCATTTAATTGAACTCCGACGAGACCTAGCACCGGCGATCACCGAGATTGCCTGTTGCCCTGTTCCCCTAATGCCGAGTGATTCAAGCCAAATTGATCCTCGTGCTAGTAGAGAAAAGTGATCAGTGAGCTCAGAGGAGTAAGCCTGCAAGATTGGAATAATCAATTTTGCCCCGAGCATCGAATCCCCAAATTCGAGCTTCGGCAGTTCGCCGGAGAACGCCGCCGTGCTTCTCCAGCAATTCCCTGGCAAAATTGAGCACACCAGTAGCTTTGTGTTATCCCCTAGATGCTTCCCGAGTGTGGAATTGAGTTCAAACGCCCTAGATCAAAAATGCCCAAATCGGTGCCTTCGTCTTCGGCTCCGATCACCGGAGTTTGTCTTCCGACCAAACCAGCTGATGCAACCTTGTCATTTAGCTAGGCCTCAACCCCCTGAGTGTTTTACTCCACTGGCTCGAACCCTAAATCGGCCTAGATCAAAAGTTATGATCGTGCCAAGTTTTGTCCAGAACCATGTCTGTGCCATGTCGCCACCGTGGTTCATTGACGCCGTTCATTGCCGTCCGGCCACTTTCTGCCCTTGAGCCTGTTAAGTGATTTGTTCCTGTCATCAAGGCCTAACCCCCAGACAAAGTTGTGCATCAATCGGTGCCCTAGGTCAAAAGTTATGCAATTCCCTAGTTTCTGGCCATGTCTAGCACTATGTCAGTGCATGTCCACCAGTGGCATTGGATGATTTGGACCTGTTACATTTGAGCTATTGAAATGCCACTTTGTCCACTAAGCCTTCTGAGCCATGTTCTATGATATTCCCTACTGTCACATCTCCAGAAAACAGACCTAGAACCAATTTAGGGCTATGTCAAGCCATGAGCCGAATGTCAGCCCTTCGACATTCAAGTCCTTTTGAGCCCATCTCTTCGATCAATATCAAGTGACCTTGTCCAAACCCTTTCCCCTGCATGCACGATATATTTACGTATTATTTTCTAGTACTTGTATGCTTATATAGTGTGTATGTGTTGTTTGTGTCCGCCGTGGAACCAGAAATTGAAGGTGTAGAAGAGAACTTCGAGGATTCATCTGAGCAGCTAGACCCATCACTGCAAGGAAAGTCTCAAACCCTTGATCATGTCTAGCCTAATATTTTGAAATGAAGTATGTTAACTGTTTTCAAGTATATGCATGCCTTAGATTCAAATAAGAGTTATGTTTCAATGAAATGATTAGATATGACCTAAATAACTGTAAAGCCCCTTTTGACATTGAATATCCGTGCACCCTTGTCACCCTAGAATATCATGCTTAGGCCATACTATGCTCAAGATTATATGTTAAATGTTGAATGGTCACATATGAGAAAAGCATATTCAAAACCCTTTTTATGAAAGAAAATGTGATTGGAATTGATAGTGAGGATGGTTTGATTGGATGGTGCTGTGTGCACACTGGAAATGTGAAAGACTCCTCACTAAAGATTCATAAGGACTAGAATCTTGTGTTGTGCTTCTATGCGGCATGAAAAACATACCAACCACTTGCCCGGTTATGGGACGGGCGCAACTTAGTAGCTTTCTTTAGTATTAGCTTTTCCCTGCAATGGTTGTCGATCCGGTTTCTTGCCAGAACTGGTGGGCCGCTGAGGGCCATGTGTGATGTGAGTTCAGAAAAATCATGAGAGGAAAAGGTGGAAAGAAGGAAGACGCCCTATGCCAGATTAAGTCGTGTGCGGCTGTAATCAAGAGAGGCTATGTGTCTTGCGAGAACATAGACTCAGGCTAGGAAGTAAGGCAGTGGGGAGGACCCACAACGGTACTTGAGACTTAACTGTCTATTTACCGGGCAGAGAATTGTTAATGCTAGGACTGTAAACTGTTGTGTCATCTCGGCCTTGTCACATGTGTAAAAGTCGCATGGAGAGGTACCGACTTGAAAGCCGAATGATCGGTGGATTAAGGTGGTACACCTTTGCAAAGTTTAAAAAGTATCGGATACTCTGAGCTCCCAGGTTATGGAGTCTACATGTTGTGGATTCTATTCACATCGATGCAGCACAAGTAGCTTTTGGAAAGTTTTTCACAAAATCTGAATAAAGTGGTGACTCATGGAAGATCGCCACACAGAACATTTTCTGAAAATCTAGCTTAGGGTTTTAAAAGCACCGCTTTCGAAAATAAAGATCTTTTCTTCAAAACTAAGTGCGAAAATCTATTCTAGATATATGTAAAAAGCCAAAGAGCCATTCTTTGAGAATTCCCCCGCCCCCCTCATCTATATATGCTGCATTCTTATTTGGGACTTGTTGAGCACCATGTGGACAATGTGCTCACCCTTGCTTTTACAAACAAATTTAGAAGAAGGATTCATCGACCCTGAATCTTACGGTCTTGAACCCACTGTGGAACAAGAAGAAGAAACTGAAGACCCAGCTTGTTAGAGGGTTACGTACCAAAGTGGAGTCCGATGTGGAGAAGGCCCGTACAACACCGCTGCTGCTGAAGAAGAAGACTGATGAAGTCCTTTTGCTTATTATTACTGTTTCATTTGTGCCGACCTTTGTGTCGAAAACTCCTTAATTTTGTATCAACACTATGTGCGTCATTTTGGCGCTAAGTTATTGTAATGTTGGTCCCTGTGATCAGCACATGTTTTTAATTACTCGCATTTTTATATAATGCATCTTGTTGTTGTGAGCTACAATGTGCCATTTCTGAGTGCAACCCACCTGGGCGGATGCCACCGGATTCCTCAAATGAGGGTCCCACAGTTCGGATCCACCGAATGACAATCACCCAACGGAGGACTTGTTCACCATCAACATCCAGGTGAAGCATGAAGTGGTCGCAGCGATATTCGATCCCGAAAGTCAAAAGAATCTAGTCTCCGCTGGAGTGGTTCGGTGACTTGGTTTGAAGAAAACCATACACCCGCGACCATATGCGTTGGTTTGGTTTACATCCGATGTGAACCAATAGATTACGAGTCAGTGTGTGTTGAAGTTTGCAATCTCTGCAAGGTATATTGATGAGGCGCCATGCGATGTTGTCCCTATCCATATCTGTCATGTGATCTTTGGGAGTCCATATTTGTATGATCGAGATGCTCACTTCCATCGGTGTGCGCAAGAGTATGACCTCACCAAAGACAGAGTTAAGTTCGTGATCAGTAGAGACATCCACGTCAACACTTCAAACTTGATTACCATAAATCAAGCCAAACGAATTGTCAACGCATGTCACAAGTACGTGCTTGTCATGATTCGACCCATTGGTTAAGGTGAGGGTACTCAACTAGCATTGTCGTTGGCATGCCGAGAGAATTCTGGTCATTTATCAAGACTGCTGGAGAAATATAGTAATATGTTCGAGAGTCCCAGAGTCGTCCACCAAAATGTCCAGTCAAGCATGAAATTCAGCTCGTGTCCGATGCGACACTTCCCAATCTGAGCATGTATCGCAACTCGGTATTGGAGAATGAAGAAATTAGGAGACAACTTGGTGAGTTGCTGAACGATGGTGTCATTCTGCTAAGTAGTTCACCTTGTGGATCTCTTGTGGTACGTGTTAGTGCCAAAGAAAGATGGAACTTGGCGTATGTGCATTGACTATCGAGCACTGAACAAGACCACCATCAAGAACCGGTACCCCGTTCCTTGTATTGACGACCTGCTAGACCAATTGAAGCATGTTGTTGTCTTTCCCAAATTGGATCTTAAGTCAGGATATCATCAAGTCAGCATCTGGTAGGAGGATACATGGAAGACCGCGTTTAAAACACGACAAGGTCTATTCAAATGGCTGGTCATGCCGTTTGGTCTCTACAACGCCCCGGCAACTTTCATGAGTCTTATGAATGACGTATTGAGACAGTTCATCAACGACTTTGTGATCGTTTACCTCGACGACATACTGGCTTATAGTCGTTTGTGGGATGAGCATCTCATTCATGTCGAAAAGGTATTCCAACAGCTGTGGCAACATCGACTGCGCCTCAATCGTAAGAAGTGTGAGTTCGGCCAGCAAACTCTACTTTACCTAGGATTCACGGTCGACAATGGTACGTTGCAAATCGACCACGATAAGGTAAAAGTGATTCGTGAGTGGCTGCAACCGCGAACGATTACGGACGTACGCAGTTTTTTGGGAGCATGCCAATACCTTCGGAAGTTCATCCGACACTTCTCGATTGTGGCTTCTCCATTGCATGCATTAACTACGATCGATCAGAAGTTCGAGTGGACAGGGAAACATGAGGACACGTTTCTTTTGCTGAAGAGGAAGATCAGCGAGGCGCATTTGTTAGCTTTGCCGAATCTACGGAAACCATTCGAGCTAGAAACCGATGCCTCAGGTTATGCGATGGGCGCAATATTCATGCAAGAAGGTCGACCAGTGTCATATCACTCTGAGTTACTCCAGGGAGCTCAAAAGAACTACCCAACGTACGATAAGGAGTTGTGCGCACTATATCAGGCCGTGAAACATCAGCGGTGTTACCTCTTGGGTAAAGAGACTGTTGTCCACACTGACCATCAACCATTGTAATATTTGCAAACTTAGCACATGAAGTGGATGTCGTATCTACAGTAGTTTAATCTGGTGATTAAGTACAAGAAGGGTGAACACAAAAAATTGGCGGACATGTTGTCGCGACCACCAGTTACAACCCTCTGTTTATCAGTGTTCATGTCGATCGAGCCCTCATGTCATGATAACTATGCCACTATGTACAGTGAAGACCCTGATTTTCAAACAGCACTGACTGAGCTCGAAACAGGGAAACCTACAGAGTTCGTTCGTCAAGAACGACTCTTGTACAAGGGGAATTTACTTTGCATACCTCGTGAAGCACATCGAATTCAATGGTTGTGAGAAGCGCACACATTGAAGGTAGTTGCTCACTTTGGGGTTACAAAGACGCTGCAAAAGCTTCACTGATATGTGTTGTGGCCGCGTATGCAGCAGGATTTGGCTAGTTTTGTTCGAGGTTGTGGTCTCTGCAGCATCTCGAAACCGACAAACCGAAAATTAGGTTTGTACACTCCTTTGCCAGTTCCCTCGCAACCATGGGAGGATTGCCTAAGACTCGATGTGGCAACGACTATCTATTCGTGGTCATTGATCGGTTCTCCAAAATGATTATTCTTATACCTTGCCGAAAGACTATTACGGGACAAGAAGCATCTCGGGTATTCTTTCAATACGTTTGGACACACTTCGGACTACCGACTTTTATTGTGTCTGATCGTGATACCCGGTTCCTTAGTCACTTTTGGCGACCGCTCTAGACCATGATGGACACCAAGCTAAAGAGGATTACTGCCTTTCATCCGCAAACTGATGGTCAAACCGAGGTGGTAAATTGCACAGTCGTTCATCTCTTGAGAGGATATAACTTGAAGCACCCGAAGACCTGGGATGAAAGCATACCGTAGCTGCAGTTTGCTTTTAATCTAGCAGTGCATGGTTCGACTGGAAAGTCACCGTTTTAGGTATGTTTAGGATTTCTACCAAAGAATCCATTCGACATGGAGTTTGTGATCCCTACCTCAGCGCAGAACACCAAGGAAGCATCTGATCAGGATCGAGCACAAAAGTTTCTAGAAGGTATTCAACGACTCCACCGAGAAGTTGAACACAACTTGCTGCGAGCTCAACTCAAGTACAAGGTGCGACATGATCGGCACCGAGTTGATGCTCAATTCGAAGAAGGTGATATGGTATGGTTACATCTGAGTAAGGAGAGACTTAAAGGTGAAGGTAAGAAACTCAAACCCATTCGTTATGGTCCTTTTCGGATTTTGTAGAAAGTGGGTAATAATCCTTGCAGCTCAAGTTACCTTCATACATGGATATTTACTCGGTTGTCAATGTCGAGCATCTCAAACTCTTCGAGCCTTCAATGTTGGATGATGAGCTAGATATGATAGTACCATCGGTTGAAGATTTTTTCTATCAACGAGACAGACCTCTAGGCGAAGATGTGATTCTGGAGAAAAAGGTGACTACCAGCCGCAGTGGCACAAAGGAGACTTTTTGAATTGGTCGAAAAGGTCAACGAGTACGTGCAGCAAAGTGGTACACCAGAGAACATGGAAAAGCCTAATTTCCACATCTCCAGTTTGATCAAGAGGTCGCAACAGGGTTGGCTACTTCTCAACAAGGGAGTCATAATCCGGGAGGATCTTCAGGTCGAATCGCATAAGGCTTCACAACCATAATCAAGTTCGGAAAGGTTTCATGACCATGGGTTAGTTCGCGACCTTGAAAAGGAATTCGTTCTTTGTTTGGAATTGTAATTCGATCCAAATAGATATAACTAAACTTATCTGTTTAGGGTTAGTTAGTTATATGAGTCTAATACATTTAGGTTATTGAGTCTGATACGTACTCATATGATTGGACTATAAATACCTTGTAATAGGTCTAGTTTAGATCATCGAATATTGTTACAGCCTTGGATCATATATCTAGCTGATAGTTCTTTCAACGTAGGCAAGTGTGCCAAACATTCGACATGTAAAGCCCTCTTTGAAATAAAGAGTTGTGCAATTATTTTGAGCTGTGTTTTCGGTCAGCCTTTGGGTTTCGGTACTTCCGAGTAAGATCCTGTTTTTCTCCACATATTAGTATTTGGGCGAGCCTAATGCGAAAACCAAGGCTAGGTCTCAAACGGATCATTAGCTGTTGGAACTTTTATATTAGCTTTATCTTCAGGATTAGTTTTAGAACTTACTAACTGTTATTATGTTCCCGCCATAAGCAAAAACATTGTATCCGTGTCGTGTTTGGACACGCTGGGTTATGAATTTAGAATAAAGAACAATTGTTGTTCCTTTTAGTTAAATGATATGTTTTATGGCAATGCCTCATTGGAGAATGGGCTTTATCAACTAAATCATTCGTTACATGTCTATAAGATATGTACTAAGAGGCTTAGGCCCAAGGATTTGATTCCCATGTTTATCTGGCATTGTCTTTTAGGCCATATAAATAAGAAACACATCATGGAACTCCTGAAAGATTGTCTTCTAGACTCATTTGATTTTCAATCATTTGATGTATGTGAATCTTGTTTACTTGGTAAAATGACAAAAGCACCTTTCACAGGTGAAAGTGAAAGGGCAAGTGACTTATTGGCTCTTGTTCATACCGATGGATGTGGACCATTAATTTCAACAGCTAGAGGTGGTTTTTAGTACTTCATAACTTTTACCGATGACTTTAGTAGATATGGATATGTCTACTTAATGAGGCATAAATCTAAAACATTTGATAAATTCAAGGAATTTAAGAATGAAGTATAGAATCAACCTGCCAAGACAATCAAAACCCTACGATATGATCGTGGAGGGAAGTATTTGAGCCAAAAATTTGGTGATCATCTAAAACAACACGGAATTGTTTGATCAATGATGAGCAACGGAACATGTGTTAGAACAACAGAATGGTGTGTTAGAACAACGGAATGGAATGGTGTGTTAGAACAACAAAACATGACCATGTTGGACATGGTTCGATCAATGATGAGCCAAACTGATCTTCCATTGTCCTTTTGGGGATATGCTTTAGAAACAGCTGCGTTCAAATTAAATAGGGCTCCATCAAAAGCCATAGAAAAGACACCATTTGAGATATGGAATGGAAGGCGTCCCGGGTTGTCTTTTCTTAAGATTTGGGGTTGTGAGGCTTATGTAAAATATTTAATGTCTAATAAGCTCAAACCCAAATCGGATAAATGCTTCTTTGTGGGATATCTTAAGGAAATGAAAAGATATTACTTCTATAATCAAGAAGAAAACAAAGTGTTTGGTGGTGTCTTTTTGGAGAAAGAGTTTCTCTCAAAAGGAGTAAGTGGGAGCCCAGTGCAACTTGAGGAAATTTCGGAACCACTGGAAATTGTTTTAGCACCCATTGAAGCTCAGCAAGACGTACCAAATAATGTAGAAAATGCAGGATAGGCACCACCGGTTACACGTAGGTCTGAAAGGGTACGTCATGCACCTAGAGGTACATGTTCCTTACAATGGAGCAGTGTGAAGTATTATTTCTAGACAATGATGAGCCCAAGACTTACGAAGAAGCGATGATGAGCCCTGACTCTAAGAAATGGCTTGGAGCCATGAGATCCAAAATTGAATACATGTATGACAATCGAGTGTGGAACTTGGTTAATCTGCCTGATGGTGTAAAAATCATTGAGCGCAAATGGGTTTATAAGAAAAATATTGACATGGATGGTCATGTTCATATCCATAAAACACGATTACATGCGAAAGCTAGGTTTCATGCAAATTCAAGATGTTGATTATGATAAAACCTTTTCGCCCGTTGTTAAAGTCAATCAGGATCATCCTAACTATTATTGCCTATTTTGATTATGAGATATGGCAGATGGATATCAAAACAGTTTTCCTAAATGGAAACCTAAGTCAGGATGTGTATATGGCACAGCCTAAAGATTTATGGGTTGAAGCATGCATCTCGGAGTTGGAATCTTCATTTTGATGAAGTAATCAAACAATTTGGCTTCATAAAATTGAAGAAGAGCCTTTCTGGTTTTATATGTGGATGACATACTTCTCATCGAAAATGATATTCCTATGCTTGTGTCTGTGAAGTCCTCATTGAAAAGTAGATTTTCTATGAAAGACTTAGGTGAGGCAGCATATATTTTGGGTATTAAGATCTATCGAGATAGATCTAAAAGGCTGATTGGATTAAGCCAAACTACATATGTTGACAAAGTGTTGAATCGATTCAACATGCAGGATTCCAATAAAGGTTTTTTGCCCATGTCACATGGCATTAGTCTTAGCAAGAGTCAATGTCCTTCGACATGTGGTGAGTGGGACCGAATGAATAAGATTCCATATGCTTCTGCAATTGGGTCTATTATAGATGCCATGCATTGTCCATGCCCAGATGTCTCCCATGCTCTAAGTATTACGAGCAGATACCAATCAGATCCAGGTGAGATTCACTGGATTACTGTAAAAAACATCCTTAAATACTTGAGAAGGACTAAGGATGTGTTATTGGTTTATGGAGGTGAGGAAGAGCTCGTTGTTAGTGTTACACCGATGCTAGCTTCCAAACCGACAAAGATGATTTAAAATCGCAATCTGGTTTTGTGTTTTGCCTTAATGGAGGAGCTATAAGCTGGAAGAGTTCAAAGCAAGAAACTGTCGCTGATTCTACAACAGAAACAGAGTACATTGCTGCTTCTGAAGTTGCTAAAGAAGCTGTTTGGAATAGAAAGTTCATCTCTGAACTTGGTGTGGTTTCTAGCATTTCAAGCTCAATGGATCTCTATTGTGATAATAGTGGAGCCATTGCGCAAACGAAGGAACCAAGGTCTCATCAGAATTGAAAACATATACTCAGGTGTTATCACCTCATCTGAGAAATCGTGAATAGAGGTGATGTGAAGATTTTCAAAGTGTCCACCGATTTGAATGTTGCTGATCCACTAACAAAGCCTCTCTCGCAACCAAAGCACGAGGTGCATACTAGAGCAATAGGTATTAGATACATTTGTGATTGACTCTAGTTCAAGTGGGAGATTCTTAGTGATATATCCTAGGGAAAATCACGGAGTTGTATTTATCTTTGTTATGTTTATGAACATTTGAATAATATATTATTTTGTTTTTGAATAAATTATCATCTTGGTTCGATCAACAAGTGTGTGACTTGTTCATCAGACTCTAAATTTATTTGATGATATTATTCTAATAAAGTCCCTTATCCATTATCTTTAAATAGGACATTATTGATTAATGGATCAACCCATATATTGATTGATAGTTATGTTTCACGGACCATGGTTATAAGATATCAACTTAATAATGTGGACATATATTGGAGAATATAATGTTGGATAGACCCATTTTGGGACACTGTTTGGTTTGTTATTTAAGTGTCACCAGTTGGTCTCCAATAATGTTTATGATTGATTCTTAGACCTGAGACCATCATAGTTTCCTACATGTATAGTAGTATACTTTGATACTACCAAACGCTACTTTTAATTAAATGGAAATAAAGGTAATATTCGGGTATGCTATGAGCCATGCGGAGGAATATGAATGGTTAAGATGGAATTTGCATTTCTCATATAATGAGAGATATATCTCTGGGCCCCATGATATAGATTAATTGAGAAATGCATGGCCATGCCATTTGTAGTTGAGTGTCAACTACGGGACTATCAGTTCACTATGAAATCGAGAAAAGATTGAATTGTGCAAGGTGGCACATTTCGTACCTTGGGTTTAACCTGGTATCGTATGGCAAGAGGATCAACATGAAGACAATATATAGGTTTGTTGAATATGATCTTTGTGTGTATTTGGATAGCCGTTATGTCCTGCTAGGGGCCACTACCGACTTACAATTCGGGTAAGTATTCCTGGGTCGTGACTAACTATACATGAACCTATAGGGTCACACACTTAACGGGTTGGAACAATGTAATTTGGATTAAGTCTATTATGGGGTTTCCGTATCAAGTCCAGAGACTTAATATTAGACTCCTTATGCATTCGGATTGGCTTTGTTATGGGGTTTTCGTATCAGACTCAGAGAGCTAATGTTAGACTATTTCTGCATTCAGATTGGGTCTGTTATGGGGTTTTCGTATCAGATACGAAGATTTAATGTTAAACTCCTCTTGCTGTTTGGATAAGATTCGTATCACATCAGGAAACCTAATCTGTTAAGATTTCTTCTGCATGGCTCTATATAAAGAGAGATGTGATGGGCTTTGTGAACATCACAGAAAAGCCATAGCTGCCATCTCCTCTAAAGTAATAGCCCCTAAGCCCTTGTCGTGCATATGGGTGCTATCACACCATCGTACGACGTTCCATCCCGATATATGTGGATATTGGTAGAGGCGCTGCTGCAATTGCGGCGCTGCTGCAATTGCTGTGCTGCGCTGATCAGGACGATCCGCAAACGGTTGCTGTGAACATTCGATCGCTTCACCAAATCTGCTTCTACTGCTGGTAACAATCTAATCTATGATCTATTACTTGAAGCCTTCGAATAAATTTTTTTTTGAAATTCTTCCAGTGTAGCTTACTCTGTTTCCTACAATATCAACTCACATCTGCATGCTCGAGACTCACATTGCACAATTGGCGAATCCTACACCAAAAAAAATAACCCTCTTCCTTCTAAACCGATCAATCCTCGTGAGATGGTTTCTTTATAGTCATATTGACCTACCTCCCTCTTATTTCTAATATAGTGATCTTAAGGAGTGGAACAAAGCTACCAGAACGAACACCACCAACCAAACCTGCACCGGCAAGCGCAATAAAGGAAGTATCTTTACCGCTGGCAGAGGATGATGAAAAGGTCACCAAACCAAAAGAAAAGGAAAGTGGATAAAAATCAGGTAACACGTGTTTATGATCCAACTCCACCTTTCCTAGGAAGGTACGTTAAAGTGAATCTCGATACGCAATTTGAAAAATTTATGGAAATCTTGAAAAAGCTTAATGTGAATGTCCCTTTCCCTGATTTAGTAACTCAAATTCCTTCTTATGGAAAATTCTTGAAAGATATGCTTATTGAAAAGTGGGATTTGAGTAAATTTCAAACTGTTGCTTTGACCGAGAATTGTAGTGCTATGATTCAGAACATGATGCCAACAAAGCTGCAAGATCAAGGGAGCTTCACCATCCTTTGCAACATAGGTACAGTACATATCAATCGAGCTCTTTGTGACCTAGGTGCAAGTGTTAGTGTGATTTCGCTTACCATTGCACAACGTTTGACCTACAATTAAAACTCTTCCTTCCTCACTAAAATATGTATGTTTGGATGATGATGAGATGCAACCTGTTATTGTTAATGCAAACATGACCAATTAGCAACTAGAAAAATTTGTTTCTTTACTTCGTGTAAATCACAATGCCTTAGGCTATTCAATTGATGATATCAAAGGGATTAGACCTGAAATTTGCATGCATAGAATCTCTCTAGTTGATGAAACTAAAACTTCCATTGAGCATCAACGCAGACTAAACCTAAACTTGGATAAAATCGTTAAAGCTAAAATTTCTAAACTATTAGCAGCGGGTATCATATATCCTATTTCTCATAGTAATTGGGTTAGTCCTGTTCATGTGGTTCCAAAGAAAGGAGGTATGACTGTGATTAAGAATGCTCACAATGAATTGATCCCTACTAGACTTGTTACTGGATGGTGCATGTGCATTGACTATTGCAAATTAAATAGTGCCACTAGGAAGGATTGGCCAAGCATTAACATTTTTGTTTTCATGATGGGTATTCAGGGTTCTTTCAAACCCCAATTCATCCCAGTCATCAAGATAAGACGACGTTGTTTCGCTGAGAAGATCTCTATTCCGGGAAATTGGCCCCTTTTCGTGTTGCGGGCGTGCTAATATACATAAGTATACAAATAAAAGGGTAGAGAATGTACAATCTTAGGAAACACTTTAGTTTATTAATTCTGAAAAAATTACAAGTTACAAGTCCCTTTGGGATTCACAATCTCTCATTGTACCAAAGGAAAGCATATCTTGGCTTCAGGTGATTGCATGGTTCATGGTTCCTCAGGTCTTTTGAAAAGCTACTAGTTAATTACATCTGTAGAACAAGTCCACAGAAAACCTGTGATTAAGCTGTGCCGATAATCGTCGTCTTCGAGCTTCAAAATAACTTTGCCCCTAAATGAATGAATGCAATGCGTATGCCCATGCATAAAAGTATGCAAATCCATAGCCTCGTCAGTCTATTATCCTATGACAAAATGTGGCCTTCTCCTCGTCGGTGCCCGGCCTAGGCGTTGTTCAGCCTCGTTGATAACAAACAAATAGATGCTTTCGCCTCATCAGTACCCGGCATGAATGGTGTCCAGCTTCGTCAGTCACGGACAAAAAGTCATGTTGCCTTTGCCTCATTGGTACCCAGCAACATGTAAATTACAGATGGATGACTTGTGATAACATCTTTGACTTTCTTAGCTTCAAGAAAAGTATATTGCATGGTAGACAGCCCATTGAAATATCCATCAAGGACTTAGTAGGATTTCGACTTATCTTGACAGTTTCAGACATGATTAATCATTGCACTAGCTCCTCTTTGACTAATTGGATGGGAGCATTTCTAGCCTCTGATTAGCTTGAAACTTGGAGGAATAGTTTCCACACGAATCCTTAGTTTCTCATCAAAATTTGAGATATATCGAATTGTCGGATTAGAAATTATCTTCATTACATTACTCGTACGTCAAACTGGAATTCAACAAGACAGAGAAGTTTGTAATGGTCTTGGTGGTTTCTGGTTCTCTGATCTATGTGAACTTTGCGAAATTACTTCCGTATAAACCTTCTGTTCTCCATTAAAATTTGGGATCAATCGGACTTCTCGATCAGAAGTTATCATCGATCTTCTCCCGTGGGATAATCTGAATTTTCGTTTGATCAAAATATTTCCTCTGGTCAAATTAGATTTTTAGAGGTCTCTGATTGACTTGAAGATGGGTGGACAGGATTCTCATAGAGTCTTCTATTCACCATAAAATTTTGGGGTTGACCAGAATTCTGGATGAGAAGTTATCATTAATCTATCTCCCATGAGACAAAATGAACAAGCGGCTCGACAGAGTATCTCCTTGGTTCAAATGGCACCTTAGAGCTCTCTGATTGACTTAGAATTTGGTGGACAGGTTGCTCATAGAGTACTCTATTTACCACAAAACTTTGGGGTCGATCGGACTTCTAGATGAGAAGTTATCATCAATCTATCTCCCATGGGGTAAAGGGAACAAACAAGCTTCTGGACATATCATCTTGTTTGGTCAAATTGCACCTTAGAGCTCTCTGATTGACTTGAAATTTTGTGGACAACTGTCTCATAGAGTCCTCTGTTCACCATAAAAAATTGTGGTCGATTGAACTTCTAGCTTAGAAGTTATCATTGATCTATCTCCCATGGGACAAAGTGAACAAACTTCTAGATAGAACCTTCCCCTTGGAATGACTCTTCTGAAAGTGCACACCTGACCTTCAAATCTTTGATCAATTGAGACCTTGGTGGCATTTTGATCATCGATCGAAAGTAAATAACTTTCAGATCTTTGATCGGCGGCTACCTTGGTGGGGTTTCGATCTCTGATCAAAAGATAAGCATGCAATTTTTTGATCTTTGAGCAACTGGGACCTTGGTGGCACTCGATCTTTGATCGAAAGTGAACAACTTTTAGATCTTTAATTGATAGTGACTTTGGTGGGGATTGATGTCTGATCAAAAGATGAACATGCAATTTTGGATCTTTGATCAACAGGAATCTTGGTGGCATTTCATCTTTGATCGAAAGTAAACAACTTTTAGATCTTTGATCGGCCGCGACTTTGGTGGGGTTTGATCTCTGATCAATGGATGAACATGCAGTTTTGGATCTTTGATCAACCGGGATCTTGGTAGACTTTTATCTTTAATCAAAAGTAAAGAATTTTCAGATCTTTGATCACCCGTGACTTTGGTGGGGTTTGATCTGTGATCAAAGGATGAACATGCAGTTTTGGATCTTTGATCAACCGGGACCTTGGTGGCGTTTGATCTTTGATTGAAAGTAAACAACTTTCAGATCTTTGATCGGCCACAACTTTGGTGGGGTTTGATCTTTGATCAAAAGATGCATGATGCATGTTCATGTATATGCAGATAAATAAGATTCACCCATGTCCATTTTCAAAAGGTTGCTTGATTCGATTTTTGGAAGCACAAGGAAAAGAGCTCCTGAGCCTCATCTTCTATCATCCTGTGCCATCTGCTTTGCACCTCTGTTTGTGTCCTCAAAAGGCTAGCACCCCTCTCTATTTATAGAGCATCTAGGTTAGTTGCAACTATCTCACAACATAGAGACATTTAGGGGATTTGAATTCGAATAGGAAATATATTTTCTTATTTAAATAAACAAGAGGATAAAGATAGAGATTATCCCCTTATTGAATGTGCATATGAGATATGTTTTCTTATTTAAATAAACAAAAAGATAAAATAGAGATTATCCCCTTTTTGAATTTGAATAGGAGATATATTTTCTTATTTAAATAAACAAAAGGATAAAGATAGAGATTATCCCTTTTTGAATTTGATAAGAGATAGACTTTTGTTATTTAAATAAAAAAATTAGAGATAAGTCATGTTCGAACTCGGGCTGAATGTCGGTGCGACCAGATCGAATACGAGTCAAATTTGTCTAGGTTTTGACCAGTCCAATTTTGACCAATTTTTCGACCAAGTTTGACCAGTCTAATTTTGACTAGTTTTTTGAGTAGGTTTTGACCAATACAATTTTGATCAGTTTTTTGACTAGTGGGGTTTTGTTCCAGATTTTTGATCATTTTTTATAGTCTAAATATATGTGTATTTTTATTTTAGCCTTTTTTCATATAGGAGTTTTCTAATGAATTTTTTATTACAAAAATTCATCGAACAAATGCCCCTCGCCGAGTTGAGTTTGTGCGCGAAGCAACTCGAACTTAACTTGGCGAAATCGACTATTATTTCTGAATTGCGGCAGTTGAAACTAGCGTCAAGCAATGAAATCTACATATTATTAACTTACAGATGCTTTGGTGGAAGATGAGGCGATTGAAGAAACCGTGGTCGATGATGCTGCTCGATGTGAACAAAAAGTTGTGGAAGAACTTTGCTCGATCATGACCAGAGGTGGAAGCTATGTGAAACTTAAAGACATGCAATTCTGCTGCGTCCGTCTAGCTGCCACGGAGCCAACCAGCGGGAGAAGTTGACAGCTTCATCAAAGTGATCCACTGTCATCAATCAGTCTTGCTAAGTTATGGTGAAGGATCATGCCACAACCGAAGGCGTTTTATCAACTTTACTGTGTCCTCTTGCAACCACGGAGCCAACTAGTAGAGTTGAAGGGTTTTATAGATCCACATGAACCGCACTGGCACACTTCACTGCTCCCATTCTTCCTAAGTCATGGCGAAGAACCACGTCACAACCTAAGGCCTATTATCAACTTCACTGCGTCCGTCTAACCACCAAAGAGCCAACCAGTGGAGTTGAAGGGTTTCACAGATCCACATGAAACGCACTAGTATGCTTCACTACTCCCATCAATTGTCACATTAGAAAATTTGTTTGGTCAAGGCATCACATAGCCATCTTCATACCTAACTTTGACAATGCCAACTTGCATATCAAAGAAAGGAAAACAACCTCTCCCTTTGGAGTCTTGGGGGTAAAATTTCCCAAAATAAAGAGTATCAAAGAAAGGAGTAAGACATCTTTCTTTAGAGAATTGAGTAAAACATTCCCATAAAGAATCATCAAAGAAAGAAAAGAAACCTCTTTCTTTGGAATACTGGGGTAAAACCTTCCCATTAAAGAGCATTAAAGAAAAGGAAAGACACTTTTCTTTGGAACATTGGGGTAAATTCCTCCCAAAATGAACCATCAAAGAAAGGAAAAAACCTCTTTCTTTGGAATACTGGGGTAAAACCTTCCCAAATTAAACAGTACTAAAGAAAAGAAATCTTTCTTCTAAAACATTGGGGAAAAACCCTCCCAAAATAGACGATTTTGATTTTTTTTAAGAAAGGAAAAGAAACAAAGAAAGGAAAAAGATATCTTTGTTTAGAAAATGTTGGGAAAAAACGTGTGAGACCCCCATTTGAGGATCACCTTGGTAACCGCCCAGGTAGGTTACACACAGCAGGATGACACATGAGCTCCAAACCAGACAAGCATAATAATAACATTAAACAGGTAGCGGGCCAGCTTGGCCAATATTACATACCCAAAGCACCGAAAATGGCGCTAAGTAGAGTTGCTAAGAAAATAACAAGTTTATCAGAACCAGAGTCGGTATCTAAGTACCGAACACACAGCATAAAGCACAAAGCAACGATAAAAAGCTTGATTTCCATCCGCAGCGGGGTTGAAGTGGCTCCTCCCACATCTGACTTGACTTGGTGCGCAATCCTTCTAGAACGTGGGCTCGTCCGGGGCACTTCCATCTTCTGCCGGGAACTCATAACTGAAGGAATCGGGATCCTCGAATCCCTCTTCTACAGTTGGATGCAAAATGCAAGGGTGAGCACTTGGTGCTCAGCAACACTCATTCCGGGGATTATTGTAATTGTATGTACATGAGAGTGAAATATATGATTCCGGGGTTTATGGTTCATATGGATAGAAATATATAGATTTTCAAGTCATTTGTTTAACGAAACAGTACTTTGTCACTAAAATGTTACTTTAAACATTAAACAGGTTTTCAACAAAACATTAGATGTAGTGGTCTCCCATGAGTCACTACTTTGTTAACCGCATTATTAAAACATTCCAAAACATTACTTGTGCTATAACCCATGGATAACATCCACTACGAAAAGACTCCTGAACCTGGGAGTACAGAGTATCTGACACTTCTTTTACGCTTTGCAAAGGTGTACCTCTTTTTAAATCCACTGGTTCACTCGGCTTTCAAGTCGGATCAGCTCCATGTGACTTATACACATGTGACAAGGCCGAGATCACACAACGCTTTACAGTTCAGTATTAACAGTATCCCTGCCCGGTAAATAGACAATTAAGTCTCAAGTACCGTTGTGGGTCTTACCCACTGCCTTACTTCCTAGCCTCTCTGGTCTATGTTCCCTCAGGACACATAGCCTTGGTCTATGTCCACGCGAGACATGCGACCATTTAAGATTACAGCCGCTCACGGCTTAATCAGGTCTAGGGCGCCTTCCTTCATTTACGCCTTTTCTCTCATCATTTTTCTGACTCACATCACTCATGGCCGAACCTTGGCCTTCCAGTTTCCACGCGAGAAACCAGATCGTCAAACCATGCAGGGAACTGCTAATACCAAAAAGCTACTGAGTTGTGCCTGTCCCATACCAGGCAAGTGGTTGGTACGTTTACAATTCGTATAGAGACACAGCACAAGGTTCTTGTCCTTATGAACCAATAGTGAGGAACATTCACATACCCTGGTGCGCACCGCACCCTCTCCATACAATCCAATCCTCACTACTGATCCCTTTTATCGGTTTTCTTGTCAAAACGGTTTTCATTATAACTTCTCATGTATTTGACCATTTAAGATTTAATGTGGATATTCAGTATATGAGTCCTAGGGTGACAAAAGCATATATATGAAGGTTCAATAACAAAAAGGGTTTCATGATTCATTTAGGGAATATCTACTCATGTCATTCAAACATAATTTGTATTTCAACTAAACATGCATAGTAAGAAACAGTGAATATACTTCATATGAAAATATTGGGTGAGACATGATCAAAGGAATGAGGCTTGCCTTGCAATGTTGGGTCTAAAAACTCAGACGGCTCTTCAAAGACTTCTTCCGCTCCTTCCGCTTCTGACTCTGCGGCAAACAATTAACACACGAACACATACCACATAAGCATACTGAAAATAGTTTCTATAGAAAGTATTAAGTAAATAAGTCATGCATGCAGGGGAAAAGGTTAGGGCAAGGTCACAAGGGCTCTGGTCGAAGAAACGGCTAAAAAGGATTGAACGTCGAAGGGTCGACATTCAGTTCATGGCTTTGACATAACTGGAAACTAGTCTTAGGATGGTTTTCTGGAGAAGTGATAGTAGAGAAAGTTGTAGATCTCAACTCCAGGAATCTAAGGGACAAGGTGGCATTTCAATTGCTCAACCAGAAGGGGTCAAACAAGGCTAATGCCAGTGGCTGACATGCACTGACATGGTGCTGGACATGGCCAGAAACTAGGGCATGGCTTAACTTTTGATCCAGGGCTCCAAATGATGCACCACTTTGTCTGGGAGGTAGGCATTACTAACAGGAACAATATACTCAACAGGCACAAGGGCTGAAAGTGGCCGGAGGGTGGCCAAATCCGGCGATGAACCACGGTGGCCTGGACATGAACTGAGTTACTGGACAGTGATCTTGGCATAGGCATAACTCACAATCTAGACAGATCCAGGTGTCGAGCTTGTGGACAATATTGCTCAGGGTACTGGAATCTATCTAAGGGACAAGGTTTCAGGTACTGGATCGGCCGGGAACGAATTCCGGCGACCGGCGCTGGAGAAGACGACACTGGAGCTTGGGTATTTTCGGTACAGGGCGAAAGAGCTCAATTCCAAGCTTGGGGATGATCTCTAGGGCACAACAAAGCTACTGGGGAGGTTAATTTCATTGGATATCGGCCGGAGAAGCTTGGCGCCGAAGTCCGGCGAACGGCCGAGGTTCGAATTTGGGATTTCTTCGATTTGAGCTTAATTGGGGATTCTGGTTCTACAGGCTTGCTAAGAAATGGCTAAGGATCAATTTCTACTACTGGATTGAGGGTTAATTTGGGCTGAATCGAGTGGCATTGGGGGAACAGGGCAAATCGGGAATCCGGCGATCACCGGCGATGGGGATCGATCTAGTGCAATTGGTTGCTATGACACAGAGAGGGGAACGAGGGGGACTCACTGTTGAACCTGGATTGGAGAGATGGGCTATGGTTTGCTCTGGCGACGGTGGCTCCAGAAACAGCTCACCGGAGAAGAAAGGGAAACAGTGAGCAAACTGGAAAATAGCTAAGTCCTGGCGTTGTATTTCTTCACAGTGCTGAAGGGGTTTATATAGGCATTGAGGCGAAGCTTGCGAGGGGGAACGGCGAGAGAACTTGTGCCGGGGACGAGACCGGCCGGGTGCAGCTGCGACAGCGGTGACCGGCGATGTGATTGCGCTCAGGCGGTGCTGCAGCTTTGCCAGCGATGCCAAGGCGTCTTGGAACTTCGTCCGGGAAGGCGCAGATGCGGAGGCGACAACGTAGCTCCGGCAATCGACACGTACACGCATGCAATGCCACGGCAACGGGAGCGCGCGCGCGAAAACAAGGTTCGGGAGCGCGGCCGTTTATCCGCTGGGCGAGGCGATGCCACGGTGGCTATCACGTGCGCACGGGGTGGCTCAGCAACTCACGGGCACAGGTGACGGAAACGGTGGCCGGCGGCGAGCAAGCACGGCGAGAAAACGCGGCACGGCGACGGCAATACAGCACTGGTCGAGGGCACGACCACGCGCTGGTCGAAAGGGCCTGAAAAGAATATTTGGGCTGTTCTGTAATTTCTGAAACTTATTCCAGGGGCTGTTCTGTGAGGATAACTTGAATAGGACTTGGGCCTGTTTGCAAATTTGGAGATCTAAGAGTCCGATCTGAAATCTGATTTGGCAGCTAGGTTGCAAAAGATTTTTAGAACTTGTCTGGCCAAAGTTTGGTAAGATCGGGCAAGATCTGAAGGGTTTCGACAAAATTGGGGAAAACAGTTTAGGGTAATTAGGGTTTTAAAATAGCAAGGCTTGAAACTCAGCTTTAGGGTGAGATTTTGGAGATGGTCCCGAAGGGAAAAATGTTCTGAACAGCATTTAGAAGGGAATGGCTGAAGCAGATTAGGTTTTGGGGTCCAGATGTGGATTTTGGCTATTTTAGGGTTTAGCAAAAACAGGGGTGTTACAAATCTACCCACCTTAGAAACAATCTCGTCCTCGAGATTAGGGCAGGTCAGAGAATAGGAAGGGAAATTCTCGTCGGAGATCTTCTTCTTTTTCCCAAGTTGACTCCTCCTCTGAGTGATTGTTCCACTGGACTCTGCAGAACCGGAGGGTTCTTGACTTCAGCACTTTCTCTCTGGTTTCCAGAATTCTAACAGGGTACTCTTGACAAGATAAGTCTGGTTGAATCTCATTCTCTGTAGGAGATATCTGTTCTGTTGGTTCTCTCAAGCATTTCTTCAGTTGAGATACATGAAACACGTCATGAATTCCGCTTAGTTCTGGTGGCAATTCCAACTTGTATGCCATTTCACCTCGCTTTTCCAGAATTCGATATGGTCCCACATATCTAGGTTTTAACTTTCCCTTCATCTGGAATCTTTGAACTCCTTTGTATGGCATAACCTTGAGATACACATAATCGCCCTCTTCAAAAGATAGTTCTCTTCTACGGTTATCCGCATAGCTTTTCTGTCTAGATTGAGCTGTTTTCAGTTTTTCTTGTATGATCCTGACGTGGGCTGTGGCTTCTTCTACTAACTGGGGTCCTAGATGTTGTTTTTGACCAATTTCTGTCCAATACAGTGGCGTGCGGCATCTTCTTCCATATAGGGCTTCATATGGTGCCATTTGCAGGCTTGCTTGGAAACTGTTGTTGTAGGTGAATTCTGCATAAGGTAGAAATAACTCCCAAGAGTCTCCATAGTCCAAAACACAAGCCCTCAACATATCTTCCAAAATTTGGTTCACTCTTTCCGTCTGACCTCCAGTTTGAGGGTGGTAAGCAGTACTGAACTTTAATTTTGTGCCCAGGGCTTTCTGCAACTCTTGCCAAAATCTTGAAACAAACTGGGCTCCTCTATCGGAAACGATAGCCTTCGGCACTCCGTGTAGGACAACTATTCTGTTGAGATACAGCTCTGCTAAATCCTTAGCTGTATATAGGGTCTTCACTGGGAGAAAATGTGCTACTTTTGTTAATATATCAACTATGACCCATATAGAATCAAATCCTTTCTTCGTCCTTGGTAGTCCCCCAATGAAATCCATTCCGATTTCGTCCCACTTCCACTCTGGGATTTGTAAAGGTTGTAGCGGTCCCGCAGGCTTTTGATGTTCTGCTTTCACTCTTTGGCATGTGTCACAAGTTGCGACAAATTTGGCAATCTCTCTCTTCATTCCTTTCCACCAAAAATTTTTCTTCAAGTCCTTGTACATTTTGGTGCTGCCTGGGTGTATGGAATATGGGGTCTGATGAGCCTCTTGCATGATTAAGTCTTTGATCTCGTGGTCATTCGGAATGCAGATACGGTCATCGTACCATAGAATTCCCTGTTCATCTTCTCGAAGGTTGGTTGTATCTTTGCTCTTCATGTCCTCCTTCATCTCTTGAAGATCTGGGTCAATTGCTTGAGCTTGTCGGATTTTATCCTTCAACTCACATTCCATCTTTAGCGTAGCGATGGTTCCTTGGTCCACTAATTCCAGTTGCAACTTTTCGAAATCCTTGATCAGTTGTGTCGGCACTTCTAGCTGTGTTATCTGGTTATAACGAGACTTCCTGCTCAAGGCATCAGCTACTACATTGGCTTTTCCTGGGTGATAGTGGATCTCTAGATCATAATCTTTGATCAGTTCTAACCATCTTCTCTGCCTCATATTCAACTCCTGTTGCGTGAAGATATACTTCAGGCTCTTATGATCCGTATAAATTTCGCACTTACTGCCTAGTAGGTAGTGTCTCCATATCTTCAGTGCATGTACGACAGCAGCTAACTCCAGATCATGTGTTGGATAATTTTCCTCATGAGGTCGTAGCTGTCTAGAAGCATAAGCTATCACTTTCCTTTCTTGCATCAATACACATCCTAATCCTTGTTTGGAGGCGTCACAGAAGACTTGAAAATCCTTCTTGACGTCCGGCAGTATCAGGATTGGTGCAGTTGTCAACCTTTTCTTCAGTTCCTCAAAGCTTCTTTCACACTCCTCGGTCCAATTAAAAGGGGCATTCTTCTTCAGTAGCTGGGTTAGCGGTTTGGTGATCTTCGAGAATCCTTCTACAAATCTTCGATAATATCCCGCTAATCCCAAGAAACTTCTAACTTCTGTTGCGGTTTCAGGTTGTTTCCAATCAGTAACAGCTTGAATCTTCAACGGGTCCATAAATATTCCTTCTCCTGAGATGATGTGTCCCAAGAAAGAAATCTTCTTCAACCAAAAAGCACATTTGCTAAACTTGGCATATAGCTGGTGGTCTGCCAGTTTCTGTAGCACAATCCTCAGGTGATGTGCGTGTTCCTCCTCCGTCCTAGAGTAGACAAGGATATCATCCACAAATACAATAATGTATTTATCCAGGAATTCCATGAGGATCTTATTCATCAGATTCATGAATACCGCGGGCGCATTAGTTAATCCAAAGGGCATCACTGTGAACTCATGCAACCCATATCTGGTTACGAAAGCAGTTTTAGGAATGTCCTGCTCTCGGATCCTTAACTGATGGTATCCCGATCTCAGGTCTATTCTTGAGAACACCTTTGCTTCTCTGAGCTGGTCAAAAAGGTCATCTATCCTTGGTAAGGGGTATTTGTTCTTGATGGTCATGTCGTTTAGCTTGCGGTAGTCTATGCAAAGTCGCATACTACCATCTTTCTTCTTAACAAAGAGCACTGGGGCTCCCCATGGTGATGAGCTGGATCTAATGAATCCTTTTTCTTCCAATTCAGCTATCTGCTTCTTCAATTCCTCTTGCTCATGGCCTGTCATCCGAAACAACTTTCTAGCATATGGCGCAGATCCGGGTTTTAGTTCAATAGTGAACTCTATATCCCTATTTGGTGGCAATCCGGGAAGTTCTTCTGGAAAGACTTCCGGGTACTCATTGACAATCGGTACCTCTTCGAGCTTCACTTCTTCGATGCAGTTCAATCTCTGTAGGTGGTCGCAGATTGGAGTTCTGTCTGCATGGAATGTAATTTGCTTTCCACTGGCATTTGTCAGGGTGATTGTTTTCTTCTCACAATCCATCAATCCCTTATGCTTGGCCAGCCAATCCATTCCGAGAATGACATCCAATCCTTGAAGGTTTAGAACTAGCATGTCTGCCAGGAATTCTAGATTGCCGATACAGAAGGCAACATTTCTACAGATAGAATTAACAATCATCCTAGCACCAGGTGACTGAATGATGATAGGATGCTCTAAAGCAACCACAGGCAAGTTATTACTCAACAAGCAATCTTTCGACATGAATGAATGAGTTGCACCGGGATCAAATAGAACGACTGAAATCTGAGAGGAGATTAAGAGTCTACCGATCACGACGTCAGTTGCCTCTCCTGCTTCTGTAGCAGTCACGAAGTTGAGTCTTCCTCCGGTGGTTGGTGTTCCTCTTCCTCTGTTGGTTTGGAATCTTCCTCCTCTAGCTTGTGGTGCTCCTCTGGCAATAGTTCGTGCAGGTGCAGGGGATTTGGCTGCCTGAGCTTTGGCAACGTTGGGAGGTAAATGCCGAAATGGACAAGTCTCTCTGTGATGTCCTCTTCTGCCACAATGGAAGCATTCTGCATTCTTCAGTGTACAGTCTCTATAGAGGTGACTCCCTTTGCATCCGGGGCATGTTAGAGTTGTTGGCGATGAAGTCCTCTGGGGTCTTGGTGGTGCGGGTGGTCTGAAAGCGGTTCTGGCATATGGCGCTGGTCTTCCTCGACTAGAGTTTCCTTGAAATGGATATGCTACACTTTTCCTCTTGCGGTCCTCTTCTACTACGCCTCTTTTCTCCTCCATTTTGAGTACTCGATTTACAAGGACTTGGAAATCCGTGAACTCGTGTGTTGATAGGTGATACTGATATGAGTTTTGTAGGCCTTCGCAGAATCTGTCGATCTTCCGCTCTTCTGTCATGATGTCTTCTGGTGCATACCTGGCCAATTTGACGAACTCATGCAAATACTGCTTCACCGTCCTTCCTCCTTGTCTTAGATTCAGGAATTCTCTGCGTTTGGCTTGGATAGCTCCTTTGGGGACATGGTATCTACGGAACTGTTCCTTGAATTCATTCCAGGTAATTGAATTCTGATTAGGGTGTACCGTCTTGTAATTCTCCCACCACGCTGCAGCCGATCCTGTGAGCTGATGGGGTCCATATAGCAGTTTCTCTTCATCACTACACCTGACGGTATCCAATTTCCTTTCGATCTCTCTTAACCAATCGTCTGCCACAATTGGGTCTTCAGTGCAGGAGAAAGTTGGAGGACGTGTCTTTTGAAAATCTGTCAGTCTTGCTCCAATGTTCGAACCTTCCTCGCGTCGTGTTGCGGAGTTTTGCATCAACTGTTCCAAAATTTGACTCTGTACCTCTGCAGATCTCTGTCTGTTTTGCTCCATCCATATTAATATTTCCGTCAGATTTCCTCCTTGCGGTACTGAGGCTGATGAATTTGGCTGATCCGAGTCATCTCTAGTCCTTCTTGTTGATGTGTTTCTTGGGACTTCTTCTGAACCTTGGATTCTACCTCTGGTGTTCACCATTCTGTTCTGCCAAGATAATTGAGACAAGACTACTAATTCAAGAGAGCACAGATTGATCATAAGCTGAAAGGAAAGATCAATCCAAGAGATTGGATTGGAACATGCAATTTCCATTTTCAAAGATTTTCTAAAGATACAAGGTTTTCACCTTTACAGCTTTGGAGTTACCAACAAACAATACAAACAAGGCAGCTACTACAACAAGAGCTAAAGACTAACGGTTACAAGGGCTAGAGCAGAAGGGTCAAGCTGAAGAGAAAACTACGATCTCCTGTCGGTCTTGGAAGAACTGCAAGGTTCCACCTCTTCAGGGTCTTCCTCCTCTTGATCTTCGTCGGCATCCATAGGGTCCCATTGCATGTCGTTGTCTTCTTCTTCCTCAGATGAATCGTTGGTGTTGCAGGTAGCAATCTCTTTTCCTTTGCCTTCAGGAACTTCCTTCCCTTTCGCGAGAGGATACTCTGGTGCAGGGGTGTTGATCACAATGCCACGCGAAGCAGGCGTGAAATAACCCAGGTAATCCCTAGGTCTTCCCACACTCTTGCGGGCTGTGAGTCTTATCTTCAAGCGGTTCCTCTTGTTCACCGATCCTTCGTCTTCGACTTCTCGAGCTCTGCTAGGTTCAGCCAACTCCTGAATCTGTTTCTCCTTCTCTTGGAGTTCTGAGCGAACCTTTGCAAGCGCTCCTTCCAGATAGTGACGGTCATCCCGAGCATTCTCATGCTCACGCAGCAACCGAGTGTAGCTTGACTCCAGGACTTGGACTACATCTCTGGTTTTAGTCAGGATGGCGTCTCTCTGGTTGTTGGAGGGATGAACAGTTCGACGATCCGATCCGGGAATTTGGTAGGGTACAAAACAGAAAGGAGAACCTATAAGAAAGTCATCGTACAATTGGCGTATGGTACCTATGGCACGACGAGCAGCGTCTTGGATAGCATCTTCTTCTTCTTCTCTACGAGCTTCCTTTCTTGTTGATCCTCTCCCGATCTCTGGGATCTCGTACACAATCACCGAGGCACGGAAACCAAAAGGTCTACCATCGACTTCTTCTCGACGGACGTAGTATACGGGTCGCTGATTGTCTCTTGCTCCCAGAAATTGTAACATCATCCAAAGCATCAATGCCCATGATCCCAACTCGTCTCCGTGAATCAGCTTCTTACCAGGGGCCATCTGCGATGATGAGACACGGAACACTTAAAAGTAGGAAAATGGTTTTGAAAGTTTTCAAATAATACTCATTATGCTTTTCTTAAACAAATTAGGTTTTTCACAATTAGATTTTTACCAAATAATCTAGCGATTCTCTACTTTAGGGACGCCCATTCTAGTAAGGGTCACGACCTACAGTCAAGCTTCATGCTCTGATACCATTCGCTGTGAGACCCCCATTTGAGGATCACCTTGGTAACCGCCCAGGTAGGTTACACACAGCAGGATGACACATGAGCTCCAAACCAGACAAGCATAATAATAACATTAAACAGGTAGCGGGCCAGCTTGGCCAATATTACATACCCAAAGCACCGAAAATGGCGCTAAGTAGAGTTGCTAAGAAAATAACAAGTTTATCAGAACCAGAGTCGGTATCTAAGTACCGAACACACAGCATAAAGCACAAAGCAACGATAAAAAGCTTGATTTCCATCCGCAGCGGGGTTGAAGTGGCTCCTCCCACATCTGACTTGACTTGGTGCGCAATCCTTCTAGAACGTGGGCTCGTCCGGGGCACTTCCATCTTCTGCCGGGAACTCATAACTGAAGGAATCGGGATCCTCGAATCCCTCTTCTACAGTTGGATATAAAATGCAAGGGTGAGCACTTGGTGCTCAGCAACACTCATTCCGGGGATTATTGTAATTGTATGTACATGAGAGTGAAATATATGATTCCGGGGTTTATGGTTCATATGGATAGAAATATATAGATTTTCAAGTCATTTGTTTAACGAAACAGTACTTTGTCACTAAAATGTTACTTTAAACATTAAACAGGTTTTCAACAAAACATTAGATGTAGTGGTCTCCCATGAGTCACTACTTTGTTAACCGCATTATTAAAACATTCCAAAACATTACTTGTGCTATAACCCATGGATAACATCCACTACGAAAAGACTCCTGAACCTGGGAGTACAGAGTATCTGACACTTCTTTTACGCTTTGCAAAGGTGTACCTCTTTTTAAATCCACTGGTTCACTCGGCTTTCAAGTCGGATCAGCTCCATGTGACTTATACACATGTGACAAGGCCGAGATCACACAACGCTTTACAGTTCAGTATTAACAGTATCCCTGCCCGGTAAATAGACAATTAAGTCTCAAGTACCGTTGTGGGTCTTACCCACTGCCTTACTTCCTAGCCTCTCTGGTCTATGTTCCCTCAGGACACATAGCCTTGGTCTATGTCCACGCGAGACATGCGACCATTTAAGATTACAGCCGCTCACGGCTTAATCAGGTCTAGGGCGCCTTCCTTCATTTACGCCTTTTCTCTCATCATTTTTCTGACTCACATCACTCATGGCCGAACCTTGGCCTTCCAGTTTCCACGCGAGAAACCAGATCGTCAAACCATGCAGGGAACTGCTAATACCAAAAAGCTACTGAGTTGTGCCTGTCCCATACCAGGCAAGTGGTTGGTACGTTTACAATTCGTATAGAGACACAGCACAAGGTTCTTGTCCTTATGAACCAATAGTGAGGAACATTCACATACCCTGGTGCGCACCGCACCCTCTCCATACAATCCAATCCTCACTACTGATCCCTTTTATCGGTTTTCTTGTCAAAACGGTTTTCATTATAACTTCTCATGTATTTGACCATTTAAGATTTAATGTGGATATTCAGTATATGAGTCCTAGGGTGACAAAAGCATATATATGAAGGTTCAATAACAAAAAGGGTTTCATGATTCATTTAGGGAATATCTACTCATGTCATTCAAACATAATTTGTATTTCAACTAAACATGCATAGTAAGAAACAGTGAATATACTTCATATGAAAATATTGGGTGAGACATGATCAAAGGAATGAGGCTTGCCTTGCAATGTTGGGTCTAAAAACTCAGACGGCTCTTCAAAGACTTCTTCCGCTCCTTCCGCTTCTGACTCTGCGGCAAACAATTAACACACGAACACATACCACATAAGCATACTGAAAATAGTTTCTATAGAAAGTATTAAGTAAATAAGTCATGCATGCAGGGGAAAAGGTTAGGGCAAGGTCACAAGGGCTCTGGTCGAAGAAACGGCTAAAAAGGATTGAACGTCGAAGGGTCGACATTCAGTTCATGGCTTTGACATAACTGGAAACTAGTCTTAGGATGGTTTTCTGGAGAAGTGATAGTAGAGAAAGTTGTAGATCTCAACTCCAGGAATCTAAGGGACAAGGTGGCATTCCAATTGCTCAACCAGAAGGGGTCAAACAAGGCTAATGCCAGTGGCTGACATGCACTGACATGGTGCTGGACATGGCCAGAAACTAGGGCATGGCTTAACTTTTGATCCAGGGCTCCAAATGATGCACCACTTTGTCTGGGAGGTAGGCATTACTAACAGGAACAATATACTCAACAGGCACAAGGGCTGAAAGTGGCCAGAGGGTGGCCAAATCCGGCGATGAACCACGGTGGCCTGGACATGAACTGAGTTACTGGACAGTGATCTTGGCATAGGCATAACTCACAATCTAGACAGATCCAGGTGTCGAGCTTGTGGACAATATTGCTCAGGGTACTGGAATCTATCTAAGGGACAAGGTTTCAGGTACTGGATCGGCCGGGAACGAATTCCAGCGACCGGCGCTGGAGAAGACGACACTGGAGCTTGGGTATTTTCGGTACAGGGCGAAAGAGCTCAATTCCAAGCTTGGGGATGATCTCTAGGGCACAACAAAGCTACTGGGGAGGTTAATTTCATTGGATATCGGCCGGAGAAGCTTGGCGCCGAAGTCCGGCGAACGGCCGAGGTTCGAATTTGGGATTTCTTCGATTTGAGCTTAATTGGGGATTCTGGTTCTACAGGCTTGCTAAGAAATGGCTAAGGATCAATTTCTACTACTGGATTGAGGGTTAATTTGGGCTGAATCGAGTGGCATTGGGGGAACAGGGCAAATCGGGAATCCGGCGATCACCGGCGATGGGGATCGATCTAGTGCAATTGGTTGCTATGACACAGAGAGGGGAACGAGGGGGACTCACTGGTGAACCTGGATTGGAGAGATGGGCTATGGTTTGCTCTGGCGACGGTGGCTCCAGAAACAGCTCGCCGGAGAAGAAAGGGAAACAGTGAGCAAACTGGAAAATAGCTAAGTCCTGGCGTTGTATTTCTTCACAGTGCTGAAGGGGTTTATATAGGCATTGAGGCGAAGCTTGCGAGGGGGAACGGCGAGAGAACTTGTGCCGGGGACGAGACCGGCCGGGTGCAGCTGCGACAGCGGTGACCGGCGATGTGATTGCGCTCAGGCGGTGCTGCAGCTTTGCCAGCGATGCCAAGGCGTCTTGGAACTTCGTCCGGGAAGGCGCAGATGCGGAGGCGACAACGTAGCTCCGGCAATCGACACGTACACGCATGCAATGCCACGGCAACGGGAGCGCGCGCGCGAAAACAAGGTTCGGGAGCGCGGCCGTTTATCCGCTGGGCGAGGCGATGCCACGGTGGCTATCACGTGCGCACGGGGTGGCTCAGCAACTCACGGGCACAGGTGACGGAAACGGTGGCCGGCGGCGAGCAAGCACGGCGAGAAAACGCGGCACGGCGACGGCAATACAGCACTGGTCGAGGGCACGACCACGCGCTGGTCGAAAGGGCCTGAAAAGAATATTTGGGCTGTTCTGTAATTTCTGAAACTTATTCCAGGGGCTGTTCTGTGAGGATAACTTGAATAGGACTTGGGCCTGTTTGCAAATTTGGAGATCTAAGAGTCCGATCTGAAATCTGATTTGGCAGCTAGGTTGCAAAAGATTTTTAGAACTTGTCTGGCCAAAGTTTGGTAAGATCGGGCAAGATCTGAAGGGTTTCGACAAAATTGGGGAAAACAGTTTAGGGTAATTAGGGTTTTAAAATAGCAAGGCTTGAAACTCAGCTTTAGGGTGAGATTTTGGAGATGGTCCCGAAGGGAAAAATGTTCTGAACAGCATTTAGAAGGGAATGGCTGAAGCAGATTAGGTTTTGGGGTCCAGATGTGGATTTTGGCTATTTTAGGGTTTAGCAAAAACAGGGGTGTTACAAAACGTCCCAAAAATTTTTGTTTTAAAATGATAAAATAAAGGAAAAAGAGACATCTTTAGTTAAAATATGGGGAAAACCATCCCAAAATAACTAGTTTTAGAATGATTAAAGAAAGAACAAGAGGCATCTTTCTTTAAAACATTGGGGCAAAACCCTCCCAAAATAGAAGACTTTGATTTTAAATATAGCTTTAAAGTAAGGAAAAAGACTTCTTTCTTTAAAATATTGGAGGAAAACCTTCCCAAAAGAGATTTTATTTTGAAATATCGGCTTTTATTTAAGAAGCAAGCCATGGATATCATCCAGGGATAGAGCCTATAAAGGATTCATTGTTTTGAAGACATTGAATGTCCATGATGAACTTCGTTTTCAACTTCATTCTCTCATGATGATGTGTAGGTAGCATAATGTTTCAGTAAAAGTCACCAAAGGCAGTAAGAACCTCTTCAAGTCTTTCTCTTCTGCTATAGAACACCAAGAATTCACACACCTAGCACTTGTAGGATCGAGGATGCTAACTAGGGGGGGTGAATCGGGGGCTTTGAAAAATTCTTTTCCACTAAACAATTTTTAACGAGATATTTAGGAAATCTAATTTTAGCAAAGGGTTTAAAAATTATATAACAACTAGTTGCATTCAACCATATGGAATATTCAATATAACATGCAACAAGAGTAAATCAAGCAATTGTGCCAAGATGAATACGAATTATACAAGAGAGAGACAATTGGCACAATGATTTTTACCAAGGTCTTGGAGACTCACCCGGTCTCCCCTACTCCTTGTTGAAGAGCTTACGCATGAGCCTCGCTTATATATCCACGAATGATATCTCCACTCGGGTTGCTCCTTCTCCACACCAGATGGGCGAGCACCAAACCTTTCACACTTGGTTGTCAGCCTCTCCAACAAACTTCAACCGAAGAGATCACTTCTCTGTTCCAACACCGTCTAGGCGAAGGCGATTGCCAAGAGTAATAAGTCGGATGCACTCACTTGAATGAATCTAGTTCTAGAAGCTCAAATGATGCAAATGAATGCCCAATAATCTAGCACTAGCTTGCAAATGAAGAATGAAGTACACTAAGCACTCTTAACCTCTCTGAAATGCTTCCCCTCTAAGTCACTCAAGATTTTGGCTCAAATCTAGCCTCTAGATGCAAAAGATCAAATGCAATGAACTTGGCTAGCTTGTACACAGGAATTTCAAGTTCTTGAGCAGCCTCAAATGAAGGTCAACAAGAGGTATATATAGCCCCTCAAAGAAACTAGCCGTTTGCAACAAATCGAGCCAATTTTGTACAGGCCAGACATTGTCCGGCAATGCCGGACACTGTCAGGGCAGTGCAACTCAATATGACCGTTGCAAACGTGTGAGTTACCGTTGGGCTATTTTTGTGAAGGCCGGACAAATGATCTTCTGTCCTGACAAAAAGTCCAGACAGATACACTTGTCTCTGGTTCACTCTCAAATATGAGGCTCACATGATTTGTACAGGCCGGACAACGTCCGGCCCTGTCGGACAACGTCCGGCCTATCTCGGACAAAAGCCCTCAGACAGATTTAAACGTCTCTCGTTAATTCGAAATAAAACTCTCAAGTTTTATATAGGCCAGACAATCTGCGGCCATCACGGACAATGTCTGGCCTTCCCCAGATAAAAGCCCCTGGACATATTCATCTGTCTCTGTTTACTATTTGCATTTACCACTAGAGTTGTGTACTGGCCGGACAATGTTCGGCCACCACAGACAATGTCCGGCTTGTGCAAACCAAAAACAGGACTTTACCAATTTTACTCAAAACTCAAATCTGGTTATATGCACATTCAATTTTCTGTTTTCTCGCGGATGTGTCTGCTGTCACTCAGCAATGACAACGACCAATTTGATTTAGGACCTTAAACCACAAGTCGAATATCCGGTCAAAAATAAGTGGTGGAGTGAATTTGGTCGAGCGTTCGCAACCGAGTTGAAAACTGGTACGACCAGTTTAAACTCCTACGACCACGACCAAACTCCAAACAAGGATACGATCAAAATGTGCAAATACGACCACGACCAGCTCTAGTAATAAAACAGATTGCTTTAGCTAGCGACCACGACTAAGTGCAGTTGTCAAAACATTATCTTTAATGCAAACAAACTACACTTATATTTTCTAGCAACGCAAGAGGTGATTAAGCACTAGTGCAAGATGATATTGATGAGGACATCAGTAGCTCGGATATAAACAAGGCTCCATCCACTCCTTCCACTACTTCCACTACTTCCTCGCCGGCATGAGAAGATCAAGGAGAACGGCGAGTCAGCATGAATCCATGTGCCGAGCCATTCACTACACCCACACCGGAGGATCAGCAAGCTACATCAAAGGTGAAGCAACCCATGACGCATCAAGCCCAGCCCGAGATCAAGCCCAACAAGTCCACGAGTCCAGCTCGGCCATCCAGCAGCAGTCCAACTGCAAACAGATGCTCAGGCCACGTACGGAGTCCGTTTGGGGAAGGAGTACTTAACAGAGAAGCCCACGACAGCACCTTTCCAATGGGATTAGTCCCACAGCCAAATTCCTTCTGGATCATCCGCAATCAATGAAACAATCCACGGACAAAATCTACTGGGTGCCACGTCACCTCCACCTTGGGCCCGTACACCTAGGGTTTCACGTCCACCTCCTTGGCCGCCACCCCTGTTACATATGGCCGCCACCCTTCCCATTCTTCCTCAGGTTTTGTTTAGATTAGTTTTCCCCATGTGTGAAACTTCATCCTTGTGTTCTTGTGTCGGCTCGACCGACAACTACAAGTTACACAACCTCAAATTTATCGTGTGCTTCATCCATATTTGCAATTTTAGTTTGCTTTTTTCTTGTTCTTGCTTGTTCTTCGGTTGCTTGCAGGAATCGATCCTCATGATCAGATCATCCGCGTCTTGGCACAGTTGATAACGACTTGTGAGTGTGGTTTAGCGATTGCCAGTGTGTCCAGACTTGTTTGGTTGGTAGCTGGATCGCCAAGGCCACTCTCCATCAAATCGAAGTTATCCCTCTCACCAGAAGATCGGGCATACGTACCTTCTTCAGTTGGTATCAGAGCTTCAGGTTGACTGGTGAGAATTTATCTATCTTAGTTTAGTAGATTGATTTCAAACATAAAGTCCAAAAAATTGCCAAACAAAAAATTTTATTTTTCGCTGCCCAAACCATCGTAATTAGGCTTGCATCGTTCTTGTTAGTTTGCATCTTTGAATTTTCATCCATCGTTGTCGAATGCTGGTTCTTAGTTTTAGTCTTGGTCTAGTTTTAGTCTTGCATCACGTCGGGGAGTCGAATTCGACGTCAATCTCCTTGTCGTCGCGTCCAATTCTAATTTGCCACTGTCCAATTCATTGTTTTCATCATGTTTTCTTCATACGAACTCAGATTTTCACATTCTTGTACTTTCTAGAAACCTCAGATCGTGCCCTACAACTTTTCTATTGAAGTCAAAGTGAGATTCAGCTTTCATCTATGAGATATTGGGCCATTAATGTCGATGGTGTAGAGCTTGAATCTAATAGTTCTGTTTCAGTATTTTCATTATAATTCTTTCACCCGAACTCGGATTGGGATAAATTTATACTTTCTCGAATCGTTGTGAGAAATCCCACAAAAAGTTAGTCGGGGTAATCTTCAAATTCGGCCATTTTCATCACGCTGAAATTTGGGCAAGCTCTAGTCCAATTCGGATTCAAATTGCTCTATCTGAGACAGCTTCAGTAAACTTGCCATATCTTTTGATTTCCAACACCGTTTTTAGCATTCTTATACTTGTTGGAAAGATAAGATGATCCTCTATAACTTTGTTGTTGACCAGATATGCTAATTCGGAGTTGTTGAGCCTCAAAATTGCTAAACAATGTCTCTGTCCTAGTTGTGCAGCCGAAAAGAAAAAGGCAAAGTGCAACAAAAGCCACACTATTCATAAAAAGAAAAGAAGAAAAAGGAAAGTGCAAAAAAAAAGATCCGCACAAAAAAAGAGGAAAAAAATTAGAGAAGAAAAATGTGTGCCGGAAAAGAGTAGAATTTTCTGTGGTGCATCTTTTGGGTCTAGTTCTTTGTCTTGCCAGTTGCTTGTTTGAGCTAGGTCTGAATCTAGGGTAGTTCTAGCACATTGACTATTACTTTGTACTAATTTTCAATCTTGCATTATTGATCTTGAATTGTTGGTACATATATAATAGCCTATCCAAGCTCCACCATCTACTAACCATACAGGTACGGCACCTTGCAATCGCTTTGCTCACACTCGAGTTTAAGTTATCACAAACCAGGCACCGATTGCACCGCCCACGTGTTTGCTTCGGTAAGCACTTGTAAGAGCTCGGTAAGAAGCTTGAGAAAGAGTGACTTTTGTTCCTTGTTCACCACCTAGTAGTTGATACGGAAATATACTCTTGTGTGTTTCTTGTTTTCTACTAATAATGGCAGTTGATGAATTTAAGGAGATGGAAACACAAATTGATATGTTCTGCCACAGGAAAAGAATGCAAGAGAGCCACACCACCATTGCTGCATCTTTCCCCACGAGTAAGGGTAAAATCATTCCAACTCATCTTTCTTATAACGGATTTCGTTCTGATGCACATATTAATTGGGAAATAGCGGTAGACAAAATTTTTGCTCGATATAAAATCTGTGATAAACAAAAGATTAGGAGTGCCACTAGTGCTTTAACTATTTTTGCATCAATGTAGTGGAAGAATTTGTGTGCATGTAATAAGTTATCTCAAACTTGGAAAGACATGAAAAGTCCTATGAGAGACAGATTTGTCAGTAAACCCTATGCTGAATTTTTGTTTAAGAAACTACAACATGTAAAACAAGATAATAACACTGTAAAAAGATACTACCAAAAATTAGAAACATACTTGTTGCATTGTGGTTTAGAGGAAACCGATGAAGCTAAGAATATTAGATTCATAGGTGGGCTTGATAAGGAGATTCAGGACATCCTTGTTGATAAGGAACATAATTCTTTGTCTCAATTGTTCAATCTTGCTTGTGAGGCTGAAAATCAAATTGAACATGAAAGACATATATCTGAAATTAATGTCTATAATTTCAAGGGTGAAGAATTTTCTTTGGAGAAACGGCATCTTTCCGTGTCTCCACTTGTGACTAATCTTTTGTAGGAAAATGATAACAAGCAAGAGGAGGAGGATGAGATGGAGATAGTACTACTTGTTGTTCCATGTGTAACTCAAGATCCAACAATGGATAAAGCACCTACATCAGCTGAAGAGGAATTAGAAGGTATTGAGAATGGTGCTACACTTACTCATGATGAGAATAATGTTGATGTGTTGAAACTTTCCACCAATCATGCTATTGCAGAGCAACTAATACTGGAACCCATTAATGATTTTCCTTTGTCACAACATGATTTGCTTGCTATTTCTCGTGATAAAGAAGAGTTGTGTGATAATGCTTCATTATTTCCATGCCAACCCTATTGAATGAACATGTTATTTCTGTTTTTGAACCAAACATTTGTCCTGAAAATACACATGTTCTTCACATTGCTAGTGAAAAAGATGAGCTGAAATTGTTGTCTTCTTTAAATACTTTGGTTATATTGAATTTGATGTTCTATGTGATCTAAATAGTTTAGAGGAGAGACTTTTTGTCCATTCTGATTTGCCATGGTTATCGACAAATAATTTTCATTTCATTGGCAAACCTAGTGATAAAGGAGAGTATATGGTGCATCGAGTTTACATATGTTCAAATCTGAAACCTCCTTTTGTTGTGCAACAATGTGATGAACTAGAGGATTGCAATAGCACTAATCATTTCACGTCAAGTTCCTCTAGTTTTCCTTTGAACCTACATGTAATAAGTATATGCATGTAATAAGTATATGCATGTTGCTTTGCCTCGTGTTGGTACTAACCTTTTGCAGGAGATTATGCTTGAGTCGAGGATGACTCAAAATCAAGAAGGGGAGAATGACGAGGACATCACTAGCTCGGATATGAACAAGACTCCATCCACTACTTCCTTGCCGCCACGAGAAGATCAAGGGGAACAGCGAGTCGGCATGAATCCATGTGCCGAGGCATTCACTACGCCCACATCAGAGGATCAGTGAGCTACATCAAAGGTGAAACAATCCACGACTCATCAAGCCCAGCCCAAGATCAAGCCCAACTCGTCCGCGAGTCTAGCTCGGCCATCCAGCAGTAGTCCAACTTCAAACGGATGCCCGGGCCACGAACGAAGTTCATTTGGGGCAAATGAGTACTTCACAGAGAAACCCATGATGACACCTTTCCAATGGGATTGGTCCCACATCCAAATTCCTTCTAGATCATTCGCAATAAATGAAACAATCCATACACAGAACCTGCTGGGTTCCACGTCACCTCCACCTTGGGCCTGTACCCCTAGGGTTTCACGTCCACCTCCTTGGCCGCCACCCCTGTTACATATGGCTGGCACCCTTCCCATTCTTCCTCAGGTATTGTTTAGATTAGTTTTTCCCATGTGTGAGACTTCATCCTTGTGCTCTTGTGTCGGTTAGACCAACAACTACAAGTTACACAAGCTCAAATTTATCATGTGCTTTCATCCATATTTGCAATTTTAGATTACTTTTATCTTGTTCTTGCTTGTTCTTTGGTTGCTTCCAGGAATTGATCCTCATGATCAGGTCAGCTGCGTGTTGGCATGGTTGATAATGACTCGTGAGTGTGGTTTAGCGATTGCAAGGGTGTCCGTACTCTTGTTTGGTTTGTAGCCGGATCGCCAAGGTCACTCTCCATCAAATCGAAGTCATCCCTCTCACCAAAGGATCGGGCATACGTGCCTTCATCAGATATGTATGCATTTTAGCTTCCACACTAGATAAAACTAGTTTCTGACCCCTCTTAATAGTATGGTCAAACTAGTAAAAAGAAGTCCTATCAAACCGGTCTATCTCCAAACACCGAGACCAATAAAATCCTAAGAAATAATCCATAATCATGGATCTTACCTTCGGTGAAACTCGACCTTGCGAAGCTTGACTTTGCAAAGCTCGACCTCGCTTAAGATGGCTCATATCAACATCATCCTCTACACACCCTTACTTGCTTTCATCTCGCAATACACCTTGAGACAACACACATACACTCAGTGCACATCGTTAGTCTCATAGTTAGGTTTTAATTAATCACCAGAGAAATTACTCCACAAAAGAGTTCACTCAATAATTTCTCTTTTCGGTGAAATGGCAAAACCATTTTCAACAAATAGCAAATGAGTAAGATATAGATCCTTATATGATAAAAGAAATATGCACAAGATCTATACTACTCATGTCATGATAATGATTAGCATAAGCTCGATGTAAGCACAAATAACTAATGTTGGGGGAAATCTCCGTGAGACTAAGTCCAGGTAAGTTGTGTCACATTTGCCACGGGACGTGGCCTCCGGGGCCTCCCCGGGCGCCGCCATTTTGGCCCCCGGGACCTGGCCTCCGGCGCAGGTCCCGGGCGCCGCCATTTGCCCGGGGACCTGGCCTCCGGCGCCTGTCCCGGGCGCCGCCTTTCGGCCCCAGGGACCAGGTCTGTCCCGGGCGCCGCCTTTCGGCCCCTGGGACCTGGCCTCCGGCGCCGGTCCCGGGCGCCGCCATTTGCCCGGGGACCTGGCCTCTGGCGCCTGTCCCGGGCGCCGCCATTTTGTACCTGGCCTCCTGTGCCGGTCCCGGGCGCCGGCATTTGCCCGCGGACCTAGCCTCCAGCGCCTGTCCCGGGCGCCGCCATTTTGGGCCCCGGGACCTGGCCTCCGGCGCCAGTCCCCGGCGCTGGTTGCCCGGGGACGTGGCCTTTGGGGCCTCCCCGGTCGCCGCCTTTTGGCCCCCGGGACCTGGCCTCCGGCGCCGGTCCCGGGGCTCATCGTCCTTCTAAAGGTAAAGTCTTGAGTTGTTTATCACGTGGAGGTCACGCGAGGAGCGCCTCGGGAATCAGCAACCACCTGTCAAGCATCCAAGACGTTTGACCGGGAGAAGGACGTTCCTACCCCTCAATCCGACGGTGGCTTCCGGGGTAGTTTAGGCATTTTGCTTCTTTTTGGGGCTATAAATTGCCCTTGTACCCCTCAGTTGTAAGCAAGTGATTCATTTGTTGGAATAGCTAAAAAACTAACAGGTGTGCTCCGGAAGCCTCTCCTCCGGAGAGAGCCTCCCCAGCCGACTCCGGTCGGGCGCGCACCGACAGGACTAGGGCCCCCACCGGGAGCCGAACTTGTATAAATCCTCGTGTCATTTCTTGTGCTTGTTCGGCGGGGGAGGACCGGTCATCCGGTCAACCCGCGCCGCGTAATCTTCGCTAGGATCGTTTGCAAAACCTGCCGGGGTATTCGCAATACCACGACAGTTGGCGCCGACCGTGGGGACCCGTGACAAGACGCCATGGCTCCCCCAAGAACAAGGGCTCGCACCCTTCCCGGTGACGCCGGTCTCAGAGACCCGGCGCCGCCCGTCCGGGACACTGCTGTCCCGGCGCTTCCTCCCGGAGGCGGCCAAGCCCAGGTACCGCCTCCCTCCTTTCCTCTTAACTTAGGTGCTTCTACCTCCAGGTCGCTCCCGGTGACCGCGGGGACCACGGCCGGGACCAGTCTCCCCCGACGGCCCCCCCGACTTCCCGGGACACCCTGCTTGAGGCTCTCGTGGAGGGCCAGCTCCGCGCCCAGCGCTCTATGGATGAGCTGCTCAGCGTGTTGGCGCGGCCTCCGGACCCCACATTTGCGTCGCACCCATACCCGAGGACTATGCCCCCGTTTATGGGTTACCCGGCGGCCCCTCCGGCCTCCAGGGGTCAGGAGAGATTGAAGCCCCCAGAAACGATCATGGAGCGTCCCCTCCGCAACGAAGGATTGCAACTTCCGGGTCTGCAGGCCTTCCGTATAGCGGGCGACCTCCCCCGCGGAAAGCAGGGGGGTCTCCCGCCCGGAGCCGATTCTGTCACGGCCAGCGGATGGTCCCCCGACCTGGGCATCTGGCAGCGTAGTCGGCGTCTTCGTCGCCGAGGAGGTGGCCTCCGTGGAAGTGGCCGGGGAGCTCTCGGAAGAGGTCACCGCTCGGGGAGGGACCATCAACCCTTTCCCCTTGCCGGGCGGGAAGGCCCCCGGGGCCTCTACTTCTGGAGGGACCTCGTAGACCGACGGGCTCCCCCCTTCGTCCACGGGCCACTCCATCCGCGGAGGCGAGGTCTCCGCGAACCTCACCTCGAGCTTCTCCGGCTCCAAGGGGGCAGGGGGTGCTGGCGGGGGCCGCTATCGAAGGCGGCGACGGGGCGTAGTTCGCCGAGTCAGAGGCCGCCCCGTCCGAGGCCGTTTCCTTCCCCCGAGCCTCAACGGGGCTCTTCGGGGGAGAGGGTGTTGCTTCCTTCGGGGCCGACGCCCGGGCGCGCTCGGTCCCGGGGGTCTCGTCCCGGGTATTCGTCAGTATCCCCGCCGGCATCTTCGACGGGCCGGGGGATTTTTGGACCCTGGCCTTCTTCGGCTCAGAGCCCCCAGCCGCATCCTTCCCCCGCTTGTGCGACCCAGGGGTGGGGAGGGGCTTCCTCTCCGGGAGCTTCAGCCCATAGGCCTCAGCCACCAGGTTCCGGGGAGGGCCCTCCCCCACGAGGCGCACGACGCGCTCGTGCTCGTCGGCGAAGTACCTCCCCAGGAGGTTCTCCGCCTTCTCCCGCGCCGCCGGGTACAGCCGGACTACAAGAGGTAAAGAGTTAGTCAAATTTTCAAAAATTTGTAAATGCAATGAAGCAGGTTACCGGGACTTAGGTCGGGTCACCGGCTTGACCGGGGCCGTTGCTCAGGGCCCATGCCAATCCCCCTCCGCCCGCATAGAGGGGGTCTTCCGGGAGATGATCACCTTGCCGAGGAGCTCGAGCTCCTCGTCCGTCCACATCGGAGCCTTCGGTGCGGACGACCGGCTGTAAGAGGCCGGCTCCGGGGCGTACGTCACCTCGTCATCCTGGACCCGGAGGTAGAACCACCTCCGGATCCAATGGCCCCAATGGTCCCGGGAGGCTACCGCCGGGTAATCGGCCACCCGGTACGGCAGCATCTACACCATCACCGATCCAAAGGGGGACTTGGGCGCCCCCTTCACCAGGTGGGAGCTCCGCACCGCCGGTTCGTAGAAGTACCGGAAGACGCGTAGGGTGGGCTCCCTCCCGGTCGCCGTCTCGAAGAGCCAGACGAAGAGGCCCATCCGGACGATGGCGTTCGGGGTGAGGTGGTTTAGCGCCACCCCGTACTCCTTCAAAAACTCCTGGAGCATGGGATGCACCGGGAGCCGGAGCCCCACCTCCAGGAAGGCCTCGAAGGCCACGACCTCTCCGGGCCTGGGGCGGGGGGCTCCGTCTTTCTTCACGGGGACCCGGATGTCCCCGTCCTCAACAACACCGCGTTCGACCATGGACTCAGCGTCCTCGGCCGTGAACTCCGACGCCCAGAGGAAGTCCGGAGCGTCCTCCTTCGGGGGCACCTCGGTCGTCTTTGCTCGACCCTTCAGTGCCATCAGGTTAGTTTTTCCTAGAGACTTTTTCAGGAGGCTAAGCCGAAAAGTTCAAGATGCTTGCTACCGGGAAAGCTACCAGGAGTGAGCTACCAGGAGAGCAAAAACTCGCGAGCCGTGGAAGTTTGGAATGAAGTTACCGGGCCCCCCAGGGCCCTATTTATAGAGGCGAGCCGTGGTCCAGATTGGCGGCACGTGGCACCCCGCGAAGCAATCTGGACCGTTGAAGTTCAAACCGTGCGCGGGAAACGAAGGGACTGGTGCGCGAATCGAGGCACCGATTCGAACTGCAAGCGCATTTATGGCGAAGCGGTGTGGCCTTAAGCGCGGGGCACGGAAGCAGAAGCGTCACGGCTCCAGTGGCTTGCTCCGGAGACTTGCCCGGTGAGATGTACCATACCCACCGGGGACTCGAGCATCGTCCCCGGGGGGCATGGGGGGCTGCTGTTGGGGGAAATCTCCGCGAGACTAAGTCCAGGTAAGTTGTGTCACATTGGCCCGGGGACCTGGGCCCCGGCGCCTCCCCGGGCGCCACCATTTGCCCGGGGACGTGGCCTCCGAGGCCTCCCCGGGCGCCGCCATTTTGGCCCCCGGGACCTGGCCTCCGGCGCCGGACCCGGGCACTGCCATTTGCCCGGGGACCTAGCCTGCGGCGCCTGTCCCAGGCGCCGCCATTTTGGCCCCCGGGACCAGGCCTCCGGCGCCAGTCCTGGGCGCTGCCATTTTCCCGGGGACCTGGCCTCCGGTGCCTCCCCAGGTGCCACCTTTTGGCGCCCGGGACCTGGTCTCCGGCGCCGGTCCCGGGCGCCGCCATTTGCCCGGCGACACGGCCTCCGGCGCCTGTCCCGGGTGCTGCCTTTCGGCCCCCGGGACCTAGCCTCTGGCGCCGGTCCCGGGCGCCACCATTTCCCGGGGACTTGGCCTCCGACGCCTGTCCCGGGCGCCGCCAATTTGGCCCTCGGGACCTGGCCTCTAGCGCCGGTCCCGGGCGCCGCCTTTATGCACCCGGGACCTGGCCTCCGGTGCCAGTCCCGGGCGCCGCCATTTGACCGGAGACCTGGCCTCCGGCGACTGTCCCGGGCGTCGCCTTTCGGCCCCCGGGACCTGGCCTCCGGCGCCGGTCCTGGGGGCCGCCATTTGCTCGGGGACCTGGCCTCCGGCGCCTGTCCCGGGCACCGCCATTTTGGCCCTCGGGACCTGGCCTCCGGCGTCGGTCCCGGGTGCCGCCATTTGCCCGGGGACTTGGCCTCTGGTGCCTCCCCAGGCGCCGCCTTTTGGCCCCCGGGACCTGGCCTCCGGCGCCGGTCCCGGGCGCCGCCATTTGCCCGGGGACGTCGCCTCCGGTTCCTCCCTGGGCGCTGCCTTTTAGCCCCCGGGACCTGGCCTCCGGCGCCGGTCCCAGGGCTCATCGTCCTTCTAAAGGTAAAGTCTCGAGTTGTTTATCACGTGCAGGTCACGCGAGGAGCTCCTCGGGAATCAGCGACCACCTGTCAAGCATCCAAGATGTTTGACCGGGAGAAGGATGTTCCTACCCCTCAATCCGACGATGGCTTCCGGGGTATTTAGGCTTTTTTGCTTCTTTTTGGGGCTATAAATTGCCCTTGTACCCCTTAGTTGTAAGCAAGTGATTCATTTGTTGGAATAGCTACAAAACTAACAGGTGTGCTCCGGAAGCCTCTCCCCCGGAGAGAGCCTCCCTAGCCGACTCCGGTCGGGAGCGCACCAACAGGACTAGGGCCCCCACCGGGACCCGAACCTGTATAAATCCTCGTGTCATTTCTTGTGCTTGTCCGGCGGGGGAGGACCGGTCATCCGGTCAACCCGCGCCGCATAATCTTCGCTAGGATCGTACACAAAACCTACTGGGGTATTCGCAATACCACGACAACTAATATGTTGAGCTTCCCCTCAACATATGCATCAATATCAAAACCACAACAAGGAGTCATCAAACTTCAAGATTTAACACATGACATTTCAATTAACAATGAGCACAAGCTTGATGCTACCATAGTGCTCCCCCTCAACATATGCATCGATATTAAATCACAGCAAGGGAGACATTAACTTTAGGGTTTAACACATGACAATTCAATTTACTTGTGCTAAAACAAGGTTCATCCAAATTGTCATTTAATCATCAAAACTGTCATTATCCAAATTAACATTAATCATCAAGAGTTTATCCAAATCATCATTAATAATCAAAGCTGTCATTATCCACATTAACATTAATCATCAAGGGTTTATCCAAATCGTCATTAATCAACAAAACCTAGATCGACTTAGATCCAACAGCACTAACTTCATCGAATCGAGAGTCATAGGTATGGCTGGTTTGACTTGAATAGCTGGAAGGTTTGTAGGATGAAAAGATCACTGGAATTTTGGCTACTTTTGCCGAGGATGGTGGATAGCTTTCTTGGTTGCTTTGTTGGAGGATTTGTTGAAAGTACTTCTTGAGATTTCTTGGAAGCTTCTTTGGGGAATTGCCCATTGAGGGTTGCGTCTTTACTTGGAAACTTTGCTTGATTCTTCATTATTTTGAGACTTCAAAGGTAGCCAATCCACATCTTGCAGTGACTAAATGATCCTCACAGGCTTGATTTTTTTTTAAAAGGACTCTTGTTGATGCCTCACAGGATTGGCAAGTGGCTGCACGTTGAACTACGACTTGTGCCAAGTCAAGTAGCCCTTTCCTGCTCTTTATCTTATAGTTTCTCCAGGGGCTTGATGTCTCCATGGATCTGAAGTAAAGCATTGCATAGCAAAGTACATGGTGAAATGGTTGCCTCAGATAGGATGAGAATTAGCATCCTACTACCCTTGCTTACACATACTTCACACTTGCCATGTGCTTTGTGTGGAGGTCATTCCATTGCAAATAAAGTCAAGTCGATTAATTCTTGCTCAGCACATGAATCCTTCAGCTACAAAACCAAAGGCGATTGGTTTGACAAAACTAGAGAAAGCCTTTCATTGTTGGATATTGACACCCATAAGAGAAAATATTTTTCAAAAAGTTTTTTTTAACACAAAAAGAACTTAATCAAAACCCAAGGGGTGAAGGAAAGAAAAGAAGGGGGTGAGAAGATCATGCCAATTACTTTTTTAGGAACCTTCCATTGATGGGAGGCATTGGGCGGTTCCCTTGTTGACCAATGAGTTGGTATGCACCACCATCATATGCTTACTCGATGACATATGGTCCTTCCCATTTAGGCTCGAATTTGCCTTTGACTTTGCTTGTGACCACAATGGGGTGTCAAAGTACAAGTACGAGTTCACCTTTTCTGAAGACACATGGCTAAGTTTGTCATATGCTCGTACCGTGTTTTGATGGTACAACACAATATCTTGAAGTGCATGAAGATGATATTCCTCCAAGGCATCCAGCTCTTGAAAACGAAGCCGAATTTGTTCGTCGTGTGTGAGTTCCTCTTGAAGAGTGATTCTTAATGAGGGAATCTTGATGAGGACATCTCTAGCACAAGTAGCACTAGAACTCAACCCAATAAATATTGAGGACCAATCACTCGAGCAAAGGCTAGACAACTACATCAACAGGTGACTTTGTTCCGTAAAGAATTAAATTATGATAAGAATATACTCCTACCTCGTAGTACTTGTCTAATATTGATTAGATATAAAGAGGGAGAGCACAATAGGAAGGACTTAACCATTTATAGGCCAAAGAATTTCATCAAATCTATTTGTAAATGTATCGAGTAGAAAGAAGATTTCCTAATTTTTCCAATGAGCCCAAGATCACTCGATTCCGTCAAGGATTGCAATCTCTACAACAAAAAGAAGTTTGCTCGGCATGCAGTCTGCCAACCAAACGACACTCCAAATTCAACCAAGTACCATTCTCAAAACATAGATCCAATTTGGATGTGTGAGTGCTTTTTGGAAAGGTATTCAAAAGATATTTCCAACGCATGAAGAATCATTAAATTCTGACATTCTATGCAACCACGAGACCCAAAAGAGTAACGACTACACGGAAGGAAAAAGTCTCGTCCGAATCCGAATCCACTCTGAAAAGATTTATTCCGAACTTCTTTTATCTTTTATAGTTTGTTAGGATTTTTATTCAATTTTGAATTCGATTCATATTAGAATTCTAGTTTAATTCTTCTATGTTTTGTACACACCACCCTCTATAAAAGAGAGGCATGGTCAAAGTTTTTAATATAGAAGATACAAAACATTGATATTGAAATTTCAGATTTAAGCCTTAGTTTTAGTTGAGAGTTGAATCTCTTCATTCTTTGTTCATGATCACCCTATCTGTGTGCCAACTCCATACGTGGCCGTGTGGATAGGTAATTCAGAGTGTGGTTGGCGAATTCATTGATACGCATGTCATTGCTCTGCAAGTGGTTGGCTATCTCGTTTCGTCAGGTCATACTAGTTATGTAGGTATCTTCAGATACTACTTATCCAAGTTCTACGTCGTGAAGATCGGCCCACCCTCCATGAACGCGTCCTTCATCGTTGTGTTCACATAAATTGGAATCAGAGCTTCAATTTCCACGGTAAAATCTTTTCTTTATTTTTGTTGATTAGTAGTTTATGTTTTTTGGTCTTGGAGTACAAAAAATTGCCAACAAAAATATATTAGCCAACTTCATATTTTAATCTGTTAATTTAGTTTGCTTTATCGAGTTTTTAATCCGTGGTTTAGCTCTTGTTGCTGGTCTAGTCAATCTTGGTGCCTCAAGTTTGAGCTTTTTGTTTAGTGTTTGAAGAGTCAAAAAAACCAAAAAAATAGAAGATATATATATATATATCCTGATCATCATTGACCATCTTTGAGTCAAATATCATTTGATATCAAAAAAAATTTCTCTAAGTAGTACAATTGTTGATTTACCCTTTGGCATTCCATCTCTCTTCTGATCAGCAACTTAGGATTGTCATACCACCGGATTATTATTCAATTTTGCATTGCTAAGTTACAGATTATATCATCTGTTAGCTAACCTAGCTCCACATATAAATCCATTTGTTAAACATAAAGACCTCATTGTGAATTCGCCACATCAGTCTCCGATAAGCCCCACTGGTTATTGCTGGAACCCGCTGAGCATTCCCCAGGAAAGCATAAGAACTTTGGATTGGTAAGAGTTGGTGAGATTGAGTGATCCCACATATATTTCCTATTCCACATATTTTGTCTTTTTCTACATTAACCGATGGCAAGAAACGGATCATCTACTACATCAATCAATCCAGAAGCTTATGTCACTCGAGCTGAACATGCCGCATTCCGAACATCTGTCAAGGGATGGTTTGATTCTATCGTTGATGAACTACAGCAACTCCGAGTTGCGGTCGGAAACCCGAAAGCTCCACCTCAGGGGCAAAACGTACATTCTACACCACTAGAAGGACATCGAGAAGATGCGCGATCAGTAGAAGGCGAGAATCGTCGTGGTTCTCCAACTTTTCAACCACGTCAAACTGGTCATGATCATGCTTTTCGACCACCCCATTTCGGTCGGCATGGGGGAGGTGGTGATGACTATATGACAGCTTCCAGTACGAGTACCACCCAGAAGGCAACAATAATTATTATGGTAATTGGCAGCCACCGCACACGGATGCCCATTATTGACCAAGGTACCATGCTCATAACCGACATCGTGGCGGAGATCGTCATCACGACTACGATGGCAGAAGACTTGCAAAGATCAAGCCCACCATTCCTAAGTTTAATGGTTCATCAGATCAGAAAGTCTATCTTGATTGGGAGCTAAAGATGGATAAACATCTTCCCATGTGCAATGATAGGGAACAAGAAAAGGTAGACTCTACTTCATCGAATTTGAAGGTTATGCGTTGATTTGGTGGCATCAATATCATGAGTTAAGGAGACAAGCAAATCAACCTTGAATTTCTACATGGGATGAGATGAAGAATGTCATGAAAAGGAGGTTTGTACCATCTTACTACACTCGGGACTTGTTCATCACGCTACAAGGTCTTTAACAAGGTCTGTGAAGTGTTGATGAATACCACTAGGAGATGGAGATTCTTCTGATGAGATGTGATGTTAGGGAGACACCTAACTAGTCCATTTCTCATTTTTATAATGGCTTGAATAGAGACGTCCAGAGGATTGTCAATTATCAGCAGTACCAGGATCTCAATCAATTTGTCCATCTATCAGGAAAGGTGGAACGGCAATTAGCTGAAGACAAGATGTATTCGCGGGCAGCCACTACTTCTATGTGGCGTCAACCAAGCAATCATGCTTCAAAACCGACTCCTCTAACGGGTCGACCAAACAACAATTCTTTGACCAAGTCCAATATGTCATTCACACTTCTTCGACCAAACAACAATGCTTCGACCATCGAGAAGACGCCTACAGCCAGCACCTCATCTGTTGGTTCTTATGCTCGCTGAAGCCAAATTATATGCTTTAGATGCCAAGGGCGTGGACATGTGGCATCTCAATGTCCTAACCAACGAGCTATGATTGTGCAAGAAGATGGAGAATATGATTCTCAAAGTGACGAAGATGTTATTGAAGACGCTGCAGTCGAAGTTGAAGCAGAAGGAGGTTTTTCTTTTGAACAAGGTCAAACTCTTCTGGTCAAGGCTGTGCTCAGTGTTCAAATGATGGAAGCTGAACGAGGACAGCAACATAATCTTTTTCAAACTCAATGTAAGGTCCAAGACAAGGTATGCAAACTCATGATTGATGGAGGTAGTTTTCATAATCTTGCTAGTAAGGAGATGGTAGACAAACTTGGCCTTGCAGTGCTCAAACATCCTCATCCATACAGCATTAGTTGGCTTAACTCTTGTGGTGAGATCAAAATTACCTCCATAGTGAAGGTTCAGTTTACCATTAAGGGGTATACTGATGATGTCATGTGCGACGTGGTTCCTATGCAAGTTTGCCACTTATTGTTGGGACGACCATGGCACTATGATCGCAATTTACAGCATTGTGGTCGGACTAACAAATAATTCTTCAAGTTCAAGGGCAAGGACATCACTCTTCTTTCTATGACTCCGGAGCAAATCATATCGGAAGAGATGCAAAAACTTTTTGACAGTAAGGTTGATGGTGTGAGTGAACATATGAGTGAGTGCCACATATTGGTGAGAGAGAGACACAAACCAAATATGAGTGAGCAAAAGAAAAGAGAGAAAGCAAGCTTAGCCTTAATAGCCACAAAATCAGATTTGCGAGTTGTGAGCAACCTATTGCTGGATGTTTTGTACTCTTGTACAAAGAATCCTTGATTTCTACTAATGACTTAATCGCTCTTCCTAGTGTTGCTACCACTGTTTTGCAGGCTTATAACAACATATTTCTAGTAGATGTACCATCCAGACTTCCACCTTTCGGAGGAATTGAGCATCAAATTGATCTAACACTTGCAGTAACACTGCCAGAGCTACCAGGGGAATATGGAGTAGTGCTACATTCAACATTTTGGACCTTTCTCCGTTCTTCGGTTCTACGCTGTTAGACTCGAGGACGAGTCCTTTTCAAGAGGGGGAGAATGATGAGGACATCTGTAGCACAAGTAGCACTAGAACTCGACCTGACGAATATCGAGGACTAATCACTCGATCAAAGGCTAGACAACTACATCAATAGGTGACTTTGTTCCTTAAAGAATTAAATTATGATGAGAATATGCTGCTACCTCATAGTACTTGTTTAACATTGATTAGATATAAAGAGGGAGAGCATAACAGGAAGGACTTAGCCATTTATGGGCCAAAGAACTTTGTTGAATCTGGTTGTACACCTATTGAGTGGAAAGAGGATTTCCTAAGCTTTCGAACAAGCCCAAGATCACTCGATTCCGTCAAGGATTGCTACCGCTACAACCAAAAGAATTTTGCTCGGCATGCAGTCTACCGACCAAACGACAGTCCAACTTCAACCAAATACCATTCTCAAAACATATATCCAATTTGGATGTGTGAGTACTTTTTGGAAAGGTATTGAAAAGAGATTTCCAATGCATCAAGAATCATTAAATTTTGACATCATATGCAACACGAGACCCAAAAGAGTAATGACTACACGGAAAGAAAAAGTCTCATCCGAATCCGAATCCAACTCTAAGAAGATTTATTCCGAACTTCTTTTATCTTTTATAGTTTGTTAGGATTTTTATTCCATTCTGAATTCGATTCAGATTAGAATTATAGTTTAATTCTTCTATGTTTTGTATATACCACCCTCCATAAAAGAGAGGCATGGTCATAGTTTTTAATATACAAGATACAAAATATTGATATTGGAATTTCAGATTTAAGCCTTAGTTTCAGTTGAGAGTTGAATCTCTTTATTCTTTGTTCTTGTGATTTCCTTCGGAATTGCTCAAATGATCTTCGTGATCACCCTATCTGTGTGCCAACTCCATGCGTGGTCGTGTGGATAGGTAATTTAGAGTGTGGTTGGGAGAATTCATTGATACGCAGGTCCTTGCTCTGCAAGTGGTTGGCTATCTTGTTTCGTCAGGTCATGCTAGTTATCCAGGTATCTTCAAATACTAGTTATCCAGATTCAACGTCGTTAAGATCAGGCCACCCTCAATGAACACGTCATTCATCAGTGTGTTCATATCAATTCTCAACCTCTAATGGGAACACAGCTTCACTCCCAAACACTAAGGAATAGGGTGTTGCCTGTGTTGGAGTGCGCACCATGACGCGATAAGCCAATAATGCCTCCAAAAGACGATCATGCAAATCGCTTCGGTGTCTTCCAACTGTCTTCTTCAAGATCTTGCCCAATGTTTTGTTGAATGCTTCAATCAATCCATTGGCTTGAGGATAATATCCGATAGAATAATTCCACTGAATCTTGTACTTTGCTGCAAAATTGTAAATCTTCTGTGACTTGAAGGATTTTCCATTGTCAGAGATGATGCGGTGAGGTACCCCGAAACTGTAAAGGATGTTGCGCTCTAGGAAGTTGATGAGGTTGTCAGATTTCAGTTCTCGTAATGGGATTGCTTCAGCCCACTTGGAGAAGTAATCAGTTGTTGCCAAAATGAAACAATGTCCCCTGGATGAAGAAGGCTCAATGGGACCAATGACATCAATTCCCCATGCGTCAAACGGCCATGAAGGGACAGTGGGGTGAAGAGGAACCGGTGGTCGATGCTTGATATCACCATGTATTTGACAATTATGGCAACACTTGCCTACCTTGAGATAATCAGCCATTATATTGGACCAATAGTAACCATCAAGTTTAATGTTGTGATACATTTTTGGTCCACTTTCATGGCCACCACAAACTATATGGTGAATTTCTTGTAGAACTTTATCAGCTTCCCTCCGGGAAAGACATCGAACAAGCATTTCATTAAAGGACCGCTGGTATAGAACCCCCACTTTGTATGTGTATGTTGGGAGTCATCGTTGCACCTTGCACCTCTTCACAAAATCATCTGGGAGAGTGCCATGATTGAAATAATCGAGGAAGGGTTTACACTAGTCTCCTTCTTCAACATTAGAAGTGACAACAATGTCAACTTCAACTTCTACTAAGATGAGCTCCAACACTATAGGAAGCAACCACCTTTCTTCAATGATGACTTGTGTGGACTCCCCATCTAGAAGAGCAACTGCTGCAGTAGGATTTGACAAAGCATCAGTTGATGCATTTTGACTTTGAGGCACATGAGAAATCTCAATATGCTCAAATTTCTTCATAAGCCTTCGTGCCGCTTCATGATATGGTACAAGTTTAGGCTTTCGGACTTCATAAATGCCATTGACTTGGTGCACAATAAGGTGGGAATCACCGAATGCATGGAGACAACGAATATCCATGGAAAGTGCCAATAATAGGCCGAAGATAAGTGCTTCATACTCAACTTCATTATTTGAACATTCTTCCTTCAGGAGAGAAAAAGAGTGATGTATCGTCTCACCTTCTGGTGTCTTGAACACGAGACCTACTCCAGCTCACCTTCTTGGCATACCATAAGGGTCTAATTCAGTTGAGGAGGCACCATCAAAGTACAACTCCCATTTCTTTGTGTTGGAGGTGAAGATTTCTTCGTCAGGCAAGTCGATGATCATCAGAGAATCATCTGGCACAGGATATGCTATGAGAAAATCAGCTAAAAGGCTTGATTTTTAACTGCCTTATGTGGGACGTAAGTGATAGCATACTCCATCATCAGTAAAGCCCATTTACCGAGTCACACCATGAGAACCAACTGACTAAATATATATTTCACACGATCCACTCTTGCGATGAGCTTGATCTGTTATGATAACATATAATGTCATAACTTCTTCAAAGCAAAAATAAGGACCAAACACAACTTTTCAATGAGTGAATAATTGTGTTCAGCACCTGCCATGGTGCGGATTAAATAATAGCACGCTACCTCCTTTCCTTCATTATCATGCTAGGCAAGGAGAGCACCTAATGAGTTAGGCTGCACTGCTAAATAGAGGATGAGAGGCCGCCCTTTGATTGGTGCTGATAGAACAGGTGGGTTGAGCAAGTATTTTTTAATACTGTTGAAAGCATCTTGACAAAGCTCATCTCACTCGAATTATACTCCTTTCTTCGTCAATCTGGTGAAAGGTTGGATGCAACCTGAAATGTTAGAAATAAAAAACCATATATAGGCAAGCTGGCCTTGAAGTGACTTCAACTCCTTCAGGTTCCGTGGAGGAGGCATATGTAGAATCAGCTTGATCTTCTTTGGGTCAATCTCAATGACACGGTGATGCACAATAAATCCCAGAAAAACACTAGATTAGACAGCAAATGCGCACTTGAGGGGATTCATCTTCAGTTGGTGCTTGCGTAGCCTTTCGTAGACAATGCGGAGGTCATCTTGATGATGTTCACGCTTCTACGTTTTCACCACTAGGTCAAAAACATAACATTCTACTGAATGATGAATTAATTCATCAAAGATGAATGTCATAGCTTGATGGTAGGTGGTACCAGCATTATTTAATCCAAAGGGCATCATTGTATAATAGAAATTCCCTTTTGGTGTACGAAATGTGGTGTCGATGGTATCATGTTCATCCATCTTGATTTGGTTTTAGCCTGATGATCCATCCATGAAAGAGAGAGATTCGTAGCATGTAGTGGCATCAATGATGATCTCCGTGATAGCCAAGGGGAACTCATCTTTTGGACAACCTGGTGTAGATCCCTGAAATCAACACAAACACGTACTTGACCATTCATCTTCCATACCGGGACAATATTGACCAGCCATCATGAGTATTGCACTTCCTTGATGAAGCCAGCTATGATTAGTTTATCCACCTCAGCAACAATTTGCTCTTGTAACTTCGGGTGGAAACATCGTGGTTGTTGCTTCACAGGACGAAATTATGGATCAATTGCCAACTTATGGGTGGCGACACGAGGGTCAAGCCCTGACATCTCTTTATAAGACCAAGCAGAGCAATCTTTGTACTCCATCAAGAAGCTTCGATAACTTTCACGCTCTTCAGGCGTGATGGTCGCCCTAATAAAGGTGGGGCGCGGATCCTCCTCACATCCCAAGTTGATTGTTATGAGCTCATCAATAGTGAGTTGTCCTCCATCTTCAAGTTGTTGCGGTGTAGATGCAGCATCTAGCACTTCTCCATGTTCAGAAGGCATTGCTTCATGCATCCTGGCCAAGAGATTTTGCTCGTCTCCTTCCCACTGACTTTGATTTGCAGCAACTGCAAAGGACCTAGGTTGATGAACAGTCCAATTGTCTTCATTGGAACCTGACAATTCAAATTCATTATTGTAACACCCTGAGTTTAGGGGTGAAAACTTTTTTTTTCAAGAACAGCATGCATGTATCTGTAGTGGTAGCCAGATCAGTATCTATCTCAAACCCTAAATCCCCAAATCTTTCCTGTGAACCCCAAATCAAGATCAGATTGTTCAGATGTGATCTATCAGTTACCCTGAATTCAAAAGTCTTCAGAAGCCAGATTCAATTCCATCTCTAAATCCCAGATTTGTCAAAACTTCAGTTTTCGAAAACACAAATTAAGTTGATTACCCTAAATAATCTAAACTCAGATTTAGCCAAATCGTGACCTAATCCAGATTAGATTATTCTTAAATTATGATCATGGGTATGCCAATACCTTAAACCAAAAAGTTGGCAGCCTGATTTTATCATCTAGACTCTTTTTACAAATTAGTCCAAGAGTTATCGCAAATCAGTCCTTTATCTGATATCTGGAAACCTAAAAAGGCTAAAATCTTCAGATTAACTTCAAATTTAGAATTTCTTCAGCAAATCTCTTCTAAATGCTATTTGACACAAATATCCCTTCTGTTAAGATTTCAAAATCTCATTCTAAATGCCAGAATTCGAAATCAATTGAAACTCAGATTTCAAATACCCTAATCTACTCTATTTTCAGTTTATACCAAAAATCATTCAAATATCTCAAATTTTATCTTCTATCTGTGCCAAATCATCTGTTGAATTAAGTTTGCCAAATCAACAGAATCAAATTCAATCCTAATCTTCAAAATCTCCAGAATTATAGATCAGTCCAAAGCCAATCAAAAATCTTCACAAACCAGTCCAAATTCGACCAGGGCAGCAGCTAGCTTCGACTAGAACTCGCCGTGAATCCTTGCGCCGTGTTTGCTTGCCACCGGCCAAGCCTTGTCTGCGTTTGTGATCGTGCATGCTTGTGCGCACGCGTCCACTCCTCAGCTATCGTCGTGGCAACGTCGTTGCAACGTCGATGACCAAAACCTGCTCCTGTGCGCGACCAGCAGCAGCAACCGCGACCGTTGTCAGCAACTCCGTGCCATGTTGCCTTGCTTTGCCAGCCATTGTCGCCACCGCTTTGTATCGCCCAACATTATTGAGTCCCGATGAAGCAACAGCTTGATCAACCGTTCCATCGCCTGTGCGCCATCGCATCACCGTCACCGTTGTCGCGCCTACGCTCAGCCAGTCAAGTCACCGGTGCCAATTTCCTTGCTGGTACCTCCTTGCAAGCTCCGCCCCTGGTCTATTTAAGCAGCCCCATACTCTGTATCAGCTTCACTTCACCAGAATGAAGCTAAATCCCAAATCTCCTCGCTGTCATCGTCTTCTCCAGCGAGTCCAGCTCGGGGCTCACGGTGCCAGCACGCTTCACTGAACGTCTTGCCAAATTGAAGCCAGCAGTGAGTATCTCTCTTTCCCCTGATTGTGCTGTTGCATTGAACTGCTCTCCGGTGGACCCTAATGCCGGTGATCGCCGAAAATGTCAAATGCCCTGTTCTGGCAATGCAGCCCGATTTACCCCAAATTAGCTTTCGATTCTGTGGAACAAAATGATCAGTGAGCTATTTGAAGCAAGCCTGTGCATCCAGATTTCAGAATTGAACCTCAATTGAAGCTTTCCCCAAATTTGAGCTTCACCAGTCGCCGACGACCGTCGCCAGGCTTTTCCGTTGATTCCCCAGCCAATTTGATGTCTCCAGTAGCTTTCTTGTACCCCTCTTTCACTCCCTGAGCCTGGAATTCAGTTCATTTGACCTGTATCAAAAACCCCCAATTGCAGTGGCATCTTCTCCGGCGCCGGCCACCGAAAATCTATTTCCGGCCGGTCTAGCTTCAACCACCTTGTCCACCAGATGTGCCTCAACCTCTTGAGCATTTTTGTCCTCTAGCCCAATCTCTGAAACTATCCAGATTTCAAGATATAGCCATGCCAAGATTTTGTCCAGTGGCTTCACTGTGCCATGTAGCCACCACATTTCTTCACTGATTTTCATCACCTTCCAGCCATCTTCAGCCTTGGAGCCTTTTGAGTTATTTGTTCCTGTTATCAAGGCCTACCTCCCAGACAAAGTGGTGCATCATTTGGAGCCCTAGATCAAAAGTTATGGCAAGCCCTAGTTTCTGGCCATGCCAGTTCAATGCCAGGCTATGTCAATCAGTGGCATTAGCCCTTTTCACTTCATTCCAGATATGCATTTTGAGCATAACTTTGTCCCTTAGATTCCTGAGGTTGTGATCTACAATTTCTTCTTCTATCACAACTTGATTTGAGCCCTTGAATTGCATTTTTACTTAAATCCTAGATTTTGACATTGTCAGCCCTATGCCAGAGCATGTCAGCCAGTGGCATTAGCTCTTTTCACCTCTTTCCAGTTGTACAAACTGAAAATAACCTTGTCCCTTAGACTTGTGGAGTTGTGCTCTACATTTTATTCTACTGCCACAAGTTGAGATAATCCTTCTATCATCCATCGACCCTATGTCGATGCCTTGAACTGAATGTCGACCTAAAGACGTTCGTTGCTTTTGAGTGAACCAGTCGCAACCTTGATATCATTCTGATATTTTGAGACATTTGGAACCCTATAAACCCTTGACAGCTAATCTTAACTTTGGTTTCCATAACATAACCCTAATCAGCTTCTAAACCCAATCATTTCAGAATCATCAAGGCATTCATTTTTGCATTATTGCATATAGTATAATAATGTATTGAAAAGATTGTGGTTCTTGGTTGCCTGTTTGATTGGTGAGCAGATCAAGAGCCCCAGTTCGAGGACTTCACTGCTGATCCAACATCAACTACTGTATTTTACGACGCGGAAGGCAAGTCATATTCTTGGTTATCTCGAACCTATATTTTAAGAGTTGCTATAACATAACCTTGAATATAGATAATATTGCATGTGAAAGATTGAGAATGGTTGATTTATGAATTGGCAGTACTAGACTGGTTATCTGTGAAATGTGAAATAAACAAGTTTTGAGCCATGAACTATTATATATGTATGTGTGTGTATATATATATATATATATATATATATATATATATATATATATATATATTCATGAAATAAAACCCCTAGCCGTGACTAGAAAAATGGTATGGAATGGTGGTAGCACTGGAGGTGCTAAACTGCAAAGGATGTGCAGGCACTGAAGGTGCAGGGTTGTGGCTGGTCTGGTCACTGGCATATAAGGACTAGAACCTTGTGTTGTGCATCTAGTGGCATGAACAAACGTGCCAACCGCAAGCCTGGTATGGGACAGGCCTGAACAAGTACTTATGTGGATCGCACATGAAACCCCTGCATGAGATCGAAAATAATACACTAAACTCACGGGGTTCAGCTCCTCCACGTACTATAATCAAGCACGTTGACCCAGTAATGGGAAGAGGCATTTGGGTGTGGGGGTATATCCCGCCACAACTGCGGTTTCTGTGAAGAAAACTGCAGGGTCAGGGGTGAATTGTAAGTGAAACATAACAAAAGTTCTTGTTATCTCCACCTTGCCGCTCACAGTATGAAGTGAGTATGGGGTCCAATCATTTTGATAGGAAGTGCTTGAAAGTGGAATATCTTGCGGGTAAATTGGTATCTCTCAGCAGAGTTAAAAATGTAATCGAATACTTCGTGCTCCCGAGTTTATAGGAGTCTGCTACGATGGATTAAATCCACGGGGTGTGACGCAAGTATATTTTTCTAAATAAAATGTGTTAAATCAAGATTACCCAAATGACATGTGTTGTCATGATAAGGAGTGCTGCCGTGGGCTGTCGTGTGTCGACGTGTCGCGGTAGTACTATAATCTAGTGAACATGAATAGCAATGCTATATTATGAAAAGTGCTGCCGTGAGATAAGATGAGTTGAGATATGAAAGAAAAAGGTTATTTTATAAACATCCATAATTCTTGACTAGTCTAGGTTCATATCATCACTACTATATGTACCTACTCTTACTTATGACTTGCTGAGTACGTAAGTGCTCACTCTTGCAATCTACAAATCAGTAGATGGAGGCATGGAGACGAAGGCATGGAGAACTTCTTGGATCCAGAAGGAGGAGTGTCAGTTCCGCCAGAGCCCTGATGTGTGTTGTTCTGCCATCCACTTCTCTTTGTGGGAGGGTCACCTATCTTCCGCTGTGTAGATGTTAGTTTGCTAAACCATGTATGCCGCGAAGGCATTGTAATCTCTTTATGTAATATTAAGGCCAACAGGACACACTGCTTAACTATTTTGTAAGTTACTCTGTTGCAATGTGAATATACTCCTATGCTAGACTTATCCTGGGAAGTCAAGGGTATGTGTATGCTATGCATATATGGGACTAGCTGCAGCGAGCTAGGTCTCTATAGGAGTAGTCGTAGTCCCAGTTTCGGGGCGCGACAATTATACTGTTGTGGGTTTATGCCAATCACTATGGTATGACATGTGACTCTTTCTGCATCATCATTTTTATCATCTTCATCGTCAGGTTAGGCATAGCCCAAGCCATACTTCGGGTAGCGGTCACGAGACTTGTGCCCTTTCCGGATGAGCTTTTCTGATTGCTTCCACCATTCTTCACAGATTGTAGGAGGAGGTGGCAACCTTTGATTCCTTTCCAGCTTCACTCCAGCCCTTTTGAGCAGATTGGCTATTCGGGGCTCAGCCTTCATAGCTATCAAAGGTACTTCGGAGTTAGTTGGAGGAGTGGGCTGTTCAAGGATGCAGTCATACTCTTGCTTCTTTGGAACTTTTCCTACACCGTCTCGCAAGAGAATTAGATCGATATAGTGGGTGAGTATTCAGTTGTTCTTTCCACAAGGACTAGAGAAGAGAAATGTGTAGAACTAAACTAAATCGATGGTAAGTGAAAATAAATTAGATGAGAGAAAGAGAGATGTGGTCGACCAAGCAACAATTGGTTAGTGCTAGGTCTGTACGCATGTTTCAAAATTACGAGCTATAGAGAGGTCGTGTAGTGATTGCGCGCCAGGTGGCACAAATAACTAACATTGACACAATCTGTGGTGAATATCGAGGATCAACGAGTAGAGAACAAACACTAATCATTCCACAGTTCCTCTCGGCCACGACTACAACTAAGTTACGACTTATAGGAATCAGGGTTCTACAATCGTATTTTAGTTGAGCAGTGAATGCATCCCAGATATAAGTCAACCTCACAAGACAAATAAAATGCAACACTAGAAGAATCAAAAACAAGATAGAAGACTCATGGCGTAAACAACCATCATAAGATCACTATTCAATATTCTAAATCAAAGAGATTGAATAAGAGATGAAATGAACTAAGATCACTGAGATTATACTTCAACATTTCACCAACTCTAAGCACAAACAAATAGGAAAGAATGCACATTGTAGAGATTAACTTCAAAAAATGCAACTCAAGATTTATCAACACACAAAACATTACGTTGATATAGAATCATTAAGGCATCACAAATCATCAAACAGGAAAAACTTGAATACTCCATATTCCTTCAAATTAACATTCAATTTGATAGTTAATTATGCAATCAAATCGACTTCACAACACAGGATTGGAAGTTAACTTAGAGCTCTAGTTCATGTAATATCACAGAGAAAGCCAAAGATGCAAACAAAGTTGAGAACTTATCTAAGCATGCAATCAATTCATTTTATTACAAAATTCTCCATCTCATACAACAATCATTGCAGTTCATCCAAAATAAAAAAACAGAGGATAGGAGGGGACCAGAGAGGATAATTGATCACCAATACTTGCTGCTGGAGGAGTTGTGGTCGAGGCGCAACGTGGAGTGGTCATTGCAGATGTGGTCATCAAAGAGCTGCGGTCGAAGAGCTGTGGTTGTGGTTGTCGCTTGAGTGGTCGTTGCAGTGTTGAGTTGAAGGAGCTGCTTGAGGTCGTCGTTAGCTATTGTGGTCATGGATGGAGTGGTTGTGGTGAAGGCGATGGCGGCTCATGAGACGTGTGCGGCGATGAAAGTGGCGGCGGGACGATTTGAACTGGATCGGTGGCAGATATTTGTGATGGTGGCTATGAGGAGCAGATCCGGCTCGATCTATGTGGTGCACAAGCGACGATGGATTTAAAATTGTGGTAGATCCAGGGTTTGGTTTTGCGATGGATCTAGGGTTTGCGGGGGTGTAGGTGGTGGAAGTGAACAGATCCAAGGGTGAGGCGGCACAGCAGCACTGGATCTACAGTGGCACGTGGGACATGGCGAGGTCTGGGAGAAAAGAGAAACGAGGAGAAATCTAAAACAAGAACAGGACATAAGATAAGAAGTAGAGAGGGAACATAAGAAAGGAGGAAGAAGAAGGTAGGAGAAGAGGGAGCTAGGCCGAAGTTACTCATCGGCGGCCAAGCAAATGATCGACAAAGAAGTGGTCAAAATGTGGTGAGAGAGGATGAAGAGTAGGAGATTGGTGGCTCACCAGAGAGGGAGAGATGGGGGGGGTAGAAAGAGGGAGGACCGTCGGCGGCAAACACATTGGGCCTGGAGAGAAGAAAGGGGGTTTTTGGGTATGTGCCAGGCCAAAGAATATAGTGGTGGTTACGAAGGTTTTTGATGATTTGGCCATTTGGCAAAAAGGCCCTCGGTTATTTAGGAAATTGCAATCAGACCTTCCAAGTAAGGGTTTAGGTTTTTTGTGTCTTGGCTATTATGCCATTCGATGCTGGGGTTTTCAAGCAATTGCCTTTAGGTCCTTGGCTACTAGGTTTTTAGGGTTCTTTCCTCTCGAAGACTCTGATTCCAACGCAGTCAGCTCCTACGAATCTGTAGTGATGCGTACTTCTGTACGGAATCATCCATTAGCTAGATCTAGTCGATGAAGCTCTTCCATTTAGCCAAAGATTACCCGAATTGTGTTGACCTGCGATTAAATAAAATGCACAGTCGAAGTCGAACGACAGCAAATACAGCTATATTTAAGTATTTGATGATTTTTATGACTAAACATGAGCATGAATGAGGGGAAAATGTGTAGAAAATAAGCACATATACGAGAATTATCAACAACAAATTGAGGAAAGATGATTTTTTTGAAAAGTTTAATCACATGTTTTGATTCATTCATTGGTGTTGCAACAACCTCTACCCACTTTGAAACAAAATCAACCACAACTAAGATGTAGGAGTTGCCCATAGAAGAAGGAAAAGGTCCCATATAATCCACCCCCCATACATCAAAAGATTCAATTTCAAGAATATTTGTTAAGGGAATTGCATATCTTTTACTCAAATTTCCTGAATGTTGGAAAGGATCACATTTTTTCATGATGTTATAAGGATCTTTAAATAAAAAAGTCCAAAACAAACCTGATTGCAATACCTTTGCCACTGTTTTTGAAGCTCCGACATGTCCGCCACATGGAGATGAATGCCAATGTTCAAGAACGCTTTGGATCTCGTGGTCGGGCATGCATCATCGATAGATGTTGTCAACTCCCTTTTGGAAACTGTTCGGATCGTCCAAGTAGTAGCATCGGATGTTGTAGAGAAAGTGCTTGCGTTGTATGTATGTCAACCCTAGAGGAAGTTCATGGTTAAATAAATAGTTAGTATAATCGGCATATCATAGTTCTTTTTGAATTAAGTAATGGTGCTTGTTAAGTAAGGCAATATTGATGTGAATGTCAGTGGTGTCAGTGAAGAGTTGTGAAAGATGATCAGCGACGACTCTCTCAGTACCTTTCTTATCTTTAATTTCCAAATCAAACTCCTGCAACAGTCATGGCTTGGTTTCTATCTTGGTCAGAAGATACTTAAGAGTAGCGTGATTAGTGTGTACAATAACTTTTGAACCAATCAAATATGGATGAAATTTCTATAGGGCATATACTACAACAAGTAATTCTTTTTTAGTTGTGGTGTAATTAATTGAGCATCATCCAATGTCTTTCGTACGTAGTATATAGCATGTAAAAATTTATTTGTTCGTTGCCTTAGAACAATACCAATTGCACAATCACTAGCATCACACATCAATTCAAAAGGTTCATTCCAATTTGGAGGTTGGATGATGGGAGCAGCAGTTGATGCATGTCTCAATTTATTAAAGGCATCAAGACATTTTTCATCAAAATCAAATGGTGCATCTTTACAAAGGAATTGGGTGAGAGATTTAGTAGTTTCTCAAAAATCTTCAATGAAACGACGGTAAAAACCTGCGTGTCCCAAGAAACTGCATGTGCCGTACACATTGGTCGGTGGTGGAAGACTCACAATGACATTGATCTTTACCTTGTCTTCTTCAATCCCTCATTTAGAAATTATGTGGCCAAGCACCATGCCTTCTTGAACCATAAATTGGCACTTTCCCAATTGAGCACAAGATTTACTTTTTCGCACCTGCACAACACTCAATAAAGATTATGTGTGTCATGGTATTAAAAATACCCTAGTAGGTTTGATGATGTGTTTGACACGTGTTCGATAAGGTGAGATGACCGTGCGATGGGTCACCCCGTGTTGGACAATCACAGAAATTGACACAGAGGTTTATACAGGTTCGGGCATCAGTGCAGGCCCTAGTCCTGTCGACGTGCTCCTGACAAGAGTCCCCTAGGGGAACTCTCTCCCGGAGAGAGGGCTCATAAGCACGCCTATTCATTTTTGTGTATTGAGTACAAATGGGAGTCTTAGGTTACAAAAGAGGAGTACAAGAGTATATATAGACCCCAAAAGATGCAACTACTAAACTACCCTAGCTGCCATCGTCGGATCAAGTGCATCATGGTCATTTGGTGTGGCATGGGACACTGATCTTGGACACGTGGCCGTCCTCGACTTCAGTGCCCCCAACCCTGGGATGGAGTCCCGGAGGAGAAAGGCTCCACCTCTAGAGGACAGAGGACCCGAGGTAGGCCCCTCCTACTCCGGAGGTCGGAGGACCGGAGGAGGGCACCTCCTACTTCGCAGCTCGGTGGACCGAAGGACGGGGTCCCGGAGGATGGAGTTCGAGTGGACGGAGTCTCGGAGGACGGCGGACCGGAGTAGGGCCCCTCCTACTCCGGAGGAGGGACGACTGGAGGTAGGCACCTCCTACTTCAGAGCTCGGAGGACCGGAGGTGGGCCCCTCCTACTCCAGAGGTTAAAGGACCAGAGGTGGGCAGCACTGTTGTGGTATTATGAATACCCACGTAGGCTTTTCGGTTGTTCCTAGAGAAGAAAATGCGACGAGAGATGACCGCGTGACCGGTCCTCTCCCGTCGGGCAAACACGAAGAATGACACGAGGATTTATACAGGTTCAGGTCTCAGTGGAGACCCTAGTCCTGTTGACGTGCTCCCGACTTGAGTCGACTGGGGGAGTTCCCTCGAGGGGAGAGTGCTCCAGAGCACGCCTATTGGTTTTTTGTGTATTGATGTGAATATCAATTGTCTCTGTTTTTTTTACATGAGAGGGATACAAGGGCATATATAGGCCCAAAAGATGCAAAAAGACTAAACTACCCTGGCTGTAGCCGTTGGATCGAAGGGCACTCGTGTCCTTCTTCCGGTTGAGGGGGTTGATGCTTGACAAGTGTCATTGCCAGTTCCCGAGGTGCTTCTCATGTGATCCTCACGTAACTTGGCGTCGAGGGCCTTGTCCCTAGGCAAATGGCGGCACCCGGGACGGGGTCACCGGGGGCCTTGTCCCTGGCGAAATTGCGGTGCCCAGGACGGCGGTCACTGGGGGCCTTGTCCCCGGGGAAATGGCGGTGCCCAGGACGGGGTCACCGGGGGCCTTGTCCGAGAGCTTTTTCTATTACTTGGACTCGATCCCGCGGAGATTTCCCCCAACAGCAGCCCCCCATGTGCTTCGGGGACGCTGCTCGTGTCCTCGGAGGGGATGGCTCACATTATCGGGAACATCTCCTCCTGGATGGATCTCCGGTGCCTTGTTGACGCTTCGGGTTTTGCACTTGATTCTCACGGCGGCGCCGTCGGTCATTATGTCGCCCCTTGTCTTGATTGGTGCACGCCGTTTGGTCATAATGGTCACGCGCGGTTCGAACTGACAATGCGTCATTTCCCGTGCCCGCCCCTTTGATCTGCGTGTGCCGTTTGAATTGAGTGGCACGGATTCGCCGCGAGGGGCCGCGTGGCACACATCGGGGCCACATTCAATCCGTATAAATAGGGCTTCGAGGGGCTCGGAGAAGTCACTCAAACCTTTGATCATCAAAACGCCACCGGTGCCCTAAGCTCTCCCGGTAGCCCTCTCCCGGCAGCTTAGCCTCCGGAAACCTAAGCCCCTCAGTTTCCCGAGAGCTCAACACACCGGAGAAACAAGATGGGTCCCAAGGGTCGCGTGAAGGCCGCCGAGGTGCCTCCGGAGGAAGTCATCATGGACTTCCTCTAGGCCTCTGAGTTCACTTCGGGGGACTTAGAGTCCCTCGTGGACCGGGGGGTTGTCGCGGACGGGGACATCCGGATCCCCACCAAGAAGGACGGCACCCCTGGTCCTAGCCCCAGAGAAGTGGACGTCTTCGAGGCCTTCCTCGTGGTAGGGCTTCGGCTCTCGGTGCATCTGCTGCTACGGGAGTTCCTCCGGGAGTACGGGGTGGCGCTCAACCCCCTGACGCCGAATGCTTTCGTTTGGATGGGGCTCTTCATTTGGCTGTTCGAGACAGCCACCGGACGGGAGTCGACGCTCTGGCTGTTCCGGTACTTCTATGAGCCAGCGGCGAGGAGCTCCCATCTGGTGAGGGGAGGGCCAAAGTCTCCGTTCGGCTCTGTTATGATCCAGTTCCTTCCGTCGCGGGTGCAGGCGAACTCGGTGGCTGCTTCCCGGGACCACTCAGGGGACTGGGTCCAGAGGTGGTTTTACCTCCGGGTCCGGGATGCCGCGGTGACCTACTCACTGGAGCCCCCCTCCTACAGTCGGTTGTCCACCCCTAAGCCCCCAGTGTGGACCGAGGAGGAGCTGAAGCTCCTCAGCAAGGTGGTTGGCTCTCGGGGCATCCGTTCCATGAGGGACGCCGCCGAGGAGCTAACGTTACTGATGGCTTCCGCCTTCTCGTACGGGAGGAGGGGGATCAGAATGTGCCCGGTGCAGCCGCCGCCGCAAAAGCTGGTGACCTGACCTAAGACCCTAGCGACTTTCTTCGTTTTTTGTTAATTGCGTTAACTCCCTTCACTTTTGCAGTCCAGCCATACCCGGCCGCCCGGGAGGAGGCGGAGAACCTCCTCGGAGGTACTACGCCGACGAGCATGACCGTATCGTGCCCGTCATGGCGGAGGGTCCTCCCCAGAACTTGGTGGCCAAGGCCTTTGGGTTAAGGCTGCCGGGGAGGACACCTCTCCCGACCCCCGGCTCTCACAAGCGGGGAAAGGAGGCCGCCGAGGCTCAGAAGGCCCCTGGTCTGGCAACGACGCCAGGTTCCATGCCCATGAAGGCCCGGGATGCCACCCCTGGGTCGGGACGTGTGCGAGCGCCTTCGAGGCGCGAGGTGACGCTGCCCCCCGGAAGAAAACTCCGGGGGGCGGCGGAGGTGCAAGGGTTCGTGCACCTTCCCGTGGCCTCCGAAGAGTCCCGGGGGGAGGAGCCGGCCGGTGACGAGGGTGCATCTGACTTGGTGAATTACGCCCCCTCGCCGCCTTCGACGATTGCATCTCTGGTGGCACCGGGATTACCTGAGCCGGGGCGGCCAGAGGTTAGTTTTCCGAGGCTTCCCCTCCGCGCGTCGAATGGCTGGTGGACGAGGGGGGAGGCCCTGGTTCTATGTGGTCCCCGCGGCGACGGTGGTCCCGGGTGCCCACGGCCCGGAAAGGAGAAAGGGCTCCTCATCCCTCCCCGGGGTGGCACCCCCTCGGAGAGCTCGTCCACTTCCTCCTCGGCCACCTCTTCGGCGGCAAGGACTCCGGCCGCAGCCACTCCGATTCACATCACCCCCGCGACCTTCGTACGGGGGCCAGCCGGCGGGGACAGGTCCGGAGCCGTTGGGAGGGAGACCCCCCGCTTTCCGGGGGGGAAGTCTTCCAGTTCGCGGAGGGGCTCCAGATCCGGAAGGTGCAGGAGTAAGTCTTGCAGGGGACGCTTCGCGACCGTTGCAGGGAGCTGCAATTGCTCCATATCCAGGTTCGTTTCCAGATCACCAAGTCGTTTCTCCCAAGATTTTGCCAACTCTTGGGCTTCAAATGACTTTCGTGCTCGCAAGGGTTGGCCCTCGCCTGGGGCATCGAGGCGCGCTTTGACAAGGCACTGAAGGAGGTGAAGGGGAAGGCCGCCGCCTTTTCCGAGGAGTGGGACGATGTGCTCCCGGAGTTGGCTCGAGTTCAGGCCCAGCTCCACACCTCCGAGAACGCCAACGACCGGCTCCGGAGGGAGGCAAGGGCAAATAAGGATGCCCTCCGGGAGCTCGAGGGCTCCAGCGCCCAGGCGGTGACGGAAGCGGGGTGCTCCGTCCGCTCGGCCCTCGAAGGGATTGGGGTGAGCCTCGGCCCAGGTGGCAGCTCCGACACGGCGCCAGCAACACTCATGAAGGCTGTGCGTTTTCTTAATGCACAAGTCTCTGTGATCCCGGATGCTACCGATGCTTGGGCACGGGGCCGGGAGATCCCAATGGTGGCCGCCACCGCTGGGCTTGTGGAACTCCGGGTGATCGGCGCCCTGGCAATTGGGGGTCGTATCCCCCGGGGCTTCCCCGAGTTCTTTGAGCCGCTCCAGCGAGAGGTGGAGCAGCTCGCCGAGGGCTTCTACGACCGGATCGACAACAACAAACAAGTATGAGCCTCCCCCCGGGTCTTCCGATAGGTCCTTTTTTTGTTTTAGGATTTTTGCTCCCGATAGCTTCTTAGAAGAAGCCCCAGAGACTTGTACAAAAGACATTTTGATGCAATAGAATGAATTTTTTGCTAAGTCTTGGATTGAATTTACGAGGCACGCCGGGAGGGTACTCCTGGGAGAGAGCCCCCGAGAGTCGAACGCAACCTTAGAGGCGCCCCAGTGTTGCGAGGTGCCTCCCTGGGGATAAGGCCTCCGAGCTCCGGCGGTTATCACTCAGGGGATGCCCAAGCCGCCTTAATTTTGCTAAGTCTCATCTCCAGGGAACATGGTAGGGGTGTCTCCTGGGAGCCGATCCAGTTGCGGTGGCTCCTGGAGTGGCACCTAGACAACTTCGACAACCACCATGCCGAATTATCCTCTCTGCGACCGGGGTCCCGGTGGGTTCCGCCGCTTCGAATACTTCCACCAGCGGGCTACGAGTATTGGCCCGAGAACATGCTTCGGGAGGCCCAGCGATGTATACGGAGCTTGTATCGATACCTGGCCCGAGAGCTATCAGAGGGCCTCCGGGATTATTAGGTGTAGTAGCCCCCCCCCCCCCCCCGGGCTGTCTCTTGCGTTTAATGTCCTCTGGTTAAATATTTCAATAAAGCTAAGTTTGTTTGTGAACTTGTTTTATTTTCTGTATCTGAAGGATGGTCCGGAAAAGGGCAATTCCCGGCCACGAGTTACCCCCCTCCCCACAGCAGGTTGTAGCGTAGCTCCGCGCGCTGTGGGGGAGTGAAGGGCCCGGATGCTAATAATTGCTGGGGTAAAAATTCTCTCAAGAAGATTTTCCAAAGGTCCTGGAGGGAATTTTCCCGGTCGTCGTGATAACGGGGAGCTGGGAGTCAGGTCTCTGGGAGAAAATCATCTGGTCGCCGTGAGAGCGAGGGAGCAGGGAACAAAATTTTCGGGAGAAAACCTCCAAAATCCCACGGAATAATTTTTCCGGGGAAAATCTCCGAAATCAACGGGGATAATTTTTCCGGGAGGAAACCTTTCGGTCACCATGAAAATGGGGAGCCGGGAATGAGATTTCCGGGAGAAAATCTCCGAAATACCTGGGAATAATTTTTCGGTAGAAAACCTTCCGGTCGCCGTGAAAACTAGGGCCCGGGAATGAGATCTCCAAGAAAGAAAATCCAAGAATTCCGTCTCACTGAGGAGAAAATCGACATCCGGAGGAGGATGAGTCCGATGACAGGTTTGAGTATTCGAGGGGGGACTAGTCTCTCAAATTGACTCGTTACCTCAGTCCTTGAGGACTGGGTTGCCGCTTACCCCCTCAGTCCACGAGGGGTGATTGTAAGCCGCCATACGGGAGCGGGGGCTCCCGTCGTAGGGACTTTTTGGGTTGTGATAGCCCACTTCATCATGGAGAGGGAATCCTTACTAAGAGGGCATCCTCACGGGGAGGGAATCGCTGTGAGAGACAGTAATGTAAGAACTTGCAGTCAGCGCAAGTTGAGAAAAACCAATTGTATTAACAAGGAGTTGAGATACAACGCCTCCCCCCTCAAGATCGTGACGGGGGAGGGAACAGTGAGTACAATGCCCCCTCTCCTCTGGCGTAATCGCTCCGTTGGGAGGGAACGAGCCCATAGGATAGATGTAGAACTTGCGAAGCTAGCGTATGTTCCACGTGTGCTTCAGCTCCTGTTCTTAAAGGTCGGAGAGCTTGTAAGTCCCCGAGGCCAAGACTGCTGAGAACTTGTAAGGGCCCTCCCACTTGGGGAAGAGCTTGCCCTGGGCTTGAGGGTCGGTTACTGTAACACCCTGGTTTTGGGGGTGAAAATTCCTTTTCATGAAAATCATGCATGCATGTATCTCTTTACAAGTAGCAAGAGCAGTTTAATTCTAATCTATCAAAAGCCCAAAAATCCCAAAATCTATCCTGAAGATCCAATTGAAGATCAGATTATCCAGACATGACCTACTATTTATCCTGAGTATAAAAGCCCTCAGAAGCCAGATAAACTTCAATCTCTAACTCCCAGAATTATCAACCTCTTTCTGTTCTTGAAAACAAGAAATAATTGAATATCCTAATTACCCTAAATACCCTGAGTTTCAGAATTCAGATTTAACCAAATCTTAACCTAACCTAGACCAGATTATTCTTGGATTGTAATCATGGGTATGCCAATACCTTAATCCAAAAAGTTGGCAACCAGATTCCATCATTTAAACCCTTTTCGCAAATCAGTCCAAATTGTATCGCAGATTAGTTCTTTTCTGATTTCCCAGAGCCCAAAAAGGGTAAAAGACACAAATCAACTCCAAATCTCAATTTAATTCAGGGAATACCTCCCAAATGCTATTCAATACAAAATCTCCTTTTGTCGGAACATCAAAATCTTACCCTAAGTCTCAGATTTCCAGATCTCGAGAAAACCTACATTTGAGATACCCTAATTACCCTGTTTCACTTCAGTTCAAATTTGATCAAAAGTTCCCAGATTTTACCACGTCTTCTCTCAAATCATCCATAGAATAAAGTTCTTCACTGTGAAGTCAAAATCAGCCATAGTCTTCAATTTCTCAGATTTTACAGATTAGTCAAAAATCAGAAAACTGAAATTGCAATTGAGTCCAGCCTCTTGTTTCGATCAGAAGCACCACCTTCGACCAGAGCAGCCACGACCAGGAGCTGTGCCATTTTCGATCTCAGGCCCAGCTGCGACCAGGAGCACAACTGCACCGCGAACCTCATCGCCGGTGGAACTCCGCCGTTGCCAGCTTCGCCGCAACCTCGTCGCCACATGCGCGCACCAGATTGGCCGCCGTGGTAGCGCTGCAGCAGCACCAGCATCGCTCGAATCTTTCCCTCGCACGCGCATACTCGCCTGCAGCAATGTCAGAAGCTTTACGCCACATTGCCTCCATGCCGAAGTAGCCAGATGCTTTACCATTGCACCTGCCAGAGCATGCGTCGACCGTGTTGAAAAGTCGTAGAGGCCGCTGCACATCGCCACCGTAGCCAACCAGATGGATATCCTCCCGATTGCTCCAAGTCTCGAGATCCCCCATCTTCTACTATTTAAGCTCCCCCGTAGCTCGCAGCAGCTTCACCCCACTCCAAAATCAGCAAGTCTCGCCTCCTCCCATTTCTCCTCGTCTTCATCTTCTTCTCAGGCAAGCCGCCGAAGGGGGAGAACGATGATAGGGAGCTTCGCTACATCAACCTCTGATCCAACTTCACCAGTGAGTGTCTCTACCTCACCTCTCTATGCTGTACCAAGTAATCGAAATCCGGTGACCCTCAACACCGGTGATCGCCGGATTTTGGATTTGCCCTGTTTCGGCAATTGACCCCTTTCCAGCTGATTTCAGTACTCCTTTTATTAGAAGCAATTGATCATTAGAGTGTTCTTAGCAAGCCCATGCTGTTACATTTCAAATTGAAGCTCGGATGGAGCCTTCCCCTGTTTTCGCGCGCCGCCGTGAGCAGGTCATGTCGCCGGCCCGTGCCACTTCACCTCCGACCAAATTGACCACAACAACGTGATCCTTGAACTCCGCAGATAGTGTAGCCAAACCTAATTGACCGGAGATATCTCATATCAGCAGCGCCCCAGTTGCCGTCTTCTTCGAGTCCAGCATCAGCGCCGACGAGCCCCAAATCGCCTTTATAACCAAATTGCTCGCTCCAGCACCATTTGTGTAGTCCCAGGAGCATAAACCTTTGATCAATTTCGAGATTTATCGTCTGTAGCTCGCTGCCACCGTAGCTCTCCTTGTTTATGAAAACCGACGAGTTCGACCTCGCCGTTCGTCGTCATCTCATCGCCTTTGTTCAATCTACTTTGTCCTGTGGATCAGCCTCAACCTCCAGAGCATATTACTCCACTGCATCGCCCTTCAATGCTCAGCCAAATCACAAGTAATCCCTATGCCAAGATCTGTCCAGTACCTGTGTCTTGCCGTGTCGCCACCGTGGTTTCTCATCGTTGTTCATCACCGTCCAACCATCTTAGTCCCTGAAACCTCCACCATTGGATTCCTGTTGTCGTCGCCTACCTCCTAGATATAGTTGGCGAAGCAAAGCTCAAGAAGATCGATCAAATACTCAAGCCCTAGGTCTTGACAGTGCAAAGGCACCTAGTTCTCTGTGTCCAGGGGCCTCTTCGCAAAATGCCTAAATTATGGACCTTTTCTGTGAAAACCACCTTGTCAAATAGCTACCTTATTACATTTTGCATCTAATGCTTTGATCAAATCCCATTTTTCCCACTGGAAATCTCCTAAAACATGTCAATGCCAGCCCTTGTCAGTTCATCTCAACCAATGACATTGTGCCAGTTTAACCACTTCTAGTTATGCTACCTAAAAACCACCTTGTCCACTAAGCTTGTAGAGCTATGTTCTACATTTTATTCAACTACCACACCTTGAGATAAGCTCTTTAGCATTCTCTGAAGCTATGTCAGAGCCCTGAACCGATTGTCGACCTATTGACGTTCGTCGTTTTTGAGCAAAACAGCCGCGGACCTGATGTCCATATTGCAGCCTTGAAATCCCGAGAGTCTCTAGCATTTGTCCTCAACCCTAATTCCATAAATCTCCAAGATTAACTCAAATCCAGCTTTCAAGCTTACCTATCCCAGTATCTCCAAGAGTATTTCTCCTTTGCATGTTGCATATAGATTATTATTGGATTGTGATTCCTGTTTGCTTGTTTGATCTTTGATTAGAGCAAGAGCCTGAGTACAAAGATTTCGTCAGACCCGACATCGACTGCTGTACCTTACGACGCGGAAGGCAAGTCATATTCTTGAACATTTTGAACCTATATTTTATGAATTGTTAAGATATTGCCTTGACTATAAGTAATATTGCATGTGATGAAATGAGAAAAGTATGATATGGTAGTACTAGGCTGTATGCCAACAAAAGATGAGGAGATTCCTTATAAAATGATCAAATCGTGAGGCATAACTAATATATATGTATATTCATGAAATATAACCCTTGCCGTGGCCAGAGTTTGGTATGGAATGGTGGTGGCACTGACGAGTGCAGGGTTTGTGGAACGCACTGGTCATGGGCATGTAAGGACTAGAACCTTGTGTTATACTTCCATGCGGCATGAAAAATGTACTAACCACTTGCCCGGTATGGGACGGGCGCAACATAGTAACTTTCTCAGTATTAGCTTTTCTCTGCAATGTTTGTCGGTCTGGTTTTCTCGAGAGGAAACTGGTGGGCCAATGAGGGCCATGAGTGATGTGAGATCAGAAAAATAAAGAGAGGATAAGGTGTAAGAAGGAAGAGGCCCTACGCCTGGATTAAGTCGTGCGCGACTGTAATCAAAAGAGGCTATGTGTCTTGCGAGACAATAGACCAAGGCTAGGAAGAATTGGCTGTGGGGAGTACCCACAACGGTAATGAGGACTAAAATGTCTATTTACCGGGCTGGGAATTTTTAATGTTAGGATTGCAAACTGTTGTGTGATCTCCGCCTTGTCACATACGTAAAAGTCGCATGGAGCTGATCCGACTTGAAAGCTGAGTGATCGGTGGATTAAAGTGGTACACTTTTGCAAAGTTAAAAACATATTCGAATACTCCGAACTCTCGGGTCTACAGGAGCCTGCGCACGGTGGATCCTATACATGTCGATGTGACACAAGTATGTTTTCTAAATAAAATTGGCTAGACTTACTCATGTGTGCTTGACATGTATTGTCATGAAATGAGGTGCTAACATGGGCAGACATGTGTTGTCGTGCTATGGTAGTACTTCCAAGAGTTTATAAAGGATATTAATGATATGTCATGATGAGTACTTCCATAAGTTTAGGAAGAAGAAAAGTATTTTGCAACCTTCCCTCCTTCCCTAATAGCATAGGTTCATAGCATTTCTACTATATGTACCTACTCTTATCTATGACTTGCTGAGTACGTAAGTGCTCACTTTTTCAATTCACTATCCAATAGATGGAATGTCCCTGATCAAGACGAAGGCCTGGAGAACTTCTTTGATCTATCAAGGAAGAGAGTCAGTTCCACCCAAGTCCTGAATAGTGTTGCTATGCTTTCAACTTCTTGCTGTGGGGGTTCATTTAGCTTCTGACAAGTAGTTGTTCTTCTGCAACCAAACTTATTTATGCCGTGATGGCTTGTAATTTCTTATGTTGTAAAGAGGCCTGTTGGCCATACTGCTCAATGTAATGAAAGTTAAACTGATGCAATATACTCCTGTGTTTGACTCATCCTGGGAAGTCAAAAGGCATGGGATCAGCAATAGCGAGCTGGGTCCCCATGGGAATAGTCGTGTTCCCCTATGGAGGTGGGGTGCGACAGTTATGCGCTTGAGGACAAGGTCCCCGAGGCTGAAAGCTCTCTTGCGGACGCATTGGTTGTATGCGCACGCCATTTCGTGCTCGTAGATGGCGTGGCAGAGGAGGGCTCGGTCGCGTTCCTCTTCAACGAGGTCGACGTCCAGTCGCTAATTTGCCTCGTTGGCTTGGTACGTTGCGGTCATAGCTCCGTCGTGGAGCTCGACCCACAATGACCGGAAGCTAATCTCTGAGGGGAGGACCGCCTCGGCCCCGTATACGAGGGAGAAGGGTGTGCATCCCGTTGCCCGGCTCGGGGTGGTACGTATGGAACAGAGGATGCTAGGGAGGTCCACAGCCCATGCGCTCCGTTTGGAGGTGGCTTGTTCGAGTCATCGGTGTAACCCCTGTAGGATTATGCGTTGACCCTTTCAATGGCCCCGTTGCTCTGGGGGTGAGCTACCGAGGCGAAGTGGATGGTGAGCCCCAAGCCTTCGCAGAATTCCCGGAAATATGCCGAGTCAAATTGGGTCCCGTTATCGACAGTGATTTCTCGGGGGACCCCAAAACGACATACGACATTCTTCCAGAAAATCCACTGTACTGCCTGGGACGTGATGCTGGCCAGAGGCTCAGCCTCTACCTATTTGATGAAGTAGTCGACTACGGCCATTGCATAGTTGTAGGCCCCGGTTGCGGGGGGAAGGGGCCTAGGAGGTCCATCCCCCATCGCGCGAAGGGCCAAGTAATGTGGATCGTCTACAGCGCCACAGAGGGGAGGTTGGAACCCTTGGCCATCTTCTGGCAGGCCTCGCACACGGAGACAAGGTCTCGCCCATCACGGACCACTGTGGGTCAATAAAAGCCTTGACGAAGAGTTGCATGTCCTCAAGGAGTTGGAGCCCTTCTGGCTGTGGGACGGTCCCCCTCCCACTTTATGAAGGAAATAAGGGGGTCCATCCAAGACGCGACTCAGGTGATCTCAGAGAATTCTGGGTCGCGGGACCCACTATCCGCGTTCGTGGAGGTCACCGAGGGCTTTGCGATGATCTCCAAAAAAGCTCCCCTAGGGAGAGGTTCCCATGGGTTGGCCGCCCGGGCCAGGGCATCTACCCGATCATTGTCCCTCCGCGGGATGTGCCAGGCCTCTAGGCCGTCAAAGTGCTTCTCCATCTTGCGTACCTCCTGCAAGTAAAGAGTCAAGTTTGCATCATGGCGCAAGTAGGACTAGTCCATTTGGCAAACTACGAGCTGGGAGTTTCCTTTCACGCGGAGGAGACGAATCCTGGAAGACTCGTATTCGGCGATGTTGTTCGTGGCGAGGAACTCGAGCTACTCTAGTTCCTTCCCCTCGGGGCTCTGGAGGACTACTCCCTCACCGGCCCCAGCAAGACACAAGGAGCCATCAAACATGAGCATCGAATGGTCACTGTGTTGGGGCGATTCGGGGAGGCTCTTGCCCCCGGACACGGAGGCAGGGGTCCACTCCGCCGTAAAGTCGGCGAGGACTTGTGACTTGATGGCAGAGCACCCAGTGAGGGAAAGAGAGAAAGGAGCGAGCTCGGCCCCCCACTTTCCGATCCCGCCGGAAGCTTCTTTGTTCCGGAGTACCTCCCCTAAAGGGAGGGATGACGGGACAGTGATCGGGTGTCCTAGGAAGTAGTGACGAAGCTTCCGGGATACCATTAGAATGGTGTAGCAGATCTTCTCCATCTCCGTGTACCGAGTTTTACCCCCTTGGATGGCCTCACTCACGTAGTACACGGGACGCTATTGCCCGTCCTGCTCCTTTACCAATACCACGCTTACGGTGACTGGGGTCACGGCGAGGTAAAGGAGCAAGGGTTCTTCTAGAGACGGGCTCACGAGCATTGGGGGCCTCGTGAGGTACTTCTTCAGGTTCTCGAAGGCCTCCTGGGCCTCGGGAGTCCATCGGAACCCCTCGAGGCCCCGGAGGATTTTGAAGAACTAGAGGCCACATTCCCCCGACCGAGAGACAAAGCGACTCAGTGCGGCCAAGCGGCCGGTGAGCCATTGTACGTCTTTGACTGAGCGCGGTGGGGACATATCCAGGAGTGCCTGGATCTTTTCGAGGTTGGCCTCTATGCCTCACTGGGACACGAGGAAGCCCAGAAGCTTCCCCCCAGACACGCCGAAGGTGCATTTCTCTGGATTGAGCTTCAACTCGTATGCGCGGAGGTTGCGGAAGGTCTCTGCTAAATCATCAATGTGAGCAGCCGCGCAGAGGCTCTTGACGACCGCGTCATTGATGTAGACTTCGATGTTGCGGCCAATCTGGTCTTTGAGGACTAGCATCATGAGTCGTTGGAAGGTGGCTCCAGCGTTCTTCAGCCTGAAGGGCATCTGGACGTAGCAGAAGGTTCTGAGGGGAGTTATGAAACTTGTCTTTTCCTCGTCCCCTTCGGCCATCCGGACTTGGTGATAGCCCGAATACGCGTCCAGGAAGCTCATCAACTCGCACCCCGCAGTCGAGTCGACTAGCTGGTCGATCTGCGGGAGCGGGAAGTTGTCTTTGGGGCAAGCGCCGTTGAGGTCGGTGAAGTCCACGCACATTCACCACTTACTGTTTCACTTCTTCACGTGGACAGGGTTTGCGAGCCACTCAGGGTGCAAGACCTCTCGAATGAACCCTGCCTCTCTGAGTTTGGCGATGTCAACCTTGACCGCCTCTTGGCGTTCAAGGGAGACTTTTCTCAGCTTCTGTTTGACCGGGGGGTGACTGGGGGTCACCGCGAGCTTATGCTCGATGATTTCTCAGGCGACGCCTCGCATGTCGGAGGGCTTCCAGGCGAAAACGTCGGAGGTCTTGCGTAAGAAAGCCACAAGTTACTCTGTGTGCTCTTCATGGAGATCCGCCCCAATCTTGACGGTCTTGTCTTCATCGTTTGGGGACATCGGGACATTCCGGAGGTCCCCTTCTGGACACGGCTTGGGGGGAGACCTCCTGGAGGGTACGACGGTGGCGTCCAGCACCGAGGAAGAGGTCTCTCCTCCTTGGGTCTTGATCATGTGGACGATCCCGATCATCGTGGTGGCGCGCTTGTACAAGGCACGGGCCAAGTTTTGGTCACCTCGGGTGGTGATCACACCGTGAGCCCGGGGATCTTCACACAGAGATAGCTTTGGTGGATCGCTGCCCCCAAGCGATTGATCGTGGTAATCCCCATGATTGCGTTGTACGAGGAGGGGAGGTCCACTACATAGAACCAGACCATCTCCGTTCGGTAGTTGTCTAGGGTACAGAAGGTCATGGGGAGATCCACCTTCCCCACTGGGTGGATCGTCTTCCCCGGGACGAATCCCAGCAAGGGCCTACTGCGGGCTGCAGTAGCTTCTCGTTGACCTGCATCTCCCTAAACGCTTTCAGGTATAGGACATCGGCGGAGCTTCCGCCATCGACGAGGATACGTGCCAGGTGGCAGTTGTAGACGGTGGAGGAAACGATGAGCGCGTCGTCATGGGGGAAACGAACGCAGCGCGTCTTCCGCTGTAAAAGTGAGGGGGACGTCTGACCACTTTGGTCGCTGGGATGTATGCAGCACCCCCCACAACCTTTACTTCATGCGCATACTCCTTGCGCTGGCGCTTGGAGTCTCGCCCTGAGGCAGACCCTCCCGTGATGACATTGACATGCCTTTGGGAGGTTTGGAACAGGAGCACTTCTGATGGGCCTCCTTCCCGTGCTTGCCCTTGCTACTCTCCTGGGGGGCAGGAAGGGCCGGTAAGGCCGGCTGAGAGGACAAGGAGGCAGGAGTCCCCCCTGCCCATGCTAGTCGAGGAATGCGGTGAAATGTTGGAGAAGTTGGTAGCATTCCCGAGTAGCGTGGGTATTGGACTTGTGGAAAGTGCACCACAGGCCCTCCTTGCCTCCTGTCACCGGGCCTTCGTGGCCGCGGGACGACTGCCCCCCCCCCCACGGCCTTTCGATTTGGGGAAGGGACGATTGCCCTTGGGGGCATCGTGCGAGCTGCCTCCGCCCTAGAGGACAAAAGTGTCCCGAGGCCGTGGCTCACTATGACTGCCGCTCTTGGGCAGTTGAGGGGGTCCCTAACTTGCTGGTCGACGGGGGTGGGAACCCCCTGGCTTTTCTTCCAGAGATCGTTCTCCTCCGCCCGGGCATACTTCTCGAGTATAGTGAAGAGCTCGTCGGTGGAGGAGGGGTCACTACTACAGAATTCATCATCACAGTCGGGTCAAAACATTCATCACAGACGGTTCTTACCCGTCAGTGATATTCGAGTCAGTGATAATCATGTACTATCACAGACGGTTTTTGATGTTTTCAACCGTCTGTGATCTATCCATTCATAGACTGTTATAAGGTCATAACCGTCTGTGATAAGGTCAGAACCGTCTATGATACTCACATTTCACAGTCTGTTATAAGGTCAGAACCGTCTGTGATAGTCATACTACCACAGACGGTTCTTACCCGTCAGTGATATTCGAGTCAGTGATAATCTTGTACTATCACAGACGGTTTTTGATATTTTCAACCGTCTGTGATCTATCCATTCACAGACTGTTATAAGGTCAGAACCGTCTGTGATAAGGTCAGAACCGTCTGTGATACTCATATTTCACAGACTGTAATAAGGTCAGAACCGTCTGTGATAAGGTCAGAATCGTCTGTGATAGTCATACTACACAGACAGTTCTGTTTTCGGAACCGTTTGTGATAATTAGACTATCACAGACGGTTTTGAGAACAGAACCGTCTGTGATACTTTAGTATACACAGACGATTTTGACATCAGAACCGTCTGTGTTAGTATGAGTATCACAGACGCCTTTGATGTCATAACAGACTGTGATACTCAGATTACCAGAGACGGTTTGGGTATCAGAACCGTCTGTGGTACTCAGGATGACCAGAGACGGTCTGGATATCAACAAAGACGTTTTTGATCTCAGAACCGTCTGTGATACTCTTAACACAGACGGTTCTGAGATCAAAACCGTCTGTGATACTCATATTAAACCAATCTGCGATATTAGCCCTTAACACAGACGGTTCTGAGATCAAAACCGTCTGTGATACTCATATTAAACCAATCTGCGATATTAGCGACGGTGTTAATCTTGAAACCGTCTGTGATAGTGTGATATCACAGACGGATCTGAGGTCCAAACCATCTGCGATGGGTTATTATCGGTGACTGTTATAATCTTAGACGGTTTGTAAGATCAAAACCGTCTGTGCATGCACAGACAGTTTTGATCTTACAAACCGTCTGAGATTATAACAGTCACAGATGTCCTCTGTACAAATTGCATTTTCATATATACAGTTCGTGAATTTCATACATGCATAGTACTCAAATATATACAGTCTCATATATATTTGTACAATTGCACTCAGAATTATATTTGTACAGTACTCAAATATATATAGTTTCATATGCACAGTACTCAAATATATTTGTATAGCATTTCATATATACAGCACAGAACTCAGAAATATGTACAATTGAACAAATAAATGTAATCGACAATTAAAATGTGTTAGATGTACAAATAAATGTGTGGCCGCACTAATACGAACCTTCCGGGTCCCTAAACTTCCCCTTGGGTGATATGACCTCCGCAAGGAAAAACTCAGCGAGCATCCCTCGGACATTACCAATCTGCCGAGGGTCAAGGCTTTCTGAAGGGAAGTCGACCCCCTGCAGCAAGAGTTGGTACATAAAAAATTAGCTGAAGTTGTAAATTCTGTCAAATCGAGACAAATTAAGGGGAGCAGTTGTATATACCTTGGGGAAATCTGGCCGGTGAGGGGTGATGATCAGGTCATACATGTGGCGCATCACGTAGAACCCACATATATTGTCGTCCGGCTGCTGATGGCACTGCCAATTTACAGACCGAGAGTTAGGTGGGGACAAGTTATAAAGTAAAACAGATGCCAGTTGAAATTTGTACCGAAAATTGTAACCACTGAAACTTATCGGCTCGCCGCTCGTGTTGTCTCCTTACCTCGGCAAAGTACTTCGTGAAAGCCCTGTAGATAGTCAAAATTGACAGTTTGAGGATAGCCGAAATTGACAATTTGAGGACAGTAAATCTAGATGCATGCAAGACAGGTCCACATCACCTTCCGAATACATCTCGTGCGCCGCAATACGAGTACCCTTTCCTCTGCAATGAGTCCAGGTAGAACACCTTGTTGCTTTTCGGAATAAGTAGCAGCAGGATCCAGTGGTAGCTACATATTACACGTAGAGAATTAAAAATTTAATCTAAATTTGGGGGTGTGCACATGGAGACACTAATCTACGGGTGAAGTACTGATGAAAGCACTCACCTCTGGTTGTAGGGTACAAGTATATACTCCTTGTCGACCTGAGCAAGCAACCCTCTTTTGATGTAGTCGACAACGAAGTTTGTGTCGGTCCTAAACATCACCTCGGCGACCATCTGGGGGTCCAAGAAACCAACAGGTATGCCCTTGGATTTGGTATAGTTGGCCATGCAGCTGCACGGAAGTAACCAATTAATAAATGACATATATCCGTATATGCACGGATAGTAGGATACTTACAGCACCCAAGACCGTAGGATTGACAAGTCGAGCGCATCTTTGTTCAGTAAATTGTGCAGGTCTTCGAAGGTCACCGAGTAGGTCCCAACGTCATTATGGAACTCTGCCACGGTGTACTTGACCATGATGTGCGTCGGACGCTGCGTCCTGGTCTTGTTTGTCCTCCTCATGTACCATGCATGCAGGCTCTGGCATGCTAACCCCATGCTCGAAATTGCGGTATCGGAGGCCATGGGCATCCCCAGAGAGAACGGCATGAGAGCTGGCGCACTCTTCTCGCTCTCCTTCGCCGGGCTCTTCTTTGCTTTTCCCCTCATAGCCAGCTTCTTGAATGGTTGCCTCTTAATCGGAGTCAGCTTCATCATCGGAGGGGTATGCTGGCTAGTAGGCCGCGTGTCGGTCTGTGATGTCTGTGATGTAAGAACCTATGTATTAGGACACTAACTCTAAGGGCTATTATTACAGTACAAATTATGAAACTGGTGGGGGAATTACCTCATACAGGACGATGTCTTTCTTGGGCCATTGCACGAACGTGTGCACCGCATCCCCGAGAGTGGTAATCTCGTCGTTTGGCGGCTTCTCCAACGGAAAATCCTTGCAATGGTCAAAGACACTGTCCACCTGGACCCGTGCAAAACCCTCACATAGAGGGGCACCATGGATTGTGGCCCCCGCCGTGCATGGTTGCGCCATCCCATGGGCAGCCTCGATTGGGAAGACACCGGCCAGCACCATAAGCTTGCAGGAGGCGGGTTCCTACAAACAGTGCGCATTAACATGTTGAATTTCACCGCTTCTCACTTTCGAATGAATTAACATAGACAAACAGTGCGCATTAACGGTCATTACCTGCAGAGAGTCCACCGGATACTTTGGAGAGGGCTCCGTCTGCGAAGACCCCGGCGCAGACGCGCAGCTACTACGGTGGCCAAGAATGGGGGTCGGTACTTCCGCTTCTAGAACGGGGGTGCCTTGGGTCGCCTTTCTTAGCTCTTCATACATGGACCGCATCTCCGACAATTGCTGCAGGAGTGCTTTGTCCCGAACAGCGAACTCCGATCGCATCTCCTCCTTGAGCCGTTCATCGCGGGCTTGGTGGGATCTCTTTCTCCTCTTAGCCGCCTCCTCATCACCAGGGAAACCATACCTCCAAGGCACAGTGGCGCCGAGGCCGCGCACGCGGCCTGGATGCTCCTTGTTTCCTAGCGCCGCTGTGAGCATATCCCTGTCCCTCCTCGGGTTGAACTCTCCGGATGCCGCCTACGCACTCAGCGTCACCTGCAACAGGAGAACTTAGCAATACAGCCCATTGCATGCGTGTTATGAGGATAGTACGTGATCGGACAATCTTACCAGCCGGTCAATCACTTCCTTGTCCGCAGGGTTACTCACGGAGACGCTTCCGGAGGAGTTCATCGTCGATCTTGCTCGGCACCAATTGCGGGCGCGCACGTCCGTTATGCCGCATAAGGACTGCCGGCCGAAGACTAGGAAGCCTCCTCGTCCTGCCTCCGCCACAGCGCCTTCTTCCCCACATACCCACCGGTGCCTAGTCTGTGTGGGTGGGTGTTCTTGGCCTGGTTAGCCCGGCCCTTCGCACTAAGCTCCTGGAACTCTGGCTTGGCCTTCATCTCGACGAACTGCTGCCATGCCTCGGGAGTCACGAAAGGGAAGTCATCGAAGCTGGTCTTTGACTCTTTCACATAGAGCCTGACAAGGTGGCTCTTGAAGTTCCTCCACGCCTTGTTTATTGACATCAGTGTCCTCCGGCGGATGGTGAACTGGCGATCCTCCGGAACGTGAAACGCCGCCTGCACTTCTTCCCACAGCGCATCCTTGCACTCTGGGGGCACTTGACCCCAGTCGGAGGTGGTGATGGGCACCCGCTCCCTTACCACTTTGCCGCATAGTGAGCGGTACTGACCGACAAGTTTGTCCGGAGCTTCCGGCACACCATTGTCGTCGAACTGGACGTGCTGCTTTTCCCACTTGTTCAGACGCGCGCATGTCGTCCGGCCTCGCCCCTTTCTCTTCTTCTGCGGGGTCACGGCGGATGAGGCGACCTCTGGCCCAGGCGTCTCATCGCCAGCGAGGTCACCCTGACTCCCTGAGTGGTGCATTTCGTCACCAGACATAGTTCCTAACATAAGTGAAAGAGATAACAGTCTAAGTAAATCTGCAACTAATAATTCTATACCAAAACCCATATACTTATAATTAACCAAGAATGACAGAAACGGTGGGGAGGCGATGGAGGTGATCGCGTCGGAGGCGGGAGGGCTATGCACGTGATCGCGACGGACGGAGAGGAGGAGAAGGTGGGAGGCGATGGAGGTGATCGCGGCGGACGGTGCGAGGGCGGAGAGAGCTAGGGCAACAGTTGCGAACTGGAATGAGCGGGACAATCCCCGCCTTGAACTATTAACCGCGACGATATTATTACAGTCGGTTCTCGCATCAGAACCGTCTGTAATAATCGACATAGTGATAGTCACTAGAGAGATTATCACAGACGGTTTTGAGTTGAAAGCCAACTGTGCTCTGATTATCAAAGATGGTTTGGAATTGAAAACCGACGGTGCACGTCAAGAACTCGAAGAGTCGGACACTGTTGAAAACATCACAGTCGGTTATATATACATAACCGTCTGTGATAGTAATATTATCACAGTCGGTTCTCAAATAAAAACCGTCTGTGGTAATCTACTAGAGGAGAGATTATCACAGACGGTTGTGAGTTGAGAACCGACTGTGACTGAGATTATCACAGTCGGTTATAGAATCATACCCGTCTGTGCTAGGTCAAAACCGTCCTTGATAATCTCTCTATTGAACGTTAGTTTTACAACTTGAAACTGATCTGTAGCTTTCAACTCTGAATGCTCGAAAACTTGTTTTAAATGAACACTCAGATATTTCAAATGTAGTCCAAATGCTCTGTAAATTGGTTACTTTGTACGTAGATCCAATAATTGGTTACAATGTGGAGCATGCTCAAATAAATTTAACATACAATGTACGTGGAGCATGCTCAAGTTAATGTTATATACAAATGGGAACTTTCACCGACAATTTCCACGTACATAGCCATGTTATCCTCAACTTTCCACTTGCCGCGGCCCTGCAAAGACGAGAATTACATGAGATATAAGCTATACCGATGGAAACAGAGAGATAAGACGTACAGTTCATTACCTTTAAAGTATAACCCTTCCTAGTGATCCATACGCACGTAACTGGTTTCGTCGGTGTCTTCAGTATCGACCTGTACGCCATCTCCAAATGGAGGAATCTCATCAAATTGATTGTATTCCTCCTCGTCTACGACATTTTCAACTCCAACAATCCTTCTCTTGCCATGAAGGACGATGTGCCACTTCTTATTGGCCGGGTCAGTGACATAAATGACCTGAATGGCTTGATTTGCAAGTATGAATGGCTCATCTTTATAAGCAACGCGATCCAGATCCACAGAAGTGAAACCGTAACTATCAACCTTCACACCCTGTGGGATTTGGACCCATCGGCATCGAAACAGGGGAATCTTGAACAGTACGTAATCGAGCTCCCAAATTTCTTCAATGAACCCGTAGTACGAGTTCAATCCACGTACTACCCTTGTTGGGCCTGTCTTGGTGAACCCCTCATGGAAAGCTTCTACGCTCACTCCACTATTTTGCACAGTGCTCTTTCGATCTTGAGCTTTCGTGTAAAATGTGTACCCATTGATGTCGTATCCCTGCCATGTCTGTACAGTAAACGTGGGCCCTTTAGCCAACCATTTAAGGTTCTCACTTGCGGACTCTCCGGTGATTCGCACCTTCATCCACGCGTTGAATCGACTGTTATGTTGTCCCGTGATCCAAACCTCGGATCGGCGAGGATTGTCTTGTCGTAGCATCTCCTTGTGCTCGTCGATGTACGGAGACACCTCCGTCATGTGTTGCAAGACCCAAAAATGAGCTTTCGAGTACATATCTAAATCAGGAGTGATGGCTCTCCGTCCAATAGTGCCAACACCATCAAGCCTCCCCTCGTGACGAGACACAGGAACTCCTATTGCTTCTACCTCGGCCATGTAATCGACGCAGAACTCAACAACCTCTTCCGCTGCATAACCTTCGACAATGCTACCCTCGGGCCGGGACCGATTCCTCACGTAGGCCTTAAGTACACCCATGTACCTCTTGAATGGATACATATAACGTAGCAACACGGGTCCACATATCTTGATTTCTCTGACAAGGTGGACGGTGAGATGGACCATGATATCAAAAAACGATGGAGGAAAATACATCTCAAGCTGACAAAGAGTTCGAACCACCTCGCTCTGCAAAGAATCCAGTCCATCGGGATCAATGACCTTCGAAGAAATTGCATTGAAGAAAAAACATAGCCTCGTGATCGTCTCTCTGACCTTATGCGGCAGAATACTCCGGATGGCAACAGGAAGCATTTGTGTCATCAACACGTGACAATCATGAGACTTCATAGCCAGCAATTTCAAATCGCCCATGGACACAAGCTTTTTCATATTTGCGGAGTAACCCGATGGAACTTTAACACCATAGAGACACTTACAGAGTTCTGTCCTCTCAGCCTTGCACAAAGTGTAGCATGCGGGGGGGAGGTATATACGGCCTTTATCGTCCTCTCTCGGTGCTAGCTCGGGCCTGATTCTCATTTCGATCATGTCACGCCGCACATTGACGCCATCCTTTGTCTTCCCTGGAATGTTCAGCAATAGGCCGATTAAACTGTCACAAACATTCTTCTCTACATGCATGACATCAATGCAATGACGAACCTCTAAATGCTCCCAATACGGTAAGTCCCATAATATCGATCTCTTCTTCCAAGTGTTCTTCGTGCGGGGTTTCAATTTATTACCACCCTTTCCAAACACAACGTCTATGTCCTTCACCCGTGAGTAAACATCTTTCCCGCGCATAGGCTTCGGGGCTGAACCATCTTCCTTGTGGCCGTCAAATTCCCTCTTCCTCTTACGGTACGCGTCATTCTTCGGAAGAAACCTACGGTGACACATGTACACTGTTTTCCTGCAATTCTTCAGCCACACGCTCTCAGTCTCATCTTCGCAGTGGGGGCAGCCTTTGGCTCCTTTCGTAGTACAGCCCGACAAATTTCCAAGGGCAGGGAAATCGTTGACGGTGCAGAATATCATAGCACGTAGGATGAAGTTCTCTCGTTTGTATGCGTCCCATACCTGCACCCCTTCGTTCCACATTGTTAGGAGATCCTCTATCAATGGTGCTAGGTACACATCAATATCGTTTCCGGGTTGTTTTGGTCCTGAGATAAGTAGAGACATCATGATGTACTTGCGCTTCATACACAACCAAGGAGGAAGCTTGTAGATACACAAAAGAACCGGCCAAGTGCTATGCCGACTGCTCATGTTACCAAAAGGATTAATTCCATCGGTACTCAACCCGAACCTTATATTCCTCAATTCTGCTCCGAAGTTAACAAATTCCCTGTCGATGTTTCTCCACTGCGAAGAATCAGCGGGGTGTCTCAGCTTTCCATCCTTCTTCCGGTCTTCCGAGTGCCAACGCAGTAATTTTGCCTCTTTACGGTTTGCAAACAAACGCTGCAAGCGGGGAATGACTGGCAAATACCACAATACCTTAGCAGGAGGTCCTTGCTTTATCTCCGCGCAGTCGCCGTCGTGTGTTCGGTCCTTAGTACGCTTATAGCGGGATGTGCCGCACACCGGACAAACATGCATATTCTTGTAGTCATTACGGTAAAGGATGCAATCATTAGGGCATGTGTGTATCCTTTCTACTTCCATTCCCAAAGGACACAACAGCTTTTTCGCTTGGTAGGTGTTTTTTGGCAACTCGTTTCCTTCCGGGAGCATGTCCGCCAAAAGATCTAACAGTGCTGTAAAACTCTTGTCGGTCCAGCTGTTGCTTGCCTTCAATTTTAACAGTTCAAGCACAGAGGCCAACTTTGTGTACTTCGACTTGCAACCAGGGAACAACGGCTTTTCTGAGTCCTCAATCAAGCGCTTGAATTTGCCAAACTCCCTTTCACTGTAATTTCCTTCCACATCACGCAACATGTCATCTAAATGGTCATCCTCTGGCATTTCCTCGTCGAAGACGTTGTTCGGATCCGACATGTCCTGTTCCTCAACCTGAGTGGCAATTGTTTCTGCAGTTGGCTCTTCTCCATGGTGGACCCAACACGTGTACCCCTTTTTGAAACCACGTCTTATCAAGTGGGCGACAATTTGAGATGAGTTGGTGAACATCTTAATATTCTGGCAGTCTACACAAGGACAGTACATATATGGTAAACCCTTCTTCTCCATGTCTTGCTCAGCAACCTTTTGGAAATCAAAAACACCTTTCATGTATTCCTCACCCACTCGGTTGTCATTATACATCCACTCTCGGACCATCTGCAATTAATCAAATTCATACACATGCTAATTAGTAAATCAATGGAGATCGATATTGATGATGAAATCAAGTAATGTGTATGCCTTGGGAGCAAGTACCAACCTTGGTTCGATCCTCAAATTTTTGCCCCCAAATGCTCCCCCGGCCTTTAGAGATTTCGCTCTTCCTTGCCCCAAATCTCTTCGAACTGGACAGTGTAGGTCGAGGAAGAGAGTACGACTACCTCAAAACATCCGCCAAAAGACCTTTTATACTAGGTTCAATACAGACGGTTCTATATAATACCGTCGGTAATATCAGTGCATTATTGAAGAACAGAATATTACTGACGGGTTTCACTCTATTAACCGTCGGTAATATCGGTGCAATTTGTGTAACTATGAAAGAAATATCACAGACGATTATGACCTCCAAACCGTCCGCTTTACTATCACAGTCGGTTTTTACCTCAGAACCGTCTGTGTATTTGATTATCACAAACGGTTTTAAGGTCCGAACCGTCTGATTATCACAGTCGGTTTTTACCTAAGAACCGTCTGTGTATGTGATTATCACAGTCGGTTTTTATCTCAGAACCGTCTGTGTATGTGGTAATCACAGTTGGTTTTTACCTCAGAACCGTCTGTGTTATCACAGACGGTTTTAATGTCCGAACCGTCTATAATATCCCAGATTGTTTGTTTGCATTCGACTACTGGTCATCAGTTGTTCCACTTGTTTTTCATATTTGGTTCTATCTTGTTTCAATGTTAGTATTTAAAAAAATGAACGTTCAGACTATTTGGTTTTATCTTGTTTTTCATATTTGTTTTATATATATGTCTGAAATTAAAATCGTCTGTAATCTTTCAAGCAGAGACGGTTTTGAGTTAAAAACCGTCTTGATCGCAGCAGTATTTTCTTGTTAACATTTTTACACAGAACATCGTTTGGTGATTATCAGTTACATAATCAATCGAAAGCCAGATATATAAGGAAAAGAAATTTCTTATTTCTTACAATCTTTCCATACATAAGAGATATTATTAATTAAGCGACCAATTGATTAGTGTCGACCTGTTCCGAAAGTAATTTACAAAGTTCTCCTAGGGACGTATTGGCATCAGTAGGATCTACACTAGCCGCCCCAGGAGAACTACCAATGGCTCTAAGACTATCAACATCATCTCTCACCAAAGGAGTGGATTTGGCATCAGTAGGATCATCCAAGAAATTAAAGTTGATACAACAAAGGTGGAGATGAAGCTGCAACTCAAAGCATGCACTCTGCCAAGTGCAGAATGGCAAAAGACATCCCCTCAGAATGCTTCTCCAGCGCCTCTTTTTTTTTTTGGAGAGTTCTGCACAAGGCAGCTTTCTCCTCCTGCACATATGCTTCTCCAGCTTCTCCTAGGGGCGTATGCTGGGAGGGTGAAGATGATTGCCAAGCTTCGGAGTGGATTTGGACGTGGAAGTGTGAGCCTTACCCCAGAAAAGCTGATGATACAAAGGTGTTGGAGAGGGGATATTGGAAGGATTATTGTGGATCTCCAAAGGTGGAGTCGATGCAACTGGAGGGTTGCAAGGGGCAATGTGGCAACACAGGCCTCAGCACCCTCTAGAGTCTTCACTGCAACTCCACTGTACGATCTTTCATCATTTCTAAGTCTCTTCTTTGAAGGGAGCATTTCCTCAAGCACCTGTGGATTTCGAAATGCATTTGTTTCAAGGTAATCAAGTCATAAAAGAAAGATCTGCATTAGAGTTTCAGAGAGGACTTACTTTCTGAAGATCCTGATCGAGTTCATTCCTTATCTCTTCCTCATCACTCTGATCAATTTCAATAACCTCACTGGAATCTTGGCTCGCCATCAAGGTGGGAGTTGAGGAGGGAATAAAGACAGGGATTTAGGAGCCTCGCTATTTATAGAAACAGAAGGTGACGGTTCATATGCGCGGGTGCCTCGAGTTCTAAAAAGCGCACTACTGGTTTTCAAGGTCAATAAATTCATGATATATAACTTCTCGGGAGATAAACTGCAACACGGCAAAGGAAGTTGAAGAGTCAGATTACATAATTCGATGCAAATTAAATTTGAAGTAAATAATTAAGTCTCTTCATCTGCTCAGTTATTATGTGCGGTTATCAACAATTGCATGTAGAGAATTGCACTGTTGGGACTATCACAGATGGTTGGGAGATCAAAACCGTCTGCGTTAATATTACAGATGGTTCTGATGTCTGAACCGTCTTTAATATGTCTGTTGAATATTGAACTGTTCGACTTCTACAAATACTTGTTCCCTCCCTGGAGTTTTGCTTCCAGTTGAACCGCTGAGAATTTGAAGCGTCTATAACTGTTCGACAATCACAGTCGGTCCTTACATAAAATCCGTCTGTAATTTTACTATCACAGCCGGTTTGGAGTTAACAACCGTTTGTGATATTGATAGAAGTTGAGAATTCAAGGCGGCGGACACTGTTGGGACTATCACAGTCGGGCCTTACATAAAAACCGTCTCTAATGTGACTATCACAGATGTTTTTTACCTCAGAGCCGTTTGTGATATTCAAAGCACGTTGATATATAACTTCTATATTCTTTTTATATTATTTGCATGGGACCTGCGACTTCTATATTGTTTCTCTATTCAAGTGCTCCGATCACAAGCCAAAGATCGCAATAGTCGTTCCTTGATCGCACACAGTGTACATACCTTTGTATGGTCGAATGTTCGACAAAAGCTAAAGAAAGATAAAGAAAGAGGGAAGATTGCATGCAGTCCAAGAATGTGCTGGAAAATTAGAAAGTTGACATAAGAACAAAGTTTTCAATAATTTGTTTCATCACTTACAAAAAAAAGTAAAAGTACAGAATGCTAGGTCAAGGAGTGGTCTTAGCCCTGGCTGCATCTAGAATAAAGTCAGTTTGACTTGCAGCCAGGACGCAGGACTCCTCCAGCGACAAGTTGTCCTTCTCAGGATCAACTACTTCAGCGTCGAGAAGGCCTGTGACCTCCCTCAGCTTCGCGATGGTATCCTTCATTGTCAAACCGCAGCCAGCGATGGTCATATCCGCGGCTTTCTTCTCCTCGCGAAGACGCCTCGTCCTCGCCCTAGCATTGTCACCATCCGTCTTCATGCGCTGAATGCGCTGGAAGAGATCGTCAAGGTCAAGCCGTAGCCGAGTGTGCTTCTCCGTGAGGAGCTTGTGCTCCTCCTGGAGGGCCCTCAGCTCGGCCTTGACTTTGGCAGTGTCTTCCATGGCTCCCCTTCCTTCTGCAAATCAACAGGTCAAGAATGTATTGAACATGGATTAACAATACAGGGGTAAGTCAAAAAGATTGAGCGTTCATACCGGGGAGGGCGAGACTGACGATGCCATCGAGGATGCCATTGGCGCAGACAAGCTAAGGAGTCAAACAGTCTGAGAACTATAAAAACTTGTAAAGTAAATGACAATTTTTCCACTGTCAATTTATAGAACTTCCAAAGCGATGCTTCGTGTTCTCCTAGGCGCCGCGCACGAAGATCGGAGACAGAAATGATCACAGTTGAGAATTTGAAGCGCCGGTACTTTTCCAGTCGGTTCATACATCAGAACCGTCTGTGATAACTACACTATCACAGACGCTTCATTGTTTACAACCGACTGTATAAATCACAGTCGGCTCTGAGTTCCGAACCGTCTGTGATGGTATAATTATCACAGACGGTTTTGAGTTCCGAACCGTCTGTATATATCACAATCGGGTTTTAGTTTAGAACCATCTGTGATAAGTAGACTATCACAGACGGTTCTTAGCTGGGAACCGATTGTATATATCACAGTCGGTTTTTAGGTTAGAGCCGTCTGTGATAAGTATACTATCACAGACGGTTTTGTGTTGAGACCCGTCTGGTTTACTGTCACAGTTGTTTTTGACGTCAGAACCGTCTGTGATATCTGAACATATTCTCCCGACATGCCTTCACAGACGGTTTTCCATTGAACAGTTCATACCCGTCTGTGATGTGCCGTCCTGGATGTCTGTTTCTGTGGTAGTGGGTAGCTTCGGGAGAGTCTTCGATGGAGCTCCCCGGGGAGGATCCCACTCTTGCACGCCTCAATGACTATGGAGTTGGGGACGTGCGCTACTTTGCTCTTGACCTGACCAAAGCGCTTGAAGAAGCTTCGGATGGTCTCCCCTGTCCTCTGGCGGACATATATAGCTGCGACGAATCCAGGGGACGCACGTAGTTCCCCTGGAAGTTCGCACAAAATTCGCGCTTGAGCTATGCAAAAGACTTGATAGAGACGGCCTTCATGTTGTAAAACCATGAGCGGGCGATCCCAGTCAGGTAGAGGTGGAAGACATTGCACTGGACCATCTTGTCCCCCCCAGCCTCTGAGATGGATGTGGAATACACCTAAACAAACTCGTAGGGATTGGGCTCACCAATGTAGTGTTTGAGGTGCGGTGTTCGGTAAGGCCGCGGCCATCGAATGCACCGGAGCCGGCGGCATCGCGGTTGGTTAGCCCTCTCCACCTCTCGGGGAGAGTCCCGATCGCTGTCCCCTTTGACGGGGGATGCGCGTTTGTTGTCGGAGTCGAGAAGGGGCCCAAGGGGTCCACCGATGTGGCGGTAGCGCCTCTTCTCCTCCTGGTTAGTTGAGCTAACCTCTTGGACATCTGGGCACCCCTCTGTGATGGCGGTTCCTTCTTCACCAGTCCTCTTTCCTCGGCCGAGATGGGAATGTGGTTCACCACATCCACGAACCAGGGGAGGATCTGGCAGGCCACGTGAGGGGGCCCCTCCAGACTTGGTGGTACGCATTTGCTCGACCTCCTCCCGAGTAAAGCGGACCTGATCTGCCGGGGGAGCCCTCAGGGGTGGCCCCGGGGGAGGAGGGAGCTCGTGCGCAACGGTCACGGGCTCAGGACGTACTATCGGGATGTGGGCGGAACCCATCAGCGGGCAGTCCCTGGGACTGCCGCTCGGAACTGGAGAGGGGGGCCCTCACGGGGGAGATCCGGCGGCAGCGTGGGAGCTGTCCGGCGGGCCGCTTCCGGGCCTAGTGAAGACCCCCGGTGCGAAGTGAGCCAACGGCATGGGGAAGGCTCCGGGGACGGGGTAAGCCCCCGGTGTCGGGAGCGTAACCCCTGATGGAATCGTAGGTCCCGGGAGCGACCTGGCCTTCGAGGTTCAGAGGGGCTACCGGGTGTCCAATAAATGGGGGCATTGCCCCATGAACGGGAACTGGTGCAGATAGATGGGGGCCGGCGGCCACACCAGGACGCGGAGGAGTTCCTCCATCGAGCGCTGGGCCCGGAGTTGGCCCTCCACAAGAGCCTCGAGTAGGGCATCCCAAGAGGTTGGGGGAGCCACCGGGGGAAGGCCAGCCCCCCCAGGGCACCCAAGGTCACCGGGTCAGACCCGGAGGCTTGCCCACCGGAAATTGCCGGGAGGGTCAGAGGTGGTACCTGGGTTTGGCCGTGTCCGGGCGGGAGCACCAGGGCGGCCGTGTTTTGGAGGGGCGGTGCCGGGTCACTGGGACTGGCATCACCGGGTAGGGCACGAGCCCTCGTTCTTGGGGTAGCCGTGGTGATTTGTCGCGATGTCCCCACGGACGGCACCAACTGTCATGGTATTACGAATACCCCGGCAGATTTTTAACTTGATCCTAGAGAAGAAAGACGACACGAGCTGACCGCGTGACCAGTCCTCTCCCGTCGAGAAAACACGAAGAATGACACAAGGATTTATACAGGTTCAAGTGTCAGTGGAGACCCTAGTCCTGTCGACGTGCTCCCGACTTGAGTCGGCTGGGGGAGTTCCCTTGCGGGGAGAGTGCTCCAGAGCACGCCTATTGCTTTTTCGTGTATTGATGTGAATATCAATTGTCTCTCTTTTTTTTTATCAGAGGGATAAAAGGGCTTATATAGGCCCAAAAGATGCAAAAAGAATAAACTACCCTGGCCGTAGCCGTTGGATCGAACGGCACTAGCGTCCTTCTTCCGATTGAGGGGGCTGGATGCTTGACAAGTATCCTCGTCAGTTCCCGAGGTGCTTCTCGCGTGATCCTCACGTGGCTCGGCGCTGGGGGCCTTGTCGCCGGGCAAATGGCGGCGCCCGGGACGGGGGTCACCGAGGGCCTTTCCTCTTACTTGGACTCGATCCCGTGGAGATGTCCCCTGATGAGCGCGGACGCGGGGGTCCCGATCTTCTGGTGAGACGAAGGATAATTTCGGTAGGTGTCGGGAGACCTAAACGATCCGGCATCCAACCACGCGAGTAACTGGAAATCCCGGTGATCGCTAAACCACCACGACGATTGTTATCGACCGAACCAGAGGCGCGATCGACCTGTCCACGAAGGACGGTTCCTGCAGGCAACCGAAGAACGAGCAAGAACACAAGATAAGCAATCTCAATTGCGAATATAGATTAAGAATAATGGGGTTCAGAAACTTGGTCTTGTTGGTCTAGCCGACACAAGAAGAACAAGGCGATATCTCACACAACTGTGACAAAATCAACTAAACAAAACCCAACTAAGACGAAGCACGACAGGGAGCATATATAGGGCGGCGGCCAGAGGAGGGGCAGCACCCAAACAGGTGCCCACGCGCGCGTAACGCTAACCCTAGGGATACACGGGCCTTGGGCCCAAAATACGGCGACGCAGCGCCGGCCCAATTCTGTTCGTGTTCGTATTCTAACGATTCCTGTTGCTGTAGATGGAATTTCGAGGCGTGGTCGGATCCGTTGGAAAGCTTATCTCGTAAGCTTTCCGTAGAGTCCTTATTTGCCTCATTTGGACGTCGTATGTGATCTGGGCGTCCGTTTGAAGGTGCACTGGTCCTGGATGGCCGAACCGGACTCGGCAGCGACTTCGACGTCCTCTCGACTTGGGCCCGGTGGTCGGGGACTTCTTGGAACTTGGACATAACTTGCTGATCCTCCATTGATGAAGACTTGAATGGCATAGCATGAGGGTTCATGCCGTCTTGTCGCTTTCCTACTCCATCAGCCGACGTCGTGGACGTAGTAACAGCAAGCTCGTTGATGACAGCAAGCTCGTCAGTCATGTCCTCATCATCCCCCCTTTCTTGAATTTGAGTCATCCTTGACTCGAACATATTGTCCTGAAAAAGATTAGGAGCAACAGGGGGCAAAGCAATAGACAAATCCTTTAAAGCATTGCATTGTTCTTTAGCTAACTCATCAGCTACACAATCCTTTGTAGCTAAAAGAACATAACCTTTCAATTTAATTCCAGAATTCTTTTCACCAGATTCTTTCTTTTGTGTTACACTGGGTTTATCATTGACACCATTTTTATTTTGGGATTGACAATTTTCTTTTGCTAACTCGGCCGGTGTCATAGGTTGTAGCACATATTTCTTTCTCTTAAACACAAATTTGTAATCATTAGACCTACCATGGTGAACAGCACCTACATCATATATCCAAGGTCTACCCAACAAAATAGAACAAACATCCATGGGCGCAACATCACAGTCTATATAATCACGATAAGTACCAAGGGAGATATGAATTCGAACAGTTTTAGTTACCTTGAGCTTACCGCATGAGTTAAACCATTCAATGCAATAAGGATGTGGATGCGGGTGTGTGGCCAAGCCAAGCTTCTCGACCATGTCAACGCTTGCGAAGTTGTTGCAACTTCCTCCGTCGATGATAACGGGCACTGCATGCTCGTTGACGACCATCCTGGTTTGAAACAGATTATGCCGCTGGCTTTCTTGTGACCGTTCTGGTTGTGCAGTCAATACACGGGTCACAACAAGTGTTGGGTAACCTTCTGTGGCCGAAGCATTGAACACTTCTCCTTTGGAATCCTCGGTACCTGCGTGGTTAGCGGCAACTAAAGCAAGATCATCCTCATGTTCACTAGCAGAAGAGTACTCACCATCCTCACGAATAATGAGAGCACGTTGACTAGGACAATCATGCTTTGTATGTCCAAATCCCTTGCAACGGAAACATTGCATGTCGCGAGTACGGCCTGTTGATGCGACAGAAGATGCAGTTTTGGCGGGGGTTTGCACCGCAGAATCCTTGCTCACACTTGTAGCTCGTGTCGGAGGGGTAGAAGGAACAACAGGTGGAGACGCTTGATGAAGTGTAGACGATGGAACCTTTGCAGCCTCACGGTTCGGTTTTGACGAACCAAAACTTCCTCGTGTCCGAGTTTGTCATCCCTGTACTTCCCTTTCAGCTTTGCAAGCAAGATGGAACAAACGAGTGATAGAATTGTACTCCTTATAATCAAGTATATCCTGAATCTCACGGTTTAACCCACCCAAGAATCTAGCCATTTTTGCATCCTCATTCTCTTGTAAACCACAACGCAACATACCAATATGCAGTTCCTGATAATACTCCTCAACTGAATTGCTATTTTGATTTAAACGTTGCAACCTATTAAGCAAATCTCTCTCATAATATGAAGGAACAAATCTAGATCGCATGGCACGTTTTAAAGCTTGCCAGGTTGTAGGTTTATTTCCTCTTCTACAAATTTCATGCCACCAAATAGATGCAAAATCAATGAATTCACTAACAGCAACCTTAACTTGTTTTTTAGGGGAAACATCAAAGCATGAAAATTTTTGATCTACCAATAATTCCCAGTCAAGGTAAGCGTCAGGATCATATCTACCAGCATAAGGAGGTATTGACAATTTAACTTTTGCTAATGATTCATCACGTACCTCACGATTACCTTGACGATTTCTTGCCATACCTTGCCGATTGTGGCGGAGTCGTCGATGATCTCGATCGTTGTTCACATCAAATCCGTCATCTGCCTCGGAATCAGCAACGTATTCATTCTCAGCTTGTTCAACCTCATCAGCCCAAGAGCGGTGGTCGGCAGGGGCTACAGGAGGCACAGGGGCAGTAGGGGTACAGGAGGCACACGGGCAGCAGGGGCAGGTGCTCTCCTTTCCATGTTATCCATCCTCGTGACCAAGTCGGCCACTCTTCTCTCGAGCCGCTCCATCCCATGAGTATTGTTATTCACCAGTTGAGTGATGTTATTGGCCATATCAGCCATGGCCTTTTGCTGGTCCTCCATGTACTTCGCGAACTCAGAGTGAAGCACACACTCGTTATTACTTCCTCCTGACATGGTTAGTGCAAACAAAGAAAACACACAGAAATATATATACTATATGCTACTGTTGTGTGTGGGTGGCAACAACTCTCTCGCTAGCCTATCTTTTGCTCTTACCGGTTCTTACCACGCAAGCAGTAGGTACGAACGGCAACTGGACGGTGATAACTTGAACGCACAAGGTGGTAAAGCGATGGCTAGGATCCGTCCCTGCTTGGTTAGTATATAGTGGAGCTTGGACAGGCTTATGTATGTAGCAAAGGATAAGCAAATGTTCAAACAGTAATACAAAGTTGAATATTAGCCCAAAGTAGTGCAATTGCTGGAACTAGCCTAGTCTTAGACGTAGGTCAAGCTGGAATAAAAGGATGGTACAAAGGGCTAAGATCAGGGTAATGCACACTGAAATTGAACACAAAGCACAGAGAACTCCTTTGCCAATTTCCTTTTTTTTTTCACAATTTTGCGCGGCTCTTTTCTATGCGCAGCCTCTTTTGATCAATTTTTTTTTTATTTTCGTATGATTTTTCTGATATTTTTTTTCAACTTCAGCAACACAGAAATACAGACACAGAGTAGTCTCCCCTCAATTTGGAGGTAAGGGGTGGCCGATACAATTTCTGGGGGGGGGGTGCTCTGAAAACTGTGCTAAAAACTTCAGGGGCCGGATAGGTTGTCTTCCCGAGGGATTTTGGCGATTCTGATTTGACCAGAACAGAGGTAGTGAGTTTGGTTGGATGCGTCTTGTTGAGATCTTTCCAACGAGTGGTCGTGGACCCAAATCGGAGTTCGTATGAGAAAGTTATGGCTGTTTTACCGAAGGGTCTCCGGATCAGGGTTTGGGCAAATCGAGGCGACTCGACTTGAAACAAGGACAACTAAACTGATCTAGAACTCGACTGTCCAGCAATACGACGAACAGTGGGCGAAAACTCAACAATGTAAACAGTGAGAACAATTGCAAAGGCTAGACGTGGCTCGGACAATAGTAGATGCAAAAAAATTTTTTTGTGTGGCAATTTTCTGGACTCTAGGTATGAAATCAATCTACTAAACTAAAAATGAAGATTCTCACCAGACAACCAGATGCTCTGATACCACTTGATGAGCGCGGACACGGGGGTCCCGATCTTCTGGTGAGACGAAGGATAATTTCGGTAGGTGTCGGGAGACCTAAACGATTCGGCATCCAACCAAGCGAGTAACTGGAAATCTCGGCGATCACTAAACCACCACGACGATTGTTATCGACCGAACCAGAGGCGCGATCGACCTGTCCACGAAGGACGGTTCCTGCAAGCAACCGAAGAACGAGCAAGAACACAAGATAAGCAATCTCAATTGCCAATATAGATTAAGAATAATGGGGTTCAGAAACTTGGTCTTGTTGGTCTAGCCGACACAAGAAGAACAAGGCGATATCTTACACAACCGTGACGAAATCAACTAAACAAAACCCAACTAAGACGAAGCACGGCGGGGAGCATATATAGGGCGGCGGCCAGAGGAGGGGCGGCACCCAAACAGGTGCCCACGCGCGCATAACCTAACCCTAGGGATACACGGGCCTTGGGCCCAAAAATACGGCGACGCAGCGCCGGCCCAATTCTGTTCGTGTTCGTATTCTGATGATTCCGGTTGCTGTAGATGGAATTTAGAGGCATGGTCGGATCCGTTGGAAAGCTTATCTCGTAAGCTTTCTGTAGAGTCCTTATTTGCCTCATTTGGACGTCGTATGTGATCTGGGCGTTCGTTTTAAGGTGCACTGGTCCTGGATGGCCGAACCGGACTCGGCAGCGACTTCGACGTCCTCTCCACTTGGGCCCGGTGGTCAGGGACTTCTTGGAACTTGGACATAACTTACTGATCCTCCGTTGATGAAGACTTGAATGGCATAGCATGAGGGTTCATGCCGTCTTGTCGCTTTCCTACTCCATCAGCCGACGTCGTGGACGTAGTAACAGCAAGCTCGTTGATGACAGCAAGCTCGTCAGTCATGTCCTCATCATCCCCCAACAACCACCTACTCTGGAGGATGGTGGACCGGAGGAGGGCACCTCCTACTCCAGAGGACGGAGGACCAGAGGTGGGCACCTCCTACTCTGGAGGTTGAGGACCGGAGGAGGGCACCTCCTACTCCAGAGGACGGAGGACTAGAGGTGGGCACCTCCTACTCTGGAGGTCGGTGGACCGGAGGTGGGCCCCTCCTACTCCGGAGGTTGAAGGACCAGAGGAGGGCACGTCCTACGACCTCCTACTCCAGAGGACGGGATCCCAGAGGATGTAGTCCTGGAGGATGGAGGCCTGGAGGACGTGTGACGGGAGGAGCAAGGCTCCCACTTCGGAGGACGGAGTTTCGGAGGATAGGCACCTCCTACTTAAGCCGATTGCACACCGCTTCAATCCTAGTGCACCCTTTCTTATTCACGGCTTGGATTTCTTGGGCTGACATGTGGCAACTATCGAGGCCGCTTTGATTGTCTATATAATGGGGGCCACCCTTGGAGCGGGCAAGCCCTCTTCTCCCCCACTTTCATTTCCCAGCTAACACTTTGAGCAATTTCTCCCCCGCCCAAGTAACCTCTCGGGTCAAGACGCGAGAGATGGCCTCAAAGGCGCGGGGGAAGGCGGCGGACATCCTTCCAGGGGAGGTGACCTCCGAGTATCTTAGGGTCACGGAGTTTACCATGGAGGATCGGGACACCCTCTTCTCCTGGTGGGTTTTTGCAGAGGGGGACATCCGTGTTCCGGGGGCGGAGGAGGTCACCCCAAGTCCCCAGGATGGGGAGGTGGTGGCCTTCTCGGCCTTCATGGAGGCAGGCCTCCATGTCTTGATCTACCCCGTGCTCCGAGACTTTCTCAACCACTTGACGTCCAACGTCCTCCTCCGGATGGGGCTGTTCCCGTTGTTGTACGAAACCTCCACCGAGGTGGAAGGGACTCTTCGTCTCTTCCACTATTGTCGTGGTATTAAGAATACCCCGGCAGGTTTTGAAGACGATCCTAGCGGAGATCACGCAGCGCGGGTTGACCGAGTAACCGGTCCTCCCCCGCCGGACAAACACAAGAATTGACACGTGGATTTATACAGGTTTGGGTCCCGGTGGGGGCCCTAGTCCTGTCGACGCGCTCCCGACCGGAGTCGGCTGGGGAGGCTCTCTCCGGGGAGAGGCTTCCGGAGCACGTCTGTGAGATTAGCTATTCCAAATAATCATGAACTGATCTTTACAACAGAGGGGTACAAGGGCTATTTATAGCCCCCAAAAAGAAGCGAAAAGCCAAAACTACCCCGGAAGCCACCGTCGGATCGAAGGGTAGGACCGTCCTTCTCCCGGTCAAACGTCTTGGATGCTTGACAGGTGGTCGCTGATTCCCGAGGCGTCCCTCGCGTGACCTGCACGTGATAAACAAACAGGGATTTTACCTTTTAGGAGGGCGATGACGTCCGGGACCTCTTCCGGAGAGCAGGGTCCCGGGAGCCTAAAAGGTGGCGCCCGGGGCAGGCACCGGAGGCCCCTGTCCCCGGGCACATGGCGGTGCCCGGGACATGCCCGGGGGGCACGGTCCCGGGAGCCTAAAAGGCGGCGTCCGGGGCAGGCACCGGAGGCCACTGTCCCAGGGCACATGGCGGCGCCCGGGACATGCCCGGGGGGCCCGGTCCCGGGAGCCTAAAAGGCGGCGTCCGAGGCAGGCACCGGAGGCCACTGTCCCCGGGCACATGGCGGCGCCCGGGACATGCCCGGGGGGCGCGGTCCCGGGAGCCTAAAAGGCGGCGCCCGGGGCAGGCACCGGAGGCCACTGTCCCCGGGCACATGGCGGCGCCCGGGACATGCCCGGGGGGCCCGGTCCCGGGGGCCAAATGGCGGCGCCCGGGACATGCTCCGGCGGCACGGTCCCGGGAGCCTAAAAGGCGGCGTCCGGGGCAGGCACCGGAGGCCACTGTCCCCGGGCACATGGCGGCGCCCGGGACATGCCCGGGGGGCGCGGTCCCGGGAGCCTAAAAGGCGGCGCCCGGGGCAGGCACCGGAGGCCACTGTCCCCGGGCACATGGCGGCGCCCGGGACATGCCCGGGGGGCCCGGTCCCGGAGGCCAAATGGCGGCGCCCGGGACATGCTCCGGCGGCACGGTCCCGGGAGCCTAAAAGGCGGCGCCCGGGGCAGGCACCGGAGGCCACTGTCCCCGGGCAATCATGAACTCACCTGGACTTGACCGCGTGGAGATTTCCCCCAACAGCAGCCCCCCATGCCCTCCGGGGACGAAGCTTGAGCCCCCGGAGGGAATGGTTACGGTACCGGGAAAATCTCCGGACGAAAACTCCGGACGAAAATCACCGGTCCCCCGGCGACGCTTCGGTTTCTGTGCCGGGCGCTTTATGGCCGCGCCGTTTTCGCAATAAATGCACGCGCGGTTCGAACCGGCGTCTCGATTTACGCGCCTGTCCCTTCGTTTCCCGCGCACGGTTTGAATTTCAGTGGTCCAGATTGCCCCGAGGGGGCCACGTGGCGCGCATCTAGATCACGGCCAGCCTCTATAAACAGGGCCCTAGGGGGCCCCGGAAGCTCATTCCAAATCTTCAACTCCAGCTTCAGCTCTCCCGGTAGCGCTCTTCCGGTAGTTTCTCCGGTAGCCTTCTCCGGTAGCGAGCGTCCGGGAGTCGTTGACAGCCACCTGAAACCTTAGCCACCGAAACACAAAAAACTCACCTAATGGTGCCCAAAGGTCGAGCGAAGACCACGGAGGTGCCCCCGGAGGAAATCCCCGTGGATTTCCTTTGGGCCTCCGAGTTCTCGGCCTCGGACGCGGAGTCCCTGGTCAAGAAGGGCGTCGTCGAAGAGGGGGACATCCGGGTCCCCCTAAAGAAGGACGGAGCCCCCCGCCCCAGGCCCGGAGAGGTCGTGGCCTTCGAGGCCTTCCTCGAGGCGGGGCTCCGGCTCCCGGTGCATCCGATGCTCCGGGAGTTTCTCAAAGAGTACGGGGTGGCTCTCAACCACCTCACCCTGAACGCGCTCGTCCGTATGGGCCTTTTTATATGGCTCTACGAGACAGCGACCGGGCGGGAGCCCACCCTCCGCGCCTTCCGGTATTTCTATGAACCGGCGGCGCGGAGCTCCCACCTGGTGAAGGGAGGACCGAAGTCCCCCTTCGGCTCGGTGATGGTCCAAATGCTGCCCTCCCGGGTGGCGGACTTCCCGGCGGCGGCCTCCCGGGACCACTGGGGGGACTGGCTCCGGAGGTGGTTCTACCTCCGGGTCCGGGACGAGGCGGTGGTCTATGCCCCGGAGCCTCCCACCTACAGCCGATCATCCGCACCGAAGCCGCTGGTGTGGACGGACGAGGAGTTCGAGCTCCTCGGGAAGGTGGTGTTGGCAATGAAGGCCCGCTCAATGCGGGACGCCGCGGAGGAGCTGGCGCTCCTGCGGCTTTCCCCCTTCTCACGCGGGGGAAGGGGGATCGGCATGGGCCCGGAGCAGCGGCCTCCGGTCAAGCCGGTGACGCGGCGTAAGTGCCGTGCATTCTTGTACTTGCAGTTTTTTATGAGAAATTGACTAACTTTTTACCTCTTGCAGTGCGTCCATACCCGGCGGCGAGGGACAAGGCGGAGCACCTCCTGGGGAGGTACTTCGCCGACGAACACGAGCGCATCGTGCGCCTCGTGGGGGAGGGGCCTCCCCGGAACTTGGTGGCCGAGGCCTACGGGCTCAGGCTTCTGGAGAGGAAGCCCCTTCCCACCCCCGAGTCTCATAAACGGGGAAAGGACGCGGCCGGGGGCTCGGAGCCCAAAAAGCCCCGGGTCCAGAAGACCCCAGCTCCGGCAACGGTGCCGGCGACAACGCCGGTGAGGGCCCGGGACGCAGCTCCCGGAGCCGAACATGCCCGGGCGGCGCCCCGGGCAGAGGCGACGCCTCCGCCCCCGGAGGCCCCCGTCGAGGCCTGGGGGAAGGAGATTGTTGTCGATGGGGCGGGGTCCGATTCGGCGGACTACGCCCCGTCGCCAGTTCGCGTGACGCTCCTCTCGCCTCTCCCGGCGGCATTGGCGCCGGAGAGGCTAGAAGTGAGGTTTTCGGGGGCGGCGCCCCCGCGCCTCTGGCCGGTGGATGAGGAGGGGGGGAGCCCCTCAGTCTTCGAGGTCCCCCCGGAGTAGGAGGCTCCGAGGGCCCTTCGGCCTGGGGCGGGGAAAGGCCCAATGATCCCCCCCCGGGCGGAGATCCCCGCCCAACCTTCGTCTTCGTCTTCGGAGGAAACTTCGTCGATGAAGACGCCGGCGACGCCGGCCGTGCTCCCGGATTCAGAGGTCCGGGGGCCCTCTCCCGGCCGCGACAGGAGGGCCGGGCAAGACACCTCCCTATTTCCGACGGGGGAGGTGGCCCGCTACGCGGAGGGCCTGCACAACCGGAAGGTGCAGGCCCTCGTGGCAGGAGGGACGCTCCACGAGCGTTTTGAGGGGCTCGAGTCCCTCGGGGCCCAGGTAACTCGAGCTCTCCACACTCCGGCTTTTTTCCTGCACTTAAGATTTTTCTAACTCTTTATGCATTTTGTAGGTAGCGACTGTTACCTGGGGCCTTGAGCAGCGGGTCACCCGACTGCTTAAGGAGGCGGAGAGCCGGGCCTCGGCCTGCGTCGAGCAGCGGGAGGCGGCCATCCGGGAGCGGGACGAAGCTCTTGATGAGCTGTCCCGGGCCCGGGCGCAGGTGCACCTTTCGGAGGGCGCCTACATCCGCCTCCGAGAGGAGGCCAAGGTGCGGGAGAAGGCGCTCCGGGAGCTCGAGAGCTCCAGCGTCCGGGCGCTGTCGGACGCGGGCCGCTCCGTCCGCTCGGCCTTGGAAAGCCTTGGCGTTAGCCTGGGCTCCGGGAGCGGCCCGGAGGTGCCCCCGGCGACCCTCGCGGAGGCTGTGTGTTTTCTTAACGCACAAGTCTCCGCCATCCCGGAGGCTGCGGACGTCCGGGCACGGGGCCGAGCGATCCCCGTCATTGCGGTCGCCGCGGGGATCGTTGACTACCGTGGGGTCGGCGCCCGGGCGATCGGGGGGCGCATCCCCCGGGGCTTCCCGGAGGCCTTCGAGCCAACGCGCCGGGAGGTGGAGCTGCTGGCGGAGGGGTTCTACGACTGGATCATCCGGACGTGGTTCCCGACACCGGCGCCTCCGGCCACGGATGTCCCTGCCCCGGCCACGGAGGAAGCTTCCCGGGGGGAGGACCCCAATGCCAAAGTATGAGCCTCCCCCGGGTCTTTAGCTAGGACCCCCTTTTTATTTTGTTAGGCATTTTGATTCCGGTAGCTTCTTAGGAGAAGCCCCGGGCACTTGTACAAAAACATTTTGCAATGAAATATATTAGAAATTTTTCTAAGTCTTTGCGATGGAATGTTACCAGGGTTCCCGGGGGGTTGCTCCCGAGCAACGGTCCGGGAGAGACTCTCCGGGGGACGCCCAAGCGGCTTTGATTTTGCTGAGCCTTGTCTCCGGGAGGCGCGACGGCGGTACTGCCCGGGAGCCCGTCCGGTTGAGGTGGCGCCCGGAATGGCACTTGGATAATTTTGACAACAGCCGTGCTGAATTAACTCCCCCGCGCCCGAGGGCCCAGATGATACCTCCTCTCCGGATACTTCCGCCGGCTGGGTACGAGTTTTGGCCCGAAGACGCACTTCGGGATTCTCAGCGTCGCGTCCGGGCGCTGTACCGGGACCTGGCCCGGGAGCTAAGGGAGCGCCTCCGGGAGCTTTAGGCGTAGGAGCCTTAGGCTCGTAGAAAATCCCCCGGGTTAGGACCCGGGTTGTATCGTTTCCGGGACCCACCGGAGGGGGAAGATGTCCTCCGGGTTTGTTGATCAATAAAGCGCATTGTTTCTTTTTATTGCCTCTTTCTTTTCTTCTTCTTGGATGGTCTGGACGACTCATCTTAACAAGGATGAGCTAAGTTCCTTCGTGGGTGACCCGGGGACCCCCTGTCCCCCCCCCGCCCACAGCGGGCGGGAGGAAGCCTCCGCGTGCTGTGGGGGAAACAGGGTCCCCGGGGGGAGCATAACCTGTAGAAATGTTTTCTAAGTCAGAAAATTATAAAAACAGGATTTCCGAGGGAGGGACCTTCCGGGGTGGCCGGGGGCACTGGGAGAGGTTCATCCGGCCGCCGGGAGAGCGGGGAACCGGGAACAAGGCGCGGAAGGGGCTCATGAAAAGCCAATGACCTCCAGAGGGGAGCTTCCCGGGAGGGTTCGTCCGGTCGTCGTGAGAACGGGGAACCGGGAATAATGTTTTCAGGGAAAATATATGAAACCCATTTCGTAAAGCAGTTGTCCGGTCGCCGTGAGAACGGGGAGCTGGGAATAAGGTCTTCGAGAGATAATCATCCGGCCGCCGTGAGAACGGGGGGCCGGGAATAACGTCGACTCCCGGAGGAGGAAGATAGAGCCAATCAAGCCGCAAGGGGCCGATCTTCCGGTCGCCGTGAGAACGGGGAGCCGGGAATATCGTCGACTCCCGGAGGAGGAAGATAGATCCAATCAAGCCGCAAGGGGCCGATCTTCCAGTCGCCGTGAGAACGGGGCGCCGGGAATATCGTCGACTCCCGGAGGAGGAAGATAGATCCAGCAAGCCATTAGACGTCCCGCTGAGGAGAGCGTCTACTCCCGGAGGAGGAAGTGCCCGGAGACGGGTCTTGAGTGTTTGGGTAGGGGACTAATCTCCCAAAGTGACTCGTTACTGCGGCCGCTGGGGACCGGGTTGCCGCTTACACCCTCAGTCCACGAGGGCTGTTCGTAAGCCGCCCTTCAGGAGGGACTTGCTGGGGCAGGGCCCACTTCCTCACGGAGAGGGCATCCTCACGGGGAGGGCATCTTCACGGGGAAGGCATCCTCGCGGGGAGGGCGTCCTCGCGGGGAGGGCATCACCACTAGGGGCGGTAAACAAGAACAACCTGCAGTGAGACAGTTGAAGAACAAAGGCTATGCATTTATTAACGAAATATACAAAGCCCCCCTGCGAAACCGCGAAGGGGGAAAAAGGGAAGTTACAGTGTCCCCCCTCCCCCTCCGGCGTGACCGCCCCGGGGGAGGTGACAGGCCCGTAAGGCTAGACGTAGAACTTGCGAAGTAAACGCAAGTTCCATGTGTGCTTCAGCTCCTGCTCTTCAAGGTTGGAGAGCTTGTAGGCCCCCGAGCCTAGGACAGCGGAGATCCTGTAGGGGCCTTCCCACTTGGGGGAGAGCTTACCCTGGGCTTGGGGGTCTGTGACGCGCTTGAGGACAAGGTCCCCAAGGCGGAAAGCTCTCTCGCGCACGCGCTGGTTGTATGCGCGCGACATCTCGCGCTCGTAGATGGCGTGGCGGAGGAGCGCTCGGTCGCGTTCCTCCTCCACGAGGTCGATTTCCAGCCGCCGGTTGTCTTCGTTGGCCCGGTAGGCTGCGGTCGTGGCTCCGTTCAGGAGCTCGACCCGCAGCGACCAGAAGCCAATCTCCGGGGGGAGGACTGCCTCCGCCCCATAGACTAGGGAGAAGGGAGCACGCCCTGTGGCCCGGGACGGGGTCGTGCGCATGGAGCAGAGGATGCTAGGGAGCTCCTCTGCCCACGCGCCCCGCTTGGAAGCGGTTTGTTCGAGTCTCCGGCGTAACCCCTGTAGGATTACGCCATTGACCCTCTCGACGACCCCGTTGCTTTGGGGATGGGCCATTGAGGCGAAGTGGATGACGACCCCCAGGCCTTCGCAGAATCCCCGGAAATATGCCGAGTCGAATTGGGTCCCGTTGTCCACGGTAATTTCCCGGGGGACACCAAAACGACAAACGACGTTTTTCCAGAAAAACCGCTGAACGTCCCAGGAGGTGATGCTAGCCAAGGGCTCCGCCTCAACCCACTTTGTAAAGTAGTCGACCGCGACCACCGCATACATGTATCCTCCGGGCGCTGGGGGGAAAGGCCCTAAGAGGTCCATCCCCCAGCGCTACAGGGGGGAGATTCGAGCCCTTGGCCATCTTCTGGCATGCTTCGCACGCGGAGACAAGGTCTCGCGCGTCGCGCATGACTGTAGGCCAGTAAAAGCCCTGCCGAAGGGCCTTGGCGGCGATGGCACGCGGGGCTAGGTGAGAACCACAGCTCCCAGCGTGAATGTCTTCCAGGAGTTGAAGTCCCTCCGACCGGGGGAGGCAGCGCAGGAGGGCTGAAGCCCCCCGCTTGTAGAGCCTTCCCTAGAGCAGGAGATATGCCCGGGCTTTGGCCCGGAGGCGCTTAACCTCGGTCTCGCTAGGAGGGTCCCCCTCCCCCTTGATGAAGGAGATGAGGGGATCCATCCATGACGACGGCCGGACGATCTCGGCGACCTCTGGGACCGGAGGCTCGGGGCCTGCGTCCGGGGAGGCCACCGAGGGCTTCGTGATTGTTTCCAAGAAGGCCCCCTTGGGGAGCGTTTCCCGGGCGCTTGCCGCCCGGGCCAAAGCATCAGCCCGTCTACGTCCAGGGGGGGAGCCTCCCCCCCGGGTGCCTTGATCAGGTTGACGCTTCCTATTGTGGCAGCAGCTCGCTCGTATAGAGCACGGGCCATGTCTTGATCCCCCCGGACGTTGATCACGCCACGCGGCCCGGGGATCTTCATGCACAAGTAGTTTTGGTGGGTGGCAGCCCCCAGCCGATTGATCGTAGTCCTCCCCATAATCACATTGTAGGAGGAGGGGAGGTCCACTACGTCGAAGCGGACTAGCTCGGTCCGGTAGTTCTCCGGGGTGCCGAAGGTGATCGGGAGATCTACCTTGCCCACGGGGTGGATCGCCTTCCCCGGGACAAACCCTTGCAGAGGCCCTGCCGCTGGTTGCAGGAGCTTCTCATCCACCTGCATTTCCTTGAATGTTTTGAGGAACAGGACGTCGGCGGAGCTTCCGCCGTCCACGAGGATGCGGGCTAAGTGGCAGTTGTAGATTGTCGCGGAGACATAAGCGCGTCGTCATGGGGGAAGCGAACCCCTCGCGCGTCTTCCGCCGTAAAGGTGAGGGGGACGTCCGACCACTTGGGCGGCACGGACTAGTGTAGCACCCCCACTACCTTAACTTCTCGCGCGTACTCCTTGCGCTGGCGCTTGGAGTCCCGCCCGGAGGCGGAGCCCCCTACGATGACGTTGATGCGGCGCTGAGAAGTTTGAAAGGGGAGAGCGTCTGAAGGCTCCCCCTCCTGCACCTGCTGCCCCCCCGCGGGAGCGGGAAGGGCCGGAACAGCTGGCCGAGGGGGCAAGGAGGCCGGAGTCCCCCCCCCCTGCCCGCGCTGGTCGAGGAATGCCGCGAAGTGTTGCAGCAGCTGGTGGCAATCTCGGGTGGCGTGGGTACTGGACCCGTGGAAGCTGCACCACGGTCCTTCCCGGCTTCTCCCCGCGGGGCCTTCGCGGCCGCGCGAAGACTGTCCTCCCCCATGGCCTCTCGGCTTGGGAAAGGGGCGGTTGCCCTTCGGGGGGTCGCGCGAGCCGCCTCCGCCCTCGAGGACTAAAGTGTCCCGAGGCCGTGGTTCGCTACGGCCCCCCTGCCTGGGGCGCCTGGGGGGATCCCGGGCCCCCCGCTCGGCGGGGGCAGGAGCCCCCTGGGTCTTCTTCCAGATGTCGTCTTCCTCCGCCCGAGCGTACTTTTTGAGCACATTGAAGAGCTCGTCGGCGGAAGAGGGGCAGCTCCGGGAGAGCCTTCGGTGGAGCTCCCCCGGGAGGATGCCGCTTTTGCAGGCTTCGATGACCGTAGAGTCGGGGACAAGGGCCACTTTGCTCTTCACCTGGGCAAAGCGCTTGAAAAAGCTTCTGATGGTCTCCCCAGTTCTCTGGCGGACAGTATACAGCTGCGAGGAGTCCAGGGGACGCACGTAGTTCCCCTGGAAGTTGGCACAGAACTCCCGCTTGAGCTGCGAGAAAGACTTGATGGAGCCCGCCTTCAGATTGTAAAACCAGGAGCGGGCAATGCCGGTGAGGTAGAGGGGGAAGACGTTGCATTGGACACTCTCGTCCCCCCCCCCGCCGCGGAGATGGCGGTGGAGTAGATCTGCACGAACTCGTAAGGGTCCGCCTCGCCATTATAATGCTCGATGTGCGGGGGACGGTAGGGCCGCGGCCATCGGATGCTGCGGAGTCTTCGACACAGGGGCTGGTTTGCCCCCTGCACTTCTCGGGGGGAGCCCCAGTCGCTGTCTTCTTTAACGGGGGACGCCCCCTCGTTATCCGAGTCAGGTAGCGGCTCAAGAGGGCCACCGGAGTGGTGGTGACGACGCTTCTCTTCCGGACCGGGACTGATTTCCCGGACGTCCGGGCTTCTCTCCGGGGAGGATGGTCCTTCGGCTGGTCTCTTCCCCCGACCGGTGCGAGAGCGAGGCTCCCTGCGACAACGACCGGGGGGGAGCTCTTCCCCGCGGCTGGGAGAATGCATTCGCTCGACCTCCCCCCGGGAGAAGCGGATCTGCTTCGATGGGGGAGAGAGCTCCTGCACTGTGGCCACCGGCCCGGGAGCTACCGGGACCTGCTGGGGGGAGCCCCCTGCGACGGCCCCCGGGACCGGAAAGGGGGGAGACCCTGCACCATCCGGAACCGGGGAGGGGGCGCCCGGGGCGGCGTTTGGATCCGAAGAGGGGGCCCCCGTGGCAACGACCGGGACCGGAAAGGGGGAAGCCCCTGTGACATCCGGAACCAGTGGGGGGTGAGCCCTCTCGGCGACGTCCTGGGTTGGGGAGCCAATGCGGGAGGAAATTCGCTGAGGCACGGGAGCTGCTCTGTCGACCGGCCCCGGTGCGGTAAACGCAACGCGGGGGGCGGGACTGGCTCCCGGCGTAGGAATAGCCCCCGGCATGAAATGACCCCCCAGCCCCGGAAGCGAGCCGGGGACGGGGTACCCCCCTGGTGCCACGAAGGGCCCGGGCATGAAATAGCCTCCCGGCACCGGGACAGGCCCGGGTGCCGAGAAGTGTCCGGAAGTATATCCCGCGGGGGGAGGGAACCCCCCAGCGGGATCATACGGGGTAGACAGCCCCCCTGACGCCGGAGGGGCCGCTGGGTATCCCATAAACGGGGGCATGATCCCCGGATATGGGTGCGACGAAAATGTGGGGGCCGAGGGCCGTGCCAACACACTAAGGAGCTCGTCCATAGAGCGCTGGGCGCGGAGCTGGCCCTCCACGAGAGCCTCCAGCAGGGCGTCCCGGGGGGCCGGGGGAGCCGTCGGGGGGAAACTCGTCCCGGCCGAGGTCCCCGCGGCCGCCGGGAGCGACCCGGAGGTGGAGGCACCTAGATCGAGAGGAAAGGTGGGAGGCGGTACCTGGGAATGGTCGCCTCCGGACGGAAGCGCCGGAACAGCAGCGCCCCGGACGGGTGCCGCCAGGTCACCGGGACCGGCGTCACCGGGAAGGGCGCGGGCCCTTGTTCTCGGAGGAGCCATGGCGATTCGTCACGGGTCCCCACGGTCGGCGCCAACTGTCGTGGTATTAAGAATACCCCGGCAGGTTTTGAAGACGATCCTAGTGGAGATCACGCAGCGCGGGTTGACCGAGTAACCGGTCCTCCCCCGCCGGACAAACACAAGAATTGACACGTGGATTTATACAGGTTCGGGTCCCGGTGGGGGCCCTAGTCCTGTCGACGCGCTCCCGACCGGAGTCGGCTGGGGAGGCTCTCTCCGGGGAGAGGCTTCCGGAGCACGTCTGTGAGATTAGTTATTCCAAATAATCATGAACTGATCTTTACAACAGAGGGGTACAAGGGCTATTTATAGCCCCCAAAAAGAAGCGAAAAGCCTAAACTACCCCGGAAGCCACCGTCGGATCGAAGGGTAGGACCGTCCTTCTCCCGGTCAAACGTCTTGGATGCTTGACAGGTGGTCGCTGATTCCCGAGGCGTCCCTCGCGTGACCTGCACGTGATAAACAAACAGGGATTTTACCTTTTAGGAGGGCGATGACGTCCGGGACCTCTTCCGGAGAGCAGGGTCCCGGGAGCCTAAAAGGCGGCGCCCGGGGCAGGCACCGGAGGCCCCTGTCCCCAGGCACATGGCGGTGCCCGGGACATGCCCGGGGGGCACGGTCCCGGGAGCCTAAAAGGCGGCGTCCGGGGCAGGCACCGGAGGCCACTGTCCCCGGGCACATGGCGGCGCCCGGGACATGCCCGGGGGGCCCTGTCCCGGGAGCCTAAAAGGCGGCGTCTGGGGCAGGCACCGGAGGCCACTGTCCCCGGGCACATGGCGGCGCCCGGGACATGCCCGGGGGGCGCGGTCCCGGGAGCCTAAAAGGCGGCGCCCGGGGCAGGCACCGGAGGCCACTGTCCCCGGGCACATGGCGGCGCCCGGGACATGCCCGGGAGGCCCGGTCCCGGGGGCCAAATGGCGGCGCCGGGGACATGCTCCGGCGGCACGGTCCCGGGAGCCTAAAAGGCGGCGTCCGGGGCAGGCACCGGAGGCCACTGTCCCCGGGCACATGGCGGCGCCCGGGACATGCCCGGGGGGCGCGGTCCCGGGAGCCTAAAAGGCGGCGCCCGGGGCAGGCACCGGAGGCCACTGTCCCCGGGCACATGGCGGCGCCCGGGACATGCCCGGGGGGCCCGGTCCCGGGGGCCAAATGGCGGCGCCCGGGACATGCTCCGGCGGCACGGTCCCGGGAGCCTAAAAGGCGGCGCCCGGGGCAGGCACCGGAGCCCACTGTCCCCGGGCACATGGCGGCGCCCGGGACATGCCCGGGGGGCCCGGTCCCGGGGGCCAAATGGCGGCGCCGGGGACATGCTCCGGCGGCACGGTCCCGGGAGCCTAAAAGGCGGCGTCCGGGGCAGGCACCGGAGGCCACTGTCCCCAGGCACATGGCGGCGCCCGGGGCAGGCACCGGAGGCCACTGTCCCCGGGCACATGGCGGCGCCCGGGACATGCCCGGGGGGCCCGGTCCCGGGGGCCAAATGGCGGCGCCCGGGACATGCTCCGGCGGCACGGTCCCGGGAGCCTAAAAGGCGGCGCCTGGGGCAGGCACCGGAGCCCACTGTCCCCGGGCACATGGCGGCGCCCGGGACATGCCCGGGGGGCCCGGTCCCGGAGGCCAAATGGCGGCGCCCGGGACATGCTCCGGCGGCACGGTCCCGGGAGCCTAAAAGGCGGCGCCCGGGGCAGGCACCGGAGGCCACTGTCCCCGGGCAATCATGAACTTACCTGGACTTGACCGCGTGGAGATTTCCCCCAACAACTATTACTACAAGGTAACCAGCAAGAGCTCCCCAGTGGTGAAGCACGGGCTGAAGTCGACTTGAGGCTCGGTCATGTTGAAGAAGTCTACTCCCAGGCGGAGGAGTACCCGGTCGCGACCTCCCAAGATCACTTGCAGGGCTGGACCCGGAGGTGGTTCTACCTCCAGATGTGGAACCCAGAGGTGATTTACTCCTCACGGCCCACGACTCTTGGCCGCTCTTCTGGTCCTACGGCTTTGACCAACGACGAGATGACCTCCGTCGCCAAGATGGCGAAGGCCCGCTCCCGGAGGAGCCTGAGGGACCCAGCGGAGGAGCTGCTTCTCCTCTTGGTCAGCCCCTTCAGCCGAAACCGGTGAGGGCTGGAACTCAACCCTGAGTACAGGCACCCAATGTTCCCAGTGTCACGACGTATGTTTCTTCTTCTCCGGGAATCAAGAAGGTACCTCCGGGTGGAGGTCCGGGGACAGGAGTGGCTTCCATTCTGATGGCCTTCGGGATGGGAAGGGTCCCTATCCTGGGTGCGCTGGGGGTTGGTAGGAATTTGTCTCACCAAAGATGCCTTTGCGTATCACAGTTTGGTCCTACGAGTCGACCCAGGAGAAGGTGGAGCACCTCCTCGGGAAGTACTTTGAAGACGAGCACACCTGGTGTCTCGCCGTCATCGGGGAGGGTCCTCCCTAGAACCTAGTGGCCAAGGCCTTCGGGATGACACTCCCAGCCTGGGTTGACCTTCCAACTCCGGGTTCCCATAGGAGAAGGGAGACGGGGGTGCTCCCGGAGGCGAAGTACGCCAAGATGGTGCAAACTCCGGGCGGGGGCACCGGTCAAGGCCACACCTGGTCCCCTGTGGAGACCCCTTGGACCTCAGAGAAGTGGAGGCTGCCTCCGATATGGAGGATCATGGAGACACCTCAGTCCCCAACAGGGCTGAGACCTTCCTCTGCACGGATGACTCCCGCGGGGGCGTCTCGGGCTTCAGAGGGGATGAGACCTTCTCCAGTGCGGGCCACCGCAGGGACGCCCCAGGCTCCGCAAGGGATGGGGCCTTCTCCCATGTAGACCACGCCCACGAGGACACCTTGGGCCCTGGCAGGGGCAAGGCCCTCTCCCGTGCGAGCGACTCCCGAGGGGACACCTTAACCCCCAGAAGGGAGCCCGACGGACACGGCCACGTTCGTTGCATAGCTCAAAGCCTTGGGGGCATCGGGTGCGTAGGACCATGTGGAGATCGAGGAGGATGAGCCCGCTTCTGCAGACCGCAGCTCGACGCCCTCTCTGGAGCAAGCGCACCAAGAGGATGCCCCGGTAGTTTATTTCTGGGGGGACGGTGCTCCTCCATTTTTGGACGCGCTCTTCGCCCCCGACGTCGGTCCCCCACAGACACCACCCTCTAGGGGAGTGACCTCCCAGCCCCCAGCCAGGGGAGGTAGCTCAGTGACGCCGCACCTGGGGAGGGGGAGTCCAGAGACCCCCCATCGCCCGGGGACGACGGTGTAAACGCTCCGCGCCCGAGCTCTTTTCTCGATCGGGAATCGGCTCCGGGCCACGAGTTCGGTCCGGAAGAGAACCCCCACAACCCAATTTTATCTTTGGGGGAGTCCTGCCATTTCCTCACCCTGAACATCGCAACGATCTCGGAGGCAGCAGAACACGGCCTCCCTAGTCGAGTACCAAGGGGTCGGGGCCCGGGCTATCAGGAGCCTCATTCTGCGGAGCTTCCGTGTGTTCTACGAGCTCCACCGGAGATCTCTGGAGGAGCGAGCCGGGGCATTCTACAACTAGGTGATTGGTCCCCCAAGGATGAGACGGGCTCGAGTGGCAGTCGAGGGGACTCCGAGCGACGCCTCCTCTGTGGGGACGACGACAGGCAAGTATGAGCCTCCTGTCTAACGAGGATTATCACCCGAGCTAGTTCAAAATAATACACGTCTAGTTTAAGACAGAATTAGATTAGACGTGTGTCTATAAGTCCGTCGTTTTGCTCTCAGACGACCAGAAGACCGCGGATACAAAGATGATTTATGATCGCAGCCCTTGCACGATCATGAGGCCGTAAATAGTGCGCAGTCAGAACATTGTAGACACTGCGCGGTCAGAGGGTCATTGCCTATTTGTGACCAGAATAACTCGGGAACGCCTAACCCTTTGAACAGACATATCCTGACTATCACGAGGATCTTTCCACATATGAAGACAACTACCAGGAGGTTAACATGTGCGGTTATCCCTTGATTGCATGTGTTAAGCCTACGAAGAAGTTATGTGCGGTTAACAGAACTGCATCCTAGTAACCGTCCGAGGCCGTTTCACGTTGGTGCCCTTTTGATCTATATAAAAAGGTGGTCAATGCATGTTCTAAAGGCGGTTAAGCGTACAAGCATTAGCAGGAGCCCAATTAACTTGAAGACTTAGACATAGTTAGATAGATACTAACATAGAAGAGATCTTCTTTTGTGATCATCTCTTCCACCCTCTTGTAAACATTATTTCTCACATAGTGAAATCACAACAGGACGTAGGGCTTTTACTCCCACCATCGAAGGCCCCAAACCTGTATAAATTCTTTTGTGCCCATACAGATATTACTCATCCTACCTTCCCGTAGGAGTGCCCTCAAAGGTCCCGCAACTCACAAATTTGCATAAGATCGACCAAGGACCCCGAGTCCAAATCATCGACAGCTGGCACCCACCGCGGGGCCTTTTCTCAAGGTGCTTTCCCTTCATCCGGAGGTTTGGTGAGCCATGACTGGGGCATATAATTCTGAGAATGACTTCGATCTCCACGATTATGCCCATATACAAATGCCTTCGCCTAGCGATCCCGTTCCAATGGAAGAGATTGATTGTGAAGACATTCCGAAGGAACGTCAGGAGGACACGTCTTCCCCTACCCGGGTCATGTCCATCACCCAGGGGATGGAAGAGACAGGGTCGGAACTTGATGTCTGTTCCACCGTATGCAAAATCGAGTCTCGGTCACCATGCGTCCCCATCGGGGACTAGGATGGCAGTGACCAGGAGCTCAGTCCAGGGAGGTTTGATCCTGACAACCTCCACTCTCTCTTTGATTTCGAGTTCGACTCGGAGCAAACAGAGATGTTTACTCCTTCTGCAGTTTCGCTTCGCAGAGGATTCGCTGCCTTGTCGGAGGAAAACCCCGATCAGCGGATTCCTAGGGAAGGGCAGGAGCGCAGACAAAAGGAGGAACAAGAACGCAAACAGAAGGAGGATCAAGACCGTGAGCAACGAGATGACGAGCTCTGCAGAACAGCCCTAGAGGCTCTGCAAATTGCGCAGTCTCGTTATGATGTCGCACACATGGTCGCAGGGGCGACCAGACACCTTCTTTACCACCAGAACATTTACTGGCAGATGAAGAAACGATTACACATGGCACACCAAAGAGAAGTACGCATGGCTGACTTCGATCTATTGCGGAGGTCTTGCGTAATTTTCCTCCTACCCTCACAGATGCGGACAAACCGGCTTTTGTTAGGATCCTGGCGGAGAAGCTAGATGAGGTCGCATTTGATGCGACCCCTACAGCTTCCTCCCAGTCTATGATACGTTCTCATGAAAAAGAGTATTCCCACTCTCGTCATGGTAGTCGTAATCGATTACCATTTGGATCACTTCGGCATGACAAATCAAAGCGCTTGGGGAGTTCTTGTGATCGAGATCGAATTCCTGTGCATTCTCGTCTGGGACCACGTGGCGCGTCTCCATCGCGTGAAATCCCACATGGTTTTGCTGGAAACCGGGGAACTCTCCATAGACCCTATGTGGGTTGTAAAGGTTTTTCGCCAGGCCTCAGTGCGGTCGTCAGGCTGGATATGTTCAAGCCAAGGGCTATTGATAGGTTTGATGGGACCCAGAATCTGTCGGAGTTCCTTCAAATTTACATCACTGCTATCCAAGAGGCTGGTCGGGATAATTGCGTCATGGCCAATTACTTGCCGACGATCCTAGAGGGACCGGCAAGGACTTGGCTATTCAATCAGCCCGAAGCTTCGATATATAACTGGGAAATGTTGTGCGATGCTACCCTCAACAATTTCCAGAATTGTTATCAAAAACCTGGGAAAGAAGATGATCTTCATCGTCTATGACAAACCTCTACGGAGACTCTTCGACAATTTGTCAAAAGGTTTGTCGGGGTGAGAAATACCATCCCAAATATATCCGATAACTCTATTATTGTAACACCCTGAGTTTAGGGGTGAAAACTTCCTTTTTCGTAAATAGCATGCATGCATGTATCTGTAGTAGTAGCCAGATCAGTATCTACCTCAAGCCCTAAAATCTCCAAATCTTTCCTATGACCCCAAATCAAGATCAGATTGTTCAGATGTGATCTATCAGTTACTCTGAACTTAAAAGTCTTCAGAAGCCAGATTCAATTCCATCTCTAAATCCCAGATTTGTCAAAACTTCTGTTCTCGAAAACAGAAATTAAGTTAATTACCCTAAATACTCTAAACTCAGATTTAGCCAAATCTTGACCTAATCCAGACCAGATTATTCTTAAATTATGATCATGGGTATGCCAATACCTTAAACCAGAAAGTTGACAGCCAGATTTTATCATCTAGACTCTTTTCACAAATCAGTCCAAGAGATATCGCAAATCAGCCCTATATCTGATATCTGGAAACCCAAAAAGGCCGAAATCTTCAGATTAACTCCAAATTCAGAATTTCTTCAGTAAATCTCTTCTAAATGCTATTTGACACAATTTTCTCTTCTGTTCAGATTTCAAAATCTCATCCTAAACGCCAGAATTCAAAATCAATTGAAACTCAGATTCCAATTACCCTAAAATACCCTATTTTCAGTTTGTGCACCGTGGTTGCTCGTCGCTGGCCAAGTTTCACCCGCGCTCATGACCGTGCATGCTTGTGAGTACGTGTCCTTGTTTCAGCCCGTGCCGTGGCAACGCCGATGAACAGCACCGCCCTCGTGCGCGACCAACATCTGCTCCCGCGCCCGACCAGCAGCCTTTTGTCAGCAACACCACGCCACGTTGCCTTGCCGCACCAGTTGTTGTCGCCACCGCTTGATTCAGCATTGCTAAGTCCCGATGAAACGTCACTGTGATCAGCTGTAGACTTGTCGCCGTCGCATCACCGTTCTTCGTTGTGTCTTCGCCGTTGTTGTTTCTGCACGCAACCAGTCTCATCACTGGCGCCAATCTCTTCGTTGTCCCCTCTTCGCAAGCTTCACCTGGCCTATTTAAACACCACTGTACCCAGCAGCTACTTCACTTCACTGGAAATCAGCCAAGTCCCAAAATTCTTCTGTTTTCGTTTTCTTCTCCGGTGAGCTGTCGAGGAGGCTCACCATGCCAGCACGCCCTACCGCACCAATCTTCAAATTGAAGCCATCAGTGAGTTCCCCTTCTCCTTCTATCTGTGTGGTATCATCTAATTGCTCACCGGTGACCTCTAACGCCGGCGATCACCGGAATTTTCGATTTGCCCTGTTTCTGCAATGTAGCTTAATTCAGTCCAAATTAGCTTTCGAAACTATAATCTAAATTGATCACAGAGCTATTTTGAGTATGCCTGTAAACCTAGAATCATCAATTGATCTCAAATTGAAGCTATTCCCAAATTTACACTTCAACAGTCACTGGCTCTCATCACCAGGCCACACCGGCGATCTTCCGGTCAAATTGATGCTACTAGTAGCTTCCTCATACCCCCTCTATCACTCCTCGAGCAAGGAATTGAGTTCAATCGGCCTATATCGAAAATGGCCAATTTCAGTGCTTCCTCTCTGGCGCCGATCACCGGAAAGCTTTTCCCAGACATTTCGGCCGTAACAACTATGTGCAGTGTGTGTGCCTTGAACTCCTGAGCTTTTTTGTCTTTTAGCCCGACACCTAGATCGGCCTAGATTGAAAGTTACAGCTTTGCCAAGTTTTGTGTCCAGAACTGTTCCAGTGTAGTGAGTTCACCGTAGTTCATCACCAAATTTCTGGTTGTCGAGCCATCTTCAGCCATAGATCCTGTTATGACTTTTGTTCTGTTACTCAAGCCTACCTTCTAGACAAAGTTAGGACACCAGTTAAGCCCTTGAACAGCATTTTATGCTAAGCCCTAGTTTTTGGCATTGTCAGCCTTATGCCAGAGCTTGTCAGCCAGTGGCATTGACCTTGTTTACCCACTTCTGGTTGTACAATTTGAGAACCACTTTGTCCACTGAATTTGTAGAGTTGTAATCTACATTTTCTTCTACTACCACAACTAGAGATGCACTCTAGCTTTTCTTAAAGCTATGTAAGTGCCATGATCTGAATGTCAATCTGCTGACATTCGCTGTTTTTGAACAAACCAGCCACAAAATTATTATCCCTATTGTAATCTTGAAACCCTAAGATTATCTAACACCCATCCTTAGCCCAGATTCCTTGAACTCTAGAATCTCAACTCAGATCAGCTTGCAATCCAAATTATCTCCAATATCGTTCAGTCATTCTTGTAAAGCATTTTTGCATATAAGTCATAAAACATTTTAACATAATAAGTATTCATTGTGTGTTTGTTTGTCGTCGAGCAGATCTAGAAGCTGACTTTGAGGATTTTGCTGTTGACCCGTCATCAACTGCTGTATCTTACGACACGGAAGGCAAGTCATATCCTTGGTCATCTTGAACCTATATTTTAAATGTTGCTATAATGTAACCTTGAATATAGATAATATTGCATGAGAAAGATTGAGAATGGTTGAATTATGAATTGGCAGTACTATACTAGTTATCTGTGAAATGCGAAATAAATAAGTTTTGAGCCATGAACTATTATATATGTATTTATATACTTATATATTCATGAAATAAAACCCTTAGCCGTGACCAGAATTTTGGCATGGAATGGTGGTAGCATGGAGGAGCTAAACTGCAAAGGATAGTAGGCACGAAAGGTGCAGGGTTGTGGATGGTCTGGTCACTGGCATATAAGGACTAGAACCTAGTGTTGTGCGTCTAGTGCCATGAACAACGTGCTAACCGCAAGCCTGGAATGGGACAGGCCTGGACAAGTACTTATGTGGATCGCACATGAAACCCCTGCATGAGATGTGTAGTGATCCACGATAAGCACGGACAATGGCTCCCACACATATCACTGAAGGTGATCTCACACGTTGATCCAGTAATGGAAATAAGCAAAGGGGTGGAGGTTAGGATACAACCTACCAGAACTGTGGTTCGCGGAGAGCCACAGGGTCGGGGGTGAAATGTGAGTGAGACATAACAAAAGTTCTTGTTATCTCCACCTTGCCACTCACACATGGTTGTGAGGAAGTGTCTAATCATATTGATAGGATGGGCTTGAAAGTGGAATATCTTGCGGGTAAATTGGTACCTCTCTGAAAAGTTAAAAACATATTCGAATACTCCGAGCTCCCGGGTTTATAGGAGTCTGCTGCGGTGGATTAAATCCATGGGGTGTGACACAAGTATTATTTTCTAAATAAAATTTGTTAAATCAAGATTACCCAAATGACATGTGTTGTCATGATAAGGAGTGCTGCCGTGGGCTGTCGTGTGTCGACGTGTCGCGGTAGTGCTATAATCTAGTGAACAAGAATATCAATGCTATATTATGAAAGGTGCTGCCATAAGATGAGATGAGATATGAAAGAAAAAGGTTATTTTATAAACACCCATAATTCTTGACTAGTCTAGGTTCATATCATCACTACTATATGTATCTACTCTTACCTATTACTTGCTGAGTACGTCAGTGCTCACCCTTGCAACATTCAACTCAGTAGATGGAGCGTACCTTGATCAAGATGATGGCATGGAGAACTTTGTGGATCCAGAAGGAGGAGAGTCAGTTCCGCCAAAGCCCTGATGTGTATTGTTATACCGTCAACTTCTTTTGTGGGAGGGTCACCTATCTTCTGCTGTGTTGTTAATATTTTGCTAAACCTTGAATGCCGTGAAGGCATTGAAATCTCTTATGTAATATTAAGGCCAGCAAGCCACACTGCTTAAAGATTTTGTAAGTTACTTTGTTGCAATGTAATATACTCCTGTGTTTGACTTATCCTGGGAAGTCAAAGGTTTGTGTGTATGGGACTAGCTGCAGCGAGCTAGGTCTCTACAGGAGTAGTCGTAGTCCCAGTTTTGGGGCGCGACAAAAAAAAGTTGGTATGAGAGCAACATAAGAACTTGACTGTAGGACGACACCTTTAGGAATTGGCTGTGCCAGGAAGACGTAATTTATTTAGAAACTATTTGTTGAAAACTTTATTTTGATAAAAATAATGAACTTTGTAGCTCCTAAAAACTTTTATTTCAATATCTTATTAGGATTTTCTAAGAATCGGTAAGATTGTGAGAGTGCGTTCTGTTGTCTCTGAGTGTCTTAGGGGATGGTGTAGATAGAGCTAGTGGATGCTCTTGATAGCCTTGTGATTCGCTGTTGCTTTTGCAATGGTTAACTTGTATATTATGGCTAATAGCCCAAGTATTTCATGCATTAAAGTTGTTTGCATTAATTTCTGCATTGCTGTTTTAGTTGGCCCTAGTTAATTAGATCAATCTAAACCTTTTTCTTAGCCACCATGGTTGATACAAGAAGAAGATCTCAAAGCGGTGGAGAGGACATAGAACAGACTCCACAGGAAGAAGATACTATGACAAGAGACCCTTTGTTTCAACAAGGATCTCAGAGTTCCAATCCTCCCCAGAATGAACAACCCAGTCTACAGGAAATTCTTCTGTCAATGGAGAAGAATCGACAGGAAGCTCAGATGACCCATACCCAGTTGTTGGCGCAGATAGTTCAGAAATTGCCTACTGGAACAACAGAAGGAACTACTTCTACTGTAGGAGCAAGATTAACAGATTTCCAAAAGACCCGTCCACCAACTTTCTCTAGTGCTACCGATGCCGTGGTTGCCGATGATTGGTTGAGGGATATAGAGAGGAAATTAGACACAGTTCAATGTGGTGAGAGAAAAAGTTTTGTTCGGATCTCATCAATTAACAGGAGCTGCAGCAGCATGGTGGATGAATTACCAAGAAGCTCATTTGGACAAAAACAATATTTCTTGGAGGGAATTTAAGGATCAATTTCAGAAATTTCATATACCTACTGGTATCATGGCAACTAAGCGTCGAGAATTTTGGAACTTAATCCAAGGAAATAAGTCAGTTACTGAATATCTACATCAATTCACTCATTTGGCTCGATATGCACCTGGAGATGTGGATACCGAAGAGAAGAAGATAGAACGCTTCACAAAAGGACTTCAACACTATTTACAGTATCAAATTGCTTCTCATGAATTCACGGAATTCCAAACACTAGTGAACAGAGCTTTAAAGGTGGAAGAGAAGAGGAATATGGGGGAAGCGGAGAATGCTTCAGTAAACACGACCATAGACAAACCCAATCAGAGGAAGAGTTCCAATTACTCCCAATTTCCGATCATCTTACCAGAATCCTAGACCAACAATGACATTGTGCCCTAACTGCAGAGGAAATCTCTTCAGAAGGATTGTCCTCATCCCCGTGTCGAGTGCTATCATTGTGGACAGCATGGGCATCGCAAGGAATTCTGTCCTTGGATACAACTTCCGATGTCCATTGCCAGATCTCAGGCAGGAATACAGCCAGTAGTAACCAAAGCATCATCATCACAGAATTTGAGAGGAATTTCATCAGGAAGAGGAGGAAACATGGCTAATCGAGGAAGAGGAAGAGGTAGAGCACCAACTTCAACCCAAGGAGGAAGATTAAACTATACTTCAATTCAAGAAGCAGGCAACGCTACCGACATTCTTCTAGGTAGATTCCTGATTCAATCTGCATCTGCCTTAATATTGTTTGATCCTGGTGCTACAAATTCATTTATGTCAAAAGCATTTGCATCTGAAGTTGAAATGCATATAGAGCAAGTACCATTAGAGTACTCTATGATTATACAAACTCCAGGGGCTAGACTATCTGTCTATTCAATCAGCCTGAATATAACCTTCAGTATAGAGGGGATACAATTCGAGGCAAATCTATTAGTTCTAGAACTGCAAGGTCTAGACATTATTTTGGGAATGGATTGGTTGTCCCAACATAAAGGCCTAGTAGACTGTGAAGAGAAAACCCTAAGTCTTGTCAGTAGCCAAGGGGAAAAAGTTCTATTCTATGCAGAAAGATCATCAGTCAAGAAACTACTAAGATCTGTTCAAGTATTGCAAAAGTTATGCCGGGAACAAGTGCCTGTAGTGCAACAATATTCTGATGTGTTTCCAGAAGAACTTCCAGGAATGCCGCCTGATAGAGAAATAGAATTCACTATTGAGCTTAAACCAGGAGCAGCACCTATAGCAAAACATCCCTACAGAATGTCAGTTACCGATTTGGAAGAGCTTAAGAATCAACTTGAAGACTTGGAAAACAAAGGATTTATCAAACCCAGTGCTTCGCCATGGGGACCCCCAGTTTTGTTTGTGAGGAAGAAAGACGGAACTCTACGAATGTGTGTAGATTATCGAGCTTTGAATGAAGTCACTATTAAGAACAAGTATCCATTACCAGGAATTGACGACTTGTTCGATCAACTTCGAGGAGCCAGAGTATTTTTCAAGATAAATTTGAAATCTGGATATCATCAGCTGAAGATCAAGAAAGAGGATGTACCGAAGACTGCTTTCACTACCAGATATGGTTTATATGAGTTTACAGTAGTACCTTTTGGCTTGACCAATGCTCCGGCAGCTTTCATGAATGTCATGAACAGTACATTTATGGATTTCCTTGACAAGTTTGTCATAGTATTCATAGATGACATTCTGATATATTCCAGGAGTGCTGAAGAACATGAGCAACATTTACACCTAGTCTTGGAAAGGCTACGAGAGAGGCAATTCTATGCCAAATTTGATAAATGTGAATTTTGGAGGTCAAGAATTGCATTTCTTGGACATGTGTTGACAGCAGAAGGAATTTCAGTGGATTCAGCAAAAATTTCTGCAATCAAGGAGTGGAAACAACCTACCTCAATTTCAGAGATTAGAAGTTTCTTGGGATTAGCAGGCTATTATTGGAGATTCATTGAAGGATTTTCCCAGATTGCCAAACCTCTTACAATCCTGCTAAAGAAGGATGTGGCACTTGAATGGACCACCAAGTGTGAGGAAAGTTTTCAGAAGCTAAAGCAGAAATTGACAACAACACCAGTCCTTACTTTACCAAACAGCAAAGAAGACTTCGTAGTTTACTGTGATGCTTCGAAGCAAGGAATAGGCTGTGTGTTAATGCAGCAAGGTCGAGTAGTAGCCTATGCTTCACGCCAATGGAGACCACATGAGGAAAATTATCCGACCCATGATTTGGAGTTAGCAGTAGTGGTCCATGCTTTAAAGATATGGCGACATTATCTTATTGGAAATAAGTGTGAGATTTTTACAGATCACAAAAGCCTCAAGTATATTTTCACACAGACGGAGCTCAACATGCGTCAAAGGCGATGGCTGGAATTGATCAAAGATTATGATCTTAGTATCCAGTACCATCTAGGAAAAGCTAATGTAGTGGCTGATGCCCCAAGCAGAAAAGTTTATAACCTACAAGAAATGGCTATATTGAAGAACCCTTATCTACAACAAGAATTGCAGAATCATCAAGTGGAAATAGTACCGCAGGGAACGGTAGCTACTTTAATAGTAAAACCTCAACTTGAAGAACAGATAGGAAATACCCAGAAAGAAAATGAAGAAATTTGTAAGATCAAGAGCCGAATCAAGTTAGGAAATGCTCAAGGCTTTACTAAAGATAACCAAAGAATTGTATGGTATCGAGGTTGAATCTGTGTACCTCAAAACGCAAACCTTAAGGAAATAATTCTCCATGAAGCTCATAAAACTCCATACTCAATACACCCTGGTAACACAAAGATGTATCAGGATTTGAAGACCCGATTCTGGTGGGATAATATGAGGAGAGAGATTGCAGAATACATTGCAAACTGTGATACATGTCAGCGAGTTAAAGCAGAACACCAGAAAATAGCCGGAAAGCTACAACCTCTACCAATACCATTATGGAAATGGGAAGAAATTGGTATGGATTTCATTACAGGGTTACCTAAAACTCAAGGAGGATATGATTCCATATGGGTTATTGTAGACAGACTTACTAAAGTAACTCATTTCATACCAGTCAAAAAGATTTATGATGGCAGTAAACTAGCAGAGTTATACATCCAAAGAATAGTAGCATTGCATGGTATTCCGAAGAAGGTAGTCTCAGATCGTGGAACACAGTTTACCTCCAAATTTTGGAATAGACTGCATGAAACCCTAGGAACTCAGTTGGATTTCAGTACTGCATATCACCCGCAGACAGGAGGACAGACAGAAAGAGTCAACCAAATCCTAGAAGATCTTCTAAGAGCTTGTATACTAGATTATGGAACATCATAGAACAAATGTTTACCATTTGTAGAGTTTACATATAATAACAGTTATCAAGCTAGTATACAGATGGCACCATTTGAAGCTTTATATGGACGTAAATGCAGAACCCCATTGCATTGGAATGAGCCAGGAGAATGAATGGTCATAGGACCAGAGATAGTAGAAGAGGCAGAAGCTCATGTCAAACTCATCAGAGAAAGGTTGAAAACAGCACAATCATGACAAAAGAGTTATGCAGACAATCGATGGAGAGAATTATCATTTGAACCAGGAGATTTTGTGTATCTCAAGGTCACACCATTCAAAGGATTACAAAGATTCCAAGTGAAGGGAAAGTTATCTCCAAGATACATTGGACCATTTAAAATAATCAAGAGAAAAGGGGAAGTATCCTATAAATTGAAATTACATGTGGGATTAACAGGAGTGCATGATGTGTTTCATGTCTCTCAGCTACGAAAATGTTTAAAGGAACCTTCTGACCAGATAGATGTGCAAGATGTACCATTACAAAAGAATCTCACTTACCTTGAGCACCCAATCAGAATCCTAGCTACTGATGAATGTCAGCTCAGAAGGAAGAAAATCAAATTATGTAAAGTTCAATGGAAAAATCATTCAGAGCAAGAGGCTACTTGGGAGAAGGAAGAAGATTTTAAGCAAACCTATCCTTATCTTTTCCTGTCTTAGGTAAATCTCGGGGCGAGATTTCTTTACGGAGGGTAGATCTGTAACAACCTGAGTTTAGGAGTGAAAGCTTCCTTTTTCGTAAATAGCATGCATGCATATATCTGTAGTAGTAGCCAGATCAGTATCTACCTCAAGCCCTAAAATCTCCAAATCTTTCCTATGACCCCAAATCAAGATCAGATTGTTCAAATGTGATCTATCAGTTACTCTGAACTTAAAATTCTTCAGAAGCCAGATTCAATTCCATCTCTAAATCCCAGATTTGTTAAAACTTATGTTTTCGAAAACATAAATTAAGTTAATTACCCTAAATACTCTAAACTCAGATTTAGCCAAATCTTGACCTAATCCAGACCAAATTATTCTTAAATTATGATCATGGGTATGCCAATACCTTAAACCAGAAAGTTGACAGCCAGATTTTATCATCTAGACTCTTTCCACAAATCAGTCCAAGAGATATCGCAAATCAATCCTCTATCCGATATCTGGAAACCCAAAAAAGGCCAAAATCTTCAGATTAACTCCAAATTCAGAATTTCTTCAGGAAATCTCTTCTAAATGCTATTTGACACAATTTTCTCTTCTGTTTAAATTTCAAAATCTCATCCTAAATGCCAGAATTCGAAATCAATTGAAACTCAGTTTTGAATTACCCTAAAATACCATATTTTCAGTTTGTATCAAAAACTATTCAAATGTGCCAGATTTTATCAAATATCTTTACCAAATATCCTGTTGAATATAATCTGCCAGATCAAAGAAATCAATTTCAGCTTTAACCTTGCCAACCTCCAGATTTACAGATTAGTCCAAAACTCAAAATCTGAAATTGCAATTCAGTCCAAATTCGACCAGAGACTTAGTTGATTTCGACCAGAACTCGCCATGCTTGTGCGCCATGGTTGCTCGTCGCTGGCCAAGTTTCTCCCGCGCTCGTGACCGTGCATGCTTGTGTGTACGTGTCCTTGTTTCAGCCCGTGCCGTGGCAACGCCGATGAACAGCACCGCCCTCGTGCGCGACCAGCATCTGCTCCCGCGCGCGACCTGCAGCCTTTTGTCAGCAACACCACGCCAAGTTGCCTTGCCGCACCAGTTGTTGTCGCCACCGCTTGCTTCAGCATTGCTAAGTCCCGATGAAACGACACTGTGATCAGCTACAGACTTGTCGCCATCGCATAACTGTTCTTCGCTGTGTCTTCGCCGCTGTTGTTTCTGCACGCAACCAGTCTCATCACTGGCGCCAATATCTTTGTTGTCCCCTCTTCGCAAGCTTCGCCTGGCTTATTTAAACACCACTGTACCCAGCAGCTGCTTCACTTCACTAGAAATCAGCCAAGTCCCAAAATTCTTCTGTTTTCGTTTTCTTCTCCGGCGAGCTGTCGAGGAGGCTCACGGTGCCAGCACGCCCTACTGCACCAATCTTCAAATTGAAGCTATCAGTGAGTTCCCCTTCTCCTTCTATCTGTGTGGTATCATCTAATTGCTCACCGGTGACCTCTAACGCCGGCGATCACCGGAATTTCTGATTTGCCCTGTTTCTGCAATGTAGCTTAATTCAGTCCAAATTAGCTTTCGAAACTGTAATCTAAATTGATCAGAGAGCTATTTTGAGTATGCCTGTAAACCTAGAATCATCAATTGATCTCAAATTGAAGCTATTCCCAAATTTGCACTTCAACAGTCGCTGGCTCTCATCGGCAGTCCACACCGGCGATCTTCCGGTCAAATTGATGCTACCAGTAGCTTCCTCATACCCCTCTATCACTCCTCGAGTAAGGAATTGAGTTCAATCGGCCTATATCGAAAATGCCCAATTTCAGTGCTTCTTCTTCGGCGCCGATCACCGGAAAGCTTTTCCCAGACGTTTCAGCCCTAACCACTATGTCCAGTGTGTGTGCCTTGAACACCTGAGAATTTTTGTCTTGTAGCCCGACACCTAGATCGGCCTAGATTGAAAGTTATAGCTTTGCCAAGTTTTGTGTCCAGAACTGTTCCAGTGTAGTGAGTTCACCGCAGTTCATCACCAAATTTCTTGTTGTCGAGCCATCTTCAGCCATAGATCCTGTTGTGACTTTTGTTCCTGTTACACAAGCCTACCTCCTAGACAAAGTTAGCACACCAGTTGAGCCCTTGAACAGCATTTTCTGCTAAGCCCTATTTTTTCGCATTGTCAGCCTTATGCCAGAGCTTGTCAGCCAGAGGCATTAGCCTTGTTTACCCACTTCTGGTTGTACAATTCGAGAACCACTTTGTCCACTGAATTTGTTGAGTTGTGATCTACATTTTCTTCTACTACCACAACTTGAGATAAGCACTCTAGTTTTTCTTAAAGCTATGTCAGAGCCTTGATCTGAATGTCAATCTGCTGACATTTGCTATTTTTGAACAAACCAGCCACAAAGTTGTTATCCCTGTTGTAATCTCGAAACCCTAAGATTATCTAACACCCATCCTTAGCCCAGATTCCTTGAACACTAGAATTTCGACTCAGATCAGCTTGCAATCCAAATTATCTCCAATATCATTCAGTCATTCTTGTAAAGCATTTTTTCATATAAGTCATAAAACATTTTAACATAATAAGTAATCATTGTGTGTTTGTTTGTCGTCGAGCAGATCCAGAAGCTGACTTTGAGGATTTTGCTGTTGACCCGTCATCAACTGTTGTATCTTACGACGCGGAAGGCAAGTCGTATCCTTGGTCATCTTGAACCTATATTTTAAATGTTGCTATAATGTAACCTTGAATATAGATAATATAGCATGAGAAAGATTGAGAATGGTTGAATTATGAATTGGCAGTACTAGACTGGTTATCTCTGAAATGCGAAATAAACAAGTTTTAAGCCATGAACTATTATATATGTATTTATATACTTATATATGCACGAAATAAAACCCTTAGCCGTGACCAGAATTTTGGTATGGAATGGTGGTAGCACTGGAGGTGCTAAACAGCAAAGGATAGCAGGCACGGAAGGTGCAGGGTTGTGGATGGTCTGGTCACTGGCATATAAAGACTAGAACCTTGTGTTGTGCGTCTAGTGCCATGAACAACGTGCTAACCGCAAGCCTGGAATGGGACAGGCCTGAACAAGTACTTATGTGGATCGCACATGAAACCCTTGCATGAGATGTGTAGTGATGCACGATAAGCACGGAGAATGGCTCCCACACATATCACTGAAGGTGATCTCGCACGCTGATCCAATAATGGAAATAAGCAAAGGGGTGGAGGTTAGGATACAACCTACCACTACTGTGGTTCGCAGAGAGCCACAGGGTCGGGAGTGAAATGTGAGTGAGACATAACAAAAGTTCTTGTTATCTCCACCTTGCCACTCACACAAGGTTGTGAGGAAGGGTCTAATCATATTGATAGGATGGGCTTGAAAGTGGAATATCTTCCGAGTAAATTGGTACCTCTCTGCAGAGTTAAAAACGTATTCGAATACTCCGAGCTCCTGGGTTTATAGGAGTCTGCTGCGGTGGATTAAATCCACGGGGTGTGACACAAGTATTATTTTCTAAATAAAATTTGTTAAATCAAGATTACCCAAATGACATGTGTTGTCATGATAACGAGTGCTGCCGTGGGCTGTCGTGTGTCGGCGTGGCGCGGTAGTGCTATAATCTAGTGAACAAGAATATCAATGCTATATTATGAAAGGTGCTGCCGTAAGATGAGATGAGATATGAAAGAAAAAGGTTATTTTATAAACACCCATAATTCTTGACCAGTCTAGGTTCATATCATCACTACTATATGTATCTGCTCTTACCTATGACTAGCTGAGTACGTAAGTGCTCACCCTTGCAACATTCAACTCAGTAGATGGAGCATACATTGATCAAGATGATGGCATGGAGAACTTTGTGGATCCAGAAGGAGGAGAGTCAGTTCCACCAGAGCCCTGATGTGTGTTGTTCTACCGTCAACTTCTTTTGTGGGAGGTTCACCTATCTTCTGCTGTGTAGTTAATATTTTCCTAAACCTTGACTGCCGTGAAGACACTATAATCTCTTATGTAATATTAAGGCCAGCAGGCCACACTGCTTAAATATTTTGTAAGTTACTCTATTGCAATGTAATATACTCCTGTGTTTGACTTATCCTAGGAAGTCAAAGGTTTGTGTGTATGGGACTAGCTGCAGCGAGCTAGGTCTCTACAGGAGTAGTCGTAGTCCCAGTTTTGGGGCGCGACAGTTATCTGGGCGTTTAAGCACGTTGTTCGATATCGGAGGTTTACGGAAGATTTACTTATCCATCCTCCTTGGTCAGTAGCCGATCTCTTTGATATGGCTGATCGCTACTCAGACGCGGCTGAAGCCGTTGAATGGAATAGGATGGTGGATAAATGGAATTTATTGCCCCAACCAGGTCTCAAGGACTTGAAAAAAGAGGATGCAGGCAAGAAGCCGGAGTCTTCATCAGGCAAGAAGTCGAAGAAGTAACTACCTCCACCGGCCAAAGGTAATAAGTTTTTGTTTAAAAATAAAACTTCCTCTGGTGGTCGCAATTCCGACCAGCCAGAAAAACCAACTAAATCGCAGGAAGGCAAGAAATGGTGTCCGATCCACAACTCTCCAGGACACAACCTCAAAACTTGCCGGAGTTGGTTGAAGCAACTAGATGACTTCTACTAGGGAATTGGGCCGATGCCAACTTTTCCATTGAAAGAGCAGACTTGCGGGCTTAGAGACGCCGACAGGGATGAAGAAATGTCCTACCAGGTACCTCGTAATTATGTTAATGTCATTTTTGGAGGTTCCTCTTCTTTCGTTTCTAAACATCAGTTTAAAGCGTTTCATTGAGAAGTTAACCAAGCGGAAGCTCCTCTTGGCGAACCTCAATACCCCCGTTGGTCGGACACTCCTTTGACATTTGATCACTCTGATTGTCCATTTGGGCTTATTCGACCATTGAGACTACCTCTGGTCATTACCCCAAATTATCAGTAACATGAGAGTCGAAAGGGTCCTGATCGATGGAGGTAGTTACTTGTAGATTTTACTGGTCAAGGCATTGGACGAGATGCAAATCCCTGGTTCAAAAATCAAACCCATAATACATCTGTTTTATGGGATAATTCCTGGTCCCTCCATGATGCCGATGGGACAGGTGGTTAGTTACTTTTGACGTAATTGATTGTGATTCAGCTTATAACGCGATTTTTGGCAAGCCAACTCTCGCTAAATTCATGGTGGTGACGCACTATGCTTATCAATGCAGTAAGTTACCTGGCCCCAAAGGCGTTATCTCGGTCCGAGGTAGCCGCAATGTGGCATTGACTTGCGATCGGTTATCCCTATAGCTCGTAGATCAACTTCCCCTTCGGGATGTCAGAACACCACCACAGCTGCGGATACGATCATGGTCGCCCCTCGACCAGAGGAAAAACTAAAACTGGTTCCGTTATGCCCAGATGATCCATCTAGAACAATTCAGATTAGATCAGGCCAGGATGACAAATAGGAACTCGAACTCATTACTTTTCTCTGAGATAATGGAAATGTGTTTGCGTGGACACCATCTGACATGCCTGGTGTCCCATGGGAGGTAATTGAGCACAGGTTAGCAATTTGACCTACACAGCGACCAATAAAGTAGAAACAAAGACGCTTTTCTATTGATCGACAAGAAGCTATCCGTGTGGAGTTAGACAAACTCCAAACGGCCAGGTTTATTCGAGAAATCGATCATCCGGAATGGCTTGCAAATCCGGTCATGATCCGTAAGTCAAATAGTAAGTGGCGCATGTGCATCGATTACACCAGCCTAAACAGTGCCTACCTGAAGGATGACTTCCCCTTCCCCGCATGGATCAGTTGGTCGATTCTACTACAGGTTGTGAACTGATGAGTTTATTGGATGCTTACTCAAGATATCATCAAATTAGCATGGCAGAAGAAGATGAAGAGAAGACTGCCTTCATCACACCATTTGGCACCTACTGCTACGTCAGAATGCCATTTGGTCTCAAGAACGCCGGTTCCACGTACCAGCGCTTGATGCAAAAGCCCTTTCTTTCCCAGATGGGGTGTAATCTTGAAGCTTACGTAGATGACTTGGTTGTAAAAAGCTTGAAAAGATTGACTCATTTAGACGATCTTGCTGAAACCTTCTGTAATTTGAACCGATTTGGAATAAAATTAAACCCAGAAAAGTGTTCTTTCATGGTTTCATCTGGTAAACTTTTAGGCTTTCTCGTCTGTTCTAGAGGAATTGAGGTAAATCCCGAAAAATCAGGGCCATCGAGCAAATGAGGTCTCCTTCGACCATGAAGGATGTCCAGTGCTTGGCTGGTCGCATGGCAGGTTTAAGTCGGTTTATATCGCGACTAGGCGAGAGGGGATTACCTTTTTTTCAAAGCTCTTCGAAACCACCATGGTTTTACCTGGTTGGATGAAACCAAAAAGCATTCCAGGAGGTTAAAGCATACTAATCTAGTCTGCCAGTGTTGGTTTCTCCGATCGCAGGGGTACCACTACTTCTTTACTTGGCGGCCACACCTCATGCGGTCAGTGTGGTTCTGATTACAGAAAGAGAAGGTGTGCAATAGCCCGTTTATTACGTAAGCGAGGTACTTCATGATCCTAAGGAGCGTTACCCTGAGGTCCAGAAGATACTTTATGCACTACTGATGGCTTCCCGCAAGCTACGAAATTACTTCCAGGCACACAAAATTACAGTGCCCTCATCCTTCCCTTTGGGAGATATTGTCCAAAACCCAGAGAAATCTGGTCGAATCGCGAAGTGGACTGTCGAACTTGGAGCATTTGACATCCATTTCACCCCTCCCACTGCAGTCAAGTCTCAGATACTTGCAGACTTTGTGGTCGAATGGACTAACCCTGACCCTCCAATGCAAGAATCTGAAGACTTATCATGCACCGACCACTAAACGATGTATTTTGACAGCTCTCGTAGTTTTCAACACTCGGGGCTGGAGAGGTCTTAGTCACGTCTCAAGGTGACCAACACAACTATGTCATTCAGTTGCATTTTGTTGCGACTAACAACGCAGCATAATATGAAGGTCTTATTGCAGGGCTCCGAGCAGCAAAAGTCCTCGGAGTCCGTTGATTAGTGGTGACTCACAGCTGGTCGTATACGAGGTAAACAAGGAGTACAACACCTCCGATGAGACAATGGCTCATTACCTGGGGGAACTGAGGACATTGGAAAAACAGTTCAGTCATTTCGAAGTCCAATACATCCCGCGAAAGGACAATATTCTTGCAGACTAATTATCTAAAATTGGATCCTCACACATCTGCTCCAGCAGGAGTGTTTATCGAACACTTAGAACATCCTTCGATCATGACTACAGTCGAAGATAACCAGGTGATAGTCTTCGTTACCAACCTTGGACAAGAAGGAGATTGGACCCATCCATTGAGGGTCTATCTCGAACTTGGGACCTTGCCCAAGGATGAAACTGAAAGCGATCGGTTCATTCGAAAAGCACGCCTATATAAACTTAAAGAAGGGGTTTTGTATAGGAAGGGTACTCAAGGAGTATTCATGCATTGTATTTGTCAAAAGGAAGGTAAATCCCTCTTGAAAGAAATCCATGACGGTGTGTGTGGTGCGCACGCGTCATTTTGCACACTGGTCGGGAAAGCTTTTCGACAGGGTTTTTACTGGCCTTCGGCATTCGATGATGCCAAATACTTGGTCAAGACATACCCTCAGTGTCAATTCCATGAAAGACAGGTTCATTAGCCCGCATATGCCTTGCAAACTATCCCTTTAACGTGGCTCTTTGCGGTCTGGAGGATAGATATTGTGGGACCTATGCCACAGGCGGTCAATGGTTACAAATTCCTGTTCGTAGCTATTGACACGTTTACAAAGTGGATCGAAGCTGAACCAGTCCGCAATATCACCGCTGCTGTGGCACAGAAGTTCTTTCATAAGAAGTTCCCATTTTGCTAGCGGTCTCTTCCTGGACTATTGCGATAATATTGGAACCAAGGTGTGCTTTGCTTCTGTAGCTCGTCCACAGAGCAATGGTGCCGTCGAACGTGCCAACGGGCAGATATTACAAGGCATCAAGAAATGTGGTTTTGATCGCCTTAAGATGCGCTCAGGGGCTTGTGTAGATGAACTCTACTCCGCTCTTTGGGTACTACGTACTACCTGTAGTCGAGCCACCGGTGAGACACCTTTCCAATTGGTATATGGTGCCAAAGGCTGTGTTAGCTACGGAATTTCGTATTGGCTCTGTCCGAACAAATCAATTCGACCAGATTGATCAGATCAAACAACGTACTCAGGATTTAACCTTCCTGAAAGAAAAGCGTGATCGAGCGCTGATAAGGTCGACGGTATATTTGCAAGCTTTGCGAAAATATCACAACAAGAGGGTGCGGCCGCGTAGTCTTCACGTGGGTGATATGGTATTATGAAAAATACAAAATCAGTCTAACCGCAATAAGTTCTCCCCTCAGTGGGAAGGCTCTTACATTGTTGTTCCAGTACCGCGACCAGGATCTGCTTGGTTAGCGCTGGAGGATGGTAGAATCTTGTCCAATACTTGGAACATCGATCAACTACGCAAGTTTTACGTGTAAGTTCCCCAATCTTTTTTCCTATTCAAATAGCATGGTTTAACAAAAACTTTGTAAGTACTTTTCTTCAGCTCATGTTATGTTCGTTTCTTTATTTGCCATACCTATACCGAGGCCGGCTCGGGGGCTGATCACCGATAATCATCTTGCTACAATATCCTAACCAGATTCGTTGGCCGATCTCATGGTAGCATCTAGCTAAGACATCCCTCAATAAGCCGTTTCTCAACACACACGGGACTTACTGGCATGTTCCTGATCGTTCGAGTGGCTGCCAGTTCGTAATTAGGCCGGGTGTTGTATTAAGGTCAGTAATGGTATGATCAGATGATCGTATCTAAGTTAAAGCATTTCTTAGATATTCATAACGCCCATATTTTTCCAGATATTATAATACTAGGTGTTCAGTACTTATGATCTCGGGAGGGGGCTAAGAAAATATGGTCATAATGTGAAATGAAGAAAGTATCACTCTTTTCCAAAATTTAAGGCACGCATTTGCATGTTATAAATGTGATTTCTCAGGTACAATTACTAAAAGAGATCATTACAAGGAATCAAATAAGGCCTAGTTCTTTCAACAGATCTTCAACTAGAGGCTTGACTTCTTCAGAGTTGGCCTCAAGTTGATCACTCTCGATCTCTGCGTCTTCTACCACCTTCTTCAGATTCAGATATGGGCCATGGTGAAATCGTAATCTGCAGAGAATGGCAGAGGTTATAGATTGTACATTCGACCTCATTACCTCTTCTTGCCATTTTGTATCTCCAGGAAGATACTCGAGGAGTGATTCGGCTTGGGCCACGACCAATGTGGCCAACTCACTAAGGCTTGGATTGTCCTTTTGTGACTCGATCACATCTGCTTTTAGCAGAGTAGCCACCATCTTCAACTTTTCGAACATGTTCAGTTGAGTACTGCTGCAGGAGGAAATTGTTTTGTTTAAACCTTCATTCTCCATGCCGACAGTATCAATCTTCGAGCTTTGTAACTCGATGGTCCCCTGAAGGTCTTTCTTCTCTTCTGAAAGATGGCTTATTTGATCCTCTTGTGCTGTATGAACGCGGTAAACACTTACTATAAACAGTTCATACGATGAGAAGATTTCTTCTGGTCGAAAGTATACTTACAAGAAAGCTTTGACTGCGCTTCGCGAAGTTCCTGCTCTAAAGAAGAATATCTCGCGGCTGCAGCTTATTCTTGATTCTCCCGATCAGCCATGCTCTTGTTCAAAAAAGCATTTTGTCTGTAACAAGAAGGACGATCAGCTATGCTTAAATTCAAATTCAAGTTAACACGAATAAAGAGCACCACACTTACTGTTGCAGCCGGCTGATCTCCCGTTGCGCGACCTCGAGATGCTTTGCTATAGCTGTCGACTTGGTCGCCACCCGGGTCAAGTCCCGAAACACGATAAGGAATTGCTCTTTAAACTTGAATGTTCCTAAATTTTGCGAGCTCGAAAATAATAAAAGGAGTTTTTTGTGTACCTCTATGTAATGGCTGAATGAGCAGCTCTCAACATCAACGTGAGGTCGAGCCTCAAGACTTGCTGTGTCCGCGGTAAGAGCAGTAGATGATCTTTCCTATTGATCCCCCTCTGTGGCTGGGACTGCGGTTTCCATCCCTTGGGATTGGATCTCCGCTGCCATTCCCTCCACGATGGCGTGAAGAACTTCTTCGACCATGGGAGTTGGGCTTGGCTCTCCCGCGACCTCTGCTGTGGGTGTAGTACCATGGCATGTCGAGGTCACCGGGGTACTTGGCGCAGCATCCCTGCGCCTGAAGACAAACAAACATATTGTAAGGTAAAATGCCTCCTACTGGTCATCTCTAGATGGCAATAGGAGAAATTCTTACTTTATTTGGAAGCCCACCCATGGTTTGGGTTTCTATGATGAGCTCTTGGGAGAAAGAAGCCCGCTGGGTGCTCCTGGGAGAGAAGCGTCTTCTATCCTTGTCTTCCTTTTCTTAAAAAGGACAGTATCCTCTTCTCCCTGTATGTACACAATTCAATGAGTATGTGCAGAGGAATGACAACATACGAGATTGTGAGGATTCTTACCACAGTCGCTCCCTCGATCAGTAAGGGAGGTGTTCTTAGTCCTGGGGCTTCATGAGCCTCAGGCTCCAGCGTTTCACCCGTAACCACAGGATTGTCAGTGGTCACAGGGCCCATTGTAGCCATCTCTATCCCAGCGGTCAGGGACAAGACTTCGTCGAATTGAAGAGAAGCCGACCTCTCCATGATGCTTATTCCGAAAAGGTCAGTCGCTTTCCTCTTGCGACGAACTAGAGGAATGTCGTCTTCCTCATCCTCACTCCCTTCACCCTACACGACGAAGAAGTAATTTCCACTCGTATTTGGGGTTACAAGGGGTACCGAAAATCTTACCGCAATCTTTTTTGCTATTATGATTTTCTTTAGTGAAGAAGCCCCTCCCAGGATCTTCTTGGGTTTTTAGGGAGTAGGCTCCTTCACTTTGTGCTTCGAAGGGTTTTTCCTCTCCTTCTTCGCAGCTTGTCTCCCCGTAGGACCAACGTCCTTTCATGTACGCATCGCCTCATCAAATTTTCCTAGAAGCTGTATTATTCAAAATGCTTTTGGTAATACAAGACAAGTGGATGATTTACAACGGGGCATTTTGGGAAAGATCATACCTTTTGGCGCTCTTGCTAAGATCGTCGCCGGCATTAATTACGCTCTGGGGCCGAGGCGATCGTTTGGCTCCCTCCGCTGCGGTGTTGTATGCCCAGAGGAGGTAATTTTTCTGTTTCTCCATTTCGAACAAGGATAGCGCTGTGTCGCAAACAAGCATGTTAATAAATATGACATCTTTCATCAGTAAAAATGCGTATTTTGTTGACTAGAGGGCATACCATTGTTATAATCCAGGATGTTGTCCGCCATGGACTCCACCTCCCAAGCCGGATGTGCCCTCTCTCGCAGGGGGCTCATCTTGTTCTTCACGAAGTCACGTATGATATCACGCGCGGTCAAGCCTTATTGGACTAGGTGAAGAATGGCTTGAGCTTGTTTCTTCAGCTCTGCACTCAGACTGGGAAGGGTGTCTAACTCACTGTCTTTCTCCGGTCGGATGTTTGCGAACCACAGTCCGCTCTCCGACGGAGGGGTGTAGTAGAACCACTTATGGTGCCACCCGTGCACAGAATCCCGTAGAGGCGGGAATGGGTACTCCTTCTTCTCCCGTATGCGGAAGTAGATGCACCCAGCAGCATTGGCACTCTTTGACCATGCTGAGAATTAGAAGCGCGGGAAAAGCTCCACGCTTGGAAGCACTCCGACGAAGGCTTCACATAGATGTTGAAAAATCGCCAGGATGAGGACTGCATTTGGGTGGAGATTCACTAACTCCAACCTGTAATGGTCCAAGATTCCCTGCAGAAACTCGCTTTCTGGGAATCGGAACCCATAGCGCAAGTACTCCTCGAAGATCACCAATTAACCCTCTTGGACGATTGGGGTTTCTTCATCTTTATCCGCTAGCCGCCAGTTGATCAGCAGCCGTGGAGGGAGAATCTCTTCTTTCCCTAGTGCCACCAGACTCTCCTCTGTGTGGTAGACAGATCGGCTCCAGGATACCATTACTATGGAGGATTGAGGAAAAAGGTGATGGCTTTGGAGACGACGAAGACGAGGTGTGCAAAAGAGGGTTTCGTGCGGCAGGAAAGTCTAAGGCAACGAAGGGTTTTTGGTTATGAGGCTTCTCTAGTAAGCTACCTCTTCCTTTTATATGCCCGAGACAACCCTTCGCTTAATATTTTATTAATTTCCCATAATGGGTACCTTCCCTCTTGGAACCCGTTATCCATACCCAGTAATGAATCCAAAATAGAATGTATCATTCTATTTCATATTCGGGGGCTATGGTACAAATAAAAATATGAAAAAATTCTTAAATTTTATTAAGGAAACAATCCCTTATGACTTTGGAATGAACTTATGACCTGTATACTGATCGCAATGCAATTCTATGATCGCTGCGGATATGTGTGACAGCTGTGGTTGCCATATGGTCAAGATACTGTTCTGTGATCGTTACTCTAGTTCTGATTGCAGTATGCGGTCTCAATGCTATTCTGAGTCTAAAGAACTGTTCTGGGATCGTTACTCTAGTTCTGATTGCGGTCTACAATATTAATGCTATTCTGAGACCGAAGAACTATCCTGAGCCAATTTCGGACAGAAACCTACCTGTGTATTTTTGGTCACAGAGGGACTCTTCTGTAACCATTTCTTTTCACAGAATATAAAGAACCTTAATCTGGATTATAAGTTTTATATAATCCTTTTAAGAGATCAAGTATGTAAGAAAAAGAAATTCTTTATTTCGGCAATCTTTACATACAAAAGGTACATAGGCGACGAAAGCGTCGACCTGGTCCGATAGCCGTTTACAAAGTTCTCCCAGGGACAAGTTAACGTCAGTGGGATCCACACTGGCTACCCCCAGAGAACTGGCTATCGCTCTAAGCCTATCTACATCATCCCGAATCAAAGAAGCGCTGTTATTCCTTATCAAATCAGAGAGTTCTCACTGTTGCCGAGCATAGTCCCTCCTCCAGCGGAATTGGCGCGCCTCTTCGCGGGAGTTGTCGTAACATTCTGCCAGATGCAGAATGGCCGAAGACATCTCATCGGCCTTCTTCTCCAGAGCCTCTTTTTCTTTTTGGGGAGTTCGCTCGAGGGATACACTCTCACCAAAAAGAGCCTGGACTTCAGCAGGCTGGTCGTTGGGGGCTCCAGAAATTTTCATCTCCTGCACATGTATGCATTAGTTTTAAAAGATAAAACAACCAGAAGAGAGAATGAAGATAATTACCAATCCTCACAGTAAAGTTGGATGGGAGGATGAGGTACTTCCCCCGGGAAGTAGATCACCCGACAAAAGTCGAGGACCATTTGGTCGCGGAAGTGCAACCTTCCCACTAGAAAATTGATCACCCAACAAATGCTGAGGATCGTCTGATCGCAGAAATGTGGAACTTCCCCCAGAAGCACATGGAAGCTTTGAAGCATTGTTATGGATCTCCAAAGGTAGATATGAGGGTTCAACCTGCCGAGTTGCATTGACAGAAAGAACTACATGGGACAAGGAAAGAGAGTGCAATGTGCCATCCCCAACCTTTGCATCCGTGAATGAAGCTCCACTAGAGGATCCTTCGTCAACCTTCGACTTCTTCTTTGGAAGAATCAGCTCCTCAGTCACCTGTAATTTCCCAAAATGCATTTGGAAACGATCAGGATGTGAAACGACGACCTGAACCAGAGTTCCAGAAAAGTCTTACCTTCTGGAAGGCCTGGTCGAGTTCGGGTATCACTTCTTCTTCATCACTCTCAATCTCAATAATGTTCTTGGGGTCTTGATCTGCCATCGAAACAAGAATTGAGGTTTGGAGGGAGCAATTGGAGAGGAGAAGTAGCTCTGAAAAGGACTTAGTCGTGGTGAAAAACTCGTGAGTTCGAAGAACCAGAAAGCTCTTCTATTTATACAGCCGGGAGGCGTTGGTTCATTTCCACACACGTCTCGGGTTCTTCAAATGCACTTACGGTTGCTATCACGATGGGTCAATTAAGTCATTATTACCTGTCAAGAAAAACTCAGGGTTTTTTCCTCGGGATATGAACTGTCACACGGCGGCACAGCTTCAGTTGAAGTTGAAACGTCGGGCTCATAATTCGATGCAGGATAAAAATTTGAAGTAAATATGTCCTTTCATTTTCTTCAAATTTGGGGGCTAGCTGACGAGGATTATCACCCGAGCTAGTTAAAAATAATACACGTCTGGTTTAAGACAGAATCAAATTAGACGTGTGTCTATAAGTCCGTCGTTTTGGTCTCAGACGACCAGACGGGCGCGGATACAAAGATGATTTATGATCGCAGCCCTTGCGCACTCATAAGGCCGCAGATACCGCACGGTCAGAAGATTGTAGACAGTGCGCGGTCAGAGGGTCATTGACTATTTGTGACCAGAGTAACTCGGGAAGGCTTCCTCGACTGGCATTTCCCTAATAAGTGTTAGGTAAGGATTTTCTCTTCCGGTCCGCTTCTATTACTCCTCTCTTTTTCTCCAATTTGATCAGTTGATTGATCAAAACATTAAAATCCGTATATTCATGGGATGACAGCTGATATTGCAGAGAATTTTGTAGACTTTCGTAGAATTTATCGATCTTCCTTTCTTCTATTGCAATATCTTCTGGGGCGTATTGTCGCGCCACGAAACTGGGACTACGACTACTCCCGTCGAGACCTAGCTTACTATAGCTAGTCCCATATAAGTATACCATTGACTTCCCAGGATAAGTCAAGCACAGGAGTATATTCACATTATGTAACATCCTGAGTTTTGGGGTGAAAAGTTTCTTTCTTAAAAGTCATGCATGCATATGTCTCTTCTAGATCAACCAAATCAGCCTCAGCTTTATTCTGTTCTAGCCCTAAAATCTCCAAAATTTATCCTGTGACCCCAAGTCAAGATCTGACCTTCCAGATTTGATCTATCAGTTATTCTAAATCTAAAAGCCTTCAGAACCCAGATTGAATTCCATCTCTAACTTCCAGATTTTTCAACTCCTTTCTGTTTTCGAAAACAGAATATCTTTTACCCTAAGTTTCAGAGATTCAGATTTAATCAAAATCTTAGCCAAGTTCAGACCAGATTATTCTTGGATTATGATCAAGGGTATGCCAATACCTTAATCCAAAAAGTTGGCAGCCAGATTTTACCATCTGAACTTTTTTCGCAAATCAGTCCAAGAGTATCGCAAATCAGTCCTTTTTCCAGATTTTCCAAAAGCCTACAAAGGCAAAATGTTGCAAATCATCTCCAAATTCAAATCTGATTCAGGGAACACCTCCCAAATGCTTTTCAACACAAATTCTTCTTTTATGAGTATCTCAAAATCAAACCCTAAATCCCAGAATTCGAAATCAATTGAAATTCAGATTTCAATTACCCTAAAATACCCTATTTTCGGTTCATATCAAAAATCATCCAAACATTTCAAATTTTATCTTCAATCTGTGCCAAATCATTTGTTGAATCAAGTTTGCCAAATCAGCAGAATCAAAATCAGATCAAACCTTCCAAATCTCCAGATTTACAATTCAGTCCAAATCAAGAAATCAAGTATTGCAAATCAGCCCAAATTCGACCAGGCCAACTGCTGTGCACGACCAGAGCCTCGCTGTGCATTTGCGCCGTGCTTGCTCTCCGCTGGCCATGCCTCGCCTCGCCTGAGCTCGTGCTCACTTGAATCTGCATGTGCACACGCGTCCACGCCCCAGCCATCGCCGTGGCAACGCCGTTGAACAGCTTGCTCCCGTGCGCGACCGTTGTCAGCATTTTCTTGCCACGTTGCTTTGCATTGCCAGCTCCAGTTGACACTGCTTGCACCGCCCGACAATGTGAAGTTCCAAAGAGCCGACAAGCTGAGCAGTAGTCACCTTGCCTGAGCACCGTCGCTTCACCGCTCGCCGTTGTTGCATCTGCGCCCGGCAAATCAAATCACTGGCGCCAATTTATTGCTATTACTTCCTTGCAAGCATCGCCCACTAGTCTATATAAACAACCATACGCTGTGGTATCTTCTCATCACCAGGACTTAGCCAAATTTCCAAATCTCTTCGCTGTCGTCGTCTTCTCCGGCGAGACCAGCTCGAGGCCTCACGGTGCCAGCTTCACCCGCTGCATCTCCTGCCAAATTAACAGCACCAGTGAGTTCCTCTCAGCTCACTTATCATGCTGTACCATTTAATTGCTCACTGGTGACCTCTAACGCCGGCGATCACCGGAAATTCCCGATTGCCCTGTTCCGGCAATGCAGGCCAAATTACTTCGAATCAGCTCTCGATCCTGTGAAGGAAAATGATCAGTGACCCATTTCCAGCAATCCTGTGCATCAAGATCTCCAGATTGAGCTTTAATCGAAGTTTTCCCCAATTTTGAGCTTCTCTAGAAACCGGCGATCGTCGCCAGGCTTCTCCGGCCATCCTCCGGCCAAATTGATTGTGCAGGTGACTTCCTCTTACCTCTCTTTCACTCTCCAAGCTTGGAATCGAGTTCATTCGACCTGTATCAAAAAGCCCCAAATCTCATGCCATCTTCTCCGGCGCAGTTCACCGGAAACCTATTCCTGGCCGTTTCAGCTTCATCCACTTTGTCATTCAAGTGTGCTTCAACCTCATGAGCATATTTGTCTTCTAGCCCGATCCCTGAAACTGCCCAGATTTCAAGATACAGCCATGCCAAGATTTTGACCAGTGGCTTCACTGTGCCATGTCGCCACCACACTTCTTTGAATTTCATCACCTTCCAGCCATCTTCTGCCCTAGATCCTGTTGAATGATTTATTCCTGTTATCATTGCCTACCTCCCAGACAAAGTGGTGCATCATTTGGAGCCCTAGATCAAAAGTTATGCCGAGCCCTAGTTTCTGGCCATGTCAAGATCAATGCCAGACTATGTCAGTCAGTGGCATTAGCCCTTTTCACTCCCTTCCAGATGTGCATTTTGAGCATAACTTTGTCTCTTAGATTCCTGAGGTTGTGATTTACATTTTATTCTTCTATCACAACTTGATTTGAGCCCTTGAAATGCATGTTATGCTAAACCCTAGCTTTTGACACTATCCCAGTGCATGCCAGCCAATGGCATTGGCCTTGTTTACCCATTTCTGTTTGTGCAATTTGAAAACCAATTTGTCCATTGAATTTGTAGAGTTATGATCTACATTTTCTTCTACTGTCATAACTTGAGATAAGCTCTCTAGCTTTCCTTGAACTTATGTCAGAAACTTGATCCGAATGTCAATCTGCTGACATTCGCTGTTTTTGATCAAACCAGCCACAAAACTGATGTTCTTATTGTAACCTTGAGATCCTAAGAGCATCTAACAGCCATCCTTAGCCAATTCCTTGAAACCCTAGATCTCAACTCAGTTTAGCTTGTAATCTCAATTATCTCCAGTATCGTTCAGTCACTCTTGTAAAGCATATCTGCACATAGATCCTAAAACATTTTAATATATAAGTAATATTTGTGTGTATTGTTTGGTCTGTCGTCGAGCAGATCCAGAAGCTGAGATTGAGGACTTCGCTGTTGACCCGTCATCAACTGCTGTTTCTTACGACGCGGAAGGCAAGTCATATCCTTGGTCATCTTGAACCTATATTTTAAATGTTGCTAAGACATAACCTTGAATATAGATAATATTGCATGAAAAAGATTGAGAATGGTTGATTTATGAATTGGCAGTATTAGACTGGTTATTTGTGAAATGTGAAATAAACAAGTTTTGAGCCATGAACTATTATATATGTATGTATACATTTATATTCATGAAATAAAACCCCTAGCCGTGACCAGAAAATGGTATGGAATGGCGGTAGCACTGGAGGTGCTAAACTGCGAAGGAATGCAGGCACTGAAGGTGCAAGGTTGTGGATGGTCTGTTCACTGGCATATAAGGACTAGAATCTTGTGTTGTGCGTCTAGTGGCATGAACAGCGTGCTAACCGCAAGCCTGGTATGGGACAGGCCTGAACAAGTACTTATGAGGATCGCACATGACACCCCTGCTGGAATTGTGTAGTGATGCACGATAAACACGGAGAATGGCTCCCACACATATCACTGAAAGTGATCTCGCACGTTGATCCAGTAATGGAAACATATGTAGGGGTGGAGGTTATGTTACAGCCTACCACAACTGTGTCTCGCAGAGAGCCACAGGGTCGGGGGTGAATTGTAAGTGATACATAACAAAAGTTCTTGTTATTTCCACCTTGCCGCTCATAATATGAAGGGAGTCAGGGGTCCAATCATTTTGTTATGATAGGAAAGGCTTGAAAGTGGAATATCTTGCGGGTAAATTGGTACCTCTCTGCAGAGTTAAAAACGTATTCGAATACTCCGAGCTCCCGGGTTTATAGGAGTCTGCTGCGGTGGATTAAATCCACGGGGTGTGACACAAGTACTATTTTCTAAATAAAATATGTTAAATCAAGATTACCCAAATGACATGTGTTGTCATGATAAGGAGTGCTACCGTGGGCTGTCGTGTGTCGAAGTGTCGCGGTAGTGCTATAATCTAGTGAACATGAATGATGATGTTATATTATGAAAGGTGCTGCCATGAGATGAGGTATGAAAGTAAAAGATTATTTTATAAACATCCATAATTCTTGACTAGTCTAGGTTCATATCATCACTACTATATGTATCTACTCTTACCTATGACTTGCTGAGTACGTAAGTGCTCACCCTTGCAACCTGCAAATCAATAGACGAAGCGATCAACAATCAAGATGAAGGCGTGGAGAACTTCTTGGATCCAGAAGGAGGAGCGTCAGTTCCGCCAGAGCCCTGATGTGTGTTGTTCTGCCGTCCACTTCTCTTTGTGGGTGGGTCACCTATCTTCTGCTGTGTAGATGTTATTTTGCTAAACCATGTATGCCGTGAAGGCATTGTAATCTTCTTATGTAATATCAAGGCCAGCAGGCCACACTGCTTAACTATTTTGTAAGTTACTCTGTTGCAATGTGATATACTCCTCTGCTTGACTTATCCTGGGAAGTCAAGGGTATGTGTATGCTATGCATATATGAGTCTAGCTGCAGCGAGCTAGGTCTCTTCAGGAGTAGTCGTAGTCCCAGTCTCGGGGCGCGACACATTACAGCAGAAAAACTTACAAAATATTAAGTTGTGGCCTGCTGGCCTTAATATTACATAAAAAGATTACAATACCTTCGCGGCATTCAAGGTTTAGTTAAAGCAAAATAAAACTTCTACACAGCGGATGATGGGTGTCCCTTCCACAGAAAGAACTTGACGGCAGAACAACATATCAGGGATCTGGTGGAACTGGCTCTCCTTCATCTTGTTCCAAGAAGTCCTCCACGCCTTCTTCTTGATCATTGTACGCTCCATCTATAGGTTGTATGTTGCAAGGGTGAGTACTTACGTACTCAGCAAGTCATAGAGAAGAGTAGATACATATAGTAGTATTGTTATGAACCTAGACTTGTCAAGAATTATGGATGTTTGTAAAATAATCTTTTCTTTGATATCTCATCTCATGGCAGCACTTTTCATAACATATCATCACTATTCATATTCACTAGATTATAGTACTACCGCGACACGTCGACACACGACAGCCCACGGTAGCACTCCTTATCATGACAACACATGTTATTTGGGTAATCTTGACTTATCAAATTTTATTTAGAAAACATACTTGTGCCACACCCCGTTGATTTAATCCACCGCAGCAGACTCCTATAAACCCGGGAGCTCGGAGTATTCGAATACGTTTTTAACTCTGTAGAGAGGTACCAATTTACCCACAAGATATTCCACTTTCATGCCCTTCCTCTCAAAATGATTAGACCCCTGGCTCATTTCATACTGTGAGTGGCAAGGTGGAGATAACAAGAACTTTTGTTATGTTTCACACACAAGTCACCCCCGACCCTGTGGATCTATCACGAACCACAGTTGTGGCGGGTTGTATCCAAACCCCCACCCCTATGCATATTCCCATTACTGGGTCAGCGTGCAAGATCACCTTCAGTGATATGTGTGGGAGCCGTACTCCATGTAAATCGTGTATCACAGCGCATCTCCTGCAGGGGTTTCATGTGTGATCCGCATAAGTACTTGTTCAGGCCTGTCCCATACCAGGCTTGCGTTTAGCACGTGTTTCATGCCACTAGACGCACAACACAAGGTTCTAGTCCTTATATGCCAGTGACCAGACCATCCACAACCATGCACCTTCCGTGCCTGCTATCCTCTGCAGTTAAGCACCTCCAGTGCTACAGCCATCCATACCAAATTTCTGGTCAGGGCTAGGGGTTTTATTTCATGAATATATATAAATATATATACAATAGTTCATGGCTCACTATTTGATCTTTTCACATTTCACAAGCATCCAGCTTTATACTGCCAAAATATATCTCACCATTCTTTCACATGCAGTATTACTTATATTCAAGGTCATATCATAGCAATTCTTAAAATATAGGTTCAAGATGATCAAGACTATGACTTGCCTTCCGCGTCGTAAGAGACAGTAGTTGATGTCGGGTCAGTAGTGAAGTCCTCGAACTCTGGCTCCGACTCTGAGCAAAGATCAAACAAGCAACCAAGAATCATAACCTTTTCAATACATTATTGTACTACATGCAATGATGCAAAGATGAAATGTCTCGATGATTCCGAAATGATTGGGTTTAGATACCATAGAAGCTGATTAGGGCTAACTCATAGGATTAGGGCTGAAAATGAGTGCTAGGGACTTTTAGGGTTTCAAGGTAAGGAAATGACATTAAGTCCACAGTTGGTTTGCCTAAAATCGACGAATGTCTTTAGGTTGACATTCGGTTCAAGGCATCGGCAAAGGATCAATGGTTGATAGAGGGCTCAATTCAAGTTGTGACAGAAGAAGAAATTGGAGATCACAACATCAGGAGTCTATGGTACAAAGTCATGCTCAAAATGCACATCTGGAAGGAAGTGAAAAGGGCTAATGCCACTGGCTGGCATAGACTGGCATTGGGCTGACATGGCCAGAAACTAGGTCTTGCCATAACTTTTGATCTAGGGCTCCAATTGATACACCACTTTGTCTGGGAGGTAGGCCTTGAGAACAGGAACAATTCACTCAATAGGATCTAGGGCAGAAGATGGCCAAAAAGTGATGAAAACCGGCGATGAACTCGTGGCTGCAGTTTCAAATCACAACACTGGACAGAGATTAGGGCATAGCTATAACTTCTGATTTAGACCAAATTGGAAGTCGAGCTAGTAGACAAAAATACTCAAGAGATTGAGGCACATCTAGAAGACAAGGTTTCTGGAGCTGGATTGGCCGTAATCATATTTCCGGTGAACGGCGCCGGAGAAGATGACACGGGAATTGGGTAATTTTTCTACAGGTCGATTGAACTCAATTCCTCGCTCAAGGAGTATCTAAGAAGTATAAGAAAGCTGTTGGCACGATTAATTTGATCGGAGGATCACCGGAGAAGCCCGGCGACGAGCGCCGGCGACTGGTGAAGCTCAAACTTGGGAAATGCTTTGATTCGAGTTCCATTTTGAAATCTGGATTCACGGGCTTGCTAAGTAATGCTCACTGATCATTTTACACTACTGGATCGAAGGCTAATACGGATTAAATTGAGTTGTGTAGCTGGAATAGGACATTTTTGAAATTCGGCAATTGCCGGCGATAGCACGTTGAGGGAGATGGGAGAACCTTGCTGGTGGCTTCAATTTGGGAATTGATGCAGTGGGTGAAGCTGGCACCGTGAGCCTCCATGCTGGACTCACCGGAGAAGAAGACGACAGCAGGGAAAAAGTACAGTTTAATTGCTTGAGGGCTTTGGAGAGGACTGCTAAGGATGAAGAAGCTGCTCTGGGGTTGCTATTTATAGGCAAAGCAAAGCGAAGCAAAGCTCACTGCTTGCTTGCGCCGGTGAAGACTTCGGGTTGAAGCAACGGCGAGCAGCGAAGCTTCTCTCTGGCCTGTAGCTGCTGTTGTGCTGGACAGGAATCGCCACGGCGTTAATTGAGATGCAAACACGTGTGCGTGTGCAAAGGCGGTTGCGAAAAACACGGGCTAGAGCGGCGCTGATCGGCGGCAACGGCGCGGTGACACAACGCAATGCGCACTGGTCGCGGTCGCACGGCACTGTTCAAAGCTATGCAAGTTGTGGTCGAAGTCGATGACAAGTACTGTACACCGCTGGCTGAGGTCGAAGATGAGCATTGGTTGCAAGCAACTCCTCTGGTCGTGAATTGCTGCTGAGGTCAAACCAGGGACCTAATTGCAAGAATCTTTGGTTGCAACTTGGACTCATTTGTAATTTCTGTTTTAGAGATAGTTGATTTGCAATCTGATTTCACAGATGAGTATAAACTTATACCTTATACTCATCTAACAAGAGATTTGGTAAAATCTGGCATGATTTGATGATTTCCGATATAAACTGAAAATAGGGGACTTTAGGGTAAAATAAGATCTGAGTTTTGTTGATTTCGAATTCTGGCATCTAGGATGAGATTTTGAAATCTGGACATAAGGGAAAATTGTATCAAATAGCATTTGGAAGGGATTTGCTGAAGAAATCTGAATTTGGAGTTGATCTGAAGATTTTAACCATTTTGGGTTTCCAGATATCAGATAAAGGACTAAATTGCGATATAATTTGGACTGATATGTGAAAAAGGCTTAGATGATATAATTTGGCTGCCAACTTTCTGGATTAAGGTATTGGCATACCCATGATCATAATCCAAGAATAATCTGATCTAGATTAGATTAAGATTTGGCCAAATCTGAGTTCAGAGTATGTAGGGTAATTAGAATATTAAGTAAAATCCTGTTTTCGAAAATAGAAAAAGATTGATAGATCTGGGAGTTAGAGATGAAATTGAATCTGACTTCTGAAGGCTTTTATGCTCAGAGTAACTGATAAATCATATCTGAATAATCTGATCTTGATTTGGGTTCACAGGAAAGATTTGGAGATTTTTAGGGTTTGAAATAGATACTGATCTGGCTACTACTATGGATACATGCATGCATGATGTTCATGAAAAAGGAAGTTTTTACCCCTAAACTCAGAGTGTTACAGATCTACCCTCCTTAAAGAAATCTCGCCCCGAGATTTACCTAAGACAACAAAAGATAAGGGTAGGTTTGCTGGAGATCTTCTTCCTTCTCACAAGTGGCTTCTTGTTCTGAATGATTTCCCCATTGGACTTTACATAACTTGATCTTCTTCCTTCTAAGCTGATGTTCATCAGTGGCCAGGATTCTGATTGGATACTCAAGGTAAGTAAGATTCTTCTGCAATGATATATCTTGTACATCTATCCGATCAATAGCTCTTTTAAACATTTCCAGAGCTGAGATACATGAAACACATCATGTACTCCTGCTAATCCTGAGGGTAATTCCAGTTTATATGATACTTCTCCTTTCCTCTTGATTATCTTAAATGGTCCAACGTACCTAGGAGATAGCTTTCCTTTCACTTGGAATCTCTGTAATCCTTGAATGGCGTGACCTTGAGATAAACAAAATCTCCTGGTTCAAATGATAATTCTCTTCGCCGATTGTCTGCATAACTCTTTTGTCGTGATTGTGCTGTCCTTAACCTTTCTCTAATGAGTTTGACATGAGCCTCTACCTCTTCTACTATCTCTGGTCCTATGACTCTTCGTTCTCCTGGCTCATTCCAATGCAATGGGGTGCGGCATTTGCGTCCATATAAAGCTTCAAATGGTGCCATCTGTATACTAGCTTGATAACTGTTATGATATGTAAACTCTACAAATGGTAAACATTTGTCCCATGATGTTCATGAAAAAGGAAGTTTTTATACCTAAACTCAGGGTGTTACACGTATCTTGCCAATTGAATGAACTCGTGTAGATACTACTTGATAGACTTGCTTCCTTGTTTCAGATTTATTAACTCTCGGCACTTTGCCTGAACAACACATTTCGAAACGTGGTACTTCCGAAATTTTTCTTTGAATTCATTCCATGTGATTGAATCTCGGTTAGGGTGTACAGTTTGATAATTTTCCCACCAGGCGGTGGCAGGTCCAGCTAGTTGATGCGGTCCATAAAAGAGTTTCTCTTCATCACTACACATGACTGTATTCAGCTTCCTTTCCACATCTCTTAACCAATCGTCAGCTACGATGGGGTCTTCAGTGCTTGAAAAAGTTGGAGGACCTGTCTTCTGGAAATCAATCAGTCTTTCACCGATCACTGATCCTTCGGTTTGTCCAGCTGGTAAATGTTGCATTAACTGCTCCATGATTTGATTTTGTACAGCTGTTGCTTCCTATCTATTTTGTTCCATCGACATTAGCACATCACTAATGTTGCCCCCTTGCAGCATAGAAGACGATGATCCTAGCTGATCCGGATTTGTACGGACTTTGATTCCTGGCGTGGCTCTCACATCACTAGAGTTCTCTTCAGGCACTCCTTCGTGAGGTCTTCCACGGGTGTTAACCATTCTGTTCCAACAGGAGGTCAAGGGAACAAACGCTGATTCAGAAGGAGTCACAGATAGGGTACAAGCAGGATACTGATATTAATTGAAGAAAAAAGGATGGAATTATGCAAAATGCCTTTTTCAAAAATTAACTTTTGTAACATACATGGTTTTTGCCTCATCGGCTTACAGGTTCATCTAACAACCAATATACAACCACAACAACCATAATCTAGAGCAACTATTACACCAAAAGATCTAACGACTGCTGGGGTTAGGTACAAAATGTTAGGCTAGGGGAAGTCTGGGATCACACGTCGGCATTGGAAGAACCACAAGGCTCTACCTCTTCGGGATCATCGTCCTGATCCTCATCCATGTCCATCGGATCTAACTCCATGTCAAACACAGTAAACTGGTCTCTGGTTGTCTAGAGCACCAAGGAATTGAAGCATCATCCACAGGAGTAGTGCCCACGAACCAAGCTCGTCACCATGAAAGAACTTCTTGCCGAAAGCCATCTGAGAAGACAAAACGCAAAAGCACCTAAAAGTTAATATAATGTTTAAAACTTTTTCAATTAATAAAAAAGAATGACTTACATAATATACTTTGCATAGACAAATTAGGTTTTCGTAATTAGACTTAGTCAAATAAACTAGCGATTTTTCTGCTCCACGGACACCAATGTCTATCTAAGGGTCACGACCTACAGCCGAGCCTTTACTCTGATACCATTTGCTGGCTCTTTGGGGTACTTGAATATTCTCCAAGAATTCTGGTGCATTTACGGTTATTGCTTCTGTGAACATAGTAGCTAAATAATCCCATCCTATTACATAAGGTAAGTAGTGTATAATAGTTCGGTTTTCCGCGATTTTTTCCATTCCTCTATGTAAATAGCCCAATATAGGTACATAATCAATAATATCTTCACCATGGAGAGTAATGATCAGTCGGAAAACACCATGCATTGATGGGTGGTGAGGGCCCATATTGACTATCATGAGATCTTTTCTTGTAAGCGGTAGCCTCATATCCTTTCATCCTTAATTCATTATTCCATGAAAATGGATTATTCCGTAATTAGTCTTAGTCAAATAAACTAGCGATTTTTTTCTCCACGGACACCAATGTCTATCTAAGGGTCACGACCTACAGTCGAGGCTTTGCTCCGATACCATTTGCTAGCTCTTTGCGGTACTTGAATATTCTCCAAGTATTCTGGTGCATTCACGGTTATTGCTTCTGTGAACATAGTAGCTAAATAATCCCATCATGTTACATAAGGTAAGTATTGTGTAATAGTTCGGTTTTCCATGATTTTTTCCATTTCTCTACGCAAATGTAACACCCTGAGTTAGGGGTGAAAACTTCCTTTTTCATCAATAGCATGCATGCATGTATCTGTAGTAATAGCCAGATCAGTATCTATCTCAAGCCCTAAAATCTCCAAAGTCTATCCTGTGACCTCAAATCAAGATCAGATTGTTCAGATGTGATCTATTAGTTATCCTGAATCTAAAAGCCTTCAGAACCTAGATCTAATTCTATCTCTAAATCCCAGAATTATCAACTCCATTCTGTTTTCGAAAACAGAATTACCTTATATTACCCAAATACCATAAGTTCAGAAATACAGATTTAACCTAAATCTTGACCAAGTTCAGACCAGATTATTTCTGGAATATGATCATGGGTATGTCAATACTTTAATTTAAAAAGTTGACAGCCAGATTTCATCATCTAGACTCTTTTCACAAATCAGTCCAAGAGTTATCGCAAAATAGTCCTTATCTGTTATCTGAAAATCCAAAAAGGCTAAAATCTCCAGATTAGCTCCAAATTCAGAATTTCTTTGGCAAATCTTCTCGAAATGCTATTTGCCACAAGTTTCTCTTCTGTGTAGATATCAAAATCGAACCCTAAATGCCAGAATTCGAAATCGACAAAACTCAAATCCTAATTTACCCTAAATTACCCTATTTTCAGTTTGTATCAAAAGCTATCCAAATGTGCCAAGTTTTATTTTCAATCTTTGCCAAATCATCTGTGGAATAAAGATTGCCAAAATAGCAGAATCAAATTCAGAACAAACCTTCCAAATCATTAGATTTACAGATCAGTCCAAAACTCAAAGAATTGAAATTGCAAATGAATCCATTTTCGACCAGGTCAACAGCAGCATTCGACCAGGCCGTTTGCTGTACGCGACCAGGACTCGCCGTAGTTTCTTGCGCCGTGCACGTTCGCCGCCGGCCAAGCTTCGCCGCACTTGTGACCGTGCATGCCAGTACGCACGTGTCCTTGCCTCAGCCGTCACTGTGGCAGCGTCGTTGCTACGTCGACGACCAGCGTTTGCTCCCGCGCGCGATCAGCAGCAACTTTGTCAGCAATCCATCGCCACGTAGCCTCGCCGCGCCAGTACTTGTCGCCACCGCTTGCTACAAGCTTCGCCAGGTCCCGATGAAGCGACATTGTGATCAGCTGAAGGCTTGTCGCCGTCGCATCACCGTTCTTGCTGTGTCTTCGCCGCTGATGTCCAGCACGCAAGCAACCTCATCACCAGCAGTCAATCACTTCGTTGTTCCCCTTCGTCATCTTCGCCTGGCCTATTTAAACCCTACTGTGTGCAGCAGCTTCTCCATACTTCACCAGAAACCAGCCAAGTTCCAGAATTTGCTGTTTTTGTTTTCTTCTCCGGCGAGCCGTCGAGGAGGCTCACGGTGCCAGCCCACTTCACTGCATCTCCTGCCAAATTGAAGCTAACAGTGAGTACCTCTCATCCTCCTGATTGTACTGTACTATCTAATTGCTCCCCGATGACCCCTAACGCCGGCGATCACCGGAAATGGCTGAAAATCGAAGATTGCCCTGTTCCGGCAATGCAGGCCAAACCAATTCGATTTAGCCCTCGAACCTGTGAAGCAAATTGATCAGTGAGCCAAATCAAGCAAGCCTGTGAAGTTGGATTTCAATTTAGCAAGAATCGAACCTTTTCCCTAAACCGAGCTTCACCAGAAAACCGGCGATGGTCGCCAGGCTTCTCCAGTGATCTTCCGACTAATCAAATTATACCAGAAGTTTTCTTTTACCTCCTAGATGCTCTCCAAGCAAGGAATTAAGTTCTCTCGGCCTGTAGCAAAAACCCCCAATCAGCAGCGTTTCTTCTCCGGCACAGTTCACCAGAAAAGTGATCCCGACCATTTCAGCCCTCGAAACCTTGTCATTTAGATGTGCCTTAGCCTCTTGAGTATTTTTGTCTTCTAGCCCGACACCTAGATCGGCCTAGATTGGAAGATATAGCTTTGCCAAGTTTGTGTCCAGAACTGCTCCAGTGCAGCCAGTTCATCTCTGTTCATCATCAAATTTCTTGCTTTCCAGCCATTTTCAGCCTTAGATCCTATTGAATGATTTATTCCTGTTATAAATGCCTACCTCCCGGACAAAGTGGTGCATCATTTGGAGCTCCAGATCAAAAGTTATGCTAAGCCCTAGTTTTTGGCATTGTCAGCTCTATGCCAGAGCTTGTCAGCCAGTGGCATTGACCTTGTTTACCCACTTCTGGTTGTGTAATTCGAAAACCACTTTTTCCACTGAATTTGTAGAGTTTTGATCTACATTTTCTTCTACTACCACAACTTGAGATAAGCACTCTAGCTTTTCTTAAAGCTATGTCCAAGCTTTGATCCGAATGTCGATCTGTTGACATTCGCTGTTTTGATTAAACCAGCCACAAAATTGTTATTCCTATTGAAATCCTGAAACCCTAAGATTATCTAATCACCATCCTTAGCCCAAATTCCTTGAAACCCTAGAATCTCAGTTCAGTTTGCAGTTCAACTTATCTCCAGTATAGTTCAATCATCCTTGTTGAGCATTCCTGCATATAAGTCATAAAACATTTTAAATATTATAAGTAATTATTGTGTGTTTGTTTGTCGTTGAGCAGATTCAGAAGCTGATTTTGAAGATTTTGCTGTTGACCCGTCATCGACTGTTGTATCTTACGACGCGGAAGGCAAGTCATATCCTTGGTCATCTTGAACCTATATTTTAAATGTTCCTATAATATAACCTTGAATATAGGCAATATTACATGTGAAAGATTGAGAATGGTTGATTTATGAATTGGCAGTACTAGACTGGTTATCTGTGAAATGTGAAATAAACAAGTTTTGAGCCATAAACTACTATATGTATTTATATACTTATATTCATGAAATAAAACCCCTAGCCGTGACCAGAAAAATGGTGTGGATGGCTATAGCACTGGAGGTGCTAGACTGCAAAGGATTGCAGGCACTGAAGGTGCAGGATTGTGGATGGTCTGGTCATTGGCCTATAAGGACTAGAACCTTGTGTTGTGCGTCTAGTGGCATGAACAACGTGCTAACCGCAAGCCTGGTATGGGACAGGCCTGAACAAGTAATTATGTGGATCGCACATGAAACCTCTGCATGAGATGTGTAGTGATGCACGATAAACACGGAGCGCGGCTCCCACACATATCACTGAAGGTGATCAAGCACGCTGACCCAGTAATGGGAATAAGCAAAGGGGTGGAGGTTTGGATACAACCTGCCACAACTGTGCCTCGCTAAGAGCCACAGGGTCGGGGGTGAATTGTGAGTAAAACATAACAAAAGTTCTTGTTAATTCCACCTTGCCGCTCACAGTATGAAGTGAGTTAGGGGTCCAATCATTTTGTTATGATAGGAAAGGTTTGAAAGTGGAATATCTTGCGGGTAAATTGGTACCTCTCTGCAGAGTTAAAAATGTATTCGAATACTCCGAGCTCCCGGGTTTATAGGAGTCTACTGCGGTGGATTAAATCCACGGGGTGTGACACAAGTACTATTTTCTAAATAAAATATGTTTAATCAAGATTACCCAAATGACATGTGTTGTCATGATAAGGAGTGCTGCCGTGGGCTGTCGTGTGTCGACGTGTCGCGGTAGTGCTATAATCTAGTGAACATGAATGATGATGTTACTTTATGAAAAGTGCTGCCATGAGATGAGGTATGAAAGAAAAAGATTATTTTACAAATATCCATAATTCTTGACTAGTCTAGGTTCATATCATCACTACTATATGTACTTACTCTTACCTATGACTTGCTGAGTACGTAAGTGCTCACCCTTGCAACATTCAACTCAATAGATGGAGCCTACTTTGATCAAGTTGATGGCACGGAATACTACGTGGATCCAGAAGGAGGAGAATCAGTTCCGCCAGAGCCCTGAAGTGTGTTGTTCTGCCGTCAACTTCTTTTGTGGGAGGGTCACCTATCTTCTGCTGTGTAGTTAAATATTTTGCTAAACCCTGAATGCCTTGTAGGCATTGTAATCCTCTTTATGTAATATTAAGGCCAGCAGGCCACACTGCTTAATATTTTGTGAGTACTCTGTTGCAATGTAATATACTCCTGTGTTTGACTCATCCTGGGAAGTCAAAGGTTTGTGAGAATGGGACTAGCTGCAGCGAGCTGGGTCTCCACAGGAGTAGTCGTTGTCCCAGTCTCGGGGCGCGACAAGAAAAGTTGGTATCGGAGCAACATGAGAACTTGACTGTAGGACGACACCTTTAGGAAATTGGCCGTGCCAGGAAGACGTAATTTATTTAGAAACTATTTGTGGAAATTTTATTTTGGTAAAAATAATGAGCTTTGTAGCTCTTGAAAAACCTTCATTTCAAAATTTTATTTGGATTTCTAAAATTCGGTAAGATTGTGAGAGTGCGTTCTGTTCCAGAGTGTCTTAGAGGTTGGTGTAGACAGAGCTAGTGGATGCTCTTGATAGCTTTGTGATTCGCTGTTGCTTTTGCAATGGTTAATTTGTGTATTATGGCTAATAGCCTAAGTAATTTTATGCATTAAAGTAGTTGCATTAATTTCTGCATTGCTGTCTTAGTTGGCCTTAGTTAGTTAGATCCGTCTAAACTTTTTTCAGAGCCACCATGGTTGATACCAGAAGGAGATCTCGAAGTGGAAGAGAAGATATAGGTCATACTCCGCAAGAAGAAGAAACTATGACAAGAGACCCTTTGTTTCAGCAAGGATCTCAGAGTTCTAATCCCCCTCAGAATGAACAACCCAGTCTTCAGGAAATTTTGTTGTCCATGGAGAAAAGTCGACAGGAAGCTCAGATAGCTCATACCCAGTTGTTAGCCCAGATAGTTCAGAAACTGCCTACTGGAACAACAGAAGGAACTACTTCTGCTGTAGGAGCAAGATTAACAGATTTTCAAAAGACCCGTCCACCAACATTCTCTAGTGCGACCGATCCCATGGTTGCCGATGATTGGTTACGGGATATCGAGAGGAAACTGGACACGGTCCGATGCAGCGAACGAGAGAAAGTTTTGTTTGGATCCCATCAGTTATCAGGAGCTGCAGCCGCATGGTGGATGAATTACCAGGAAGCTCATCTTGATAAAGATAATATTTCTTGGAGGGAATTTAAGGATCAATTTCGGAAATTTCATATACCTACTGGTGTTATGGCAGCTAAGCGTCGGGAATTTCGGAATTTAACTCAAGGAAGTAAGTCAGTTACTGAGTATCTACACCAATTTACTCATTTGGCTCGATACGCACCTGGAGATGTGGATACTGAAGAGAAGAAGATAGAGCGCTTCACAGAAGGACTTCAACACTATTTACAGTATCAAATTGCTTCTCATGAACTGACGGAATTTCAAACCCTAGTGAACAGAGCTTTAAAGGTAGAAGAAAAGAAGAATATGGGAGAAGAAAGCCGAAAGAGGAGGATGTTCCAGCAAACACGACCACAGCCAAATCCAATCAGAGGAAGAGTTCCTATCACTCCCAATTTCCGACCATCTTATCAAAATCCCAGACCAGCAACGACATTGTGCCCCAACTGCAGAGGAAATCATTCTCAGAAGGATTGCCCTCATCCTCGTGTTGAGTGTTATCATTGTGGACAGCGTGGGCACCGTAAAGAATTCTGTCCTTGGATACAACTTCCGATGTCCATTGCCAGATCTCAAGCAGGAACACAGCCTGTAGTAACCAGAGCATCACCATCGCAGAATTTTAGAGGAAATTCAGCAGGAAGAGGAGGAAATATGGCTAATCGAGGAAGAGGAAGAGGTAGAGCACCAACTGCAACCCAAGGAGGAAGATTAAACTATACTTCAATTCAAGAAGCAGGCAACGCCACTGACATTCTTCTAGGTAGATTTCTGATTCAATCTGCATCTGCCCTAATATTGTTTGATCCTGGTGCTACAAATTCATTCATGTCAAAAGCATTTGCATCTGAAGTTGAAATGCATATAGACCAAGTACCACTAGAGTACTCTATGGTTATACAAACTCCAGGGGCTAGATTATCTGTTTACTCGATCTGCCCAAATGTAACTTTCATTATAGAAGGGGTAGAATTTGAGGCAAATCTACTAGTTCTAGAACTGCAAGGACTAGACATTATTTTGGGAATGGATTGGTTGTCCCAACATAAAGGTCTAGTAGATTGTGAAGAGAAAACCCTTAGTCTTGTCAGTAGCCAAGGGGAGAGAGTTCTCTTCCATGCAGAAAGATCAGCAGTCAAGAGACCGCTAAGATCTGTTCAAGCATTGCAAAAATTATGCCTGGAACAAGTGCCTGTAGTGCAACGATATTCTGATGTGTTTCCAGAAGAACTTCCGGGAATGCCACCTGACAGAGAAATAGAATTCAGTATTGAACTTAAACCAGGATCAGCACCTATAGCAAAACGTCCCTACAGGATGCCAGTTACAGATTTGGAGGAACTCAAGAATCAACTCGAAGACTTGGAAAACAAAGGATTTATCAAACCCAGTGTTTCGCCATGGGGAGCCCCAGTTTTGTTTGTGAGGAAGAAAGACGGAACTCTACGAATGTGTGTAGATTACCGAGCTTTGAATGAAGTCACTATTAAAAACAAGTATCCATTACCAAGAATTGATGACTTGTTCGATCAGCTTCGAGGAGCCAAAGTATTTTCCAAGATAGATTTGAAATCTGGATATCATCAGCTGAAGATCAAGATGGAAGATATACCGAAGACTGCTTTCACTACCAGATATGGTTTCTATGAATTTACAGTAGTACCTTTTGGCTTGACCAATACTCCAGCAGCATTCATGAATGTCATGAACAGTACATTTATGGATTTTCTTGACAAGTTTGTCATAGTATTCATAGATGACATTCTGATATATTCCAAGAGTACGGAAGAACATGAGCAACATTTACACCTACTCTTGGAAAGGCTACGAGAGAGGCAATTTTACGCCAAGTTTGACAAATGTGAATTTTGGATGTCAAGAATTTCATTTCTTGGACATGTGTTGACAGCGGAAGGAATTTCAGTGGACTCAGCTGAAATCTCTACAATCAAGGAGTGGAAGCAACCTACCTCAGTTTCAGAGATTAGAAGTTTCTTGGGATTAGCAGGGTATTATAGGAGATTCATCGAAGGATTTTCCCAAATTGCCAAACCTCTTACAAACCTGCTAAAGAAGGATGTTGCATTTGAATGGACCACCAAGTGCGAGGAGAGTTTTCAGAAGCTGAAGCAGAAATTGACAACAACACCAGTCCTCACCTTACCAGACAGCAAAGAAGATTTCGTAGTTTACTGTGATGCTTCAAAGCAAGGAATAGGCTGTGTGTTAATGCAGCAAGGTCGAGTAGTGGCTTATGCATCACGTCAATGGAGACCACATGAGGAAAATTATCCGACCCATGATTTGGAGTTAGCAGCAGTAGTGCATGCTTTAAAGATATGGCGGCATTATCTCATTGGGCGTAAGTGTGAGATCTTTACAGATCATAAAAGCCTCAAGTATATTTTCACACAGACGGAGCTCAACATGCGTCAACGACGATGGCTCGAATTGATCAAAGATTATGATCTTAGTATTCAGTACCATCTAGGGAAAGCTAATGTAGTGGCTGATGCCCTAAGCAGAAAAGTTTACAACCTACAAGGAATGGTTATGTTGAAGAACCCTTACCTACAACAAGAGTTGCAGAATCATCAAGTAGAAATAGTACCGCAGGGAACGGTAGCTACTTTAACAATAAGATCTCAACTTGAAGAACAGATAGGAAATGCCCAGAAGAAAGATGAAGAAATTTGTAAGATCAAGAGTCGAATCAAGTTAGGAAAAGCTCAAGGCTTTACTGAAGATAACCAAGGGATTGTATGGTATCGAGAAAGAATCTGTGTACCTCAAAACGCAGATCTTAAGGAAATAATTCTCCATGAAGCACATAAAACTCCATACTCAATACACCCTGGTAACACAAAGATGTATCAAGATTTGAAGACCAGATTCTGGTGGGATAATATGAAGAGGGAGATTGCAGAGTATATTGCAAACTGTGATACATGCCAACGAGTTAAAGCAGAACACCAGAAAATAGCAGGAAAGCTACAACCTCTATCAGTACCATTATGGAAATGGGAAGAAATTGGTATGGATTTCATTATAGGACTACCTAAAACTCAAGGAGGATATGATTCCATATGGGTTATTGTGGATAGACTTACTAAAGTAGCTCATTTCTTACCAGTTAAAAAGATTTATGATGGCAGTAAGTTAGCAGAGTTATACATGCAAAGAATAGTGGCATTGCATGGTATTCCTAAGAAGATAGTTTCAGATCGTGGAACCCAGTTTACCTCCAAATTTTGGAATAGACTGCATGAAACCCTAGGAACCCAGTTGGACTTCAGTACTGCATATCATCCACAGCCGGGAGGACAGACAGAAAGAGTCAACCAAATCCTAGAGGATCTTCTAAGAGCTTGTATACTAGATTATGAGACATCATGGGACAAATGTTTACCATTTGCAGAATTTACATATAATAACAGTTATCAAGCTAGCATACAGATGGCACCATTTGAAGCTTTATATGGACGTAAATGCAGAACACCGTTACATTGGAATGAGCCAGGAGAACGAAAGGTCATAGGACCAGAGATAGTAGAAGAAGCAGAAGCTCATGTCAGACTCATCAGAGAAAGGTTGAAAACAGCACAATCACGACAAAAGAGTTATGCAGATAAACGACGAAGAGAATCATCATTTGAACCAGGAGATTTTGTGTATCTCAAGGTTACACCATTCAAGAGATTACAAAGATTCCAAGTGAAAGGAAAGTTATCTCCAAGATACATTGGACCATTTAAGATAATCAAGAGAAAGGGAGAAGTATCATATAAATTGGAATTACCTGTGGGATTAGCAGGAGTGCATGACGTGTTTCATGTCTCTCAGCTCCGGAAATGTTTGAAGGAACCTACTGACCAGATAGATGTCCAAGATGTGCCTTTACAGAAGAATCTCACTTATCTTGAGCACCCAATCAGAATCCTAGCCATTGATGAACGTCAGCTCCGAAGGAAGAAAATCAGATTGTGTAAAGTTCAATCGAAGAATCATTCAGAGCAAGAAGCTACTTGGGAGAAGGAAGAAGATCTTAAGCAAACCTATCCTTATCTTTTCCTGTCTTAGGTAAATCTCGGGGCGAGATTTCCTTAAGGAGGGTAGATCTGTAACACCCTGAGTTAGGGGTGAAAACTTCCTTTTTCATCAATAGCATGCATGCATGTATCTGTAGTAATAGCCAGATCAGTATCTATCTCAAGCCCTAAAATCTCCAAAGTCTATCCTGTGACCTCAAATCAAGATCAGATTGTTCAGATGTGATCTATTAGTTATCCTGAATCTAAAAGCCTTCAGAACCTAGATCTAATTCTATCTCTAAATCCCAGAATTATCAACTCCATTCTGTTTTCGAAAACAGAATTACCTTATATTACCCAAATACCATAAGTTCAGAAATACAGATTTAACCTAAATCTTGACCAAGTTCAGACCAGATTATTTCTGGAATATGATCATGGGTATGTCAATACTTTAATTTAAAAAGTTGACAGCCAGATTTCATCATCTAGACTCTTTTCACAAATCAGTCCAAGAGTTATCGCAAAATAGTACTTATCTGTTATCTGAAAATCCAAAAAGGCTAAAATCTCCAGATTAGCTCCAAATTCAGAATTTCTTTAGCAAATCTTCTCGAAATGCTATTTGCCACAAGTTTCTCTTCTGTGTAGATATCAAAATCGAACCCTAAATGCCAGAATTCGAAATCGACAAAACTCAAATCCTAATTTACCCTAAATTACCCTATTTTCAGTTTGTATCAAAAGCTATCCAAATGTGCCAAGTTTTATTTTCAATCTTTGCCAAATCATCTGTGGAATAAAGATTGCCAAAATAGCAGAATCGAATTCAGAACAAACCTTCCAAATCATTAGATTTACAGATCAGTCCAAAACTCAAAGAATTGAAATTGCAAATGAATCCATTTTCGACCAGGTCAACAGCAGCATTCGACCAGGCCGTTTGCTGTACGCGACCAGGACTCGCCGTAGTTTCTTGCGCCGTGCACGTTCGCCGCCGGCCAAGCTTCGCCGCACTTGTGACCGTGCATGCCAGTACGCACGTGTCCTTGCCTCAGCCGTCACCGTGGCAGCGTCGTTGCTACGTCGACGACCAGCGTTTGCTCCCGCGCGCGATCAGTAGCAACTTTGTCAGCAATCCATCGCCACGTAGCCTCGCCGCGCCAGTACTTGTCGCCACCGCTTGCTACAAGCTTCGCCAGGTCCCGATGAAGCGACATTGTGATCAGCTGAAGGCTTTTCGCCGTCGCATCACCGTTCTTGCTGTGTCTTCGCCGCTGATGTCCAGCACGCAAGCAACCTCATCACCAGCAGTCAATCACTTCGTTGTTCCCCTTCGTCATCTTCTCCTGGCCTATTTAAACCCTACTGTGTGCAGCAGCTTCTCCATACTTCACCAGAAACCAGCCAAGTTCCAGAATTTGCTGTTTTCGTTTTCTTCTCCGGCGAGCCGTCGAGGAGGCTCACGGTGCCAGCCCACTTCACTGCATATCCTACCAAATTGAAGCTAACAGTGAGTACCCTCATCCTCCTGATTGTACTGTACTATCTAATTGCTCCCCGATGACCCCTAACGCCGGCGATCACCGGAAATGGCTGAAAATCGAAGATTGCCCTGTTCCGGCAATGCAGGCCAAACCAATTCGATTTAGCCCTCGAACCTGTGAAGCAAATTGATCAGTGAGCCAAATCAAGCAAGCCTGTGAAGTTGGATTTCAAAATTTAGCAAGAATCGAACCTTTTCCCTAAACCGAGCTTCACCGGAAAACCGGCGATGGTCGCCAGGCTTCTCCAGTGATCTTCCGACTAATCAAATTATACCAGAAGTTTTCTTTTACCTCCTAGGTGCTCTCCAAGCAAGGAATTAAGTTCTCTCGGCCTGTAGCAAAAACCCCCAATCACAGCGTTTCTTCTCCGGCACAGTTCACCGGAAAAGTGATCCCGACCATTTCAGCCCTCGAAACCTTGTCATTTAGATGTGCCGTAGCCTCTTGAGTATTTTTGTCTTCTAGCCCGACACCTAGATCGGCCTAGATTGGAAGATATAGCTTTGCCAAGTTTGTGTCCAGAACTGCTCCAGTGCAGCCAGTTCATCTCTGTTCATCATCAAATTTCTTGCTTTCCAGCCATTTTCAGCCTTAGATCCTATTGAATGATTTATTCCTGTTATAAATGCCTACCTCCCAGACAAAGTGGTGCATCATTTGGAGCTCCAGATGAAAAGTTATGCTAAGCCCTAGTTTTTGGCATTGTCAGCTCTATGCCAGAGCTTGTCAGCCAGTGGCATTGACCTTGTTTACCCACTTCTGGTTGTGTAATTCGAAAACCACTTTGTCCACTGAATTTGTAGAGTTTTGATCTACATTTTCTTCTACTACCACAACTTGAGATAAGCACTCTAGCTTTTCTTAAAGCTATGTCCAAGCTTTGATCCGAATGTCGATCTGTTGACATTCGCTGTTTTGATTAAACCAGCCACAAAATTGTTATTCCTATTGAAATCCTGAAACCCTAAGATTATCTAATCACCATCCTTAGCCCAAATTCCTTGAAACCCTAGAATCTCAGTTCAGTTTGCAGTTCAACTTATCTCCAGTATAGTTAAATCATCCTTGTTGACCATTCCTGCATATAAGTCATAAAACATTTTAAATATTATAAGTAATTATTGTGTGTTTGTTTGTCGTTGAGCAGATTCAGAAGCTGATTTTGAAGATTTTGCTGTTGACCCGTCATCGACTGCTGTATCTTACGACGCGGAAGGCAAGTCATATCCTTGGTCATCTTGAACCTATATTTTAAATGTTGCTATAATATAACCTTGAATATAGGCAATATTACATGTGAAAGATTGAGTATGGTTGATTTATGAATTGGCAGTACTAGACTGGTTATCTGTGAAATGTGAAATAAACAAGTTTTGAGCCATGAACTACTATATGTATTTATATACTTATATTCATGAAATAAAACCCCTAGCCGTGACCAGAAAAATGGTGTGGATGGCTGTAGCACTGGAGGTGCTAGACTGCAAAGGAATGCAGGCACTGAAGGTGCAGGATTGTGGATGGTCTGGTCATTGGCCTATAAGGACTAGAACCTTGTGTTGTGCGTCTAGTGGCATGAACAACGTGCTAACCGCAAGCCTGGTATGGGACAGGCCTGAACAAGTAATTACGTGGATCGCACATGAAACCCCTGCATGAGATGTGTAGTGATGCACGATAAACACGGAGCGCGGCTCCCACACATATCACTGAAGGTGATCAAGCACGCTGACCCAGTAATGGGAATAAGCAAAGGGGTGGAGGTTTGGATACAACCTGCCACAACTGTGCCTCGCTGAGAGCCACAAGGTCGGGGGTGAATTGTGAGTAAAACATAACAAAAGTTCTTGTTAATTCCACCTTGCCGCTCACAGTATGAAGTGAGTTAGGGGTCCAATCATTTTGTTATGATAGGAAAGGTTTGAGAGTGGAATATCTTGCAGGTAAATTGGTACCTCTCTGCAGAGTTAAAAATGTATTCGAATACTCCGAGCTCCCGGGTTTATAGAAGTCTGCTGCGGTGGATTAAATCCACGGGGTGTGACACAAGTACTATTTTCTAAATAAAATATGTTTAATCAAGATTACCCAAATGACATGTGTTGTCATGATAAGGAGTGCTGCCGTGGGCTGTCGTGTGTCGACGTGTCGCGGTAGTGATATAATCTAGTGAACATGAATGATGATGTTACTTTATGAAAAGTGCTGCCATGAGATGAGGTATGAAAGAAAAAGATTATTTTACAATATCCATAATTCTTGACTAGTCTAGGTTCATATCATCACTACTATATGTACTTACTCTTACCTATGACTTGCTGAGTACGTAAGTGCTCACCCTTGCAACATTCAACTCAATAGATGGAGCCTACTTTGATCAAGTTGATGGCACGGAATACTACGTGGATCCAGAAGGAGGAGAATCAGTTCCGCCAGAGCCCTGAAGTGTGTTGTTCTGCCATCAACTTCTTTTGTTGGAGGGTCACCTATCTTCTGCTGTGTAGTTAAATATTTTGCTAAACCCTGAATGCCTTGTAGGCATTGTAATCCTCTTTATGTAATATTAAGGCCAGCAAGCCACACTGCTTAATATTTTGTGAGTACTCTGTTGCAATGTAATATACTCCTGTGTTTGACTCATCCTGGGAAGTCAAAGGTTTGTGAGAATGGGACTAGCTGCAGCGAGCTGGGTCTCTACAAGAGTAGTCGTTGTCCCAGTCTCGGGGCGCGACAGCAAATAGCCCAATATAGGTTCACAGTCAATAACATCTTCACCATGGAGAGTAACGATCAATCGGAGAACACCATGCATTGATGGGTGGTGAGGGCCCACATTGACTATCTTGAGATCTTTTCTTGTAAGCGATAGACTCATATCCTGTCTTCCTTAATTCCTTATTCCAAGAAAATGGATTAGTCAGTAATTAGACTTAGTCAAATAAACTAGCGGTTTTCTACTCCATGGACGCCAATGTCTATCTAAGGGTCACGACCTACAATCGAGCCTTTGCTTTGATACCATATGCTGTGGGGACCCTCATTTGAGGAATCTGGTGGCAATCACCTAGTGAGTTGCACTCAGAAGGGCACATCACAAGCTCACAACAATAAAATCTACATTAAACTGCAATGCAGGTAATTAAAACACTAGGACCAAAATTACAGTACCTTAACACCAAGGATGACGCTAATTAAAGTTGATACAAAAAATAACAAGTTTCTCTACACAAGAGTCAGCACCATAGTACCGAACACACAGGACAACACACAAAGCGACCAAGAAGATCTTCACTTCCTTCGGCAACAGCTCAACATGGGCTTCCACCACATCAGACTCCACTGGGCACATGACCCTCCTAGAAGGTTGAATCATCAGGGACAGTTTCTTCCTCTTCTTGTTTTTCTCGAAGCCAAAAGAATCGGGGTCAACTAATCCTTCTTTTGGGTTTGAGTGTAAAGGCAAGGGTGAGCACGTTGTCCACACTGTGCTCAACAAGTCCCATTTTATGAATGAAGATACATAGATGAGGGGATTCTCAAGGAATAAGGTCTTTGTTTTATAGATAACAATAGAATAGCTTTTCACTCTAAAGTTTTGAAGAAAGGTTTTACTTTCAAAAGTGAAACTTTGAAAATCCTAAACTAGGTTTTAGAAAACATTATGTGTGGTGGTCTTTCATGAGTCACTACTTTATTAACCAATATTACGAGAATCTTCCAAATACTACTTGTGCTGCATCGACAAGGATAGAATCCACCACGCGCAGACTCCATAACCTGGGAGCTCAGATTATCTGATACTTTTTGAAACTTTGCAAAAGTGTACCACTTTAATCCACTTCATCACTCAGCTTTGAAGTCGGTACCTCTCCATGTGACTTTTACGCATGTGACAAGGCCGAGATCACATAACAGTTTTGCAGTCCTAGTATTAACAATTCCCTGCCTGGTAAAAAGACAGTTAAGTCTAAGATACCATTGTGGGTACTCCCCACAGCCAATTCTACCTAGCCTCAGTCTATGGTCCCGCGAGACACATAGCCTGTGGCTTCAGCCGCGCACGACTCAGAATCCAGGTATAGGGCGTCTTCCTTCTAACACCTGATTCACTCATTAACTTACACCACTCGTGGCCCTCTGTGGCCCACTAGTTTCCCTCAAGAAACCGGACCGACAACCATTGCCGGGAACAGCTAATACCAAGAAATATAATATGTTGCGCCCGTCCCATAGCGGGCAAGTGGTTAGTACGTTTTTCATGCCGCATAGAAGTACAACACAAGGTTATTGTCCTTATGAACCGTTAGTGTGGAACAATCACATTCCCAATGCGCACACAGTACCAACCATACAAACCATCCTCACTATCGATTCTAACTCACATTTTCACAAAAGAGGTTTTTAAGCACACTTTTCATATATGTGACCATTTGGCATTTAATACACGTATTTAAGCATAGGCATAAGTTTAGTATAACATCCTAGGGTGACAATGAGTGTACGGGACATATGAACATGAAAGGCTTCCAAAAGATTAGGTCATATCTACTCATATTCTTCCAACATAGTGTTTGAAAATGAAGCATGCATATACTTGAAAAAAGAAATTAGCCTAATTCATTTTAAAGTACTGGGAGGAACATGGTCAAGGGGAGAGAGACTTGCCTTGCAACCTGGGGTCTGATTGCTCTTACGGGTCGTCAAAGACTTCTTCCACTCCTTCCACTTCTGGCTCTACTCTTGCACGCAAACAACGATACAACACAACATATGCATACAAAAATTACTTGCTATAGGAAAATTATATGTAAAGTATAAACATGCATGCAAGCGAGGTGATCTGGTCGAAGATGATACAGTGACAGAGAAGATACTCGGGCTTGGCTTACAAGGTTTGGCTCAGATGCAACGACTGTCTGTAGATTGACATTCGGTTCACGGCCTGACAATGTCAGAGAATGGAATAAGGTTGATTTGGAGCTTCTAAAAGATCAAGGTGAGCACAAAATGGGGCATTAGGTGCCTGATATTTACTCGATTTGCCTTATTATTCTATACATTCTCCTCATGCTTTTGCACATATTAGTCATTTTCTTTGGCATATATACCTAGATGATTCCAGATTAATTGCCAAATCGACCGAATTACTCGTTTTTCCAATTTTTATTGCAGGTCGACGAGGATTGGATGGATTTTTGGCTAGCGGACGAGCGTCCTTGACTTAATCTGGCCATCGGATGATTCCTGATGGAAGTGCGCGTTCTCGCGAACGCGTAGGATCTGACCGCACCGTAATCGGAGTCTCCGGGGGCCCGGAATCCCAAACCCTAGCCACGAGGTCACATTTCTGAATTTCCAAAACCTCGAGGACTTTTCTGCAAAAGTGCCAAATTGTCCTTTTTACCTTGCCGCCGGCCATCTGAGGCATTTGAGCCCGTCTTTTATTTTTTTTCTTCCCTTCTTCTTCTTCCCCAAACCACTCCTCCACACCTCCCTCCACCTCGCCGCCGGCGGCCGGGCCATACGCCGGCGGTGCTCCATTCCCTCGGTGCTCCATTCCTTTTCTTTTCCTTCTTCCTCGCTGTTTCCACTCCCTATTTTATTCTCTTCTTTTCCTTCTTTTCTCCTCATCCAGCCCCATCTAGTCTCCTTCCTCCACCGTGCCTCTCCTCCCTCTCTTTACTTCTCTGCCTTCTACATCCCTATATCCACCACTTCCACTGCTCCACAACCGCGCCCGCAGCTCCCTGCGTCTCCCTCATCCAGCGCCGCGCCGCCCAAGATCCCGCCGCCGCTATCACCTTATCGCCGTCCTACGTTTCGTCGCCGATCCGGCGCACCACCACCACTCCTCACCGGATCCGGCGCCGAACCTCGAAGCCACCGTCCCTGCGTCGACCGATCCACCATCTGGAGCCGGCGCCACCACCATTCTCCCGATCCCCTCCGCGCCGCCTTTCCTCCACCAAGCGATCCCGAGCCGTGGCCTCCCTCTTCGCTATCTCCACGGCGCCGCCGTCCACCGCGCTTCTCCTGCGCCGCCTAGGCTCCACCACCTCCACCGAGCCGCCGCAGATCCGCCGACGCCGGCGCCGCTTCTGCCTCTCCCGAGCAGCCTCCACCGGTGATCTGCCACCAGATCTGCGCAGCACCGCCTCCCACCTTCCTGCGCCACCACGCCACCTCGGAGTGGTGCTCTACGGCGCCGCCTTCTTCATCAACCACGGCGGCCTCTTCTTCTCCAACGCCGACGACCACTGCAACTTCATCAGCTTCTCTTCCACCTCTTCTCCAGCAACCAGGAGCGATCTCCTCTACGGCTGTAGCTCACAACATCGACCAGAGCTAACTTCCAGATCATACGCTAAAGCTCCGGCAGCAGAAAACTGGTGATCAAATCCCTTCCCATGTCTTGTTCTTCAATTCTAACATGAACTGCCTGTGATGTATGAAATTCAGTGAATGTTTGTTAATATGAAATTAGAACATGTCCTGAGAAACAAGTCTAATTTCTAAATGAGGTTGAAATGTACTTTCTGTTTTGAGTTGGACTTCGTTCTTGTTCCATCAACTGTGTCAAGTCTTATGAACTGATTCTCCAACAGGATGTGTGAAATGAAATCTTCTATGATTATAATTGCATTTGTCTTCTGTCGATCTGTCCTGCGATGCAGTTGAGTGCTTTTCTCTGTTTTGTGATGCATGTTCTGAATCTGTTTGTATTCATATGCCTGCATTATCTGAGATTGTGACTTGAGCCTTGGTTGAGTGCTGTGTTGTTAGTTGTTCGTGCTTGTTGATGGCTGTTAGGGGAGTGATTGACGTTAATTCTTTACGCACTCTTCTGTTGACACCGTTGATGGACGTATTTGTCTTAGTTGTCTTGGCCTCCCCTCGTGAGACCACTAGATGATTACAATTCCATCACTTGTGCTCACGAATATGCGTATAGACTTAGCATCGATCGACGGTCGCGTGTGATCACATCTCTCTTTCTCTTTATTTCTTTCAACATTTTCTTCCTCTTTCTTTCGTCTAGTTTATTTTCTTTTGTCATCGATTTAGTCTAGTTCTTCACGATTTGTTTTCTCTAATCCCTGTGGTAAGAACGATAGAATACTCGCCTGTATTGCACCGATCTCGTTCTATTGCGAGATGGTCTAGGCCGGTATCAGTGCTGAATATAGCAACGCAGCTAATTGACAAATTGGTTTTAGCAGAATAGTTCAGGAATTAAAGAAAATTGTAGCAATGTCCCTGGCACAGAGAAACTGAATGCCAAAGCACTGCCACGCTCTAGGGATTGCGCGTCTAGACAATCCACGCTTTCACTGCTTTGCTAACTTTGTCAAACACGTAGGCGGGATAGAACAGGTGCTGCTGACAAGGTTAATTGGAAAATGGTGGCTTGACGGTGGCGAACGGCGAGGTTTAAGTCATCGGCCTCTAGAACAAAAGATGGGCTACGGTGATAGAGAACTAGGGTTGAAGAAACTTGAAATTGATTGAGGGTTTTGCTACTGGGGTGTTGCTGATGGTACTGGAGCGAGGAATTTGGCTGCAACGGCACTTGGAGGCTTGCCAGCGTTGACGCCGGGCTCATGGACGATGATTGAAGAGGCATCGTTCATTCAAAGCTATGCAGAATAAATTGGTCTTGGCTACACGGTCTATGAAACCTAGTGAATGTGTAGGTGACGTCAATTGGGTTGGAGACACAGTGACGTGTGCCGACGACGTGAGACCTCCACGGTAGCGCGCGAAGAAACGGGAAAACTTCAATCACTGGTTAATTTCAAATTTGGGCTGAATGGGGTTGTTCAAGGGGTACTGGTGATCGATTTATTCTACTAAAAGGGATGCTAATTTGGTCTGGAGATGGGTGCGATAACGGGAATAGGGCAAAAGAAATTTTCGGTGATCATCGGTGTTGAGGTCCATCAGAGATCAATTGGTTGCTAAGGCACAGAGAGATAGGCACAAGGAACATACCGGTGCAGTTAATTTGGAGTTTGATGCAGTGCTGAGCTCTAACGGCGTTCTCCTCTTCGGCGGCTCGCCAAAGAAGAGGAAAGGAGAAGAAGGCGAGGGAATTGACTTACTTGATTGCACAGCAATGGAACTGGTTGCAGGAGGGTTTAAATAGGTGCGAAATGGAGATTGCGAGGGAGGCAAGCAATGAAACTTGAGCTGGGGATGTGACCGGCCAGGCGTGGGAGAAACAGCGGCGACGATGACGCGACGGCGTGCAAGCTACCCAATTTTGCCAGTAATGGTCGGCCGCATTGGAACTTGATCCTGGCCGGTGCAGTGGCAGAGGCGACGAAGCTGTCCCGGCGTGGTTACGTGGCACAAAGCGACAGATAAGGTGTTGCTCCTGGAGCGCGTGCGAACTGCTGCTGCTGCTGGTCGAGGTGGCCGTCACGGTGGCTGCTCCGGTGTGACGCGAGGCTGACACGCGGGCACAACTAGCACACATGCTGGCGACGACGGACGCTGGCCGGCGGCGGCAAATCGCGGCGGTGCTCTGATCGAAAACATGCTGGCCGAGCAAAACAGATCTGGATTGAAACATAAATTCAAAACTTGATTTGGACTGATTGATAAATTTTGCAAAATCCGTAGATTAAGCTAAAAATGACTTCACCAGATTGGCCTACTAAACTCAATAAATGGTTTAGTAGTGACAGATGACAAAATCTGGGGTTTTGATCAAGTTTTGAGTCAAAACGAAAACAGGGTAATTAGGATCTGGATTTTTTCGAGGCTGAAATCTAAGATTTAGGATGATATTTTGAAATTCTCGCATAAGGAGATTTTTGTCAGAATAGAGAATGGGAGATATTCCATGAATCAGCTCAAGGTTTGGAGTTAATCTGTGGCTTTTAGCCTTTTCGGACTTCTAGAAAATCTGGAAAGGACCAATCTGCGATACTTTTGGACTGATTCATGAAAAAGGTCTGAACAATGGAGTTCTGTTGCCGACTTTTTGGATTAAGGTATTGGCATACCCTGGATCATATTCCTAAGATAAAAGATCTAGACCAAGTCAAGATTTGGGGAATTCTGGGGTTTAATCTGGGACATGGTCGAGATATCTGAGGAATTCGATAGAGACACACTGATTGACATACAAAAGAGTCATGGAAATCTTGGGCGTTACAGTCGATCCCCCACCACACAAAGGGCCAAGTAATGGGGATGGACTGCAATGCTGCGGAGGGTAGGTTGGAACCCTTTGCCATCTTCTGATAGGCCTCACACGTAGAGACAAGGTTGCTTGTGTCACGGGCCACTGTAGGCTAGTAGAACCCTTGCCGGATAGCTTTTGTAGCGACAGCACACGAGCCAAGGTGGGAACCACAACACCCGAGGTGATTGTCCTCGAGGAGTTTGATCCCCTCCTTCTACAGGAGGCTACGGAGTAATGTGGAGGCCCCCAACTGGTAAAGCGTCCCTTCAATCAAGACATATGCCCATTCCTTCGTGCGAAGGTGCTTACCTTCAGCGTCGTTGGATGGCTCCCCCTCTCTTTTAATGCAAGAGACGAGGGGGTCCATCCAGGATGTGGCCCGGATGGTCTCCGTGATGTGAGGGTCACTGGACCCAGAGTTTGGGTCAGGGCCACCACGGAAGGCTTTGCGTTGATCTCCAAGTAAGCCCCCTCAGGGAGTGGCCCTCGGGCACTCGCCATCCTTGCGAGGGCGTCGGCGCGGTCCTTGTCCCTACGTTGTATACGCCGCGCCTCAAGGCCTTCAAAGTGATTCTCTACTTTTCGGACTTCCTCGAGGTAGAGGCTCAGGTTCGCGTCATGGCACAAGTAGGACTTGTCCATTTGGCAAACCACGAGCTGAGAGTCCCCCTTGACAAGGAGGCATCAGATTCCCAAGGAGTGGGAGAGACGCAGCCCTAGGTGGTGTGCCTCATACTCTGCAACATTGTTCGTCACGGGGAACTCGAGCCTTCTGATGTATTCGAGGGTTTGCCCCTCAGGGCTTCAGAGGACCACTCCTGCGCCAGCCCATGCCAGGCATAGGGAGCTGTCGAAGAAGAGGATCCAGTGGTTGTCACACAGCGGTGGCGTGGAGTGCGCTTTCTCCTCCGATCCAAGGACCGGGGCCCACTCAGCCACAAAGTCCGCAAGAATTTGCGACTTGATCACGGATCGTCCGGTTAGGGAGAGGGAGAAAGGGGCTAGTTCAGCCCTCTACTTCCCTATCTGGCCGGTGGTTTCCTTGTTTTGAAGCACTTCTCCCAAGGAGAGAGAGGACGACACCGTGATGGGGTGGCCCAAGAAGTAATGGAGAAGCTTTCTTGACACCATCAAGAGAGCGTAACAAACCTTCTCCACCTTGGCGTATCTTGTTTTGGTGCCGTGGAGAGCCTCGCTCACATATTAGACGGGGCGCTGCTGCCCGTCTTCTTCTTTGACGAGGACCGTGCTTACGGCGGCTGGGGTGGCCGTGAGGTAAAGGAGCAGGGGCTCCCCCTGGCGAGGACTCACCAACATCGGAAGGCTCGTGAGATACTTCTCCAGGTCTTCGAATGCACCCTGTGCCTCAGGGGTCCATCAGAACCCACTAGGCTATAGAGGATCTTGAAGAATTGGAGGCCATGGTCCCCGAGCATGAGGCGAAATGGCTCAGCCTGGCCAAGCGACCGGTGAGCCGTTGTATGTTGTTGACAGAACACGGCAGAGGCATGTCGATGATGGCCCGAATTTTTTCGGGATTGGCTTCAATTCCTCGTTAGGACACAAGGAAACCAAAAGTTTGCCCCCGCGGGCGACGAATGTGCATTTTTCTGGGTTAAGCTTTAATCCGTACTTGCGAAGGTTGTGGAAGGTTTCCACTAAATCTTCAAGGTGAGTGGTTGAGAGTGGGCTTTTGACGACCACATCATCAACATAGACCTCCCCGTTGCAGCCGATTTGGTCTATGGGGACCAAACACATGAGACATTGGAAGGTCGGCCCTACATTTTTCAACCCGATGTGCATATGGACATAGCAGAAGGTGCCGATGGGAGTTATGAAACTAGTCTTTTCCTCGTCCTCCTTGGCCATCTGGACCTGGTGATAGCCCAAATAGGCATCCAAGAAGCTCATCAGTTCCCATCCCGTAGTGGAGTCTACCAGTTGGTTGATCTGCGAGAGCGGGAAGTTATCTTTTGGACAAGCCTTGTTGAGCTCTGTGAAGTCGACACACATCCTCCACTTACCGCATGCCTTCTTGACGAGGACGTTTGCTAGCCACTCGGGGTGCAGGACCTCCCGAATGAACCCCGCCTTTTGGAGTTTTCTGATTTTTTCCTTGATGGGCTCCTAGTGCTCGAGGGAGAGCTTTCTCAGCTACTGCTTCACCGGGGGACGACCAGGCATTACCGCAAGCTTATGCTCGATAATGTCTTTGGGAACACCCCCCATGTCTGCGGGCTTCCATACAAAAATGTCAGCATTTTTGTAGAGGAAATCAATGAGCTGTGCTGTGTGCTCCTCGGGGAGATCGGCCCCAATCTTGACGATCTTCCCCACGCTTCCCTAGCAGAGGCGGACCTCCCGGAGGTCCCCCATAGGGTGAGGTTTGGGAAGGAACTTGCCGGGGAGCGCAACCGGCACATCCGGGTTTGGGAAGAAGCTTCCTCTCCCTGGTGCCTTGATCAAGTTGACATCCCCGATCATGCCAGTGGCGCGCTCGTAGATGGAGCGAGCCACATCCTAGTCGCCCTGAGCGGTGATCACTCCGCTTGGCCCAGAGATCTCCATGCATAGGTAGCTTTGGTGGACCGCAGCCCCTAGCGTAGCCGGTTGATTATGGATCTCCCCATTATGGCGTTGTAGGAGGATGGGAGATCCACTACGTCAAACTGGGCCAGCTCCATTTGGTAGTAATTCAAGTCACCGAACATCATCGGGAGGTCGACCTTCCCCAGAGGATAAAGGGTTTTTCCCGGGACAAAGCCTTACAAAGGCCCAGCTGCGAGTTGCAGGAGCTTTTTGTCCACCTGCATTTCCTTGAATGCCTTTAGATAAAGGACTTCAGCAGTGCTTCCACCGACCACTAGGATTCGGGCGAGGTGGCAATTGAATATGATCGCAGAGACAATGAGTGCGTTGTCATGCGTGAAACGAACCTCACACGCGTCTTTCACGGTGAACGTGAGGGGGACGTCCTACCATTTTGGTGACTAAGACGTGCTGAGGACCCCTATTGCCCTCACCTCCCGCGCATACTCCTTGCTTTGGCGTTTGGAGTCTCGCCCAGAGACGGATCCTCCCCAAATGACACTAACATGTCTATAGGAGGTTTCGAGAGGGTGCTTGTCGCTCGAGCCCCTTTCCTGGCCTTGCCTTTGGTGTCCCCCTGCGGGAGCGAGGAGTGCTGCCTAGGCTGATGACGGAGGGGGTAAGGGGGCAGGGCCCCCTCCCCTCGGCCCATGCTGCTCAAGGTATGCCACGAAGTGTCGAAGAAGCGCGTGGCATTCTCAAGTTGCATGGGAGTTGGATTTATGGAAAGCGCACCATAAGGTGGCTCCAGCCTCCTTGCCGCCTTGCTTAGGTGCCTCTCGGGTGTGAGAGGATTGACCTCCCCCACCGCTTTTTGCCTTGGGGAAGGATCGTTGTCCCTGGTTAGGATCCCGAGAGCCACCTTCGCCTTCGAGGACAAAAGCATCCTGAGGTCTTGGCTCGTTGCGGGGATCTCTTTCAGGATGTTTATGGGAGGGGTCCCTTGAGTCCCTTTCTCCAAGGCTGGGGTCCCCTGGTTCTTCTTCCAAAGGTCGTCCTCCTTAGCACTTGCATATTTCTCGAGCACATTAAAGAGCTCGTTTGCGGAGGACGGGCAGCTCCGGGAGAACCTCCGGTGGAGCTCTCCTGGTAGAATTCCACTTTTGCACGCTTCGATCACCATCGAGTTGGGGATGTGAGCCACCTTGCCCTTGATTTGGGTGAAGCGTTTGAAGAAGCTTCGTATCGTCTCCCTCGACCGCTGTTGAATGGTGTACAACTGCAACAAATCCAGGGGCCGAACGTAATTCCCCTAGAAATTTGCGCAAAACTCACACTTGAACTATGTGAAGGACTTCATGGAGCCCGCCTTGAGGTTGTAAAACCACTATCGGACTATCCAGAAAGGTAGAAGAGGAAGACGTTGCACAAAACACTCTCATCCCCCCGACTGCCTAGATGGCCGTGGAATAAACCTGCATGAATTCATACAGGTCGGCCTCCCCGTTGTAGTGCTCGATGTGGGGAGATCGATAAGGCTTTGGCCATTGGACGCACCAGAGGTGGCGGCAAAGGGGTTGATTGGCCCCCGCTACCTCCTTTGGGGAGCCAGCGTCGCTGTCCCCCTTCACCGGGAAGTGCGCTCATTGTCCAAGTTAGGCAGGGGTCCTAGCAGACCGCCTACCTTTCGATAGCGCCTGCCTTCTTCGGGGTTGGTGGAGCTAACCTCCTACACCACGGGGAAGTCCCCGGAGGTGACAGTGGCTTCTTGCATGGGCCTCTTTCCCTTATCCGTCGGGACATGGAAGTGATACCCGTGCCCTGAGAAGGGCTCCGGACAGTGGCAGGAGGGAGCCTGACGAGGACATCACTCCATTGGATATATGCACCACCGACAATCCTCCGGTAGCGGAAATAATACATGGTCCTATGACCAAAGTTCGTGCATGTAAATTAAATCATGAGGTGAGATCATTTCTCGCTGTTTATAATAATGTTATTGAGGATGGAATGCTACTGAATAATTTTGATGTTTTACTGACGAGGATTATCACCCAAGCTATTTCAAAGTATTACACATCTGGTTTAAGATAGAATCAGATTAGACGTGTGTCAATAAGTCTGTCGCTTTGGTCTCAGACGACCTAAAGGGCGCGAATACAGAGATATTTCATGGTCCTAGCCCCTGTGCGATCATGAGATCACAGACAATGCGCGGTCAGAGGGTCGCTCATTATCTACGACCAGGATAATTAGGGAAGGCCTAACACTTTGAATGGGCATATACCGAGAATCATGAAGATATTTTCACGTATGAAGACAACTGTCGGGAGGTTAACATGTGCAGTTATCCCTCGTTTGCACGTGTTAAGCCTGTGTGGAAGTTAAGAGTGTTTAACAAAACTACATCTTAACAACTGCCCAAGGCCGTTTCGTATTGGCGCCCTTTTGTCCAGTATAAAAAGGTAGTCAATGCACATTCTAAAGACAAGTGAATAATTCAGTCAAGCATACAAGCACTACCAGGCATTCACCAAACCCGAAAGCTTAGATATAGTTAGGTAGATACTAACATAGAAGAGATCAACGCCTGTGATCTTCTCTTCTACCCTCTTGTACAAACATTTTATTACATATAGTGAAAGCACAACAGGACGTAGGGCTATTACTCCCACTATCGAGGGCCCGAACCTGTATAAAATCTCTTGTGCCTCTACAGACTTGATTCACCCTACCTTTCCGGAGGAGCGCCCTGAAAGGTCCTACAACTAACAAATTTGCATAAGATCGACTAAGAACCCCGAGTCCAAATCGTCGACAGCTGGCTCCCACCGTGGGGCCTTTCTCAAGGTGCTTTCCCTTCATTCGGAGTTTTGGTGAGCAATGTCTCGGGCATATGATTCCGAGAACGACTTCGATCTTGACGATTATGCCCATATACAAATGCCTTCACCTAGTGACCCCGTTCCAATGGAAGAGGTCAGTCGTGAAGACATTCCGAAGGAACGTCAAGAGGACACGTTTTCCCCTACCCGGGTCATGTCCATCGACCAAGGAATGGTAGAGACAGGTCCGGAACTGGATGTCAGTTCCACTATTTGCAAAATTGAGTCTCGGTCACCATGTGTTCCCATCAGGAACCAGGATGGCAGCGACCAGGAACTCAGTCCCGGGAGGTTTGATCCCGACAACCTACACTCTCTCTTTGATTTCGAATCCAACTCGGAGCAAACAGAGATGTTCACTCCTTCTGTAGCTTCGCTCCCCAGAAAATTCGCTGCCTTGTCAGAAGAGAATCCCGATCAGCGGATCGCTAGGGAAGAACAGGAGCGCAGACAAAAGGAGGAACAAGAATGCAAGCAATAGGAGGATCAAGACCGTGAGCGACGAGATAACAAACTCCGCAGGACAACCCTAGAGGCTCTCCAAAATGCACAGGCTTGTTATGATGCCGCCCCTAGTTCCTCCCGTCGCCCACATGGTCGCAGGAACGACCAAACGTCTTATTCACCATCGGAGCATTTACCGGCGGATGAAGAGACGATTACACCTGGCGCACCAAAGAGGAGTACGCAGGGCCGACTTTGATCTATCGCGGAAGTCTTGCGTAATTTTCCTCCTACCCTCACTGACGCGGACAAACTGGCTTTCGCTAGAATCTTAGCGAAGAAACTGGATGAGGTTAGCATCTGAGGCAACCCCTACAGCTTCCTCCCAGTCTACGATACATTCCAATGAAAAGGAGTATTCTTACCCTAGTCATGGTAGATGTAATCGATTACCATCCGGATCACATCGGCATAACAAATCCAAGCGCATAGGAAACTCTCGTGATCGAGATCGAATTCCTGTGCATTCTCGTCTGGGACCACGCGGCGCATCCCCATCGCGCGAAATTGCTCATGGGTATGCTGGAAATCGCGGAACTCTCCACAGTCCATATGTAGGCTGCAAGGCTTTTTCACCAGGGCTCCGTGCGGTCGTCTCGCCGGATAAGTTCAAGCCAGGGGCTATTGAGAGGTTTGATGGGACCCAGAATCCATCGGAGTTCCTTCAAAATTACATTACCGCTATCCAAGTGGCAGGTGGGGATGATCGTGTCATGGCCAACTATTTGCCGATGGTTCTTGAGGGGCCGGCAAGGACTTGGCTCTTCAATCAACCCGAGGGTTTGATATATAACTGGGAAATGTTGTGCGATGCCATCATCCACAATTTCCAAAATTGTTACCAAAAACCTGGGAAAGAAGACGATCTTCATCGTCTACGACAAACCGCTACGGAGACTCTCCGACAGTTTGTCAAAAGGTTTGTCGGGGTGAGAAATACCATCCCAAACATATCCAATAGCTCTGTTATCAGGGTGTTTAAGCACGCTGTTCGATATCAGAGATTTACGGAAGATTTACTTATCAACCCCCCTCGATCAGTCGCCGATCTCTTTGATATGGTTGATTGCTATTTAGACGCGGCTGAGGCCGTTGAATGGAATAGGATGGTCGATAAAGTTAACTTACCGCCCCAACCAGGTCTCAAGGACATGAAAAAAGAGGATGCAGGCGAGAAGCCGAAGTCTTCATCGGGCGGAAAGTGAAAGAAAACCAAAAAGAATCGAACCGGACAGTACCGGGAGGTCACAGTCACGGAAAAGCCGCCGCCGGTGAAAGGTATTAAGTTTTCATTTAAAAATAAAATTACCTCTGGTGGTCGCAATTCCGACCAGCCAAAAAAACCAACTAAATCGCAGGAAGGCAAGAAATGGTGTCCGATCCACAACTCTCCGGGACACAACCTCAAAACTTGCCGGAGCTGGTTGAAGCAACTGGATGACTTCTACCAGGGAATTGGGCCGATGCCAACTTTGCCATCGAAAGAGCAGACTTCGGGCTTAGAGACGCCGATGGGGACGAAGAAATGTCCTACCAGGTACCTCGTAATTATGTTAATGTCATTTTTGGAGGTTCCTCCTCTTTTGTTTCTAAACGACAGTTTAAAGCATTTCATCGAGATGTTAACCAAGCGGAAGCTCCCCTTGGCGAACCTCAATACCCCGTTGGTCGGACACCCCTTTGACATTTGATCGTTCTGATTGTCCCGTTGGGCTTACTCGACCACTGAGATTACTGACTAGTACAGAAACCTTTCTTCTATTGGTAAAAAACACCCTTCTACTATCGGTTTTTGTACCGTTAGAGATAGACACGATAGAACAAGACAGGTCATTTTCTATCGGTAAATAACCGATAGAAGAACTTCACTATTCTAACGGCATCTTAGGTGAACACCGGTAGAAAACCCGTTGTAGTCTAACGTTTGTGAAAGAGTTTACCGATAGAAAAAATATAGTACTCTCTCGCTTGTGAATGTGTTTAACGGCAGGAAAAGTAACACTCTTCTAACGGTTAATTTAGAGTATACCGATAGAAAAAACCTTAGTACTCTCTCGGTTGGAAATGAGTTTACCGATAGAAAAAATGATTGTACTCTCTCGGTTGTGTATGAGTTTACCGGCAGGAAAAGTTAAACTCTTCTAACAGTGAATTATGTGTGTACCGATAGAATAAAGTATTGTACTCTCTCGGTTGTGAAAGAGATTATCGATAGAAAAAATCATGGTACTCTCTCGGTTGTGTATGAGTTCACCGGCAGGAAAAGTCTCACTCTTCTAACGGTGAATTACGAGTGTACTGATAGAAAAAACGATAGTAGTCTCTCGGTTGTGGATGAGTTTACCGATAGAAAAAATGATAGTAGTCTCTCGGTTGTAAATGAATTTACCGATAGAAATACAGTCACTAGTACAGAAATGCAGTCTACTAACCCCTATCTTCTATCGGTTATTAGCGATTTAGTTGAAAACCGATAGAAAATGTGCCTCGCGGTCATAAAAGGCCAACGGGTGTATTTTCCCTATCGGTTTGTAAGAAACTTACCGATAGAAGAAGCAGTATGATTTACTCTAGCGGTGATGAACATATTTGCCGTTAGAAGAGATGCATAAGTACTGACGGGAGAATGTTGTGCGCCGATAGGACTGGTCGACTTCTACAACTAGACTTATTCTATCGGTACTGTATGAATATACCGACAGAGTATACTAAAAATTCCTATCGGCAATATGTAGTGCACCGATAGAATCGTTGGCCTTCTACAAATATTTTTATTCTATCGGTAATGGATTCTTGTACCGTTAGAATATATAGAAAATTGCTTAGAACGGTTCGTCTTCAAATAGTTTTATTCTATCGGTAATGAATGTTTATACCGGTAGAATATTGCAAAAAATATCTTAGAACTGTTGGCCTTCTACAACTAGTAATATTCTATCGGCAATGTACGTACACACCGATAGAGTATGTACAAAAATTCCTATCGGTAATATGTATTGTGCTGATAGAACCATTCGCCTTCTACAGATGTTATTATTACTAACGGTATTCTTTTTTGGTAGCGATAGAAAATATATAGTTGTATAAATACACGGGTATGTCTCTTTCATTCTCACAGTTCATCTGGGGCTCGTAGTCCTAACCCGTAAGGTCCATGGACGGCCGGTGCACCTCTTCAGGGGACCGCTGCACCTCCGCACCTCCATCGACGCCCTCTAGACGTCGGCATCACAAGGAAGGTACGTAAAATTTCTGCAATATTGTTAGATTATTCTAATCCGATTATGGCAATAATTCTGCTTTTTTTGTATCCTTCATTTTGATGTGTCTTCTTTTCAATATGATTATGATCTGTTCAGGTCCTTGGATGATGCTCATGAGGGGCAACGTATTTCACGGTTCTTCATCGCAGTACGCTGCCTACGTTGGCTTGTTGGCGAAAGAAATGTTGAAGATCACCGTCGAGAGCTGGAAGGACGTAAAGGGCGAGATCTTGGTTGGCTCGGTCGAGAAGATGCTTAAGCCTGGCGTGTTTCTCAAATCAGGAACTATAGAAAGCATCTTACATTTTTTTGCATGCACCAGCTTGTGGCCAGATGCTTACCTGCTTGGAGAAGAAGAATTGTTGTGATTTGCACAGCCATTCTACACCATCACTACACAGAACAACATCTTGGAAGGTAGGTTCTTTTTGTTAATGGAGTTGAGTTGAGTTGAGTTGATCGAGTTTGAGTCCGAGGAAATCACCAATACGTACAAATGTATGTCGACGGCAGTTCCAGCTCCTCGGGCGTCTTCGAACTAAACTCCTATGGTTAAGTCCAATGTGGTTCAGACATTTGCTGTTTTGGATGAATGGATTTGTGATGTATCAGGTCTAACTTGTAGTCGGTAGTTGCATTGTGGCAACCTGCAAAGGTTCTCTTTTATGTAAAATGTATGGGCCACTGGGTCCTCGTCGTGATCTGTTGTTAATTTCAGACGTGGCTTTTCTAATATACATGGAATGTGTGAATTGTTGTATTTGTATATTGTTGTGTATTTGTGTATCATGTATTGCTAATTGGGACATGAACTTGAATGTGCAGGGAGTATTTGTGTATTTAATTGTATTGGTAGGTAGGTGTGTATATGTACTGCTGTTTCAGGCATGCACTTGAATTTGTGAACTGGCAAGTGTATGTTTGTACCTGAATTTGTATTGGTGAACTGGTATGTGTATGTTTGTACCTGAATTTGTGAACTGGCACATGTGTAATTTCTTTGGCAAGATGAAGTCCCAAGTACCTAAGAAAAGTATTTTTGTGTCTCCTAGTTAATCCACAAATTAGCATTTCTTGAAATATTGCTTTATCTTCTAGTTAAGATCTGTTTGATGTAAGATCTGTTTGATGTTACATTGATATGATTCCTTGGATGTGAGAACTGGTGTCATGTGTGTTTGGTACAAGTAACTCCTCCAACGGTAAATACACATATTTACCGATAGAAAACACATATATTTGCTCAATCATGCATCATCTAATGGTAAATACACATATCTACCGATAGAAAAACTCATGTTCGTGTGTCATGCATCATCTAACGGTTAATACACATATTTACCGATAGAAAAACTCATGTACGTGCTGTGTCATGCATCATCTAACGGTCAATGCACATATTTACCGATAGAAAACACATATATTTGCTCAGTCATGCATCATCTAATGGTAAATACACATATTTACCGATAGAACAAGGCCTGTACTTGCTCAGTAAAGTACATTCTCTAACGGTATATGTGTGTTTTTACCGATAGAATATCTGAGAGGCAAATTACCTTAGTTAGTCTAACAGTTATTTCATGTATTTACCGTTAGAAAAAGCTCCATTATAAGGAAAATCCCACTCGACCATTGCTGAGCTGCTCTTTAATTTGTTCTGTTGCACTCTGTGTCCCTCTGTTTGTGACGAAAGTTCCACGCCCGCAGCTACACGGCTAGGGTGATCAGCGCAGGCTGGAGGGAAGTTGATTGCGCCCCTCTCTTTAAGGTACGCTTAATTGTCGACACTTATCTCTCCCTCCCTCTAGATCTCCCTTCCTCTCTACTTGCAAGCTAGCTGTATTGTGTAGTTCCAAGTTTGTAGCTCTAAGCTTGGGAGCTTGGTAGCTGGAAATGCGTCATGTTTTAGGAGCTAACTAGCTTGTATTGTGTAGTTAGCTAGGTTAATTAGTGTTAATTTCGTCAGGCTAGGGTTCAACACATGTATCTGTTGTAAGAGGCTGTACATGTACATATACATAACTTAATCGGGCAGGTTTCATGCATGGCTTACTCGTTAAATTTTGTTACTTGTAGATGGACAGGAAATATTGGATGTATGGAATAAAACGTACTACTCTTGAATATTTGGATGGTGTGAATGAGTTTATTAAATTTGCTAAGCAACAAAAGGAGAGGAAGGGAGAGAAAAATATGCTCTGTCCTTGTACAGATTGTACGAACTTGAAGAGGTTTAGCAACTCTGATCAAATTAAGAGTCATTTGATTCGTCGTGGTTTTAACGCGCGATACACCCGTTAGATATGGCATGGCAAAGATCTTGAGGAAACAAGCACCACTACTACCAATCAGCACGACTCGGATGTGGATTGCAATAATATCGATGATCATCCAAATTTTGGTAATGTTCATTCCGATGTGCACGTAGATGATGATGATGACAATCTAGATGAGATGTTACGTGATGTAGAGGAAGATTACAACGAAAATGACTTCTGTGAATTTGAGAAACTGATTGCTGACTCTGAGAAGCCTCTGTTCCCTGGATGTGCAACATTTACAAAACTGTCTTCTGTGCTGAGATTATATAACTTGAAGGCAGGCAACGGTTGGAGTGATAAGAGTTTCACGGCACTATTAGATCTTCTAGCGGACATGCTTCCAGAGGGAAATGAGTTGCCAAGATCTACTTACCAAGCCAAAAAATTGTTGTGTCCGTTGGGAATGGAAATCGAAAGAATACACGCATGCCCAAATGATTGTGTGTTGTACCGTAACAAGTACTCCAGTTTGCATGTTTGTCCAAGATGCGGCGCATCGAGGTATACGCGTACGGACCGGATTGACAGTGAACGTCACGAGGTAAAGAAAGGACCCCCGGCAAAAACTGTGTGGTACTTGCCTGTGATACCTAGATTGAAGCTGCTGTTTGCAAATCTGAAAGTCACGATGCACTTGCGTTGGCATGCTGAAGCCCAGAAACAAGACGAAAAACTGAGACACCCAGCTGATTCTATTCAATGGAGAAACATCAACAGAACATTTGCTGAGTTCGGCAGCGAACTTAGGAATGTAAGGTTCGGGCTGAGTACAGATGGTATGAACCCACATGGTAATATGAGCAGCCGGCACAGTACTTGGCCGGTTCTTTTATGCATCTAGAATCTTCCTCCTTGGTTATGCATAAAGCACAAGTACATCATGATGGCGTTACTAATCTCAGGACCCAGACAATCTGGAAATGATATTGACGTGTTTCTAGCGCCTTTAATCGAGGACTTACAGAAATTGTGGAGCGACGGTGTGCAGGTGTGGGATGCATACAAGAAAGAGAATTTCATCTTGCGGGCCCTGATATTTTGCACCATAAATGATTTTCCGGCCTACGGCAATTTGTCGGGGTATAGTACGAAAGGAGCCAAGGCTTGCCCTATTTGCCTAGATGAAACTGAGAGCATGTGGCTGCGAAACTGTCGGAAAACAGTGTACATGGGTCACCGCAGGTTTCTTCCGGTGCATCACACGTACCGTAAGAAGAGGAAATCATTTAACGGGAAGCCTGAGAAGGGATCAGCTCCAGTGTTTCTGATCGGTAAGGAGATTTACTCGCACGTGAACGACATCAAAGTTGAGTTCGGTAAGCATTATAAACCTCGAGAAAAAAATGTTTGGAAGAAGAGATCGATTCTCTGGGATCTACCGTACTGGGAGCACTTACAAGTTCGACATTGCATTGATGTCATGCATGTAGAGAAAAATGTCTGTGACAGTTTGATTGGTTTGTTATTGAACATTCCGGGAAAGGCAAAGGATGGTGCGAAAGCTCGTCGTGACATGGTGGAAATGGGGATAAGGACTGAGCTTGCACCTTTAGAGAATGGAAAGTGTACATACCTCCCTCCGGCCTGCTATACGTTGTCCAAGAGCGAAAAAACGGATCTCTGTCGGTGCCTGCACGGTGTTAAAGTTCCATGTGGGTACTCCGCGAACTTGAAAAAACTTGTGTCCATGAAGGACCTAAGACTGGTTGGCACGAAGTCCCACGACTGTCATGTCCTGATGTCACAAATGCTTCCCATTGCTATCAGAAGCATTCTCCCAGTTAAAGTCAGAGAGACAATCACAAACCTATGTTATTTCTTCAACGCAATATCTTGCAAGGTAAGTACGTGCACTCGTACTATCAGTTCATTACCTCCATCTGTGGAGCTTAATTAGAAGATTTTTCTGATATGAATATTTGGCACAACTGTGTCCTCGTAGGTAATTGATCCGGATGGATTGGACACTTTGCAACACGACGTGGTTACAACTCTTTGTCAGCTCGAGATGTATTTCCCTCCATCCTTTTTTGATGTCATGGTCCATCTGATTGTTCACCTTATCAGAGAAATTAAGTTTTGTGGATCCGTGTGCCTGCGCTACATGTATCCATTTGAGAGATTTATGAGTGTATTGAAGGGATACGTAAGGACTCGTCGTCGACCCGAGGGGAGTATTATGGAAGCTTATGCCGCCGACGAGGTGATTGAATTTTGCACAGATTATATGGCCGGGGTTGACCCAATTGGTGTTCCTAGGTCCCGACACGAGGGTAGGCTTCAGGGAATCGGAACGATTGGATTCAAAGCTATCGTCCCCGCTCGTGATGTGTACGCAAAATCACATTTTTGGGTCTTACAACACATGACGGAGGTCAAGCCATACATACACGAGCACAAGGTAATGTTACGGTCACAAAATCCTTCGAAGTCAGACGTTTGGCTCAGCAGAGAACATAACAGGAAATTTGCTGAGTGGATCCAAGAAAGAGTCACGCGAGCTGCCGAGGGCTCCGTAAGTGAAACTGTGACATGGTTGGCTAGAGGCCCAAGATTCACTGTAGGGACTTGGCAGGGGTACGACATCAATGGGTATTCATTTTACACAAGAGCTCAAGAGGCCAAGAGTAGCACGCAATGTAGCGGAGTGACACTGTTTGCTATTTCCGAGGATGCCAGGTCAGTAAGGGCGCTGAACTCATATTACGGTGCTATTGACGAAATATGGGAGCTCGATTACGGATTACTTAAGATTCCCCTGTTTCGATGCCAATGGGTCGAAATCCCTCGAGGTGTTCAAGTTGACAGTTACAGGTTTACTCTCGTCGATCTTGGTAGAGTCGGACACCAAGACGATCCATTCATACTTGCAAAGCAAGCCACACAGGTATTCTACATCGTTGACCAGGCCAATCCAAACTTGCATGTTGTCCTCCACAGCAAGAGACGTATTGTTGGGGTCGAAGATGTTGTCGACGAAGAGGAGTATAACCAATTCGATGAAATACCTCCATTTTTAGAGGACATTCAATCTATCCGTACTGAAGATATCGACGAAACAACGTATCTGCGAGATGACCACGAAGAAGGATTATGGGTTGAGAACCATTGATGATTAATTTCTATTGGTAAAAACAGGAAAAAACCGTCAGATAACAACTACCGTGAGAATAACGAATTTATTCTAACGGTAAAATAGAACAATACCGATAGAAAAAAGGGAAGTGCCTGAGAGAAGTGCCTGAGACACAAAATACTCTGGCACTTTGAATTCTCAACCATGTCGCCATGCGTCGCCTTGGAAACTCTATATGTACCTCGCCATGCGTCGCGGTATTTTGTTGTTTTTCTAATTCTCGAACGGTTCGACTCCTCATCTTCTCTTTCACAATGGCAACCACCATGGGATCGTCAGCCACGCCCTCCCCGGTAAGAACTCTAAATCTACTCGGTTTACCCCTGTATTGTTAATCCATGTTCAGTTCATTCTTGACCTGTTGATTTTCACAGGGAATGGGAGCCGTGGAAGACACTGCCAAAGTGAAGGCCGACCTGAGGGCCCTCCAGGAGGAGCACAAGCTCCTTACAGACAAGCACACTCAGCTACGGCTTGACCTTGACGATCTCTTCCAGCGCATTAATCGCATGAAGACGAATGGTGACAATGCTAGGGCGAGGACGAGGCGTCTTCGCGAGGAGAAGAAAGCCGCGGATATGACCATCGCTAGCTGCGGTTTGACTATGAAGGATACCATAGCGAAGCTGAGGGAGGTCGCAGGCCTTCTCGACGTGGTAGTAGTTGCTCCTAGGGACAACTTGTCGCTAGAGGAGTCCTGCGTCTTGGCTGCAAGTCTAACTGACTCTATTCTACATGCAGCCAGGGCTAAGACCACCCCTAGACCTAGCATTTTGGGTTTTATTTTTTTTTGTAAGTGATAAAACAACAATGAATGAACAATTTCTTTTTATGTCAATTTTCCAATTTTCTGGCTATCTTCCCTCTTTCTTTATCATTCTGCAGCTTTCAACCACGGTCTGTTTGATGTTAAATTGTGTGTACCTTTTCATTACTCTGACGGTATTTTGTAGTTTTTACCGATAGAAAAAGGGCACCCAATACTATAATCTCAAGCACTTAAGTAAAAAAATTTTCTGGGGAAATTGGTCTCACGGGATTTTATTGTTTATACCGATAGAAAAAGGCATCCACTACTTCAAATATTTTTCCGGGAAATTTACTTGTTCTATCGGTACTATTTTTTGTACCGATAGAAAATTACATAATTCTATCGGTATCATTTTTTTGTACCGATAGAAAAGTTCCTCCACTACTTTATTACTCGTACACGGCCCTTTAGTTTCCCTCCACTCGAACAGTTCCACCTTACAGCACTGCGTCTCTTCGAGAGCGAAGAAAACCACAACCTCCGCCGTGACCACTCACTTCCTATCTCCCACACGACGATCGCCGGCTGGACACTGGTTCGCCACTGCCACCGGTTCTTATTTTCGTCCTTCGCCGGCCGCCGCTGCGTTCTACACCGCCTCTCCATCACCAGAACTGATCGCCGCCGTAAATACCCTAATTCGTCGTTCTATTTCCAGCATCTTCCTTATTTGATCCTAGTGTTTTGCACATACTAATTCTTTGAGTTTTGCAATTACACTAGGGTTCCCTATTGTGTTGGATTATGTACATTCTGCAGGCAATGTTGATTTAAATTAGGGTTTACATAATATGTTCGAGTGCTGTAATGAACCTGTTTTGAGATTTTAACTTATCTATACTGCTGTATGTGTGATCAATTGTATCCAACTACCATGTAAAGCACATTATATGTTGGAGGTGTTCTTACACATATTCTATCGATAGCTCATGTGTTTACGGATAGAAAATATTTCTGCACAAGTAGTAAAACTTAATTTGGATCTGGAAGGACATGAGCCATGCAATGTACTAGTTTGGTTGGGAATTTTTACTCACTTGGTATGAATATATGGCAATGTGGATGGGTCTTCGATGTATATGTTTCAAATGCCTATACATGGCTTTTCCCAACCTAATAGTTGTGAAGTCCTGATGACTCACATACAGGCTAAAGATTATGCACAGTGGCACTTAGATGCTTGTGTGCATATTTACGTGTGAAATAATAATGCTGGCCCATGAATATTAGTATAGCAAATCATCGAGAATGTTATGTGATGACAGTGAATGGTGGCTTGTCAACAAAATTCCATATGTAGAGAACATTGTGATGTTCTATCGGTATCTCACGGGTTTGCCGATAGAAAAATTGTCTTCTGTGGAGGTAATTGTTATGGTCTATCGGCAGCTCATGTGTTTACCGATAGAAAATATTTCTGAACAGTTCAGGAAGTAATTTATGCATGTCTTTCTTTTTGTATTATTTTCCCTTTTGCCGCCCTAGTTAGTCTCCAGTCCTGGGCTGAGCTATGGAACTCCAAGGCGAATTAATTGCCATATGGTTTGTTGATGGTTTTGTAGCGGAAGACATGTCGTCGTCTTCATCGGATGGTACTAGTGGTTCGACTAGGGCCAACCCCATCGTAACTACTGAAGATGCAGCTGTTACATCCCAGCGCAAGAGGGTGGGGCGAGGCGCGACTACGTTGGGGCGTTTGGCCAAACGCACGGATCTTTCTTGTGAGTTCAACCAATTTGGGAGGCCGATTGGAAAGAATGCTGGGAGGTACGCGGCCTACATTGGGCTGTTGGCGAAAGAAAGGGTGAAGATCGCCGTCCAGAGCTGGAAGGACGTGACGGCGGACGAGAGGGATAGGCACCGACAGAGTTCTGTTTTTTTGATCTTGGACAACGTATAGCAGGCCGGGGGGAGGTATGTACGCTTTCCCTTCTCCAAAGGTGCAAGTTCAGTCCTTATCCCCATTTCCACCATGTCACGACGAGCTTTCACACCATCCTTTGTCTTTCCCGGAATGTTCAACAACAAACCAATCAAACTGTCACAGACATTTTTCTCTACATGCATGACGTCAATGCAATGTCGAACTTGTAAGTTCTCCCAGTACGGTAGATCCCAAAGAATCGATCTCTTCTTCCAAACATTTTTTTCTCGTGGTTTAGAATACTTACTGAACTCAGCTTTGATGTCCTTCACGCGCGAGTAAATCTCCTTACCGGTCAGAAACACTGGAAATGATCCCTTCTCAGGCTTCCCGTTAAATGATTTCCTCTTCTTACGGTACGTGTGATGCACTGGAAGAAACCTGCGGTGACCAATGTACACTGTTTTTCAGCAGTTTCGCAGCCACATGCTCTCAGTTTCATCTAGGCAAATAGGGCAAGCCTTGTCTCCTTTCGTACTATACCCCGACAAATTGCCGTAGGCCAGAAAATCATTTATGGTGCAAAATATCAGCGCCCGCAAGATGAAATTCTCTTTCTTGTATGCATCCCACACCTGCACCCCCTCGCTCCACAATTTCTGTAAGTCCTCGATTAAAGGCACTAGAAACACGTCAATATCATTTCTGGGTTGTCTGGGTCCTTGGGTCCTGAGATTAGTAACGCCATCATGATGTACTTGCGCTTCATGCATAACCAAGGAGGAAGATTATAGATGCATAAAAGAACCGACCAAGTGCTATGCCGCCTGCTCATATTACCATGTGGGTTCATACCATCTGTACTTAGCCCGAACATTATATTCCTAAGTTCACCGCTGAACTCAGCAAATGTTATGTTGATGTTTCTCGATTGAATAGAATCAGCTGGGTGTCTCAGTTTTCCGTCTTGTTTCCGGGCTTCAGCATGCCAACGCAAGTGCTTCACGACTTTCGGATTTTCAAACAGCCGCTTCAATCTTGGTATCATAGGCAAGTACCTCTTGACATTCACTGTCAGTCCGGTCCCTACGCATATAATTCGATGCGCCACATCTTGGACAAACATGCAAACTGGAGTACTTGTTACGGTACAACACACAATCATTTGGGCATGCGTGTATTCTTTCGATTTCCATTCCCAACGGACACAACAGTTTTTTGGCTTGGTAAGTAGATTTGGCAACTCATTTCCCTCTGGAAGCATGTCCGCTAGAAGATCTAATAGTGCCATGAAACTCTTATCACTCCAACCATTGCCTGCCTTCAAGTTATATAATCTCAGCACAGAAGACAATTTTGTAAATGTTGCACATCCAGGGAACAGAGGCTTCTCAGAGTCAGCAATCAGTTTCTCAAATTCACAGAAGTCGTTTTCGTTGTAATCTTCCGCTACATCACGTAACATCTCATCTAGATTGTCATCATCATCAGCTACGTGCACATCGGAATGAACATTATCAAAATTCGGATGATCATCGATATTATTGCAATCCACATCCGAGTCCTGCTGATTGGTAGTAGTGGTGCTTGTTTCCTCAAGATCTTCGCCATGCCACATCCAATGGGTGTATCGCGCGTTAAAATCATGACGAATCAAGTGACTCTTAATTTGATCAGAGTTACTAAACCTCTTCAAGTTCATACAATTTATACAAGGACAAAGCATATTTTTCTCTCCCTGCCTCTCCTTTTGTTGCTCAGCAAATTTAATAAACTCATTCACACCATCCAAATATTCAAGAGTAGTACGTTTTATTCCATACATCCAATATTTCCTATCCATCTACAATTAACAACATTTAACGAGTCAGGCATGTATGAAACCTGCCCGATTAAGTTATGTATATGTATGTGTACAGCCTCTTACAACTGATGTGTTAAACTCTAGCCTGGCGAAATTAACACTAATTAACCTAGCTAACTACACAATACAAGCTAGTGAGCTCCTAAAACATGAGGCATTTCCAGCTAGCTAGCTCCCAAGCTTGGAGCTACAAGCTTGGAACTACACAATACTGCTAGCTTGCAAGTAGAGAGGGAGCTTACCTTAAAGAGAGGGGAGCAATCAACTTCCTTCCAGCTTGCCCTGATCACCCTAGCAGTGTAGCTGCGAGCGTGGAACTCTCGTCGTAAACAGAGGGAGACAGAGTGCAACAGAACAAAATAGCAGCTCAGCAATGGTCGATTGGGGTTTTACTTATATTGGACCTGTTTCTAACGGTAAATACATGAAATGCCCGTTAGACTAAGTGCGGGTAATTTTGTACTCACATATTCTATCGGTAAAAACACACATATACCGTTAGAACAGGTACTGGTGCATTGCTGAACTGGAAAAGGTACTGGTACATGGCTGAAACAAAACCAAACTCGGTAATGCATGACACAGCAACCTGGGTAATGCATGACACAGCAAATACATGCGTTGTTCTATCAGAAATATGTGTATTTACCATAAGAAAAGGCACTGGTACATGACTGAAACAAAACCAAACTGGGTAATGCATGACACAACAAATATTGTGTTGTTCTATCGGTAAATATGTGTATTTACCGTTAGATGATGCATGACACAGCAAATACATGCGTTGTTCTATCGGAAATATATGTATTTACCGTAAGAAAAGGTACTGGTACATGGATGAAACAAAACCAAACTGGGTAATGCATGACACAGCAAATACATGCGTTGTTCTATCAGAAATATGTGTATTTAATGTAAGAGGAGGTACTGGTACCAAACTGGGTAATGCATGACACACATGACACCAGTTCTCACATCCAAAGAATCATATCTAAACACAATGTAACACCAAACAGATCTTACATCAAACAGATATTAACTAGAAGATAAATAAATATTACAAGAAATGCTAATTTGTAGATTAACTAGGAGACACAAAAATACTTTTCTTAGGTACTTAGTACTTGATCTTGCCAAAGAAATTAAAAATCTCTACTTACATGAGATCTTGGTTTGCCTCCATTCCTTTAAGAAAATGCAAGAGGAAACATAATAATGAGTACTATTTAAACTCATTCTAGTTAATGGCTGAAAACAAAAGCAAGCTGAGTCATGTATGACACAACAATTCAGGTACAAACATACACATGCCAGTTCACAATTCAAGTGCATGTCTGAAACAGCAGTACAAACACACACCTACCTACCAATACAATTAAATACACAAATACTCCCTACACATTCAAGTTCATGTCCCAAATAGCAATACATGATACACAAATATACAATAATATACAAATACAACAATTCACACATTCGATGTATATTAGAAAAGCCACGTCTGAAATTAACAACAGATCACAACGAAGACCCAGTGGCCCATACATTTTACATAAAAGAGAACCTTTGCAAGTTGCGACAATGCAACTGCCGACTACAAGTTAGACCTGATACATCACAGATCCATTCATCCAAAACAGCAAATGTCTGAACCACATTGGACTTAACCATAGGAGTTCAGTTCGAAGACACCCGAGCAGCTGGAACTGCCGTCGAGTTACATTTGTATTGGTGATTTCCTCGGACTCAAACTCGATCAACTCAACTCAACTCAACTCAACTCCATTAACAAAGAGAACCTACCTTCCAAGATGTTGTTCTGTGTAGTGATGGTGTAGAATGGTTGTGCAAATGACAACAATTCTTCTTCTCCAAGCAGGTAAGCATCTGGCCACAGGCTGGTGCATGCAAAAAAATGGCTGAAACACCGATACAAATGTAAGATGCTTTCTATAGGTCCTGATTTGAGAAACACGCCGGGCTTAAGGATCTTCTCGACCAAGCCAACCAAGATCTCACCCTTCACGTCCTGCCAGCTCTCGACGGTGATCTTCACCATTTCTTTCCAGCTCTCGATGGTGATCTTCACCGTTTCTTTCACCAACAAGCCAACGTAGGCAGCATATTGCGATAAAGAACCGTGAAATACATTGCCCCTCATGAGCATCATCCAAGGACCTGCACAAATCATAAATAGGCATTCTAGAGAAAATTAAGATTGTTTACTGTTTCCTACATGACTCACTATCCGAGAAAGACTACCAACTGAAGGTTAGGTTGTGCTTCGTCATAGTAACATCAACTTGCAACTGGAGATCAAGATATTACATTTCTACTCTATTTCATCAGAAGAAATTACCTTGCCAATATACATATATTAATTATTTAATGAACTTTTTACATGCACCTGATCATTGAGCAAGCTAGTTGGCATTTGACTATGTTATTAGCGTTGAACAACCTACAGAGAAGATCAAGATATTTGTGTATCTCATGATATTTGTAAATATCTTGACATTAATGATATTTCAATTTCATGATCTTTCAATTTCAACTTCAATGTCAATTTCAATTTCATGATCTTTCAATTTCAATTTCAATTACAAATATCTTTCAATTTCAATTTCAATTTCATGATCTTTCAATTTCATTTTCAATTTCATGATCTTTCAATTTCAATTATTACTAAGTCCAAGTTGGCATTGAGCAACCTACTGAGAGATGAAGATATTACATTTATACTCTTATTGGCATTTCACTATGTTAGATAGAGTTTGTATTGCAAATATATCCTGATAATTTTCTTCATGTGATAGGATCAGTAAGCAATTGAACATTACCTATCCCACAGTGATATTATGTAGTTGTTCTAATAAAAAACAGGAACAAGACACCGTACATAATCATATTGAAAAGAAGACACCTCAAAATGAAGGATACAAAAATTGCAGAATAATTGCCATAATCGGATTAGAATAATCTATCAATATTGCTGAAATTTTACGTACCTTGCTTGCAATGCCGAAATCTAGTGGGCGTCGATGGAGGTGCGGAGGTGCAGCGGTCGCCGGTAGAGGTGCGCCGGCCGTCCATGGAGCTTATGGGTTAGGGCTACGAGCGCCCGATGAACTGTGAGAATGAAAGAGATATACCTAGGTATTTATAGTACTAGATAAGTTCTATCGGTACACAACCTCATACCGTTAGTAATTTGATATCTCTTCTAACAGTATAAACATAAATTACCAATAGAATAAAACTATTTGTAGAAGGAGAACAGTTCTATCGGCACACTACATCCTACCGATAGGAATTTTTGTACATATACTGTTGGTATAAACATATATTACCGATAGAATAAGACTAGTTGTAGAAGGCGAACAGTTCTAAGATATTTACGCTATATTCTAACGGTATAAACATACATTACCGATAGAATAAAACTATTTGAAGACGAATAGTTCTAAGCAATTTTTGATATATTCTAACGGTACAAATATCCATTACCGATAGAATAAAAATATTTGTAGAAGGCGAACGGTTCTATCGGCACACTACATATTGCCGAGAGGAATTTTTGAGTTATTCTATCGGTATAAACATACTTCACCGATAGAATAAAACTATTTATACAAGGAGAACAGTTCTATCGGCACACTGCATACTACCGATAGGAATTTTTGTACATATTCAGTCGGTATATACATACATACATTACCGATAGAATAAGACTAGTTGTAGAAGTCGACCAGTCCTATCGGCGCACAACATTCACCCGTCAGTACTTATGCATCTCTTCTAATGGTAAATATGTTCATCACCGCTAGAGTAAATCATACTGCTTCTTCTAATGGTAAGATTCTTACAAACTGATAGGAAAAATACATCCTATTGGTCTTTTATGACCGCGAGGCACATTTTCTAACGGTTTTCTACTAAATCGCTAATAACTGATAGAAGATAGGGGTTAGTAGACTGCATTTCTGTACTAGTGACCTCTGGTCATTACCCCAATAATCAGTAATGCAAGAGTCGAAAGGGTCATGATCGATGGAGGCAGTTCCTTGGACCTTTTACTGGTCAAGGCATTGGACGACATGCAAATCCCTCATTCAAAAATTAAACCTATAATCCATCCGTTTTATGGGATAATTCCTGGTCCCTCGATGATGCCAATGGGACAGGTGGTGCTCCCGGTCACGCTAGGTGAACCGGATAATTTTTGAACAGAGTTAGCTACTTTCGATATAATTGAACGCGATTTGGCTTATAACGCGATTTTTGGCAGACCAACTCTCGCTAAATTTATGATGGCGACGCACTACGCCTATCAGTGCAGTAAGTTACCTGGCTCCAAAGGCGTAATCTCGGTCCGAGGTAGCCGTAATGTGGCATTGACTTGCGATCAGTTATCACTGGAGCTCGTGGATCAACTTCCCCTTCGGGATGTTAAAAGTACCACCACGGGTGCGGATACGATCAAGGTCGCCCCTCGACCAGAGGAAAAGCTAAAACTGGTTCCATTATGCCCAGATGATCCATCTAGAACAATTCGGATTGGGTCAGGCCTGGACGACAAATAGGAACTCAAGCTCGTTACCTTCCTCCGGGCTAATGCAGATGTGTTTGCGTGGAAACCATCCGACATGCCCGGTGTCCCAAGGAAGATAATTGAGCACAGTTGAGCAATTCGACCTGGACAGCAACCAATAAAGCAGAAGTTTAGGCACTTTGCTGTTGATCGGCAAGAAGCTATCCGCGTGGAGTTAGACAAGCTTCAAGCAGCAGGGTTCATTCGAGAAGTCGAACATCCGGAATGGCTTGCAAATCCAATCATGGTCCGTAAGTCAAATGGGAAGCGGCTCATGTGCATCGATTACACTAGCCTAAACAGTGCCTGCCCAAAAGATGATTTTCCCCTTCCCCGCATCGATCAGTTGGTCGATTCTACTGCGGGTTGCAAACTGATGATTTTTCTAGATGCTTACTCAGGATATCATCAAATTAGCATGGCAGAAGAAAACGAAGAGAAGACTGCCTTCATCACACCATTTGGCACCTACTGCTATGTCAGAATGCCATTTGGTCTCAAGAACACCGGTTCCACGTACCAGCGCTTGATGCAAAAGACCTTTTCTTCCCAAATGGGGCATAATCTTGAAGCTTGCGTAGACGATTTGGTTGTAAAAAGCTTGACTCATTTAGATGATCTTGCTGAGACCTTTTGTAATTTAAACCGATTCGGAATAAAACTAAACCCAAAAAAGTGTGCTTTCGGGGTTTCATCTGGTAAACTGTTAGGATTTCTCGTTTGTTCTAGAGGGATAGAGGTTAATCCCAAGAAAATCAGGGCCATCGAGCAAATGAGGTCTCCTTCGACCATGAAGGAAGTTCAGTGCCTAGCAAGTCGCATGGTAGCTTTAAGTCGATTTATACCGCGACTAGGCGAAAGAGGATTAACCGTGGGCTGTCGTGTGTCGATGTGTTGCGGTAGTGCTATAATTTAGTGAACACGAATAGCGATGCTATGTTATGAAAAGTGCTGCCATGAGATGAGATATGAAAGAAAAGATTATTTTACAAACATCCATAATTCTTGACTAGTCTAGGTTCATAACAACACTACTATATGTATCTACTCTTACCTATGACTTGCTGAGTACATAAGTACTCACCCTTGCAACCAACAAATCAGTAGATGGAGTGTTCCATGATCAATAAGAAGGTGTGGAGAACTTTGTGGATCCAGAAGAAGGAGAGTCAGTTCCGTCAAAGTCCTGATGTGTGTTGTTCTGCCGTCAACTTCTCACTGTGGGAGGGTCACCTATCTTCTGCTGTGTAGTTATTTTGCTAAACCATGTATGCTGCGAAGGTATTGTAATCTCTTTATGTAATATTAAGGCCAGCAGGCCACACTGCTTAACTTATCCTGGGAAGTCAACGGTATGCTTATATGGGATCAGCTGTAGCGAGCTGGGTCCCCACGGGAGTAGTCGTTGTCCCTAGGTCGGGGCGTGACAGTGCGGCCGCGTAGTCTTCACGTGGGTGATCTGGTTTTACGAAAAATACAAAACCAGTCTAACCGCAATAAGTTCTCTCCTCAGTGGGAAGGCCCTTACATTGTTGTCTCAGTACCGCGACTAGGATCGGCTCGGTTAGCAATGGAGGACGGTAGAATCTTATCCAATACGTGGAACATTGATCAATTGCGCAGATTTTATGTGTAAGTTGCCCAATCTTTTTTCCCATTCAATTTACATAGTTTAACGAAAACTTCGTGAGTACTTTTCTTCGGTTCATGTTATGTTTGTTTCCTTTATTTGCCATACCTATATCGAGCCTGGCTCGGGGGCTAATCGCCGATGATCATCTTGTTACAAATATCTTAACCGGATTCATTGGCTGACCTCGTGGTCGCATCCAGCTAAGACATCCCTCAATAAGTCGTTCCTCAACGCACATGGGACTTACTGGCATGTTCCTGATCATTCGAGTGGCTGCCAGTTCGTAATAAGGTCGGATGTTGTATTGAGGTCAGTATCGGTTCGACCGGATGATTATATCTAAGTTAAAGCTTTTTCCTGGGTATTCATAATGCCCATATTTTTCCAAAAATTATAATACTAAATCTTCAGTATTTGTGAATTCTGGAAGGGGCTAAGAGGATATGGTCATGCTATGAAACGAAGAAAGTATCACTCTTTTCCAAAAATTTAAGGCACGCATTCGCATGTTATAAATGTAATTTCACAGGTATAGTTACTAAGAGAGATCATTACAAGAAATCAAACAAGGCCTAGTTCTTTCAGTAGATCTTCGACTAGAGGCTTGACTTCTTCAGAGATGGCTTCAAACCGATCACTCTCAATCTCTGCATCTTCTACCACTGGCCTCAAATTCAAATTTAGGCCATGGTTGATGTGACGCGGGCGGTCCGATCTTTCGATGAGAACAACAACTATCGATTTGTGAAGACGACTCTCACGATCCGGCTACCAACCGTGCACGACTGATACGCCCTGGCAATCGCTAAACCAACTTCGGGCTGTTACCGACTGAACTAGAAGCACGATCGACCTGATCACGAAGATCTATCCCTGCAAGCAATCGAAGAACAAGCAAGAACAAGATAAACAAGCAATCTGAAATTGCAAATATAGGTTGAATCACGATGAAGAGTTGGGGTTCCGAATACATATATTGATGTTGATCTAGCCGACCAAGAAGAATATCTCATTAGCTTCACGAAGAAAAGACTATAACTAAACAAAACCCACAGAACCCTAATGGTTCGACCAGATTATATAGAGGAGGTAAAAGAGGTCAGTGGCCAGGTAAGGAACTTGAAACTGACATGAACTCTTTCCCTACTCAGACTCTAACTCAATACATGGGCCTTGACCCAACCAAAAAAGTGACGCAGCACCGACTAGGCCCAATCAGAATCTTATCAAAAATTGTTTTGAAAATTTCCGGTGATACAGAAGGAATTTGAATGTGTGGCCAGATCCATTGGAAAGATCTCATCGTGGGCTTCTCCGTGGACTATAAGAACATCCCAATCGGACTTTGTATGAGGGAGTTATGGTCGTTTGAAGACAGACTGCTCATAGATGACCGAACCGGACTCCAACTCGAATCCATCCCGGACTCCAACTCGACTTGGGCTCCTTGCTGGTCCTTGCGTCCTTGCTGGTCCTCTCCATGGTTCTTAAACACAATATTATCACTATTAGGTAGTAAACCATTCTCAAAACCATATATATATAAACTTAGGAACGAGTTCACCTGCAATACAACAATCGGGCATTGCTGTGCGTTATTGGTCCTTGTGTTACAAGCGGAGGATTATGGTTGGTGCGTGTATCCGAAGAAGTGATGTCCTCATCAGTGGTGGAACCGTAATCTGCAGAGAATGGCAGAGGCTATGGATCTGACATTTGACCTAAGCGTCTCTTCCTGCCGTTTGGTATCTTCAGGAAGATACTCGAGGAGTGATTTGGCTTGGGCTGCGACCAATCTGGCTAATTCGCTAAGGCTTGGATTGTCCTTTTGCGACTCGATCACGTCTGCTTTTAGTAGAGCAGCCACCACCTTCAGTTTTTTGAAGATGTTTGATTGAGTACCGCTACAAGAGGAGATTGTTTCGTTTAGACCTTCATTCTCCAGATTGGCGGAATCAATTCTCGAGCTTTGCAACTCGATGGTCGCTTGAAGGTGTCTTTTCTCTTCGGAGAGACGGCTTATTTGATCCTCTTGTGCTGTATGAACACAGTAAACATTTACTATAAGTAATGCTCATATGATGAGAGGATTTCTTCTGGTTGGCGGTACACTCACAAGAAAGCCTTGACTGCGCTTTGCGAAGTTCCTTCTCCAGAGAAGAATATCTCACAACTGCGGTCTCTTCTTGATTCTCTCGGTCAGCCATGCTCTTTTGCAAAAAGGTATTTTCTCTAAAGCAAGAAGGACGACCAGTTACGCTTGAATATGGATTCAAGTTAACAAGGATAAAGAGCAATATACTTACTGTTCTAGCCAGCTGATCTCCCATTGCGCGACCTCAATATGCTTTGCTATAGCTGTTGACTTGGTCACAACCCGGGTCAAGTCCTGGAACACGAGAAGAAATTGTTCTTGAGACTTGGATGCTCCGGAATTTTTCGCGGATTGGAAAATAAAAAAAAGAGAAGAGTCATTCATACCTCTATGTAATCGCCGATCGAAACGTTCTCAACATCAGAGTGAGGTCTAACTTCAGGACTTATTGTGTCCGCGGTAGGGGCAGTAGAGGATTTTTCCTGTTGTTCCCCTCTATGACTAGGATTGCGGTTTTCATCCCTTGGGATCAGATTCCTTCTGCCATTCCATCTACGATGGCCCGAAGAACCTCTTCGGCCATGGGAATCGGGCTTGGCTCTCCCGCGACCTCTGCAGTGGATGTACCATGGCTTGTCGAGGTCGCTGGGGTACTGGGTGCAGCATCCTTGCGTCACCAGACAGACACATTGTAAGGTCAAGAAACCTCCCGTCGATCATATTTAGATGCCAATAGGAAAAGTTCTCACTTTATCCGAAACCCCACCCACGGTTTGGGTTTCGATGATGTGCTCCCGAGGGAGAGGTGCTTGATGGCTGCTCTCGGGGAAGAGTCTTCATCCGTCCTCGTTTTCCTTCTCTTAAAATGTTTGGTATCCTCTTCTTCCTGTATGAACACAATTCAATGGGTGTGTATAGAGAAACGAAAACGTGCAAGATTGTGAGAATTCTTACCACAGTTGCTCCTTATATCAGAAGGGGAGGTGTTGCAAGTCCTGAGGCTTCATGAGCTTCAGGCACCAGGGTTCCACCTGAAACCACTGGATTGTCAGTGGATACGGGGCCCACTATAGGCCTTTCTGTCCCTGCGGTCAAGGACAAGATTTCATCGACTGGAAGGGAAGTCGACCTCTCTGGGACGCTTGTTCCCAGAAGGTCAGTTGTTTTTCTCTTGCGACGAACAAGAGGAATGTCGCCTTCCTCATCCTCACTCTCTTCGCCCTATATGATGAGGAAGTAATTTCCGCTCGTACTTGGGGTTACAGGAGGTATCAAAAATCTTACCGCAATATTTTTTGCGGTAATGTTTTTCTTTCGCGAAAAAGTTTCTTCCGGGATATTCTTGGCTTTTTGGGAGTAGACTCTTTCACCTCATGCTTTGAAGGGTTTCTTCTCACCCTCTTCACAGTCGATCTTCCCGAAGGACCAACATCTTCACTTGGACGCGTTGCCTTGGCAAATTTTCCCAGAAGCTATATTATTCAACATGTTTTTGGTAATACAAGACAAATGGATGGTTTCCTTCAGAGCTTGTTTGAATGAATTTTACCTTTCGGCGTTCTTCCTTAAGATCATCACCAGCATTGATCAAGCTCTGGGGGCGAGGCGATCCTTTAGCTCCCTCTACGGTGGCGTTATACGCCCGAAGGGGGTAGTTTGTCCATTTCTCGATTTCGGACAAGCATAGCGCTATATTACAAACAAACATGCATGTTAACAAATATAATATCTTTTAATCAGTAAAAATATATGTTTAGTTGATTAAAGGACATACCGTTATTGTAGCCCAGGGTGCTGTCCGCCATGGACTTTATTCCCAAGCTGGATGTGCACTTTCACGCATGGGGCTTATCCGATTCTTCACAAAGTCGCATATGATATCACGCGCGGCCAAGCCTTGCTGAACTAAGTGAAGAATAGCTTGAGCTTGTCTCTTTTGTTCTGTGCTCAGAACAGGAAGGGAATCTAACTCACTGGCTTTCTCCGGTCGGGTGTTCGCAAACCATAGTCTGCTCTCCGACGGAGGGGCACAGTAGAACCATTTATGGTACCACCCATGAGCAGAGTCCCGTAGGGGCGGGAATGGGTACTCTTTCTTCTCCCGTATACGGAAGTAGATACACCCAATGGCATTGGCACTTTTTGACCATGCCGAGAAGTAGAAGCGTTGGAAAAGCTCCACGCTTGGAAGTGCTCCGACAAAGGCTTCACAAAGATGTTGGAAAATCGCCAAGATAAGGACTGCATTTGGGTGGAGATTTACTAACTCCAACCCGTAATGGTCCAAGATTCCCCTTAGAAATTCGCTTTCTGAGAATCGGAATCCGCAGCGCAAGTATTCCTCAAAGATCACCAATTCACCCTCTTCGACGATTGGGGTTTCTCGATCTTTTTCCGCTGGCCGCCAATTGATTGGCAGCCGTGGGGGGAGAATCTCTTCTTTCTCTAGTGCCATCAGGCTCTCTTCTGAATGATGGACGGATCGGCTCCAGGACGCATTTCTTATGAAGAATTGGGAAGAAAGGTGGTGACTTTGGTGACGACGAAGACGAGGAATGCAAAAGAGGGTTTTTGTGCGGCAGGAGGGTCTAAGGTAACGAAGGGTTTTTTGGCTTCTCCAGTAAGCTACTTCTTCCTTTTATGTGTCCGAGACAACCTTTTGCCAAGTATTTTGTTAATTTCCCATAATGGGTGTCTTTCCTCTTGGGACCCGTTATCCATACCCAGTAATGAATGCAAAATAAAATGTGTTTTTATCGTTTTATTTCGCATTCAGGGGCTATGATCCAGATAAAAATAATGGAAATTCCTAAATCTTTGAATGGGAATAATCCCTTATGGCTGTGGAATAAGTTTATAGTCTTTACATTGATCACAACGTAATCCTGTAATCATAATGGATATGTGTCATCACGACTGCTATGGTCGCTGTATGCTCATAAGACTGTTTGTTCTGTGATCATTTTGACCGCAGTCTACGGCCTCTATGCTATCCTGAGACCGGAAAGCTGTTTTCTGATTGTTGCTCTAGTTTTGATCGCCGGATACGGTCTTAATGTTATTCTAAGACCGAAGAACTGAACCAGTTTTTGGTCGCAGAAGCATTCTCCTGTAACTATTGTTCACAGAATGTAAAGAACCTTAAATTGGATTATAAGTTCCACATAATCTTTTAAAAAAAGATCAAGTATGTGAGAAAAAGAAATTCTTTATTTCTGACAATCTTTACATACGAAAGGGACACAAGCGACCAAAGCGTCAACCTGGTCTGATAGCATTTTACAAAGTTCTCCCAGGGACATATTAACATCAGTGGGATCAACACTGGCTGCCCCTAGAGAACTGGCTATGGCTCTAAGCCTATCTACATCATCCCGAATCAAAGAAGCACTATTATTCCTTATTGCATCGGAGAGTTCTCGCTGCTGTCGAGCATAGTCCCTCTCCAAACGGAATTAGCGCGCCTCTTCGCGAGAGTTGTCATAACATTCTGTCAGGTGTAGAATGGCCAAAGACATTTCTTCAGTCTTCTTCTCTAGAGCCTCTTTTTCTTTTTGGAGAGTTCGCTCAAAGGAAAGAGGTTGGACCTCAGCAGGCTGGTCACTGGGGGCTCCAGAGATTTTCTTCTCCTGCACATATATGCATTAGTTTTACAAGATAAAATGACCAGCAGAGATAATGAAAATAGTTACCAATCCTCGCAGTAAGATTGGACGGGAGGATGAAGCGTTTCCCCCAGAAAGTAGATCACCCGACAAAAGTTGAGGACCATCTGGTCGTGGGAGTGCAACCTTCCCACAAGAAAATTGATCACCCAACAAAAGCTGGGGATCGCTTGATCGCAATGGAGAAAGCTGATCAGAAGAAGAAAGCTTCGAAGGATTATTATGGATCTCCAAAGGTGGAGATGAGGGTTTGACCTGCCGAGTTGTATGGACAGGAATAACTACATGGGACAAGGAAGGAGAGTGCAATGATGCAACCCCAACCTTTGCAGCTGTGAATGAAGCTCCACTGGAGGATCCCTCGTTAACCTTTGGCTTCTTCCTTTGGGGAACCAGCTCCTCAGTTACCTATAAATTCCCAAAAAGAATTTGGAGGCGATCAGGATGTAAAATGATGACTTGAACCAAAAGTTCCAGAAAAGATATACCTTCTGGAAATCCTGGTCAAGTTCGGGCATCACTTCTTCTTCATCACTCTCAATCTCAAAGATATTCTTGGGGTCTTGATCTGTCATCGGACCGAAGAACTGAGGCATAGAGGGAGTAACTGGAGAGGAGAGTTGCTCTGAAAAAAGACTTAGTCGTGGTGAAGAAACTCATGAGTACAAAGAACCAAAAGGCTCTTCAATTTATAGAGCTTGAAGGTGTCGGTTCATTTCCACACACGTCTCGGGTTCTTAAACCGCACTTACAGTTGCCATTACAACAAGTCGCCTGAGTCATTATTACCAGCCAAGAAAGACTCAAGGTTTTTCTCCGGATATGAACCGTCATACGACGGAACAGTATCAACTAAAGTTAAAACGTTGGGTTCATAATTCGATGCAAGATAAAAATTTGAAATAAATATGTTCTTTCATTTTCTTCAAATTTGGGGGCTAGCTGACGAGGATTATCACTCGAGCTAGTTCAAAGTATTACACGTCTGGTTTAAGATAGAATCAGATTAGACGTGTGTCAATAAGTCCGTCGCTATGGTCTCAGACGACCTAAAGGGCGAGGATATAGAGATATTTCATGGTTCTAGCCCTTGCGTGATCATGAGGTCGCAGACAGTGCGCGGTCAGGAAACTCCAAACAGTGCGCAGTCAGAGGGTCGTCGATTATCAGCGACCAGGATAATCAAGGAAGGCCTAACACTTTGAATGGGCATATCCTGAGAATCATGAAGCTATTTTCACGTATGAAGACAACTGCTAGGAGGTTAACATGTGCGGTTATCCCTTGTTTGCACGTGTTAAGCCTGCATGGAAGTTAAGAGCGGTTAACAAAACTGCATCTTAACAACTGCCCAAGGCCGTTTCGTATTGGTGCCCTTTTGTCCAGTATAAAAAGGTAGTCAATGCACATTTTAAAGACAAGTGAATAATTCAGTCAAGCATACAAGCACTACCAGGCATTCACCAAACCTGAAAGCTTAGATATAGTTAGGTAGATACTAACATAGAAGAGATCATCGCCTGTGATCTTCTCTTCTACCCTCTTGTACAAACATTTTATTACATATAGTGAAACCACAACAGGACGTAGGGCTATTACTCCCACCATCGAGGGTCTGAACCTGTATAAAATCTCTTGTGCCTCTACAGACTTGATTCACCCTACCTTTCCGGAGGAGCACCCTGAAAGGTCCTGCAACTCACAAATTTGCATAAGATCGACTAAGGACTCCGAATCCAAATCGTCGACATTTACTACTTAGGAACATAGGAGAAGCACCACCAGAACAGCCACCAGTGCATCTCAGCTTGTTGGTGCAATCCAGATTGGTGCCAAGTCAAACCGGCTGCCTCTACACCAAGTTGGCGCACTTTCCGAAGGACACCATCACCTCCATGTGATCACATTTCCACCTGGACGCCACACCTTCCACACCAAGTCTAGCCGGATTTCAAGTCCACCACAATTTGGCCTCAGAGTTCGGTTCGGAGTCAGCAGACAGCACTGCATTAAAACAGTCATAACTCCTTCATACGGAGTCCAATGAAGGAGTTTTTGTACTAATTGGAATTGAGAACGATGAGCCCTTTTCAATGGGTCTGGTCCCAGCCCCAGATTTATTGTGAATCAGTCAGAATCATCGAAACAAAGTGCTTCATCATTGTTTTGGGCTGTTTCGGGCCTTGTAGTTGTGTTGGTGTCCAAGCCCAGGTTGTATGCACCTCCCCTGGCCACACTCAACCCTAGCTCGATCCCCTCACATTTCCTCTCTTTCATATACTTAGTAGCCACCGCCTTAGACACTGGGGGTTTTGCTTAGATTATACTACTTAGACTATTTTCGCTGTTCATCGGTTTGTGGAACCCCAACTTATGCTCTTCGTTGGTAATTAGCAATATTCAGATTGCATCTACCGTGTTCTTGCTTGTGCTCTCGATTCGCATGCAGGAATAATTCTTATTGGTGAGGTCAATCATGTCTTGGCGTGGTTGATAACCAACGGAGCCGTGGTGTCGCGATTGCAGGGTTCGAATCAGTTATGATTGGAAGTCGGATCGCCGGGGAGGTTCCGGCGATGGAGACGACCCTCAGCGTAGGAAAGGTTCCCAGTGGAGCGACAGCTTGCATCGCGGGGACCATGTCGGCAAAGCCTCCCGGAACGGGCAAGGCTCCGGGGGGAAGAGCATCTCTTGGGGTAGGAGGTATTATGGGAACAAGCTCCTCCTAGGAGACAAGGTCCTCCGGAGGTGGGAGCACCTCCCGGGAAGGGTTTAGAGGAAGAAAATGTAAGAAACTCACTACAAAACTTAACATTGGAACTGAGAAGGAATTACACCTTCCATATTAGGCCATCCCTAACCCTAGAAGTACATTATTCGTAAAAATCCATAAAAATACAGAAAAAATGAGAAATAAATTAAAACTTGCTTGATTGTATCAAAGAAATTAGGTCTGCTGTCCTTGCCAGCTTACAAATGCGGAAAATAGAGAAGGGCTCTCTTAAACTAAACTAAGAAAAAGGCTTAAGAAAGGCTATGAAGGCATATTTTATTGAGTCAAAAGTTTCTCTATTTATAATAAAATAGGTCAATGTGTCCAAATATAACTCTTGACGTGTAGATGATGGAATCCGGCTTCAAACGGTGCGAGAAACAGATATATCGAACCCAAAATGACGAAAACCAGCTGGAAAACGAGCCGGGCATGACCTGAGGCACCGGTCGTGCCCTGGGCCAAGCACGGGTCGTTCTCGCAATCGTGTTGAGTAAATTGACCGAGACCAAGCCTAGTCATGCCGAGCAAAATGACCACGCCTGGTTGTGAAAAACGACCGCGACTGGTCGTGATCGGGCAAGCCGACCGAAATCGAGCCTGGTTGTGCCAAGCAAGCGGCCAAAACCAAGCTTGGTCATGACCGTGCAAGCGGTTGAAATCAAGTCAGGAACATGTCATGCCCGTGATCATCTTGGGCTTAGTCTAGGGCCTTTTTTCGTTCAGTTTTTGTATCTTTCGTCGAAACTGGTCCAAACGAACTTGAAACGCTCCCAAATTTTGTAGGCATGATCCCTGGAACATATCGAACACAACCGTAAAAGTGGATTGTAAAAATGATAAAAAAAAAGTTACATAAAATGTCGCATCAAAAGAGTTTTTAGTATGTTTTCACTATCAAATCTAGGGTAAAAACACTACCAATTTAGCACTTATCATCCATTCCGAGTGCTTGCAAAGATTAATGCTAATGCATACAAGATAGAGCTTCTAGGTGATGAGTATGCGGTGAGCACAACATTCAATGTAGCTGATTTGTCACCTTTCTTTGGATAGGAAGAAACATAGTCGAGGTCAACTCCTTTCCAAGAGGAGGGGGATGATGAGGACATCCCTAACACTAGCTCATCTTCTACTTCACATGGTGCTGTCCATAATGTTCCAAATAAAGTAAGTCCTCCAATGACAAGAGCTAGAGCAAAGAAACTTAACCAACAAGTGAATCTACTCCTTATTGAGTTATTGTTTGATACTCATGAGAATTGGCTGCTACCTAATAATATTACTTTGTGTGTTCTCAGGTTTACATGTGTAGATGATGGATTGGTAGAAGAGTAGCTGTCATATTTCGGATTAAGGAGTTTAACCAACTGGCCATGAGCTGTCAAGTCCGAATCAAAGAAGGAGACGTGAAGACTTCATGCCTGCGTGCCATCCTTTCTAGCTGAATTCAAGTCAAAATTGTTTGTATCTTAGGAAAAATACGTTGTTTCCTTTTCTATTGAGTCCGAATTAGAGTTTGTTTCGTAGATGAGTTCAAGTCAGTTTCCAAGACCAAACCACAAGTTAGAGAGTCAGTCATAGACCTTTAAAAAGGAATAGTGCATCCCATGTATTTTTCAACCATGAATTATGTACACAAATATTTCAAAGAATCTTTTGCTCTTGTTCTAGATTTGGGCTCATAAACCGCCACCTAGAATTAGGAGTTATTCTCTTCACTGCTGTTCTTGTGAATCCTTGTGATTTGGAGAAGCAATTGTCGTCAACTTTTGCGTGGTTGAGTACACGACGATCAAAGCGTGTGGTTGGGCAAATTCTTTTGTCGCAAGTTATTGTTTTAACAATGATTGGCGTCATCGGTTCGTCAGGTTGCACAGATCAACAAGTTATCAACGATCCTATGTCGTGAAGATCGAGCACCCCACATCAAGTTGACCCCACCAGACATTTTCCATAAAAACTAATGTCCAAATGATGGCAAAGGGAGGAATTGGGGTGTATTGAAACTTCCGTCCATAATATCTTGGGTAACTTGAAAACATTTATTAAATCTGGGGTTTTTTTGCCACTATTGTCAAAAAATCCTAGAGTTTTTTGAAATTTTCTCTAAATTTTAAGAATAGATAACACATTCGCATTAGTAAAATCATCAATTGCAATTATCGAAATTTTCACTAGTACAGAAATGCAGTCTACTAACCCCTATCTTCTATTGGTTCTTAGCGAAACAGCAGAAAACCGATAGAAAATGTGCCTCGCGGTCATAAAAGCCCGACAGATGTATTTTCCCTATCTGTTTATAGGAAACTTACCGATAGAATAAATAGTATGATTTACTCTAGCGGTGATGAACATATTTGCCGTTAGAAGAGATGCATAAGTACTGACGGAAGAATGTTGTGCACCGATAGGACTGGTCGACTTCAACAACTAGACTTATTCTATCGGTACTATATGAATATACCGACAGAGTATATTAAAAATTCCTATCGGCAATATGTAGTGCGCCGATAGAATAGTTGGCCTTCTACAAATATTTTTATTCTATCGGTAATGGATTTTATTACCGTTAGAATATATAGAAAATTGCTTAGAACTGTTCGTCTTCAAATAGTTTTATTCTATCGGTAATGAATGTTTATACCGGTAGAATATTGCAAAAAATATCTTAGAACTGTTGGCCTTCTACAACTAGTAATATTCTATCGGCAATGTACGTACACACTGATAGAGTATGTACAAAAATTCCTATCGGTAATATTTATTGTGCCGATAGAACCATTCGCCTTCTACAGATGTTTTTATTACTAACGGTATTCTTTTTTCGTACCGATAGAAAATATATAGTTGTATAAATACACGGGTATATCTCTTTCATTCTCACAGTTCATCTGGGGCTCGTAGTCCTAACCCGTAAGCTCCATGGACGGCCGGCACACCTCTACAGGGGACCGCTGCACCTCCGCACCTCCATCGACGCCCTCTAGACGTCGGCATCCCAAGGAAGGTACGTAAAATTTCTGCAATATTGTTAGATTATTCTAATCCGATTATGGCAATAATTCTGCTTTTTTTGTATCCTTCATTTTGATGTGTCTTCTTTTCAATATGATTATGATCTGTTCAGGTCCTTGGATGATGCTCGTGAGGGGCAACGTATTTCACGGTTCTTCATCGCAGTACGCTGCCTACGTTGGCTTGTTGGCGAAAGAAATGGTGAAGATCACCGTCGAGAGCTGGAAGGACGTGAAGGGCGAGATCTTGGTTGGCTCGGTCGAGAAGATGCTTAAGCCCGCCGTGTTTCTCAAATCAGGACCTATAGAAAGCATCTTACATTTTTTTGCATGCACCAGCTTGTGGCCAGATGCTTACCTGCTTGGAGAAGAAGAATTGTTGTGATTTGCACAGCCATTCTACACCATCACTACACAGAACAACATCTTGGAAGGTAGGTTCTTTTTGTTAATGGAGTTGAGTTGAGTTGAGTTGAGTTGATCGAGTTTGAGTCTGAGGAAATCACCAATATGTACAAATGTATGTCGACGGCAGTTCCAGCTCCTCGGGCGTCTTCGAACTGAACTCCTATGGTTAAGTCCAATGTGGTTCAGACATTTGCTGTTTTGGATGAATGGATTTGTGATGTATCAGGTCTAACTTATAGTCGGTAGTTGCATTGTGGCAACCTGCAAAGGTTCCCTTTTATGTAAAATGCATGTATGGGCCACTGGGTCCTCGTCGTGATCTGTTGTTAATTTCAGATGTGGCTTTTCTAATATACATCGAATGTGTGAATTGTTGTATTTGTATATTGTTGTATATATGTGTATCATGTATTGCTAATTGGGACATGAACTTGAATGTGCAGGGAGTATTTGTGTATTTAGTTGTATTGGTAGGTAGGTGTGTATTTGTACTGCTGTTTCAGACTTGCACTTGAATTTGTGAACTGGCATGTGTATGTTTGTACCTGAATTTGTGAACTGGCATGTGTAATTTCACTGGCAAGATGAAGTCCCAAGTACCTACGAAAAGTATTTTTGTGTCTCCTAGTTAATCCACAAATTAGCATTTCTTGAAATATATTGCTTTATCTTCTAGTTAAGATCCGTTTGATGTAAGATCTGTTTGATGTTACATTGATATGATTCCTTGAATGTGAGAAATGGCATGTGCATGTTTGTCCCGTTTTGGTACCAGTACCTCCTCTAACGGTAAGTACACATATTTACCGATAGGAAAACACATATATTTGCTCAATCATGCATATTTTAACGGTAAATACACATATTTACCGATAGGAAAACACATATATTTGCTCAGTCATGCATATTCTAACGGTAAATACACATATTTACCGATAGAAAAATCATGCTCGAGTGTCATCATCTAACGGTTCATACACATATCTACCGATAGAAAAACTCATGTGCGTGCTGTGTCATGCATGATCTAACGGTAAGTACACATATTTACCGATAGGAAAACACATATATTTGCTCAGTCATGCATATTCTAACAGTAAATACACATATTTACCGATAGGAAAAGACATATATTTGCTCAGTCATGCATATTCTAACGGTAAATACACATATTTACCGATAGAAAAACTCATGCTCGAGTGTCATGCATCATCTAACGGTTTGTACACATATCTACCGATAGAAAAACTCATGTGCGTGTTGTGTCATGCATGATCTAACGGTAATACACATATTTACCGAAAGAAGAAGTCCTGTACTTGCTCGGTAATGCACATTCTCTAACGGTATGTGTGTGTTTTTACCGATAGAATATGTGAGCGGCAAATTACCTAAGTTAGTTTGACGGTTATTTCATGTATTTACCGTTAGAAAAATGTCCATTATAAGGAAAACCACACTCGACCATTGCTGAGCTGCTCTTTAATTTGTTCTGTTGCACTCTGTGTCCCTCTGTTTGTGACGAAAGTTCCAGCTACACTGCTAGGGTGATCAGCGCAGGCTGGAGGGAAGTTGATTGCGCCCCTCTCTTTAAGGTACGCTTAATCGTCGACACTTATCTCTCTCTCCCTCTAGATCTCCCTTCCTCTCTGCTTGCAAGCTAGCTGTATTGGGTAGTTCCACGTTTGTAGCTCTAAGCTTGGGAGCTTGGTAGCTGGAAATGCGCCATGTTTTAGGAGCTAACTAGCTTGTATTGTGTAGTTAGCTAGGTTAATTAGTGTTAATTTCGTCAGGCTAGGGTTCAACACATGTATCTGTTGTAAGAGGCTGTACATGTACATATACATAACTTAATCGGGCAGGTTTCATGCATGGCTTACTCGTTAAATTTTGTTAATTGTAGATGGACAGGAAATATTGGATGTATGGAATAAAACGTATGACTCTTGAATATTTGGATGGTGTGAATGAGTTTATTAAATTTGCTGAGCAACAAAAGGAGAGGAAGGGAGAGAAAAATATGCTCTGTCCTTGTACAGATTGTATGAACTTGAAGAGGTTTAGCAACTCTGATCAAATTAAGAGTCATTTGATTGGTCGTGGTTTTAACGCGCGATACACCCGTTGGATATGGCATAGCGAAGATCTTGAGGAAACAAGCACCACTACTACCAATCAGCACGACTCGGATGTGGATTGCAATAATATCGATGATCATCCCAATTTTGGTAATGTTCATTCCGATGTGCACGTAGATGATGATGATGACAATCTAGATGAGATGTTACGTGATGTAGAGGAAGATTACAACGAAAATGACTTCTGTGAATTTGAGAAACTGATTACTGACTCTGAGAAGCCTCTGTTCCCTGGATGTGCAACATTTACAAAACTGTCTTCTGTGCTGAGATTATATAACTTGAAGGCAGGAAACGGTTGGAGTGATAAGAGTTTCACGGCACTATTAGATCTTCTAGCGGACATGCTTCCAGAGGGAAATGAGTTGCCAAGATCTACTTACCAAGCCAAAAAACTGTTGTGTCCGTTGGGAATGGAAATCAAAAGAATACACGCATGCCCAAATGATTGTGTGTTGTACCGTAATGAGTACTCCAGTTTGCATGTTTGTCCAAGATGCGGCGCATCGAGGTATACGCGTAGGGACCGGATTGACAGTGAACGTCACGAGGTAAGGAAAGGGCCCCCGGCAAAAACTGTGTGGTACTTACCTGTGATACCTAGATTGAAGCGGCTATTTGCAAATCCGAAAGTCGCGAAGCACTTGCGTTGGCATGCTGAAGCCTGGAAACAAGACGGAAAACTGAGACACCCAGCTGATTCTATTCAATGGAGAAACATCAACAGAACATTTGCTGAGTTCGGCGACGAACTTAGGAATGTAAGGTTCGGGCTGAGTACAGATGGTATGAACCCACATGGTAATATGAGCAGCCGGCACAGCACTTGGCCGATTCTTTTATGCATCTACAATCTTCCTCCTTGGTTATGCATGAAGCGCAAGTACATCATGATGGCGTTACTAATCTCATGACCCAGACAACCCGGAAATGATATTGACGTGTTTCTAGCGCCTTTAATCGAGGACTTGCAGAAATTGTGGAGCGAGGGTGTGCAGGTGTGGGATGCATACAAGAAAGAGAATTTCATCTTGCAGGCCCTGATATTTTGCACCATAAATGATTTTCCGGCCTACGGCAATTTGTCGGGGTATAGTACTAAAGGAGCCAAGGCTTGCCCTATTTGCCTAGATGAAACTGAGAGCATGTGGCTGCGAAACTGCCGGAAAACAGTGTACATGGGTCACCGCAGGTTTCTTCCGGTGCATCACACGTACCGTAAGAAGAGGAAATCATTTAACGGGAAGCCTGAGAAGGGATCAGCTCCAGTGTTTCTGACCGGTAAGGAGATTTACTCGCGCGTGAACGACATCAAAGTTGAGTTCGGTAAGCATTCTAAACCTCGAGAAAAAAATGTTTGGAAGAAGAGATCGATTCTCTGGGATCTACCGTACTGGGAGCACTTACAAGTTCGACATTGCATTGACGTCATGCATGTAGAGAAAAATGTCTGTGACAGTTTGATTGGTTTGTTCTTGAACATTCCGGGAAAGACAAAGGATGGTGTGAAAACTCGTCGTGACATGGTGGAAATGGGGATAAGGACTGAGCTTGCACCTTTAGAGAATGAAAAGCGTACATACCTCCCCCCGGCCTGCTATACGTTCTCCAAGAGCGAAAAAACAGAACTCTGTCGGTGCCTGCACGGTGTTAAAGTTCCATGTCGGTACTCTGCGAACTTGAAAAAACTTGTGTCTATGAAGGACCTAAGACTGGTTGGCATGAAGTCCCACGACTGTCATGTCGTGATGTCACAGATGCTTCCCATTGCTATCAGAGGCATTCTCCCAGTTAAATTCAGAGAGACAATCACAAACCTATGTTATTTCTTCAACGCAATATCTTGCAAGGTAAGTACGTGCACTCGTACTATAAGTTCACTACCTCCATTTGTGGAGCTTAATTAGAAGATTTTTCTGATATGAATATTTGGCGCAACTGTGTCCTCGTAGGTAATTGATCCCGATGGACTGGACGCTTTGCAACGCGACGTGGTTACAACTCTTTGTCAGCTCGAGATGTATTTCCCTCCATCCTTTTTTGATGTTATGGTCCATCTGATTGTTCACCTTATCAGAGAAATTAAGTTTTGTGGACCCGTGTGCCTGCGCTACATGTATCCATTTGAGAGATTTATGGGTGTATTGAAGGGATACGTAAGGACTCGTCGTCGACCCGAGGGAAGTATCATGGAAGGTTTTGCCGCCGAGGAGATGATTGAATTTTGCACAGATTATATGGCCGGGGTTGACCCAATTGGCGTTGCTAGGTCCCGACACGAGGGTAGGCTTGAGGGAATTGGAACGATTGGATTCAAAGCTATCGTCCCCGCTCGTGATGTGTACGCAAAATCACATTTTTGGGTCTTACAACACATGACGGAGGTCGAGACAGAAATACATGAGCACAAGGTAATGTTACGGTCACGGAATCCTTCGAAGTCAGACGTTTGGGTCAGCAGAGAACATAACAGGAAATTTGCTGAGTGGATCCAAGAAAGAGTCACGCGAGCTGCCGAGGGCTCCGTAAGTGAAACTGTGACATAGTTGGCTAGAGGCCCAAGATTCACTGTAGGGACTTGGCAGGGGTACAACATCAATGGGTATTCATTTTACACAAGGGCTCAAGACGCCAAGAGTAGCACGCAATGTAGCGGAGTGACACTGTTTGCTATTTCCGAGGATGCCGGGTCAGTAAGGGCGCTGAACTCATATTACGGTGTTATTGACGAAATATGGGAGCTCGATTACGGATTACTTAAGATTCCCCTGTTTCGATGCGAATGGGTCGAAATCCCTCGAGGTGTTCAAGTTGACAGTTACGGGTTTACTCTCGTCGATCTTGGTAGAGTCGGACACCAAGACGATCCATTCATACTTGCAAAGCAAGCCACACAGGTATTCTACATCGTTGACCCGGCCAATCCAAACTTGCATGTTGTCCTCCACAGCAAGAGACGTATTGTTGGGGTCGAAGATGTTGTCGACGAAGAGGAGTATAACCAATTCGATGAAATACCTCCATTTTTAGAGGACATTCAATCTATCCGTACTGAAGATATCGACGAAACAACGTATCTGTGAGATGACCACGAAGAAGGATTATGGGTTGAGAACCATTGATGATTAATTTCTATTTCAGGGATAAATGCCAAGCAAACAGCCCACAAGTTCTTCAGCAAGGTGAGGAACTTATCATTAATACATCAGGCAGTACATTTTTCTTTAGAATTTAATGATAAGCTAGTTCACAGTATTAATACATCTCAATTTTACTCCACAGCATGAGTTCTAACATGTACAGTACCTTTATCCTGTAAATACTTAATTCTTCCCTTCAAATAGCACTTGCAAAAATCTCATCGCAGCCTCTTGCTTCTTCAAATTAAGTTCTGCAAAAATCCCTTTTTTCTGACGGTATTTTGTTATTTATACCGGTAGAAAAGGACATCCGCTACTTTCACACTTCTCTCAGGCACTTCAAAACGTTTTCTATCGGTATTGTTCTATTTTACCGTTAGAATAAATTCGTTAGTCTCACGGTATTTGTTGTCTGACGGTTTTTTCCTGTTTTTACCGATAGAAGAATACTCTGCCGCTTTGAATTCTCAACCGTGTCGCCATGCGTCGCCTTGGAAACTCTATAAGTACCTCGCCATGCGTCGTGGTATTTTGTTGTTTTTCTAATTCTCGAACAGTTCGACTCCTCATCTTCTCTTTCACAATGACAACCTCCATGGGATCGTCAGCCACGCCCTCCCCGGTAAGAACTCTAAATCTCCTCGGTTTACCCCTGTATTGTTAATCCATGTTCAATTCATTCTTGACCTGTTGATTTGCACAGGGAATGGTAGCCGTGGAAGACACTGCCAAAGTGAAGGCCGACCTGAGGGCCCTCCAGGAGGAGCACAAGCTCCTTACAGACAAGCACACTCAGCTACGGCTTGACCTTGACGATCTCTTCCAGCGCATTAAGCGCATGAAGACGGATGGTGACAATGCTAGGGAGAGGACGAGGCGTCTTCGCGAGGAGAAGAAAGCCGCGGATATGACCATCGCTGGCTGCGGTTTGACTATGAAGGATACCACAGCGAAGCTGAGGGAGGTCGCAGGCCTTCTCGACGCGGTAGTAGTTGATCCTAGGGACAACTTGTGGCTAGAGGAGTCCTGCGTCCTGGCTGCAAGTCTAACTGAGTCTATTCTACATGCAGCCAGGGCTAAGACCACCCCTTGACCTAGCATTTTGGGTTTTATTTTTTTTTTGTAAGTGATAAAACAACAATGAATGAACAATTTCTTTTTATGTCAATTTTCCAATTTTCCGGCTATCTTTCCTCTTTCTTTATCATTCTGCAGCTTTCAACCACGGTCTGTTTGATGTTAAATTGTGTGTACCTTTTCATTACTCTAACGGTATTTTGTTGTTTTTACCAATAGAAAAAGGGCACACAATACTATAATCTCAAGCACTTAATCAAAAAAATTTTCTGGGGAAAATTGGTCTCACGGGATTTTATTGTTTATACCGATAGAAAAAGGCACCTTTTCATTATTCTGACGGTATTTTGTTGTTTTTACCGATAGAAACTATAATCTCAAGCACTTTAAAAAAATTTTCTGAGGAAAATTGGTCTCACGGGATTTTATTGTTTATACCGATAGAAAAAGGCACCTTTTCATTACTCTGACGGTATTTTGTTGTTTTTACCGATAGAAAAATGGTACCCAATACTATAATCTCAAACACTTTAAAAAAAATTTCTGGGAAAAATTGGTCTCACGGGATTTTATTGTTTATACCGATAGAAAAAGGCATCCACTACTTCAAATATTTTTCCGGGAAATTTACTTGTTCTATCGGTATTATTTTGTTGTACCGATAGAAAATTACATAAGTCTATCGGTATCATTTTGTTATACCGATAGAAAAGTTCCTCCACTACTTTATTACTCGTACACGGCCCTTTAGTTTCCCTCCACTCGAACAGTTCCACCTTAGAGCACTGCGTCTCTTTGAGAGCGAAGAAAACCACAACCTCCGCCGTGACCACTCACTTCCTCTCTCCCACACGACGATCGCCGGCTGGACACTGGTTCGCCACTGCCACCGGTTCTTATTTTCGTCCTTCGCCGACCGCCGCTGCGTTCTACACCGCCTCTCCATCACCAGAACTGATCGCCGCCGTAAATACCCTAATTCGTCGTTCTATTTCCAGCATCTTCTTTATTTGATCCTAGTGTTTTGCACGTACTAATTCTTCGAGTTTTGCAATTACACTAGGGTTCCCTATTGTGTTGGCTTATGTACATTCCGCAGGCAATGTTGATTTACATTAGGGTTTACATAATATGTTCCAGTGCTGTAATGAACCTGTTTTGAGATTTTAACTTATCTATACTGCTGTATGTGTGATCAATTGTATTCAACTGCCATGTAATGCAGATTATATACACATATTCTATCGGCAGCTCATGTGTTTACCGATAGAAAATATTTCTGCACAAGTAGTAAAACTTAATTTGGATCTGGAAGGACATGAGCCATGCAATGTACTAGTTTGGTTGGGAATTTTTAGTCACTTCGTATGAATATATGGCAATGTGGATGGGTCCTCGATGTATATGTTGCAAATGCCTATACATGACTTTTTCCAACCTAATAGATGTGAAGTCCTGATGACTCACATACAGGCTAGGCTAAAGATTATGCACAGTGGCACTTAGATGCTTGTGTGCATATTTACGTGTGAAATAATAATGCTGGCCCATGAATATTAGTATAGCAAATCATCGAGAATGTTATGTGATGACAGTGAATGGTGGCTTGTCAACAAAATTCCATATGTAGAGAACATTGTTATGTTCTATCGGTATCTCACGGGTTTGCCGATAGAAAAATTGTCTTCTGTGGAGGTAATTGTTATGGTCTATCGGCAGCTCATGTGTTTACCGATAGAAAATATTTCTGAACAGTTCAGGAAGTAATTTATGCATGTCTTTCTTTTTGTATTATTTTCCCTTTTGCCGCCCTAGTTAGTCTCCAGTCCTGGGCTGAGTTATGGAACTCCAAGGCGAATTAATTGCCATATATATGGTTTGTTGAAGGTTTTGTAGGGGAAGACATGTCATCGTCTTCATCGGATGGTACTAGTGGTTCGACTAGGGCCAACCCCATCGTAACTACTGAAGATGCAGCTGTTACATCCCAGCGCAAGAGGGTGGGGCGAGGCGCGACGACGTTGGGGCGTTTGGCCAAACGCACGGATCTTTCTTGTGAGTTCAACCAATTTGGGAGGCCGATTGGAAAGAATGCTGGGAGGTACGTGGCCTACGTTGGGCTGTTGGCGAAAGAAAGGGTGAAGATCACCGTCCAGAGCTGGAAGGACGTGACGGCGGACGAGAGGGATAGGTTGTGGGCAGAAGTGAAGGTTAAATGAACTGAAATCGCTGAACTTTTTCGTAATCACGTTCTCTTGGCTTATACTAAAGTTTAACTAACTCATGATTAATTGTATGCATTTTTCGGAAACAGGCTAAGTGGAACATCCCCGACGATACACCTAGGACTGCCTGCTTGAAGGACATGAACGGAACATGGAAAACCTTTAAGAGCTGGCTCGTCAGTAACTTCCTCGCTGCGGGAAAATCTCCTTGCGAGAAGTACCCTTTCATATCGGAGGAGGTATGGGAGGAATTCACCAAGCAGAAGGGGACTGAGGAGTTCAAGGCCCTTAGCGAGAAGAATAGGGCGATCCAGAAGAGGAACGACCACTCGCATCGGCTCGGATCCTGGGGCTATGCGGGGAAGGAGGAGCAGTGGAAGAAGGAAGACGAGCAAAATCCTGTCATCGACACCCCTGAGTTGCCGCTCTCCGAGATCCGGGATGAGAGGTGCAAGCAATGGTGGAGGGGGAGGGGGTCCGTGTTATCCACGGGGTCGGTGCAGTTCGCAACCCCTGGGGACGCCGACGTTGTGAGGCGAATGGTAAGTTGGCTAACCTCGTAAACTGTGTGCGCACAAGTGTATATAAGGCAATTTGTCTCACAAGGTACCTTTAAATGTAACATATCTCTTTTGAGAAGGAGGCAGCGGACAGGGAGTTCATTCTGGTGCCGTACCACCAAAGGTTAGTGCATTTCGTACTAATTTAACTCGATCTTGTATGTTACACCTGAGATATACTTTGAGCACGCGATCCTCTTTTACATACAATGCAGGGGCCACTGGATCCTCATCGTGATCTGTCCGCTGAGGAACGAGGTGTACTACCTCGATTCGATGCGTGACAAATTATCAATGGAATATGTGGTCAAGGGGAATATGGAGGCGTAAGTAACTTATATGTTTGATTTAAATTTTCACCTCACTAGCTCATGATAATACATTAACGGGCAATACTAGCTGAAATGCAGGGCTTTTGATAAATATGCGTCCGCTAGAGGGAGGCATGCCGCACCGCAGGGATCCCTACTAGCTTGGAAAGAATATGAGGTACTCACGAGATTTTTTGTTTATGCTTAACTAGTTTATGGAAACAATAGCTAACATGTCTTCGTATATGCAATTATCTCAGTGCCATCAGCAGCCGCAATCGTGGGAATGCGGGTTTTATGTGTTGCGCTACATGTACGACCTAGTGCAGACAAACTTTGCCCAATTCCCCCAGGTAAGCATCGATAGCTAACTCAAATTTGAAAATTGGGTGTCACGTTCTAAATTAGAAAGTTAGTTACTAAGTATTCACACATGCTTGCAGATCGCCATGTCGAAAGACTCATACGAAAATGCAAAGATTAGAGATCTTCGACAAATCTGGGCTCAATATGTCATGGAGGAAGTTGCGCACAACCATCCGCCATGATAATTTTCTCTTTTTCATGTACTCTGTGCATAGACTGTTCATATACATGTGAATAAATATATATGTCAATAAATGTCCACATTGGATTGCAATTTGTATTTGTCGATATATATGTGAATAACTGTCTAATGTGTCAATCTGTACTGTATTGTGTATCCAATCTATAATGTATTGCATCTGTACTGTATATGTGAATGTACTGTATTGTGAATGCAAATAATGTACTGTATATGTGAATGTTCTATCGGCAAATTCATTCACAGCCGACAGACCACTACAAATTTTCTATCGGTAAACTCATCCACAACCGAGAGACTACTGTAGTTTCTTCTATCGGTAAACTTGAAATTAACCGTCAGAATAGTGTGACTTTTCCTGCCGGTGAACTCATCCACAACCGAGAGACTACTGTGGTTTTTTCTATCGGTAAACTCATCCATAACCGAGAGACTACTACCCATTTTTCTATCGGTAAACTTAAAATTAACCGTCAGAATAGAGCGACTTTTCCTGCCAGTGAACTCATCCACAACCGAGAGACTACTGTGGTTTTTTCTATCGGTAAACTCATCCACAACCGAGAGACTACTACCCATTTTTCTATCGGTAAACTTGAAATTAACCGTCAGAATAGAGTGACTTTTCCTGCCGGTGAACTCATCCACAACCGAGAGACTACTGTGATTTTTTCTATCGATAATGTCATTTCCAACCGAGAGAGTGCTACACTTTTTTTTGTCGGTAAACTTATAATTAACCGTTAGAATATGGGTATTTTTCCCAACGCTAAACGTTAGACGACGACGGGTTTTCTATCGGTACAATCATAAGGTGCCGATAGAATAGTAATATTTTCCTGTCGGTAATCATGTAATTAACCGTTAGAATAGTGGTACTTTTCCCACCGCTAATCGTCAGACTATGACGGGTTTGTTATCGGTACACTCCTAAGATGCCGATAGAATTGTTAATTTCTTCTGTCGGTTATTTACCGATAGAAAATTTTCTGTCTTGTTCTATCGTGTCTATCTCTATCGGTACGAAAACCGATAGTAGAAGGGTTTTTTTTACCGATAGAAGAAAGTTTTTCTGTACTAGTGTTTGTTAACTTTAACCTTAAATAATATAGTGTATTGTATATTTTTGATGTAAACATTACTAAATGACATATTCATTGATTAATGTCATTAAATTAATATCATTAAAAGTATTATTTCTCATAAGAAAATCAAGACTAAATTAACCAACCAAATTAACTATTTTATAATTTTGTTATAGAAATCACAAAACCGAAATTAATAATTCAATTATAAAACTTTGTGAGACCGATCGAACTAACTGAATACTGACCTCTAGCCACAACACCGGGTGGGGGCAAGAGATGGATAAAGGTTCGAGGCTAATCTCCAATTTGAGAGGAGATACCCTTTAGCTCTTATGGGCGTTTCCACGGGGAAATTTCATAACGCCTCTACCACTAATAGAGAAACTCATCACAAGTAATTGAATTGTCGTTCCTATTTACAAATAAACATATTGACCAGGTCTCCAACCAAAACAACCGTGAAAAATCTCCAATACCGCCAACCTGATAGTGAAAAGGAAATGTTTTTTTTAACTGTTGTTAAAGCACAGTGGGTGTTGGATAATTCTCCACATGGAGTGAGACCAACAATTTACATACTAGAATTTTTAGAAGCGAGTATATGTAGAAAGAAAAGCAGGTTTCGATGCAAAGCAAAACTTCTGGTGCATATCACAATGTGACTTAGTCTTTGAGATAATGACAACAGCAGATATCCTTGTCCTTCAGTGTAATTTTCTCCCTTCTTTGCATTTTTGTCATACGTGATATATCAATAGCCTTTTTTTTTCTTGGTGAATGAGAAAAAATGTGGCCTTCTTTTAGATAAGCTTCGGAGATTGTGAATTAATCAATTTGACATCAGCACTGCATCCACTTCAAAATAGAGTTGGTCAAAATTTAGGATAATATGTCTAAAAAAAAGATAAGGGCAGACTTGCATGTACGTGCAGAACTGGAGATCAAGACAAGAATAGTCGCGTCTGAAATTCCAATAAGGCGGCTCAGGTGACGAAAATCTGTGGCAAGGTTTTCTGTTCTTCCTTTGGACATACATAACCAGCGTCCTGTTTGCATGCTAGAATAATGTGGACTTTACATCATGTGTATCGACACTATGCATGAAATTAACCCACATGCTTGATTGCACGTTGTATGTTTTTGACCAATGTGCTAGCAAGCTAAGTAAGCATAGAAATGTTATATATGGTGATTCAACTGATGTAGTATCTGACTTGTCTAGTAAAATGACAAAGGTCCAAATTTACTGTAAACTACAGGCTGTATAAGTTGTTTGAGGATTTCATGGGATCTGATTCCATGACATTGTTGTTTGTCAAGGCCCATTCACCGACCAGCTTTTTCTAGTCTTTAAAAGTTCTTTGGATAGTTTCACTGACCAATTCTCCCAAATCTCTTAAAATATACAAAGAAACCTTCAAACATTGAGGGTGTAATAAGAGGTAGTTTGGTTTGTATTATGATTGAAAAATGTGTGACTTCGAATACATGCCTAAAACTTATTTGGACGTTATTTGATTCGTATCCTCATTGTACATGCACAAGTCATGCCTAGATCTTTCTTATGTGTCGCACCCCGCCTTCATAGGGGAACAAGACTACTCTCGTGAGGACCCAGCTCACTGCAGCTGATCTCAAATCATTTGACATCCCAAGATGAGTCAAACACAGGAGTATATTACATCAGTTTAACCTTCATTACATTGAGCAGTATGGCCTGCTGGCCTTATTACAACATAATAAATTACAAGCCATCACAGCATAAATAAATCTGGTTGCAGAAAAACAACTACTCGTCAGAAGCTAAGTGAACCCCCACAGCAAGAAGTTGAAAGCGCAGCAACACTCTTCAAGGCTTGGAGGGAACAACTGGCTCTCTTCCTTGTGGATCCAAAGGTTTTTCAAGCATTCGTCTTGGTCATGGAACACTTCATCTGTTGGATGGTAAATTGCAAGGGTGAGTACTTACATACTTAGCAAGTCATAGTAAAAGTGTACACTTATAATAGTGATGATTTGAACCTATTCTAGCAGAGAAAGGGGGAAGGTTACAAAATACCTTTTCTCTCCATAATTCATATTCCTGGCAATACTTATCATAACATAGTATCAATATCTTTTGTAAACTCTTAGAAGCACAAATGAGCTAGATCTAACAAATTTTATTTGGAAAAACATGCTTGTGTGAACCAACCGCGTGCAGACCCCAGAACCTGGGAGCTTAGAGTATTCAAATACAGTTTTATAACTTTGCAAATGTGTACCTCCTTTTAAATCCACTTCTTCACTCGACTTTCAAGTCGGGCCACCTCCACGCGACTTTTACGCATGTGACAAGGCCGAGTTCACACGACGGTTTTGCAGTCTAGTATTAACAGTATCCCTGTTCGGTAAATAGACAATTAAGTCTAAAGTACCGTTGTGGGTCCTCCCCACTGCCTTTCTTCCTAGCCTTGGCCTATGTCCTCACAAGACATATGAGCTATAGTTGTAGTCCCGCACGACTCAATCCAGGCTTAGGGCGACTTCCTTCTTTACTCCTTATCCTCTCATTATTTTTTTGATCTCACACCACTCACGGCCATCTGCGGCCCACCAGTTTTCATGTGAGAAACCGGACCAACATACCATGCAAAGAATGGTTAATACCAAGAAAGCTACTAAGTTGTACCTGTCCCATACCAGACAAGTGGTTGGTACATTTTCATGCCACATTGAAGCACAACACAAGGTTCTAGTCCTTATATGCCAATGACCAATTCATTCCACAATCCCTGCACTCGTCAGTGCTACCAACATTCCATACCAAACTCTGGTCATGGCTAGGGTTTTATTTCATGAATATACATATATACATATATATTAGTTATGGCTCACAACTTGATTATTTTGTAAAGAATCTCCTCACCTTTCACTGTCATACAGCCTAGTACTACCATCTCTTACTTTTCTCATTTCATCACATGCAATATTATTTATAGTCAAGGCGATATCTTAACAATTCATAAAATATAGGTTCAAGATGTTCAAGAATATGACTTACCTCTCGTGACGTAAATATATCCAGTTGGGATCGGGTCGACAGTGATGTCCTCGAACTCAACTTCTGGATCTATTCAGGAACAAATCAAACACACAATGATTACTAGATATATTAAAATATTTTATAATCTACATGCAGATATGCTTGCTTTAGAGAAGGAAAAGGGTTGGCAATTTAGGAGTCGAATACATCTATATGCCGAGGCTAGGTCAAAATGATGGAATCAGGAGGATTTGGACTAAGATTGGATGTTACAGTCTCTTAGGGTTTCAAGGCATAAATCTTGACATTTGGTTCATAGCTAGTTTGCTCAAATACAACAAATGTCAGCAGGACGACATTCGGTTCACAGCCTGACATTGCTAAAGAATGGCATAGATATGGTTTGAAGGATTTCTAGTTGACAAAATAGGTTTGGCTTAAGGCATTGGGTGCACAATGAAACAAGACAACTAAATGACAAACTGGCTTTCAGAGAAAAGTCCAGGAATTCATTTCTTAGGGCTTGCACATCTGGATAATTTGCCCATGCCAACTTTGTCAGTCAGGTAGGCGAGGTTACAAGGATGTTGTTGGCGAAGTTAGTTGGATAGTGGCGGCGAGACGACGGCGAACAGCGAGGTCGAACTAGTCGGCTTTCAAGAACAAGGGAGAGCTACCGTGACAACGAGCTAGAGTGGATGAATCAAGAAATTGATTGAGGGCTTATGATCCTGGAGTGGTGCTGATCATACTCCAGCGAGGAATTGAGTTGCAATCAAGTACTAAAGCTCGCCGGCATTGACACCGGACTCGAAGAAGACGGTGAAAGAGGTGACGATACTCTAGAGCAATGCAGATTATTCTGGCTCGGCCCCACCACCTGCGGGATACAAGGAACATGTTGGTGCAGTTGGTTTGGCCAAGGACACGGCGAGGTGTGCCGGTGACGTGCGACGGTCGCGGCAGCGCGTGAAGATTAAGAAATCAGCAAACACATGTTAATTTTAAAATTGGATTGAACATGCTTGTTCAAGGGGCTCTAGTGATCATTTAATCTTACAGAAAGGGAGGCTAATTCGGACTGCAAATGAGTGCGATGAGAGGAACAGGAAAAATGCAATTCATGGCGATCACCGGCGTTGAGGTTCACTGGAGTTTGATTAAGAGCTACAGCATGATGAGATTAGCATAAGGCACTTACTGCTTGAATCGAATTGGAAATTGGTGCTATGAGTTGATCTAGCATTGTGCTCCTTCGGAGAAGAAGAAGAAATGAGAAAAAGGTGAGATGAACTGAGACTTAGCTGAGTTTTGATTGTGATGGAGATGCAGTTGGTCACAGGCGACCTTAAATAGCCACGGGACAAAGATTGCAAGGGAGGTAATCATGAAACTTGTGCTGGCGAAGCGGATGGTCGAAGCAACGGAGACAATGACGCGATGGCGATAGGCGGTGCTGCAATTGACACTTTGGTCGGCACCTTGGGACTTGACGCTGGCTAGTGCAAAGTAGAGGCGACAAGGTTAGCTCGGCGTGGCAACGTGGCGCGAAACTCCTGACAATTACTGGAGCGCAGTCGCTGCTGGTCGCGCGTGTGATTGCCGTTGCTACTGGTGTTGCCACGGCGATGATTTTGGTGTGAACATTTGCGCACATGCAGGTGCAAGCGAACATGGGCACAAGCGAGGGCCAGCGGTGAAGATCGCGGCGAGACCTGGCACTGGTCAAAGGTGTGCCGGCAGGTGTGGTCGAAAAGGGCTGAACAAGAAATCTGGACTGAAATGTAATTACCAAATTTGGGTTTTGGACTGATTTGTAATTCTGGCAAAAGATTTAGATTAAATTGAGATTGATCATACTGCTGTGGCTTAATAAATTCAAAAAGTAATTTGGTAAAGACATAAGAGAAGATTTAGGGTTTTCTGAGTAATTTTGATTAAAAATGAAAATAGAGTAATTAGGGTATTTGAATCTGGACTTTGTCGAAATTGAAATTCTGAGACTTTGGATAAGATTCTGAGATCCTTACAGAAAGAGATTTTGTATTGAATAAAATTTAGGAGGTATTCCCAGAATCAGATTAAGATTTGGGGCTGATTTGTGGCTTTTAGCCTTTCAGGCTTTTGGGAAATCTGAAAAGGATCAATTTGTGATACTTCTTGGACTGATTTGGGAATATGGTCTAGATGATGGAGTTTTGCTGCCAACTTTCTGGATTAAGGTAGTAGCATACCCTTGATCATAATCCAAGAACAATTTGTTTTGGATTAGGTCAAGATTTGATCAGATCGACATTCTGAATTTCAGAGTACTTAGGGTAATTAAGATATTAATTAATTAACTCTGTTTTCGAAAGGAGACTAATAGTTCTGAGAGTTAGAGATCGAATTTGATCGGACTTCTGAAGGCTTTCCTACTCAGGATAATTAGTCGGCCATATCTGGATGATCTGATCTTGGTTTGGGTTTAAGGCAATGATTTTGACATTTTTGAGCTTCACAAAGGAATGGATTTGAGATAATCTTACTACTTCTAAAGAGACATATGTATGCATGATTTTCCATGAAAAATGACATTTTCGCCTCAAAACCAGGGTGTTACATTATGTTTGCATAAAAGTTAGTCACTTAAAATTAAACGCACAAAAAAGCCAATCATATTTGACTAAGATATATTAACTAAACAAGTCAACCTCATACATATCTGGTCAAAACCAAAATTTTCAATATTCTAGATAACCTCATGTTATATCTTGAAAATCATAAGCATGTATATTAACAAGGGCACAAACTAAATAAACCATTAAATTGCTCCCAATCAAGATAATAAAAGTAGAAGTAGTGCTAGTTTATGCTTCTCAGAAATTAAATAGTACAAATTTTCAAACAATGCACTTAGTTAGTAATGATTAATAAGTAGTTATAGATCAAACCTTTAATTTATTTTAAAAATTAAGTAACTCATTTTTTCAAAAGTATTGAATTACTTCTATAAAAGTTGTTCCCATCACGGTACATAGCTGTGCAGAACTTTTAGATGCAATGACATTCTCACAGCAATGTTGCAAGTTTGAATATTAAAAATGTATATAGCCGTACAATAAAAATGTGGCAAGATACGCTTTCGTTTCGTAAATCGCATTACGATCACACACGCATTATCTTGTAGTTAACTCAGCTCTCTTCATAATCTTCTGTCGAGGTGATCCGTACAACTTTGATTAAGGAGTAATGAGTATTAATTACATTAGGTTGGCTGCTTATGCTCTGTTTTTTTTTAAATAACCCAGCTTGCACAAAACCAGAATGGCACCATGCAGTCGGAGTTGCCAAAGGGAACAAAGGGTCCCATGATCGAGGCATATTCGCCATCCCTGATGTTGACAGGATATAATCAAAATTATGGACTCCAAATAAAAAAATAATTGTAAAATTGACTCATAATTTATCAAAATTATAAATATAATTTAATTGGGTGCGATAAATCAATTATTATGGTCAGAAATTATGACAGGACGACTCACAAGAGTTACAAGAACTTTTTCCCACACCATCTGCGACAGAAACTAGTCGAGTAGTCAAGCAGTCGAGTCTGCTGCTCAATTATACGCTTTGACCACTCAACTAATTCTTGTCGCGGATGGGGTGGAGAAAAAATTTTTGTCGTACTTGTGAAGTGCGATAACTGCCCAAACCGCTATAATTGATTTATCACACTTAATCAGATCATTTTTACAATTTTGATAAATTATGAATTATTTTTGTAATTATTTTTTTATTTTGAGTTATTAATAAAAACTATTCCAAAATTAGGGCTACAATGCTTTTTATGGAACCAAGATTGACGGCTCACCATTATTAACATACGTTTTTGTGGCAAATGGTGTAGCAAAAGTACATGCTTTTGCCTGTCGCGCACACGAATTCTCAGTATAAGCAAACTCCGTTTTAACCTTATATGTGTGTTTCTTTTACTGCTGTAATGTTTTGAGTCTCACACGATTAACATCTTAAGATTATTTGGTTGATGTCTTTATCAAAAGAAATATTTTAATTTAGAATATACTTAAAATTTATCTATAAATTATTTGTTTCCCGTACTTTATCGTATCTAGATAACCACACCTTAAACTTTGCCCAACAAATATAAAAATCTAAGATATTCAATATTGAGCACACAAAAAAGATGAGAACCAACTAAATAAATAATTGATTCTATATCTCTGATTAGATAAAATTTCTAAAAACTACAAACATATTTGAATCTGAAAGTTAGACATATCATCATAGACGCATACCTAACAATCTTGAGATCTATCTGAGCCGGTTTCTTAAAAAAAAAAGAAAAAAAAGCGTAATGTGATCAAAACTTGTTACATGTGAACCTTTGTAGGCAAGTTTTGTCAAGATTCACTTGTTTTATCGTTGCCAAACCGGCCATGTCAAAGACATGCATGCCGTGGATGGATTTGGTTAGTTCTTCCAAGCCGGCCAAACAAGAAAAACAAGGGATTAGTTAATTCCAACAATTCAATTCTGAAGCAAAGGTGACAGCCTCACCTTCTCAAGCATTCCCATTGTCATATGCCTCCAAAACTAACCAATCCGACAGACCTATAGATACAACATCCATCACACACACACACACACACACACACACAAGTACTAACTTCAGGTCAGCATATACCATATGATTCATATCTCTTTCCTTCTTGTGCATTTCCAATGATCCATTGTGATTCTTCATGTTTACAGGCTCTGGATAACAGCATTGAAGCCTAGTCGATCAGAGACCGAGCTCGATCGCGAAAATGAGCGCGAGTGGTGGCAGCAAGACGGAGTGGCCTGAGGTGGTAGGGCTGCCAGGTGAAGTGGCAAAGCGCAAGATTGTGAATGAAAGGCCGGACGTCCAGGTCGTCGTGCTGCCAGATGGCTCCTTTGTGACCCAGGAGTTCAACCCGAAGCGTGTCCGCATATTCGTCAACTCGAACGGCGCCGTCGCGAAGACTCCCAAGATCGGCTAGGCCTGTTCATGGAGGCGGCCAAGAGCTGAACTGAACACTGCATGTTGTGCTGTAACATTTGAGTTATTCTGCTGTCTGGTACTGTTGTTTGGTTCCAATAAGCTGTTAATGGAAGTTGCCTTTTGTTAACCGCTCAAAACCAATCCAAGATGTGTGTTAATGTGAAATGTGAAGTGTCTACTTTGAAGGACCATGCTAGTTGGTGGTCGATGCTTAAAGCTATCTAAGTTTAGAATGTTTTAATAATCTGAAGTGATTCATATATGTAATTGTTAGATTAATTTAATAAAAATTGATCTAATATAACGGTAGCTATATTCAAAATATTAAAATTATGAGCTTTAAAATCTCTCTTCTCTCTTTGTGATAACAAAATGATTGTGTGTGAAAAGAAGAAATTGCTAATCCGAACCTAAGAATATGCTAATTAAGGTAGCAAAGCTCCAATCATTTAGGTCTATTATACTATATATTTAGTTCATAGCTGCTAAAACAGGTGTCATTGTTTAGCTAAAGAAACATGTTATTTTATAATGTTATTTTTTGGTGGGTAGTTAGAAAAGATCATGACCAACAGAAAACTGCTGGGAACGTGCCATTCGGTATAAAAATAGTACAACCTTTTGTTTTATGCTTAATACAATCTACTACAACAGAATATACTTAAGCAGGTCATTGAGTTTTTTTTAGAGAGAGAACATAGTTAGCAAATAGAGCATAGCATAGCCTAACCAGACCGACAACCATTGCAAGGAAAAGCTAATACTGAGAAAGCTACTATGTTGCGCCCGTCCCATACCGGGCAAGTGGTTGGTACGTTTTTCATGCCGCATGGAAGTACAACACAAGGTTCTAGTCCTTATGAATCTTCAGTGAGGAGTCTTTCACATTCCTAGTGCACACACAGCACCATCCAATCAAACCATCCTCACTATCGATTCCAGACACATTTTCTTTCACAAAAAGGGATTTTGAATATACTTTTCTCACATGTGACCATTTAACATTTAATATATAATCTTGAGCATAGCATAGCCTAACCATGATATTCTAGGGTGACAAGGGTGCATGGATATTCAATCACAAAAGGGGCTTTACAATATTTTAGGTCATATCTAATCACTTTATTTGAATATAATTCTTATTTGAATATAAGGCATGCATATACTTGAAAACAGCTAACATACATCATTTCAAAATATTAGGCTAGACATGATCAAGGGTTTGAGACTTGCCTTGCAGTGATGGGTCTAGCTGCTCAGATGATTCTTCGAAGATCTCTTCCGCTCCTTCAACTTCTGGTTCCACGGCGGATACAAATAATACACACATACACACTATATAAGCACACAGAAATAGTTGTACTGGAAAATAATAAGTAAATATTTCATGCATGCTGGGGAAAAGGTTTGGACAAGTTCACTTTGTGTTGATTGAAGAGATGGGCTCAAAGGACTTGAATGTCGAAAGGCTGACATTCGGTTCATGGATAGACATAGCCCTAAGTTGGCTCTAGGTACATTTTATGGAGATGTGACAGTAGGGAATATTGTAGAACATGGCTCCAGAAGCTTAGTGGACAAAGTGGCATTTCAATTGCTCAAATAGAAAAGGTTAAACAGGGCCAATGTCAGTGGCTGACATACATTGACACTGCACTGACATTGTCAAAACTAGGGCAGAGGGTTAGATTTGGTTCTGGGCTTCAAACTCTTCGCCAACTATGTCTAGGAGGTAGGCGTGGATGCCAGGAACATATTGGCTATGGTTTCAGGGCAAAAGATGGCCAGACGGCAATGAACTACGGTGGCGACACGGCACAGACATGGTTCTGGACAGGAATTTGGTAAGGGAATAACTTTTGATCTAGGCAAATCCATGGTTCGGGCTAGTGGGAAGAAATACTCAGGGGGTTAAGGCCTAGCTAAATGAGAAGGTGGCATCAGCTAGATCGGCCGGAAAACAAACTCCGGTGAACGGAGCCGAAGATGAAGGCATAGAATTTGGGCATTTTCGATTGAAGGCATTTGAGCTCAATTCCATGCTTGTGAAGCATCCTGGGGTCAACAGGAAGCTATTGGGGTGTTCAATTTAGCCAGGGGGTCACTGGAGAAGCTTGGCGGTGATCTCCAGCGAACTGCCGAAGTTCAAAATTGGGGATTCGTCGCTCGGGCCAAAATTGAGGATTTCAGCCTTACGGGCTTACCTCTCTTGGCTCACTGGACACTTTACTCTGCTGGCACGAGGTTCAATTTGGCTTGAATCGCTCGGCATTGGAGGAACAGGGCAAAAGGTAAACTCGGTGGTCGCCGACGCTAGGTCTCGCCGGGGTTCAATTAAACGCAATGGAACAGAGAGGAAGGTGAGGGGAACTCACCTGTGAACTCAGGTTGAAGAGAGAAGCTGAGACTTGGGCTGGCGGCGAGAGCTCCTCCTGTAGCTCGTCGGGGAAGATGACGATGGCAAGCTCCAGAGCTAAGCTACTCAGTTTCTAGTGAGGTGTGGTGTGAAGTGAAGCTCTGGGCGAGGGGGCTTTATATAGCCAGGGGTTGGGTCCTCGGAAGTTGCAGTGAATCGAACGGGGATGCTTGACTGGCGCCGGAGCAGTTTCGAGGTGGTGTTGGGACACGGCGATAGCTCTGCCAGAGGAGAAAAATCGCGCGATATCTGGTTTTGGCAGAACGATGGGATGGTAAGCCTCGGCATGGCGGCGAAGCGGCGTTAAAGTTCTGACAGCAGTAGGCACACACGCGCGAACAACGTTGCTGGCGGTCTCCGGTCATCGCCACGGTGGAGCTCCTTTGGCTCGACGTGAACATGTGTGGACACGTAGGATATGGCCGTTGGTGAAGGCAAGAACCGGCCGGCGGTGGAGTTTGTGGTGGTGGTTCACGACGAACAGCAGCAGCTGCGGTCGAAATGACCTCTGGTCGTGGTCACACGGAGCTCAGCTCTGGTCGAAGTCGAAAAGGGGCCAGGGACTAGTTCGTGAAGTTTTGGACTGATTTGTGAGGATTCTCTTCGGGATTTAGGACCTGTTTGCAAATTTGGGAATCTGAAGGGCTGATTTGAAATCTGGCTTTGCAGATGAGTGCTACCAAAACACTTGAACTCATCTAGAAGGAAAATGGCAAAATCCGATAAGATCTGGTGGTTTTGACAAAAATCGAAAATAGGGTAAATATGGTAATTAGGGTTTGACATTTTTGGAAGGGCTGAAACTAGGGTTTTGGTTGAGATTTTTGAGTTCTTCCATAAGGGAAAAATATTCAGAAAAATGAAAGGAAGACAATTATTGGATTAGATCAGAATTTGGAGGTAGTCTGAGACTTTTAGCCTTTTGGGCTTTTGACAATTTTGAAAAGGACTAATCTGAAACACTTTTCGACTGAAATGTGAAAATGATCTGAAAGGTGAAGTTTAGCTGCCAACTTTTAAGTTAAGGTAGTGGGACACCTGAGATCATGATTTTGAGAAAAGAGATCAAAACAGGGTTGAGACATCTGGGATTCCAAAGAAGATATGCTGACTATCAAGCAGAAAAGATAGCAAAAATTGGGATGTTACAAATAGCCCCCCTCGGGGGGACGCCTACACCTAATAATCTCGGAGGCCCTCCGACAGCTCCCGGGCGAAGTCTCGGTACAAGCTTCTTATGCGCCGCTGGGCCTCTCGAAGCATGCTCTCGGGCCAATACTCATAGCGCACCAGTGGGAGTATCCGAAGCGGCGGAACCCTCCGGGATCCCAGTCTTAGAGGAGACAACTAGGCGCGGTGGTTGTCAAAGTTTTCAAGGTACCACTCTGGAAGCCACCGTAACCAGATCAGCTCGTGGGAGGCACCCTCGCCGCGCCGTCCGGAGGCAAGGCTTAGCAAAAGCAGGGCTACTTGGGTTTCCCCCTTTCCAGGAGCCAACACCCGAGCTCCCAGGGATATCCCCGAGCAAAAGCGCTCAACCCTCGGGAGCCCTCTCTCGGGAGTTAGCTCCCAGGACACTTGCTCGAAGCGAATCAAGACTTAGCAAAAAATCCTGCGTTCATTGAAGAGAACTTTGTACAAGTCTCCGGGCTTCCTCGAAGAAGCTACTGGAAGCAAAAATCCTAAGCAAAGGAAAAGACCTATCTAAAGGCCCGGGGGGAGGCTCACACATGGTTGTTGTCATCCTGTCATAAGTTTCTTAGAGCTTTACCTTCAAAATATGATACAATTGTAACCTTACTTGTGCGTTCAAACTTGAAGAGTGTGACTCCGTTGGAAGTTTTGAGTGAGATTCTCACTCATGACATATTCAAGAAATCTCAAGAAGAAGTGAAAGATGAGGTTTCCGACTCCAAGAAGAAGAACATAGCACTAAAAGTTCAAGCCTCCAAAACGGAAGACAATGAAGAAGAAAGTGATGAGAGAGACACCGATGAGGAAATGGCTCTCTTTGTGAGAAGGTTCAAGCGGTTCATGAAGAAGAGATATCAAGGAAAGTCCTTCAAGAAAGGACAAACATCCAAGAGGAACCCATTTGAAGAAAGAAGATGCTTTGATTGCGGTGAAAAGGGTCACATCTCCGCCCAATGCAAAAACAAGGAAGAAGAAAAATCCGTGAAGAAGAAGAAGTATGAAAAGGAAGGAGAAAGCAAGAAGAAGGTTTTCAAGAAATATTATAAGAAGAAGGATGGACAAGCTTGCTTCATTGAATGGGATTCGGATGCTTCAAGTTCCGATTCCGAAGATGAAGATGAAGCATCACCCAAAGGACTCGCCGGGGTGGCTATCAAGGAAGCTCCATCTCTATTCTCCACTCCTCATTGCCTCATGGCTAAAGGAGAATCGAAGGTATCATGTGACGAAGATGAATATACTTATGATGACCTAGTTGAGATGTGTCGCGCCCCGAAACTGGGACAACGACTACTCCTGTAGAGACCTAGCTCGCTGCAGCTAGTCCCAAACCACAAACCTTTGACTTCCCAGGATGAGTCAAACACAGGAGTATATTACATTGCAACAGAGTACTCACAAAATATTAAGCAGTGTGGCCTGCTGGCCTTAATATTACATAAAGAGGATTACAATGCCTACAAGGCATTCAGGGTTTAGCAAAATATTTAACTATGCAGCAGAAGATAGGTGACCCTCCCACAAAAGAAGTTGACGGCAGAACAACACACTTCAGGGTTCTGGCGGAACTTATTCTCCTCCTTCTGGATCCACGTAGTACTCCGTGCCATCATCTTGATCAAGGTAGGTTCCATCTATTGAGTTGAATGTTGCAAGGGTGAGCACTTACGTACTCAGCAAGTCATAGGTAAGAGTAGATACATATAGTAGTGATGATATGAACCTAGACTAGTCAAGAATTATGGATATTTGTAAAATAATCTTTTCCTTTCATACCTCATCTCATCTTATGATAGCACTTTTCATAATATAACATCATCATTAATGTTCACTAGATTATAGCACTACCGCGACACGTCGACATACGACAGCCCACGGCAGCACTCCTTATCATGACAACACATGTCATTTGGGTAATCTTGATTTAAACATATTTTATTTAGAAAATAGTACTTGTGTCACACCCCGTGGATTTAATCCACCGCAGCAGACTCCTATAAACCCGGGAGCTCGGAGTATTCGAATACGTTTTAACTCTGCAGAGAGGTACCAATTTACCCGCAAGATATTCCACTTTCAAGCCCATCCTATCAAAATGATTAGACCCCTCCTCACAACCATGTGTGAGTGGCAAGGTGGAGATAACAAGAACTTTTGTTATGCATCACTTACAATTCACCCCCGACCCTGTGGCTCTCAGCGAGGCACAGTTGTGGCAGGTTGTATCCAAACCTCCACCCCTTTGCTTATTCCCATTACTGGGTCAGCGTGGTTGATCACCTTCAGTGATATGTGTGGGAGCCGCGCTCCGTGTTTATCGTGCATCACTACACATCTCATGCAGGGGTTTCATGTGCGATCCACATAATTACTTGTTCAGGCCTGTCCCATACCAGGCTTGCGGTTAGCACATTGTTCATGCCACTAGACGCACAACACAAGGTTCTCGTCCTTATATGCCAATGACCAGACCATCCACAACCCTGCACCTTCAGTGCCTGCATTCCTTTGCAGTCTAGCACCTCCAGTGCTACAGCCATCCATACCATTTTTCTGGTCACGGCTAGGGGTTTTATTTCATGAATATAAATATATAGATACATATAATAGTTCATGGCTCAAAACTTGTTTATTTCACATTTCACAGATAACCAGTCTAGTACTGCCAATTCATACATCAACCATTCTCAATCTTTCACATGCAATATTGCCTATATTCAAGGTTATATTATAGCAACATTTAAAATATAGGTTCAAGATGACCAAGGATATGACTTGCCTTCCGCGTCGTAAAATACAGCAGTTGACGTCGGATCCGCAGTGAAGTCCTCGAACTCGGGCTCTTGATCTGCTCTCCAATCAAACAAACAATCAATAATCATAATCTTTTCAATATATTATTATATTATATGCAATGATGCAAAGATGAAGTCTTGATGATTCTGAAATGATTGGGTTTAGAGGCTGATTAGGGTTAAGTTAAGGAAACCAATGTTAAGATTAGCTGTCAAAGGTTTACAAGGTTCCAAATGTCTCAAAATATCAGAATGATATCAAGGTTGCGACTGGTTCGCTCAAAAACAGCGAACGTCTTTTAGGTCGACATTCGGTTCAAAGCATCGACATAGGGTCGGTGAATGATAGAAGGGTTATCTCAACTTGTGATAGTAGAATAAAATGTAGATCACAACTCTACAAATTTAGTGGACAAAGTGGTTTTCAATTTGCACAACCAGAAGTGAGTAAACAAGGTCAATGCCACTGGCTGGCAAGCTTTGGCATAGAGCTGACAATGCCAAAAACTAGGGCTTAGCATAACTTTTGATCTGGAGCTCCAAATGATGCACCACTTTGTCTGGGAGGTAGGCATTGATAACAGGAACAATTAAGTCAACAGGATCTAGGGCAAGAAATGGCTGGAAAGCAAGAAATTTGATGATGAACAGAGATGAACTGGCTGCACTGGAGCAGTTCTGGACACAAACTTGGCATGGCTACAACTTCCAATCTAAGCCGATCTAGGTGTCGAGCTAGAAGACAAAAGTGTTCAGGAGGTCAAAGCACACATACTAGACAAAGTTTCGAGGGCTGAAACAGCTGGGAAAATTTTTCCGGTGATCGGCGCCGGAGAAGAACACTGCCAATTGGGGGTTCCTGCTACAGGCCAAGAGAACTTAATTCCTTGCTTGGAGAGTATCTAGGAGGTAAAAGAAAGCTTCTGGTAACATCAAATTGACCGGAGGATCACCGGAGAAACCTGGCGACGATCGCCGGTGACTGGTAGAGCTCGGGTTAGGGAAAAACTTCGAATGGTGTTTAATTGGAGATTCTAAGCTTACAGGCTTGCTTGATTTGGCTTACTGATCAATTTTGTTTACAAAATCGAAAGCTAATTTGTACTGGATTGAGCCACATTACAGAAACAGGGCAATCGACAATTCCGGTGATCGCCGGCGTTAGGGGTCACCGGTGAGCAATTAAATAGTACTACACAGAGAGAATGAGTAGGGGAACTCACCGATGGCTTTAATTTGAAGGCTGATGCAGCGGATGAAGCTGGCACCGTGAGCCTCCTCTACGGCTCGCCGGAGAAGAAAACGAAAACAGGAATTCCAGGACTTGGCTGATTTTTGGTGAAGTGCGGAGGGAGCTGCTGAGCACAGGAGTGCTTAAATAGGCCAGGTGAAGCTTCCCAGGAGGAGACAACGAAGTAATTGGCAGCTGAGATGAGATGGATTGCGTGCTGAGCAACAGCGGCGAAGACACAGCGAAGAACGGTGATTGCGACGGCGACAGGACTGCAACTGTCCACATTGTCGTTCATCGGGACTTTGCAAAGATGGAGCAAGCGGTGGCGACAACTACTGGCACGGCAAAGCGACGTGGCAAGGAGTTGCTGACAAAAAGCCATTGATCGCGCGCGGGAGTAGGCGTTGGTCGTCGACGTCGCCATGGTGTTGCCACGGCGATGGCTGAGACACTGACGCGTGCGCAACAGGAAGAGCAAGCATGCACGAGCACAAATGCAAGCGGAACTTGGCTGGCGGCGAGCGTGCACGGCGCAAGAAACCACGGCGATGCCCTGGTCGTGTACAGCAAACGGCCTGATCGAATGCTGCTGTTGTCCTGGTCGAAAATGGATTCATTTGCAATATTTGATTTTCACATTTGGACCAATCTGTAAATCTGGAATTCTGGAAGGTTTAAACTGAATTTGCTTTCACTAATCTGGCAGATATATTCAACAAAACATTTGGCAAAGATAGTTGATAAAATTTGACACATTTGAATAGTTTTTGATACAAACTGAAAATAGGGTAAATTAGAGTAAAGTAAGATTTAAGTTTTGTCGATTTCGAATTCTGACATTTAGGGTTCGATTTTGCTATCTGCACAGAAGAGAAACTTGTGGCAAATAGCATTTTGAGAAGGTTTGCCGAAGAAATTCTGAATTTGGAGTTAATCTGGAGATTTTAGCCTTTTTGGATTTTCAGATAACAGATAAGGACTATTTCGCGATAATTCTTGGACTAATTTGTGAAAAGGGTCTAGATAGCAGAATCTGGCTGTCAACTTTTTATATTAAGGTATTGACATACCCATGATCATATTCCAGGAATAATCTAGTCTGAACTTGGTCAAGATTTTGAATAAATCTGTATTTCTGAAACTTAGGGTATTTGGGTAATATAAGGTATTTCTGTTTTCGAAAACAGAAGAAGTTGATAATTCTGGGAGTTAGAGATAGAATTGGATCTGGGTTCTGAAGGCTTTTAGATTCAGGATAACTAATAGATCACATCTGAACAATCTGATCTTGATTTGAGGTCACAGGATAGATTTTGGAGATTTTAGGGCTTGAGATAGATACTGATCTGGTTATTACTACAGATACATGCATGCATGCTATTGATGAGAAAGGAAGTTTTCACCCCTAACTCAGGGTGTTACAGATCTACCCTCCTTAAAGAAATCTCGCCCCGAGATTTACCTAAGGCAAGAAAAGATAAGGATAGGTTTGCTTAAGATCTTCTTCCTTCTCCCAAGTAGCTTCTTGCTCTGAATGATTCTTCCATTGAACTTTACACAATCTGATTTTCTTCCTTCTGAGCTGACGTTCATCAGTGGCTAGGATTCTGATTAGGTACTCAAGATAAGTGAGATTCTTCTGTAAAGGCACATCTTGTACATCTATCTGGTCAGTAGATTCCTTCAAACATTTCCGGAGCTGAGAGACATGAAACACATCATGCACTCCTGCTAATCCCTCAGGTAATTCCAATTTATATGATACTTCTCCCTTCCTCTTGATTATCTTAAATGGTCCAATGTATCTTGGGGATAACTTTCCTTTCACTTGGAATCTTTGTAATCTTTTGAATGGTGTAACCTTGAGATACACAAAATCTCCTGGTTCAAAAGATAATTCTCTTCGTCGTTTATCTGCATAGCTCTTTTGTCGTGATTGTGCTGTTTTCAACCTTTCTCTGATGAGTCTGACATGAGCTTCTGCTTCTTCTACTATCTCTGGTCCTATGACCTTTCGTTCTCCTGGCTCATTCCAATGTAATGGTGTTCTGCATTTACGTCCATATAAAGCTTCAAATGGTGCCATCTGTATACTAGCTTGATAACTGTTATTATATGTAAATTTTGCAAATGGTAAACATTTGTCCCATGATGTCCCATAATCTAGTATACAAGTTCTTAGAAGATCCTCTTGGATTTGGTTGACTCTTTCTGTCTGTCCTCCCGTTTGTGGATGATATGCAGTACTGAAATCCAACTGGGTTCCTAGGGTTTCATGCAGTCTATTCCAAAATTTGGAGGTAAACTGTGTTCCACGATCTGAAACTATCTTCTTAGGAATACCATGCAATGCCACTATTCTTTGCATGTATAACTCTGCTAATTTACTACCATCAAAAATCTTTTTGACTGGTATGAAATGAGCTACTTTAGTAAGTCTGTCCACAATAACCCATATGGAATCATATCCTCCGTGAGTTTTAGGTAATCCTGTAATGAAATCCATACCAATTTCTTCCCATTTCCATAATGGTATTGGTAGAGGTTGTAGCTTTCCTGCTATTTTCTGGTGTTCTGCTTTAACTCGTCGACATGTATCACAGTTTGCAATATACTCTGCAATATCTCTCTTCATATTATCCCACCAGAATCTGGTCTTCAAATCTTGATACATCTTTGTGTTACCAGGGTGTATTGAGTATGGAGTTTTATGTGCTTCATGGAGAATTATTTCCTTAAGATCTGCGTTTTGAGGTACACAGATTCTTTCTCGATACCATACAATCCCTTGGTTATTTTCAGTAAAGCCTTGAGCCTTTCCTAACTTGATTCGACTCTTAATCTTACAAATTTCTTCGTCTTCCTTCTGGGCATTTCCTATCTGTTCTTCAAGTTGAGATTTTATTGTTAAAGTAGCTACCGTTCCCTGCGGTACTATTTCCACTTGATGATTCTGCAACTCTTGTTGTAGGTAAGGGTTCTTCAACATAACCATTCCTTGTAGGTTGTAAACTTTTCTGCTTAGGGCATCAGCCACTACATTAGCTTTCCCTGGATGGTACTGAATACTAAGATCATAATCTTTGATCAATTCCAGCCATCGGCGTTGACGCATGTTGAGCTCCGTCTGTGTGAAAATATACTTGAGGCTTTTATGATCTGTAAAGATCTCACACTTACGCCCAATGAGGTAATGCCGCCATATCTTTAAAGCATGCACTACTGCTGCTAACTCCAAATCATGGGTTGGATAATTTTCCTCATGTGGTCTCCATTGACGTGATGCATAAGCCACTACTCGACCTTGCTGCATTAACACACAGCCTATTCCTTGCTTTGAAGCATCACAGTAAACTACAAAATCTTCTTTGCTGTCTGGTAGGGTGAGGACTGGTGTTGTTGTCAATTTCTGCTTCAGCTTCTGAAAACTCTCCTCGCACTTGGTGGTCCATTCAAATGCAACATCCTTCTTTAGCAGATTTGTAAGTGGTTTGGCAATCTGGGAAAATCCTTCAATGAATCTCCTATAATAACTTGCTAATCCCAAGAAACTTCTAATCTCTGAAACTGAGGTAGGTTGCTTCCACTCCTTGATTACAGAGATTTTAGCTGAATCCACTGAAATTCCTTCTGCTGTCAATACATGTCCAAGAAATGAAATTCTTGACATCCAAAATTCACATTTGTCAAACTTGGCATAAAATTGCCTTTCTCGTAGCCTTTCCAAGACTAGGTGTAAATGTTGCTCATGTTCTTCCGTACTCTTGGAATATATCAGAATGTCATCTATGAATACTATGACAAACCTGTCAAGAAAATCCATAAATGTATTGTTCATGACATTCATGAATGCTGCCGGAGCATTGGTCAAGCCAAAAGGTACTACTGTAAACTCATATAAACCATATCTAGTAGTGAAAGCAGTTTCGGTATATCTTCCTTCTTGATCTTCAGCTGATGATATCCAGATTTCAAATCTATCTTGGAAAATACTTTGGCTCCTCGAAGCTGATCGAACAAGTCATCAATTCTTGGTAATGGATACTTGTTTTTAATAGTGACTTCATTCAAAGCTCGGTAGTCTACACACATTCGTAGAGTTCCGTCTTTCTTTCTCACAAACAAAACTGGGGCTCCCCATGGCGAAGCACTGGGTTTGATAAATCCTTTGTTTTCCAAGTCTTCGAGTTGATTCTTGAGTTCCTCCAAATCTGTAACTGGCATCCTATAGGGACGTTTTGCTATAGGTGCTGCTCCTGGTTTAAGTTCAATACAGAATTCTATTTCTCTGTCAGGTGGCATTCCTGGAAGTTCTTCTGGAAATACATCAGAATATTGTTGTACTACAGGCACTTGTTCCAGGCATAACTTTTGTAATACTTGAACAGATCTTAGCGATCTCTTGACTGCTGATCTTTCTGCATGGAATAGAACTCTCTCCCCTTGGCTACTGACAAGACTAAGGGTCTTCTCTTCACAATCTACTAGACCTTTATGTTGGGACAACCAATCCATTCCCAAAATAATGTCTAGACCTTGTAGTTCTAGAACTAGTAGATTTGCCTCAAATTCTACCCCTTCTATAATGAAAGTTACATTTGGGCAGATCGAGTAGACAGATAATTTAGCCCCTGGAGTTTGTATAACCATAGAGTACTCTAGTGGCACTTGGTCTATATGCATTTCAACTTCAGATGCAAATGCTTTTGACATGAATGAATTTGTAGCACCAGGATCAAACAATATTAAGGCAGATGCAGATTGAATCAGAACTCTACCTAGAAGAATGTCGGTGGCGTTGCCTGCTTCTTGAATTGAAGTATAGTTTAATCTTCCTCCTTGGGTTGCAGTTGGTGCTCTACCTCTTCCTCTTCCTCGATTAGCCATATTTCCTCCTCTTCCTGCTGAATTTCCTCTAAAATTCTGCGATGGTGATGCTCTGGTTACTACTGGTTGTGTTCCTGCCTGAGATCTGGCAATGGACATCGGAAGTTGTATCCAAGGACAGAATTCTTTACGGTGCCCACGCTGTCCACAATGATAACACTCAACACGAGGATGAGGGCAATCCTTCTGAGAATGATTTCCTCGGCAGTTGGGGCACAATGTCGTTGCTGGTCTGGGATTCTGATAAGATGGTCGGAAATTGGGAGTGATAGGAACTCTTCCTCTGATTGGATTTGGCTGTGGTCGTGTTTGCTGGAACATCCTCCTCTTTCGGCTTTCTTCTCCCATATTCTTCTTTTCTTCTACCTTTAAAGCTCTGTTCACTAGGGTTTGAAATTTCGTCAGTTCATGAGAAGCAATTTGATACTGTAAATAGTGTTGAAGTCCTTCTGTGAAGCGCTCTATCTTCTTTTCTTCAGTATCCACATCTCCAGGTGCGTATCGAGCCAAATGAGTAAATTGGTGTAGATACTCAGTAACTGACTTACTTCCTTGAGTTAAATTCCGAAATTCCCGACGCTTAGCTGCCATAACACCAGTAGGTATATGAAATTTCCGAAATTGATCCTTAAATTCCCTCCAAGAAATATTATCTTTATCAAGATGAGCTTCTTGGTAATTCATCCACCATGCGGCTGCAGCTCCTGATAACTGATGAGATCCAAACAAAACTTTCTCTCGTTCGCTGCATCGGACCGTGTCCAGTTTCCTCTCGATATCCCGTAACCAATCATCGGCAACCATGGGATCAGTCGCACTAGAGAATGTTGGTGGACGGGTCTTTTGGAAATCTGTTAATCTCGCTCCTACAGCAGAAGTAGTTCCTTCTGTTGTTCCAGTAGGCAGTTTCTGAACTATCTGGGCTAACAACTGGGTATGAGCTATCTGAGCTTCTTGTCGGCTTTTCTCCATTGACAACAGAATTTCCTGAAGACTGGGTTGTTCATTCCGAGGTGGATTAGAACTCTGAGATCCTTGCTGAAACAAAGGGTCTCTTGTCATAGTTTCTTCTTCCTGCGGAGTCTGACCTATATCTTCTCTTCCACTTTGAGATCTCCTTCTGGTGTCAACCATGGTGGCTCTGAAAAAGTTTAGACGGATCTAACTAACTAAGGCCAACTAAGACAGCAATGCAGAAATTAATGCAACTACTTTAATGCATAAAATTACTTAGGCTATTAGCCATAATACACAAATTAACCATTGCAAAAGCAACAGCGAATCACAAAACTATCAAGAGCATCCACTAGCTCTATCTACACCAACCTCTAAGATACTCTGAAACAACAGAACGCACTCTCACAATCTTACCGAGTTTTAAAAAAATCCAAATAAAATTTTGAAATGAAGGTTTTCAAGTGCTACAAAGCTCATTGTTTTTACCAAAATAAAATTTCCACAAATAGTTTCTAAATAAATTACGTCTTCCTGGCACGGCCAATTTCCTAAAGGTGTCGTCCTACAGTCAAGTTCTCATGTTGCTCTGATACCAACTTTTCTTGTCGCGCCCCGAAACTGGGACAACGACTACTCCTGTAGAGACCTAGCTCGCTGCAGCTAGTCCCAAACCACAAACCTTTGACTTCCCAGGATGAGTCAAACACAGGAGTATATTACATTGCAACAGAGTACTCACAAAATATTAAGCAGTGTGGCCTGCTGGCCTTAATATTACATAAAGAGGATTACAATGCCTACAAGGCATTCAGGGTTTAGCAAAATATTTAACTATGCAGCAGAAGATAGGTGACCCTCCCACAAAAGAAGTTGACGGCAGAACAACACACTTCAGGGTTCTGGCGGAACTGATTCTCCTCCTTCTGGATCCACGTAGTACTCCGTGCCATCATCTTGATCAAGGTAGGTTCCATCTATTGAGTTGAATGTTGCAAGGGTGAGCACTTACGTACTCAGCAAGTCATAGGTAAGAGTAGATACATATAGTAGTGATGATATGAACCTAGACTAGTCAAGAATTATGGATATTTGTAAAATAATCTTTTCCTTTCATACCTCATCTCATCTTATGACAGCACTTTTCATAATATAACATCATCATTAATGTTCACTAGATTATAGCACTACCGCGACACGTCGACACACGACAGCCCACGGCAGCACTCCTTATCATGACAACACATGTCATTTGGGTAATCTTGATTTAAACATATTTTATTTAGAAAATAGTACTTGTGTCACACCCCGTGGATTTAATCCACCGCAGCAGACTCCTATAAACCCGGGAGCTCGGAGTATTCGAATACGTTTTAACTCTGCAGAGAGGTACCAATTTACCCACAAGATATTCCACTTTCAAGCCCATCCTATCAAAATGATTAGACCCCTCCTCACAACCATGTGTGAGTGGCAAGGTGGAGATAACAAGAACTTTTGTTATGCATCACTTACAATTCACCCCCGACCCTGTGGCTCTCAGCGAGGCACAGTTGTGGCAGGTTGTATCCAAACCTCCACCCCTTTGCTTATTCCCATTACTGGGTCAGCGTGCTTGATCACCTTCAGTGATATGTGTGGGAGCCGCGCTCCGTGTTTATCGTGCATCACTCCACATCTCATGCAGGGGTTTCATGTGCGATCCACATAATTACTTGTTCAGGCCTGTCCCATACCAGGCTTGCGGTTAGCACGTTGTTCATGCCACTAGACGCACAACACAAGGTTCTCGTCCTTATATGCCAATGACCAGACCATCCACAACCCTGCACCTTCAGTGCCTGCATTCCTTTGCAGTCTAGCACCTCCAGTGCTACAGCCATCCATACCATTTTTCTGGTCACGGCTAGGGGTTTTATTTCATGAATATAAGTATATAGATACATATAATAGTTCATGGCTCAAAACTTGTTTATTTCACATTTCACAGATAACCAGTCTGGTACTGCCAATTCATACATCAACCATTCTCAATCTTTCACATGCAATATTGCCTATATTCAAGGTTATATTATAGCAACATTTAAAATATAGGTTCAAGATGACCAAGGATATGACTTGCCTTCCGCGTCGTAAAATACAGCAGTTGACGTCGGATCCGCAGTGAAGTCCTCGAACTCGGGCTCTTGATCTGCTCTCCAATCAAACAAACAATCAATAATCATAATCTTTTCAATATATTATTATATTATATGCAATGATGCAAAGATGAAGTCTTGATGATTCTGAAATGATTGGGTTTAGAGGCTGATTAGGGTTAAGTTAAGGAAACCAATGTTAAGATTAGCTGTCAAAGGTTTACAAGGTTCCAAATGTCTCAAAATATCAGAATGATATCAAGGTTGCGACTGGTTCGCTCAAAAACAGCGAACGTCTTTTAGGTCGACATTCGGTTCAAAGCATCGACATAGGGTCGGTGAATGATAGAAGGGTTATCTCAACTTGTGATAGTAGAATAAAATGTAGATCACAACTCTACAAATTTAGTGGACAAAGTGGTTTTCAATTTGCACAACCAGAAGTGAGTAAACAAGGTCAATGCCACTGGCTGGCAAGCTTTGGCATAGAGCTGACAATGCCAAAAACTAGGGCTTAGCATAACTTTTGATCTGGAGCTCCAAATGATGCACCACTTTGTCTGGGAGGTAGGCATTGATAACAGGAACAATTAAGTCAACAGGATCTAGGGCAAGAAATGGCTGGAAAGCAAGAAATTTGATGATGAACAGAGATGAACTGGCTGCACTGGAGCAGTTCTGGACACAAACTTGGCATGGCTATAACTTCCAATCTAAGCCGATCTAGGTGTCGAGCTAGAAGACAAAAGTGTTCAGGAGGTCAAAGCACACATACTAGACAAAGTTTCGAGGGCTGAAACAGCTGGGAAAATTTTTCCGGTGATCGGCGCCGGAGAAGAACACTGCCAATTGGGGGTTCCTGCTACAGGCCAAGAGAACTTAATTCCTTGCTTGGAGAGTATCTAGGAGGTAAAATAAAGCTTCTGGTAACATCAAATTGACCGGAGGATCACCGGAGAAACCTGGCGACGATCGCCGGTGACTGGTAGAGCTCGGGTTAGGGAAAAACTTCGAATGGTGTTTAATTGGAGATTCTAAGCTTACAGGCTTGCTTGATTTGGCTTACTGATCAATTTTGTTTACAAAATTGAAAGCTAATTTGTACTGGATTGAGCCACATTACAGAAACAGGGCAATCGACAATTCCGGTGATCGCCGGCGTTAGGGGTCACCGGTGAGCAATTAAATAGTACTACACAGAGAGAATGAGTAGGGGAACTCACCGATGGCTTTAATTTGAAGGCTGATGCAGCGGATGAAGCTGGCACCGTGAGCCTCCTCTACGGCTCGCCGGAGAAGAAAACGAAAACAGGAATTCCAGGACTTGGCTGATTTCTGGTGAAGTGCGGAGGGAGCTGCTGAGCACAGGAGTGCTTAAATAGGCCAGGTGAAGCTTCCCAGGAGGAGACAACGAAGTAATTGGCAGCTGAGATGAGATGGATTGCGTGCTGAGCAACAGCGGCGAAGACACAGCGAAGAACGGTGATTGCGACGGCGACAGGACTGCAACTGTCCACATTGTCGTTCATCGGGACTTTGCAAAGATGGAGCAAGCGGTGGCGACAACTACTGGCACGGCAAAGCGACGTGGCAAGGAGTTGCTGACAAAAAGCCATTGATCGCGCGCGGGAGTAGGCGTTGGTCGTCGACGTCGCCATGGTGTTGCCACGGCGATGGCTGAGACACTGACGCGTGCGCAACAGGAAGAGCAAGCATGCACGAGCACAAATGCAAGCGGAACTTGGCTGGCGGCGAGCGTGAACGGCGCAAGAAACCACGGCGATGCCCTGGTCGTGTACAGCAAATGGCCTGGTCGAATGCTGCTGTTGTCCTGGTCGAAAATGGATTCATTTGCAATATTTGATTTTCACATTTGGACCAATCTGTAAATCTGGAATTCTGGAAGGTTTAAACTGAATTTGCTTTCACTAATCTGGCAGATATATTCAACAAAACATTTGGCAAAGATAGTTGATAAAATTTGACACATTTGAATAGTTTTTGATACAAACTGAAAATAGGGTAAATTAGGGTAAAGTAAGATTTAGGTTTTGTCGATTTCGAATTCTGGCATTTAGGGTTCGATTTTGCTATCTGCACAGAAGAGAAACTTGTGGCAAATAGCATTTTGAGAAGGTTTGCCGAAGAAATTCTGAATTTGGAGTTAATCTGGAGATTTTAGCCTTTTTGGATTTTCAAATAACAGATAAGGACTATTTCGCGATAATTCTTGGACTAATTTGTGAAAAGGGTCTAGATAGCAGAATCTGGCTGTCAACTTTTTATATTAAGGTATTGACATACCCATGATCATATTCCAGGAATAATCTAGTCTGAACTTGGTCAAGATTTTGAATAAATCTGTATTTCTGAAACTTAGGGTATTTGGGTAATATAAGGTATTTCTGTTTTCGAAAACATAAGAAGTTGATAATTCTGGGAGTTAGAGATAGAATTGGATCTGGGTTCTGAAGGCTTTTAGATTCAGGATAACTAATAGATCACATCTGAACAATCTGATCTTGATTTGAGGTCACAGGATAGATTTTGGAGATTTTAGGGCTTGAGATAGATACTGATCTGGTTATTACTACAGATACATGCATGCGTGCTATTGATGAGAAAGGAAGTTTTCACCCCTAACTCAGGGTGTTACAAGATGATCACCGGTTTTGATGATTATATGAGTAAAGAAAAAGAAAAATTCAAGGAATTGAAGAAGAGATACAAAACTCTTCAAAATTCCTATGAGGAGCTAAACACATCCCATGAGAGTCTCAAAGAAACTCATGAGATGCTTAAGGAAGCTCATGACTCACTAATTACTCATAAAGCCAACAAAACGGGTAATGACATAGGCATCACTTGCAATATTTTGAATGAATTGCCCATGATGTCTACTTCTAGCACATCTACATCTTGTGAAGATTTAATTGAATTCCCATCTAGGCCTAAAATTGATGATCATGTGCTTAGTCTTGAAAACAATGAACTTAAGGACAAAATTGAAAAACTAACAAATGATCTAGCTAAATGCTATGTAGGAGAATCAAAGTTAAGACATCTTCTAGATAGTCAAAGGTTCTCCTTAAGAAAAGAAGGACTAGGCTACATTCCTAAAAAGGGGAAACATGCATTTATTCCATCTAAACCCATATTTGTAAAAGAAAAGGGATATTGCAATAAATGTAAAAGTTTAGGTCACATTGAGAAAAATTGCCATGCTAGAAAAAGTGATTCGTCTATTATATTCAACTCTTGTTATGTTTTAAAGAAAATGAACAATGGCGATATTAAAGCCAAATTTGTTGGAACCCCGATCATTGGTGCCAAAAAGAAAGCCATTTGGGTCCCAAAATCCTTGGTAACTAACCTCCAAGGACCCAAAAAGATTTGGGTACCTAAAAGGACCTAACTTTGTTTTGTAGGTAAATTACAAGGCCGGAGGACAACATTGGGTGCTCGATAGTGGATGCACTCAACATATGACCAGTAATCACAACATGTTCTCATCTCTAAATAACGAAGGTGCGGAATATGACAAGATCACGTTTGGAGACAATAGCAAAGGAAAGGTAAAAGGTTTAGGTAAAATTGCCATCTCAAACGATCTCTCCATATCTAATGTATTGCTTGTTGAATCTCTAAATTTCAACCTCTTATCCGTAGCTCAAATTTGTGATCTTGGTTTTATTTGTGCATTTTATCCAAGAAGTGATTATCACTAGTATTGATGATAATAGGTTGATTTTCAAAGGTTTTAGACATGGCAACCTCTATTTAGTTGATTTTGATTCAAATGATGCTAATCTTGGTACATGCTTGTTCACTAAATCATCTAAAGGTTGGCTATGGCATAGAAGGCTTGGGCATGTTGGAATGAAACAACTAAATAAACTAGTTAAACATGATTTAGTTGTTGGATTAAAAGATGTAAAGTTTGAAAAAGATAAATTATGTAGTGCTTGCCAAGCCGGAAAACAAGTTGCTAACTCACATCCAACTAAAAGCACAATGTCAACTTCTAGTTCACTTGAATTATTGTATATGGACTTATTTGGACCAACTACTTCTGTGAGCATTGGTGGCAATAGTTATTGTCTTGTCGTTGTAGATGATTTTTCTAGATATACATGGATATTCTTTTTACATGATAAGTCAATTGTGTTTAACACTTTCAAAAGCTTTGCTCAAAGTGCTGAAAATGAATTTAGTTTCAAGATCAAGAAAGTGAGAAGTGACAATGGCTCCGAATTCAAGAATACCAAGGTTGAAAATTGGTGTGATGATAAAGGTATCAAACATGAGTTTTCGGCCAAGTATACACCGGAGCAAAATGGAGTAGTCGAACGAAAGAACCGGACATTGATAGACATGGCAAGGTCTATGCTTTCGGAGTACAATGTTTCGGACACCTTTTGGGCCGAAGCAATCAACACCGCGTGCCATGCATCAAATCATCTTTATTGTCATCGACTACTAAAGAAAACTCCCTATGAGCTTCTCATTGGAAGGAAGCCAAACATTTCCTACTTTCGAGTGTTTGGATGTAAGTGCTATATCTTGCGAAAAGGTACACGCTTGTCTAAATTTCAAAGTAAATGTGATATAGGATTTTTATTAGGATACTCATCAAATAGCAAAGCATATCGTGTCTACAACCAAAACTCCGGTTTGGTTGAGGAGACACATGATGTTGAATTTGATGAGACTAACGGCTCTCAAGAGGAGCAAGACAACTTGGATGATGTAGGTAATGAAGGGTTGAGAGTGGCGATGAAGAACATGACCATTGGGGATATCAAGCCGAAAGATGATAGTGATCAAGATGAAGATCCATCCACTCAAGCTATCCCCTCTTCATCAACTCCTCAACATGAAGATCAAATAGTTGAAGTGGTCAATGTGGAAGACTCCTCTCAACAACAACCGGAAGTACTCTCTACCTCTACTTCACAAATCCCGGTTGATCATCCAAGAATTCATCACTCAATTTCCAAAGATCACCTCGTCGATCAAATTGTTGGTGACTTGCGTAAGGGTGTCCAAACTCGTTCTCGTCTTGCTTCATTTTGTGAAAATTACTCTTTTGTTTCCTCTTTTGAGCCCACACTTGTAGATGAAGCATTAAAAGATCCGGATTGGGTGAATGCTATGCACGAAGAATTAAACAACTTCACCCGCAACAATGTTTGGGAATTAGTAGAAGAACCAAATCCAGATGAGCACAATGTCATTGGAACCAAATGGATTTTCAAGAATAAACAAGATGCAAACGGAGTGGTAGTAAGGAACAAGGCAAGATTGGTGGCTCAAGGATACACTCAAGTTGAAGGTTTGGACTTCGGTGAAACCTTTGCTCCCTTAGCTAGACTTGAGGCTATTAGAATCTTGCTTGCTTTTGCTTTATCTCATAATATTAGACTTTATCAAATGGATGTCAAAAGTGCATTTTTAAATGGAAAAATTAATGAATTAGTATTTGTTAAACAACCTCCCGGAGTTGAAGATCCTAGAAAGCCAAATCATGTGTATAAACTCTCCAAGGCTCTTTATGGTCTTAAACAAGCACCTCGTGCTTGGTATGAAAGACTTAGAGACTTCTTAATTTCAAAAGGCTTTAAAATTGGGAAAGTTGATACTACCTTATTTACTAAGAAAATTGGAAATGATTTCTTTGTATGTCAAATTTATGTTGATGACATCATATTTGGATCTACTAACCAAGTTTTTTGCGAGGAATTTGGTAATATGATGTCCAGGGAATTTGAGATGTCTTTGATAGGTGAACTAAGTTTCTTCCTCGGACTACAAGTTAAACAACTCAAGGAAGGAACTTTCATCAGTCAAAGCAAATATGTGAAGGACTTACTCAAGAAGTTTGGACTTGAAGAAGCAAAGCCAATCAAGACACCAATGGCCACAAACGGTCACCTTGTCTCTGACGAAGGAGGTAAACAGGTAGACTCAAGACTTTATAGATCTATGATTGGTAGTTTATTATATCTTACTGCTTCTAGGCCCGATATTATGTTTAGTGTTTGTATGTGTGCAAGATTTTCAAGCCTCTCCTAAAGAAAGTCATTTAATGGCCGTTAAGCGCATTTTGAGGTATCTAAAATATTCATCTAGCATAGGGTTGTGGTATCCTCAAGGTGCTAAATTCGAATTAATTGGATATTCTGATTCTGATTATGCGGGATGTAAAGTGGATAGAAAAAGCACCTCTGGCAGTTGTCAACTGTTAGGAAGATCTTTAGTATCTTGGTCCTCCAAGAAACAAAACTCTGTAGCTTTATCAATCGCCAAAGCGGAATATATTTCCGCGGGTAGTTGTTGTGCACAATTGCTTTGGATGAGGCAAACATTGTTGGATTATGGAATAAAATTTGAAAAAGTGCCTCTTTTGTGTGATAATGAGAGTGCGGTGAAAATAGCCACAAATCCAGTTCAACACTCTCGGACCAAGCATATAGATTTCCGACACCACTTCCTTAGAGATCATGTTAGCAAAGGTGATGTGGTGGTGGATAATGTGAGAACCGAATATCAATTAGCGGATATATTCACTAAGCCCTTAGATGAAAGTTGTTTTTGCAAACTTCGAAATGAGCTTAACGTCATTGATATATCAAATGTGGCTTGAAATGTTGAACTCATATTGATTGTGCTTAAAGTATCTCTTGATTGCTTGAACTTCCTCTCTTAGAGCTTTTTAGACTCTTTTATCGGCAATTGAGTAAAGTGAACCAAAAATATGTTGAGTTATAAGATAAATACTTCCCCTTTGGTGATATTGTCTATATCCCTCTTATAATTATCTTATATTCATATATCACCCTATCCAAATCTCTTATGAGCATCAATTCAATCTAAAATCCTCCAAGATTTTTAGTCCTTCCAGCGGTCGGACCGATCCAATTGCGGTCTGACCGAATGCACCTCCAGAGAGCATCTTAAATTTTGTGCTTCCAGCGGTCTGACCGGTATCTTGTCTACGGTCTGACCGAACTTTCATGTCCAGAGACCTTTTTATCCCAAATCTCTGTCCTTTTCACTCTCTTCCCACTTGTCTTTTTCACGTGCGCCTCATAATTTTTGTTGGATTCTTCCTCTCCGGTCAAACCCTCGCAACACACGGTCTAACCGTTGTTCAAGACCATCTCCAAACAATGTCTTCTAGGTATTTTACTCAGATTCTTCCTCGTTATCAAATTCATTTACTGTTCATCTTGAGGTTTAGGGCAAATGTGATAAATCTAGTCCAAATCTGGTCATTTCTTGAAATTGTTTCATCCCCTTGATGCTATAAGTATTTTCACACGTATTTGAGACCAAATTGTGCCCTAAACTCTAGTAAATCTCAGGATTCTTGCCAAACTCTTACTCTATGGTTGCGCCGGTCTGACCGCCCCTGTTTCGGTCTGACCGACTGCAATAGCAGAGCCAGGATTTGTAGTTCTGTTGTCATCTCTTTCTTGTCATGATTTCCTGTTTCCTAGTATCTTACCTTTGCATATCTTCTAAATCTTATAGTGGTCGAGGTACTCAAGGCATTGCCTCCATCTGGACCAGTAAGAAGAAATTGGCTAAGCGGCCGAAAAGGGCTCAACCCTCGAGCAGTAGCGACTCTCAGGATGTTGATTGGATGCCCTCGACTGGAGATTCAGAAACAGAACAGTCGTCACATCGTGGTGGATCTTCTCATGTGGGCATGGACATCGAGAGTGAGGACGATGAAATAAACGTCCACGCTTATCAAGGCCCGAAGAGGAATTGGACTTCAAGCGACTATACAAAGGCTAGGACCATCTATGCCTACAATCATGAGAATGATGCCTCTACTCCTCACTTCCACACGATGACACAACAGGATGCCTTCTACGGACATTTGATCCACAAGAACATCTTCGAACACAAATGGATCGAATGGGCTTATGTTATGAATCAGCCCATCATGGCTCCTTTGGTGCAAATTTTCAAAGATATAGGGCTGTATGACTTTGTGGAGCACAAATGCCCATGGAACGCCACTGCCATCAGATAGTTTTATGCTACGGTTGAGATCAGATGGGCGGACCAGCAGATCATGTGGATGACAGGTTCTAGGCGTTATGAGGCCACCTTTGAGGAGTTTGCTGCGGGAAACAAGTTAAACTATGAGGAAATGAAGGAGGGGATTGATATGGAGGATGAGGATTACCTCCATGAGGATGACTGGCTCCAGTTTTATGAGCAGCCAGGAGGTGGACAGCGGATTGTACCTGGCACCGTTACAGGTCTCAGAGTCCTCCCTGCTGTAGTCAACAAAATCGTACGAGCCACGATCCATCCAAAGAGTGGAAACCGAGAAGCAGTCCGGGATTACTACTGGAACTTCATCGACCACATCCTCAAGAGTCATCGGATCAACATTGTCTCATTTATCTTGAAGACAATTGAGGATGTCTCGGCAACCACTCTGCCGAATCTCTACTATGCTCCATTTATCATGTCCTTGCTGCTCCAGAAGACGAAGTTCCCTCGCGGTTCATGTGACATCAAACATCTCGGCTATAAGCCGTTTAGTGTCAACCCGCGCGTCTTGGCTTGAGGCCATGGAGCACAGCATCAGCAGCAGCAGCAGTAGGCTCAGCCTATGCCTCCTCCTCCTCCACCTCAGGCACAGCAGACAGCTCAGTCTAGCCAATCCCCCGCCTGGTTTACACAGTTCCAGCAGCAGTTCCATCAGCCGATGATGGATCAGTTCTCTACTCTTCTCTAGGGGCTTGAGCTCGCTCGCTCGGACTTGGAGGCATTGAATGATCAGTTCCAGACCTTCTCATCGCGCCAGGATCAGTTCGAGCAGCGCTTTGACGCCTTCTCCGATCACTTCTACACCCGTTTCCCTCAGACTCCTCCTCACCATCCTCCCGATGATGATGCTCCCACCGATTCTTAGCTTTTATGGCAATTGATGCCAAAGGGGGTGAGAAGAGAGTAGAAGAGTAGGGGAGAGATGAACCTTAAATGAAAACTTTTGGGTGTAAAGTTTTAATTTAACTTGTTTAGTTGAATATCTCATTTATGATCTATGTGGATGACATTTATGCTGGATGACTCTTGTATGAGATTGTTACTTCATGATATATGAGATGTGCTTATGTTATTTTCATATGACCTTGTGATGATGATATAATGTGTAGAATTAAATGTCTTATTTGTGATACTTCATGCTCATATAATGAATGAATTGAGATAGCATCTTATACACATGCTTGAACTCCACTAAAATGCCAAAATTCTCTTATTCATACATTTAGGGGGAGTGTCTTATTCTTCGATGCTTATTATAAAATTCCCTTTATGCTTAAAACTCATTCATCTACTCTTTATGTTGTCATCAATTACCAAAAAGGGGGAGATTGTAGCTTCTAGGCCCCTAAAGAGTGTTTTAGTAATTAATGACAACTACAAATGCTATACTAACGATACCTGCTAAATTGTGTCAAGAAGAAACTTAAAAGACAGGTTAATGAAAGGCAAAGAAAGAGCCTCATGATGAAGAAAGGGCATTGATCAAAAAGGCAAAGGTACGAAATAGGGTCTTTTCCATTTTTACCGGTCTAAGGTGATTAGAGAAGAATTTTGACCGGATTTTAGGATAAACGCCGTACTATTAAGAGGAGCATGTGGTGTATCACGAAATACTTCATCTATGAGCCACAAATCATAAAATCAACTTGCATTGCATACTAGAAGGTCACATACTTTGAAAATTTTTGTTTCAGCTCATTTCTGCTCAGCACTGTTTCAGTCGGTCTGACCGTTTGTTTGACCGGTCTGACCGAATACACGGACTGACTTAATAGGATCTCGGACTGACCGACGTTATGTCTAAGTGTAGTTTATTCCTTTAAAAGGTCGGTCTGTCCGTAGGTAAAAACCAAGGTCAGTCTCCTGATACTTCATGTCCTATCTTTCTGTGGTATTGTGTTATTACGGTCTGACCGTTTGATTAGACCGGTGTGACCGAGAAATCGGTCTGACCGTGTTTTTGAACTACGGTCTGACCGTATGGCCGGTCTGTCCGTATTTATCGGCCTGACCGTATAACGTGTCCATAAACTGTGTCGTCTCTTGACAGTTTCACGGTCTGACCAAAATTGGCTCCGGTCTGACCGTGTGTGTGCCTAACAAGGGTAGTTGAGCATTTATTGCGCCTGTTTTATGCCGTTGCAATTGCGGTGGTCTGACTGGCCATATAACTGTGGTCTGACCGCCAAGTGATCTTTTTCTCCCAACGGCCTGTAACGGCAATATTTATTGTGGGGGGTATATATACTCCCATGCACGGCCCTGTTCACAACTTTTAGAGCATAATTTGAACATTGTCATCATCCTTGAGAGCTTAAGCTAGTTTCATACACTCTAGGGTTCTAATTCTCGAATTTGTGAGAGTGTGCATTTGAGATCTTCTAGTGCATTGCATTTAGATCTTTAAATCAATCTTGTGGCACTAGAAGAAGGCTAAGTGATCATCACCGGCTTGTTACTCTTGGAGTTTGCCGGCTCCTAGACGGCTAGGAGAAAGGTTTTGGAGAGCTCTTCAAGGAAGATTGTGAAGAAGCCTCAAAACGTCTTGTGAAAGGGTTGAGCACGCCTTGCCGGAGCGGTAAAGTGCATCCTTAGTGAATCGAGGTTTGGATAACTCATCACACTAATCCGGCTCAAGGTCTAGGTCACTTCTCGAGAGAAGGTTGACTAGATAGAGGAGCGGTTAGAGATTTGAGTTTGCCTCAACGTGGATTAGGGGTGATCGGCAAATCATCGAGACCACGGGATATATCCTTGTGTTAAATTTGTTCATTGTTCATCTTGTGTTAATTATTTGCTCTCTTTTACTATTAATTGTTTGATTAATTGATAATTTGCTAAAATCGCCTATTCACCCCCCTCTAGTCGATATCCTTGATCCCTTTCACCGAGCCCCTCGAGGGCCAAACGGACGGAGCGGCCCGCCTCCGCCACCTCTTGATCGCTGGAGCCCTCGAGCTCCCGAAGGGCGCCCTCCGAGGTAGTCATTGGCACTCTCCGAGGTGTGGAGTTGGGCCTGGACCCGGGCCAGCTCCCAAAGCTCCTCGTTCAACGCCCTTTCAAACTACTCCTCTATGCCCCGAATCAGGGCTACCCCTACAAACGTGAAGGTTATTCGAAACCAAGAGTTAGAAAAATTTTTGAGGAAAAAGTAGCCGGACGCCTCAGAAACGAAGTTACATGGATGTGGAGCAACAACAGCTCGCCTCACCGGTTGCTGAGCGTCCCTTGTGAGACATACCCCTGGACCTTCGGGGTCTGGAGGCTCGCGGCCAGCCGGTGAGCCTCACCCAGAGACACCAGGGGGACTCTCTCCCTGTACCCCCAGACTCGTCTCCACCGGCGGGCCTCGATATCAAGGCCGCGGGGCTGATGTGGACCAGTGTGGCCCCGGCCTCGGCCCTCGTCATCGGGGACTTGGTCTCCGGGGAGGTGGAGGACAAACTCTCCGAGGGAGTCTCGCCCCGGGGAGGGATAAGGAGTCCCTTCCCCTTTTTGTGTAGCGGGGCCCCCGTAGCCGCAGGGACCGCACAGGCCGAGGGACTCGCCCCCTCATCTACCGGTCGCTCGATGTGCAGAGGGGAAGCCTCTGCGAAGCATACCTCCGGCGCTCCGGTTCCGCTGGCTCCAGAGCCACCGAGGACGGCGAGCGGTCGTAGTTCGCTGAATCGGACGCCCACCCGTCACCGGCCGCCCCCTTCCCCACGGCTCGGGGGCGCCTACCACACCCCAACCTGGGGGCTGGGCCCTGGGCCTTCGCCGGCGCAGAGCCCGGTGTTGTCGCTGGGTCGGAGGCCTTCTGAGCCTTGGCGCGGTTCGGCTCAGGGCCCCCGGTGGTCTCCTTCCCCCGCTTGTGGGAGCCAGGGGTCGGGAGAGGCGTCCTCGCCGTTAGCCTTAGCCCGAAGGCTTCGGCCACCAAGTTCCAAGGAGGACCCTCCCCGATGATGCGCACGACGCGCTCGTGCTCGTCGGCATAATACCTCCCAAGGAGGTCCTCCGCCTTCTCCCGGGCGGCCGGGTACGGCCGGACTACAAATAGAAAAGCGTTAGAAAAAATCCCAAACACTAAGGAGTGGGTCACCAGACACTTGCTCAGGTGACCGGCTTCTGCTGGGGCCGTTGCGCCAGGCACATCCCGATCCCCCTCCTCCCGTGCGAGAAGGGGGAGAGCTTGAGGAGTGCCAACTCGTCCACGGCGTCCCTCATGGATCTAACGCCCTGGGTGCCAACCATCTTACTGAGGAGCCTCAACTCCTCGGGGGTCCACACCGAGGGCTTGGGGGTGGACGAGCGGCAGTAGGAGGGAGGCTTCGGGGAGTAGGTGACCCCGGAGTGCCGGACCCGGAGATAGAACCATCTCCTGAGCCAATCCCCCCAATGGTCCCAGGAGCCTGCCACCGGATATTCCTCCACCTGGGCCGGTAGGAGTTGTATCATGATGGAGCTGAACGCGGACTTCGGCCCCCCTTTCACTATGAACGAGCTCCTCGCCGCGGGCTCGTAGAAGTACCAGAGCAGCCGAAGCGTTCGCTCCTGTCCGGTGGCCGTCTCGCATAGCTAGATGAAGAGGCCCATCCGGACGAGGGCGTTGGGAGTCAAGTGGTTGAGCGCCACCCCGTACTCCCGGATGAACTCCCGGAGCAATAGGTGCACTGGGAGCCGGAGGCCGGCCTGGAGGAAAGCCTCCAAGACAACCACCTCTCCAGGCCGGGGGCGAGGTGCAGTCTCCTTCTTCGGGGGGATCTGGACGTCCCCGTCCGCGACGACCCCCCGATTCACAAGGAACTCTAAGTCCACTAAGGTGAACTCGGAAGCCCAGAGAAAGTCCGCGGTGACCTCCTCCGAGGGCACATCGGGGGCTTTGGTGCGGCCATTTGGATCCATTTAGGTTTCCGGTGGGTTAAGCTACCGGGAAGCTATGTTCCGGGGGCTAGGTTACCAGTAGAGGGCGGCCGGGAGAGGGTAGAGCCCCGGTGGGAAGTTTGAAACTTTGTTTCGAATGTGCCCTCTCCAGGCCCCACGAGGCCCTATTTATAGTGCACACACACGGCCCTATTTATGGTGGTTAAATATACAAGCTTGACCAGGAGTCCAACAAACCTGAAGACTTAGATGACGAGGATTGACACCCGGGTCAGTCCAAATAAATGCACTGTTGGTTCAAGACAGATTTGAGCCAGACACGTGCCCGGCGGTGCGAACTTAAGTCATTCTGAGAGGCATCAGCCCGAGGTCGCAGGCTTTGCGCGATCAGACCGCAGGCTTCACGCGGTAAGAAGTTCGCATGCTATACGCGAACAGAATGTCGGGGATGTTGCGCGATCAGCCAACATCCCGCGGTCAGAACATTCTCGACCAGGGTACTTGGAGTTCATCTGACCGGCTGTCCCTATAGCGGGAATATTTCAAGTATCCCGAAGATTCCTCCACGTGGAAGACCAACCGTCAGGAGGTTAATACGTGCAGTTATCCATGAATAACACGTGTTTAACCTGCCTGGAGGTTAAGAGCGGTTCTCTAAACCGCATCCAACCATCCAAGCAACTGTCTGATGCAGTTACGACATGGCACCCTTTCGACCAGTATAAAAGGGTGGCAAGGTGCATCAAACAGGAGAGGTCGGAGGATCGAAAGATCGGAAGGGATCAACGTCTCTGATACAAGCGAGATACAACACATCTCAACCACTCAAATAGCCAATTCTACGGCCTAGATCAGATAGTTTCTTACAAGCTTTTTTGGCTTCATTCTGTACATTGACATAGGAAAAACCCTTCGCCTGTGAAGGTGTTTTCCCGCCATCTTGTAAACCTTTATCACCTATAGTGAAATCCCAACAGGACGTAGGGCTATTACTCTCATCATCGAGGGCCCGAACCTGTATAAATCTCTCTGTGCTCCTGTTCTCCATTTTTCTACATACCTTCCCGGAGGGTCATCTTGAAAGGTCTCGCTATTACAAATTTTGCAAAAGTTCGGCTGAGGACTCTGAGTCCAAATCGTCGACAGCTGGCGCCCACCGTGGGGCCTTTCTCAAGGCGTCCTAATTTTAATCCGGAGGTTCGCTGAAGCATGGCTGGAGTATATGATTCCGAGAATGATTTTGATCTCGAGGATTATGCTGACATTCCAATGCCTTCCCCAAGCAATCCTGTTTCGATGGAGGAAGTTGAAGGCCAGAATCTCCCAGAGGTGGAATCATCTCTCCACGTCATGTCCATCGACCAGGGGGCGACTAGCGCATGGTCAGAACCCACAGAGGTTCTTAATGCGCTAGAGAATGAATCCGGTCCGTCATACAACCCCGCTGGGGGGAAGGATGATATCGACCTGGAAATCAGCCTGGGGAGATTCGACCTTGATAACCTTCACCGTCTCTTTGATTTCGAGTCTGACTCGGAACAAACTGAGATGTTTTCCCCATCGACAACCTCACTCCCTAGACAGTTCGCTGCCTTGTCGGAGGTGACTCCCGACCAACAGGCTGCTAGGGAAGAACGGGATCGCAAACAAAAGGAGGATGAAGATCTCGAGCAACAAAACAATGAACTACGTAGAACTTCCCTAGAGGCTCTTCAAGATGCGCAGGCTCGTTACGATGCTGCTCCGAGTTCTTCTCGATGGTCACGTGGTCGCAAACGTGACCAGACCCCTTCTTTGCCACCAGAGCGTTTCCCGGTGGACGAAGAAACAATAACACCTGGTGCCCCTAGGTGAAGCACCCATGGTCGACTGCGATCTATCGCGGAAGTCATGCGTAACTTTCCTCCTACAGTCACGGATGCGCAGAAACCAGCCTTTACCAGGATCTTGGCGGAAAGGCTGGAGGAGGTCGCATCTGAGGCGACCCCAACAGCCTCTTCCCGCTCGGTAACACGTTCCCGCGAACAAGAGTGTCCCTACTCTGGTTCCGGCCGGCGAAGTTACCCACCGCCCGTACCGTCCCGACAGGACAAGTACCGGCGAACGCAGGATTCTCGTAGTAGGGATCGGATTCCTGTTCACTCTCGTTCGGGACCGCGAGTAACTTCACCGTTGCGTGAGGTCGCCCGTAACCCGGTCGAGAGTCACAGGGCAGTTCACGGTCCCTACGTCGGTTGTAAAGCTTTCTCGCCCGGCCTACGAGCGGTCGTTTGGCCCGATAAGTTTCGACCAGGGGCCATTGAGAGGTTTGACGGAACTCAGAACCCATCCGAGTTCCTTCAAATCTATATCACTGCCATCCAAGCGGCTTGAGGCGATGACCGAGTCATGGCCAACTACCTGCCCATAGTCCTCGAAGGACCGGCTAGAACCTGGCTGTTTAACCAGCCCGAAGGTTCCATCTATAATTGGGAAATGCTGTGCGACGCTATCCTCAGTAATTTCCAAAACGGTTACCAAAAGCCGGGTAAAGAGGACGACCTTCATCGGCTACGACAAACTTCAACCGAGACTCTTCGGCAGTTTGTCAAGAGATTTGTCGGGGTGAGAAATACCATCCCGAACATATCTGATGGCTCCGCTATCAGGGCATTTAAACATGTCGTTCGATACCGGAGATTCACCGAAGACTTGCTTATCCACCCTCCTCGATCAGTGGCTGATCTGTTCGACATGGCCGATCGATACTCTGACGCAGCTGAAGCAGTCGAATGGAACCGGATGGTCGACAAGGGTCACCGACCACCTCAACCAGGTTTCAAAGATGCCAGGAAAGAAGATTCAAGTAAGAAGCCGGAATCTTCATCTGGTGGGAAGTCGAAAAAATCGAAGAGGAACCGCTCTGGACAGTACCGCGAGTTCGTAGTCGCAGAGAAGCCGCCTTCGACCAAAGGTAACAAGCCTTCATTTAAGAATAAAACTGCTTCTGGTGGTCGTAGTGCCGTCCAGCCAGAAAAGTCAACTAATCCGTAGGAAGGCAAGAAGTGGTGTCCACTCCACAACTCCGCAGGCCATGACTTCAAGAACTACAGGAGTTGGTTGAAGCAATTGAATGATTTCTACCAGGGAGTCGGGCCAATGCCATCCTTACCGCCTAAAGAGCAGGCGTACGGACTTAGAGACGCCGACGGAGACGGGGAAATGTCCTACCAGGTACCTCAAAATCATATTAATGTTATTTTCGGGGGTTCTTCTTCTTTTGTTTCCAAAAGGCAGTTTAAAGCCTTTTACCGAGAGGTTAACCAAGCGGAGACATCTCTCGGTGAACCTCAATACCCCCACTGGACAGATACACCCTTGACATTAGATTGTTCTGATTGTCCCGTGGGGCTTACTCGATCGTTGAGGCTCCCTCTGGTCATTACCCCGATCATCAGTAACGCGAGAGTCGAAAGGGTCCTGATCGATGGAGGGAGTTCCCTTGACATTTTGTTGGTCAAGGCGCTCGACGAGATGCAAATTCCTCGTTCGAAGATCAAGCCCATAATCCATCCGTTTTATGGGATAATCCCAGGCCCCTCCATGATGCCGTTGGGACAAGTGGTCCTCCCGGTCACACTGGGAGAACCAGATAACTTCCGAACAGAGTTGGTTACTTTCGACGTAATCGATTGTGATTCGGCTTATAATGTAATCTTTGGCAGGCCAACTCTCGCTAAATTCATGATGGCAACGCACTATGCTTATCAGTGCGGAAAATTGCCTGGCCCCAAAGGTGTCATCTCGGTTCGAGGCAGTCGCAATGTGGCACTCACATGCGACCGGCTATCTTTGGAGATGGTCGATCAACTTCCCCTCCGATACGCCCAGGTCGCCACCATCGCCACCGACGCGATCAAGGCTGGTCCTCGACCAGATGAGAAACTCAAACTGGTCCCTTTGTACCCAGATGATCCATCCAAGACAGTTCGGGTCGGATCAGGTCTGGATGACGAATTGGAACTCGAGCTCATTGCTTTCCTCCTGGTTAATGCAGATGTGTTCGCGTGGAAACCATCCGACATGCCCGGTGTCCCAAGGGAAGTAACCGAGCACAGGTTAGCAATTCGACCTGGACAACGACCAATAAAGCAAAAGCTCAGGTGTTTTGCTGTTGACCGACAAGAAGCCATCCGAGAGGAGTTGGACAAACTCCTACAGGCCGGGTTCATCCATGAAGTCGATCACCCGGAATAGCTCGCCAATCCGATTATGGACCGCAAGTCAAATGGCAAGTGGCGCATGTGTGTTGACTACACTAGCCTCAACGCTGCCTGTCCGAAGGATGACTTTCCCCTTCCCCACATCGACCAGTTGGTCGACTCAACTGCGGGTTGCGAACTAATGAGTTTTCTGGACGCTTACTCAGGATATCATCAAATTAGCATGGCAGAAGAAGATGAAGAGAAAACTGCCTTCATCACCCCGTTCGGCACCTACTGCTACGTCAGAATGCTGTTCGGTCTCAAGAACGCAAGTTCCACGTACCAGCGCTTGATGCAAAAGACCTTTCTTTCCCAGATAGGGCGTAATCTCGAAGCATATGTAGACGACTTGGTTGTAAAAAGTACCAAGAGATTGTCCCATTTGGACGATCTCGCGGAAACCTTCTTTAATTTGAATCTCTTTGGAATAAAATTAAACCCGGAGAAATGTTCTTTCGGGGTTTCTTCAGGAAAACTACTTGGTTTCCTTGTGTGTTCCAGGGGCATTGAAGTTAATCCTGAGAAAATCAGGGCCATTGAACAAATGAGATCGCCCTCGACCATGAATGATGTTCAACGCCTGGCTGGTTGCATGGCGGCCTTAAGTCGCTTTATATCACGACTAGGCGAAAGGGGATTGCCTTTCTTCAAAGCCCTGCGGAAGCATCACAATTTTACATGGTCGGATGAGGCCGAAAAAGCGTTTCAGGAGGTAAACATATATCTATCCAGTCCGCCAGTATTGGTGTCTCCCGACAAAGGAGAACCATTGCTTCTTTATCTGGCGGCCACACCACACGCGGTCAGCGCCATTCTGATCGCGGATAGGGAAGGAATACACAGACCAGTCTACTATGTGAGCGAAGTACTTCATGGTCCTAAGGAGCGTTACCCTGAGGTCCAGAAGATACTTTACGCGCTACTGATGGCTTCCTGTAAGCTACGACACTACTTCCAAGCTCACAAGATCACGGTACCCTCCTCCTTTCCTTTGGGGGATATTGTCCGAAATCCAGAGAAATCTGGTCGAATCACTAAATGGGCGGTCGAACTCGGTGCTTTCAAAATTCATTTCACGCCACGCACGGCGGTTAAGTCTCAGGTTTTGGCCGACTTCGTGGTCGAATGGACCAACCCTGAGCCACCCGTGCAGGTGCCCGAGGAATTGGAGTGCCCCGATCACTGGACAATGTACTTTGACGGCTCCCGTAGTTTTCAACACTCGGGGTCTGGAGTGGTCTTAGTTACGCCTCAGGGCGAGTAGCTTAAGTATGTCATCCAACTACACTTTGTTGCGACCAACAACGCGGCAGAGTATGAAGGTCTTTTTGCAGGGCTCCGGGCAGCAAAATTCCTCGGAGTCCGTCGATTAGTGGTGAGGGGAGACTCACAGCTAGTCGTAAACCAGGTAAACAAGGAGTACAACACCTCCGATGAGACAATGGCTCATTACCTAGGAGAAGTGAGGAGATTGGAAAAACACTTCAGTCATTTCGAAGTCCAATACATCCCGCGAAAGGACAACATTCTCGCAGACCAATTATCCAAAATTGGGTCCTCACGCACATCCGCTCCGGCAGGAGTGTTCATTGAACACTTGGACCGTCCTTCGATCATGACTTCGGTCGAGGATGATCCGGCAATAGCCTGCGTTACCAACCTCGGTCAGGAACAGGATTGGACTCATCCATTGAGAGTATATCTTGAACATGGGACCTGTCGGGGGAAATCTCCGCGGGACTAAGTCCAGGTAAGTTCCCGGGGATCTGGCCTCCAGGTCCTCCCCGGGAGCCGCCTTTTGGCCCTCGGGCCGTGGCCTCCGGTGTCCTCCCGGGCGCCGCCATTTGCCCGGGGACGTGGCCTCCGGCCCTTCCCCGGGCGCCGCCATTTGGCTCCCGGGACGTGGCCTCCGGTGCTCTCCCGGGCGCCAGCATTTGCCCGGGGACGTGGCCTCCGGCCCCTCCCCGGGCACCGCCATTTGGCTCCCGGGACGTGGCCTCCGGCCCCTCCTTGGGCGCAGCCATTTGGCTCCCGGGACGTGGCCTCCGGTGCCCTCCCGGGCGCCGCCATTTGCCCGGGGACGTGGCCTCTGGTGCCCTCCCAGGCACTGCCATTTGGCCCCCGGGAGGCGGCCTCCGGTGCCGTCCCGGGCGCCGCCTTTTGGCCCCCGGGACGTGGCCTCCGGTGCCCTCCCGGGCACCACCATTTGGCCCTCGGGACGCGGCCTCTGGTGCCGTCCCGGGCGCCGCCATTTTCCCGGGGACGTGGCCTTCGGCCCTTCCCCGGGCGCCGCCTTCTGGCTCCCCGGACGTGGTCTCCGGCGCCGTCCCGGACGCCGCCATTGACCCGGGGACGTGGCCTCCGGTGCCTCCCCGGGCGCCGCCCTTTTGGCTCCCGGGATGTGGCCTCCGGCGCTGTCCCGGGCCTCATCGCCCCCCCTAAAGGTAAAGTCTCGAGCTGTTTATCACGTGCAGGTCACGCGAGGAGCACCTCGGGAACTAGGGACCACCTGTCAAGCATCCAAGGCGTTTGACCGGGAGAAGGACGGTCCTACCCTTCAATCCGACGGTGGCTTCCGGGGTAGTTTAGGTTTTTTGCTTCTTTTTGGGGCTATAAATAGCCCTTGTACCCCTCTGTTGTAAAGGATCGGTTCTTTTATTGGAATAGCTAAACTCACAGACGTGCTCCGGAAGCCTCTCCCCCGGATGGAGCCTCCCCAGCCGACTCCGGTCGGGAGCACGTCGACAGGACTAGGGCCCCCACCGGGACCCGAACCTGTATAAACCCGTGTGTCATTTATTGTGCTTGTCCGGCGGGGGAGGACCGGTCACCCGGTCAACCCGCGTCGCGTAATCTTCGCTAGGATCGTTCTCAAAACCTGCCGGAGTATTCGCAATACCACGACAGTTAGCGCCGTCCGTGGGGACTCGTGACAAGACGCCATGGCTCCCCCAAGAACAAGGGCTCGCACCCTTCCCGGTGATCCGGGTCTCGGAGACCCGGCGCCGTCCGCCCGGGACACTGCTGTCTCGGCGGTCCCTTCCGGAGCCGACCTGGCCCAGGTACTGCCTCCCTCCTTTCCTCTTAACTTAGGTGCTTCCACCTCCAGGTCGTTCCCGGTGACCGCGGGGACCTCGGCCGGGACTAGTCTCCCCCCGACGGCTCCGCCGGTTCCCCGGGACGCCCTGCTCGAAGCTCTCGTGGAAGGCCAGCTCCGCGCTCAGCGCTCAATGGACGAGCTCCTTAGCGTGTTGGCGCGGCCCCCGGCCCACACATTTGCGTCACACCCGTATCCGGGGAACATGCCCCCGTTTATGGGTTACCCGGCGGCCCCTCCGGCCTCCGGGGGGTTGTCCGCCCTGTATAATCCTGCCGGGGGGTTCCCTCCCCCTGCGGGATATACGTCCGGACCTTTCCCGGCACCCGGGCCCGTCCCGGTGCCGGGAGGTTATTTCATGCCGGGGCCCTTCGTGGCACCAGGGGCGTACCCTGTCCCTGGCCTAACCCCGGGGCTGGGAGCCCACTTCATGCCGGGGGTTTACCCTGCGCCGGGAGCCAGTCCCGCCCCCCGCGTCGCGTTTACCGCACCGGGGGCGGTTGACAGAGCAGCCCCCGAGCCGCAGCGGACTTCCCCCCGCATGGGCTCCCCGGTTCCGGATGTCGCCGCGGGGGCTCCCCCTTCGCCTGTTCCAGGTGTTACGGGGCCTGCCCCCTTCCTGGTTCCGGTCGTGGCCACTGCGGCCCCCTCCACTTCGGTTCCAGGCGTCGCCGCGGGCGCCCCCTCCCCGGTTCCGGATAATACAGGGGCTTCCCCCTTTCTGGTCCCGGGGGTCATCGCAGGGGGCTCCCCCCAACCGGCTCCGGAAGCCTCCGGGCCGGCAGCTACAGCGCACGAGCTCTCTCCCTCGGCGGGACAGGTCCGTTTTGCCCCGGGGGGGTCTAGCGGATGCGTTCACCAGAGCGCGGGGAAGAACTTCCCCCCAGCCGCGGGCGCGGGGAGCCTCTCTCTCGCACCGGCCGGGGGAAGAGACCCGCTGAAGAGCCAACCTCTCCGGCGGAGAGCCCGGACGTCCGGGAACTTAGTCCTGGCCCAGAGGAAAAGCGTCGCCACCGCCATTCTGGCGGACCTCTTGGACCACTCCCAGACTCAGACAACGAAGGTCCCGTGAAAGAAGACAGCGACCAGGGGTCTCCCCGGGAAGTGCAGGGGGCCAACCAGCCCCTGTGCCGAAGACTTCGCAGCATCCGGTGGCCGTGGCCCTACCGCCCTCCGCACATCAAGCACTATAACGGTGAGGCAGACCCTTACGAGTTTGTGCAGGTCTACTCCACTGCCATCTCCGCTGCCGGGGGGGACGAGACAGTACAGTGCAACGTCTTCCCCCTCTACCTCTCCGGCATTGCCCGCTCCTGGTTCTACAACCTGAAGGCCGGCTCCATCAAGTCTTTCTCGCAGCTCAAGCGGGAGTTCTGTGCCAACTTCCAGGGGAACTACGTGCGTCCCCTGGACTCCTCGCAACTGTACAGTGTCCGGCAAAGGACTGGGGAAACCATCAGAAGCTTCTTCAAGCGGTTTGCTCAGGTGAAGGGCAAAGTGGCCCACGTCCCCGACTCTATGGTCATCGATGCCTGTAAAAGCGGCATCCTCCCGGGGGAGCTCCACCGAAGGCTCTCCGGAGCTGCCCCCTCTTCCGCCGACGAGCTCTTCAACGTGCTCGAAAAGTACGCTCGGGCGGAGGAAGACGATATCTGGAAGAAGACCCGGGGGGCTCCCGCCCCCGTCGACCGGGGGGCCAAGGATCCCCCCAAACGCCCCAGGCAAGGGGGGAGTAGCGAACCACAGCCTCGGGACAGCTTTGTCCTCGAGGGCGGAGGTGGCTCGTGCGACCCCCCGAGGGCCAACCGCCCCTTCCCCAAACCGAAGGGCCATGGGGGAGGACAGTCTTCGCGCGGCCGGGAAGGCCCCGCGGGGAGAAGGCGGGAAGGACCGTGGTGCAGCCTCCACAGGTCCAATACCCACGCTACCTGAGATTGTAGCCAGCTGCTGCAGCACTTCGCGGACTTCCTCGACCAGCGGCGGGCAGGGGGGGGGGACTCCGGCCTCCTTGCCCCCTCGGCCAGCTGTTCCGGCCCTTCCCGCTCCCACGGGGTGTCAGCAGACGCAGGAGGGGGAGCCTTCAGAAGCTCTCCCCTTTCAAACTTCGCAGCGGCACATCAACGTCATCGTGGGAGGATCTGCCTCCAAGCGGGACTCTAAGCGACAGCGTAAGGAGTACGCGCGCAAGGTCAAGGTTGTGGGGGTGCTACACACGTCCCCACCACCGAAGTGGTCGGACGTCCCCCTCACCTTCACGGCAGAAGACGCGCGGGGGGTTCGCTTCCCCCACGACGACGCGCTCATTGTCTCCGCGACCATCTACAACTGCCATCTGGCCCGTATCCTGGTGGATGGCGGGAGCTCCGCCGATGTCCTATTCCTGAAGGCCTTCAAAAAAATGCAGGTGGATGAGAAGCTCCTGCAACCCGCTGCCGGGCCCCTGCAAGGTTTTGTCCCGGGCAAGGCGATCCACCCCGTGGGCAAGGTAGATCTTCCAATGAGCTTCGGCACCCCGGAGAACTACCGGACCGAGCTGGTCCGCTTCGACGTAGTGGACCTCCCCTCCTCCTACAACGCGATTATGGGGAGGACGACAATCAACCGGCTGGGGGCTGCCACCCATCAAAACTATCTCTGCATGAAGATCCCCGGGCCGCATGGTGTGATCAACGTCCGGGGAGACCAAGACATGGCCCGTGCTCTATACGAGTGAGCTGCGGCCACAATCGGCAGCGTCAACCTCATAAAGACGCCTGGGGGGGAGGCTTCTCCCCCGGAGCTAGATGCTGCTGCACCGCCGCCCGGGAGGACCCTCCTCAAGCCGCATCCGGAAGGGGGCCTCCGGAAGGTCCTGCTGTCCCCGGGCAACGAAGACAAAACCGTCCGGATCGGAGCGGAGCTCCCCGAAGAACACGCAGCGCAACTTGCGGCTTTTCTGCGCGAAAACTCCTATGTTTTTGCGTGGAAGCCTTCAGACATGCGGGGCGTCGCCCGGGAGGTCATTGAGCACAAGCTTGCAGTGGCCCCCGGTCACCCCCCAGTCAAACAGAAGCTGCGGAAACTCTCCCTCGAGCGCCAAGAGGCAATCAAGGCGGAGATCACCCGGCTCCGAGAGGCGGGGTTCATTCGGGAGGTCTTGCACCCCGAGTGGCTCGCGAACCCCGTCCTCGTCAAGAAATCAACCGGCAGGTGGCGGATGTGCGTGGACTTCACCGACCTTAACCGCGCCTACCCCAAAGACAACTTCCTGCTCCCGCGGATTGATCAGCTCGTCGACTCCACTGCGGGGTGCGAGCTCATGAGCTTCCTAGATGCCTACTCTGGCTACCATCAAGTCCGGATGGCGGAAGGGGACGAGGAAAAGACAAGTTTTGATTACTCCCCTCGGAACCTTCTGCTACGTGCATATGCCCTTTGGGCTCAAGAACGCGGGGGCGACCTTCCAGCGCCTCATGACATTGGTTTTCAAAGAGCAAGTCGGCCGCAACGTTGAGGTCTACGTAGACGACGCGGTTGTCAAGAGTCCCCGCGCAGCCTCCCACATTAACGACCTGGCTGAAACCTTCCGCAACCTCCGTGCGTTCGGGCTCAAACTTAACCCGGAGAAGTGCGCCTTCGGGGTGCGTGGGGGGAGCTCCTAGGTTTCCTCGTGTCCCAGCGGGGCATAGAGGCAAACCCCGAGAAGATCCGGGCGTTCCTAGATATGCCCCCGACGCGCTCCATCAAGGATGTCCAGCGGCTCTCCGGCCGCCTAGCCGCACTCAGCCGCTTTGTCTCCCGGTCGGGGGAGCGGGGCCTCCAGTTCTTCACGATCCTCCGAGGGCTCGAGGGGTTCTGCTGGACCCCCGAGGCCCAGGAGGCGTTCGATGACCTCAAGAAGTACCTCACGAGCCCTCTAATGCTTGTGAGTCCATCCCCGGAAGTGCCCTTGCTCCTCTACCTCGCTGCGACCCTTGTTGCCGTCGGCGCGGTCTTGGTGAAGGAGCAAGGGGGGCAGCAGCGTCCCGTGTACTACGTGAGTGAGGCCCTCCAAAGGGCCAGAACTCGGTACACGGAGATGGAGAAAATTTGCTACGCCCTCCTCATGGCGTCCCGGAAGCTTCGGCATTACTTCCTGGGGCACCCCATCACCGTCCCGTCGTCCCTCCCCCTCGGGGAGGTACTGCGGAACAAAGAAGCCACCGGCCGGATCGGGAAGTGGGGGGCCGAGCTCGCCCCCTTCTCCCTGTCCCTTACCGGCCGCTCGGCCATCAAGTCGCAGGTCCTCGCCGACTTCGTCGCAGAGTGGACTCCCGCCTCTAGGTCCGGGGACGAAGATCTCCCCCTGCCGCCCCGACGCAGTGATCATTGGACCCTTATGTTCGATGGGTCGCTGTGTCTCGCCGGGGCTGGTGCGGGAGTAGTCCTCCGGAGCCCCGAGGGGAAGGAACTCGAGTACACCGCGCGGCTCGAGTTCCCCGCAACCAACAACGTCGCCGAATACGAGGCTTTGCTCCTCGGGATGCGCCTCGCGCCCTCCCTGGGGATCCGGCGCCTCCTAGTCAAGGGAGATTCTTAGCTCGTAGTTTGCCAGGTGGACAAGTCTTACCTGTGCCATGACGCAAACTTAAGTCTTTATTTGCAGGAAGTGCGAAAGATGGAGAGGCATTTCGAGGGCCTCGAGACCCGGCATATCCCACGTAGGGACAATGACCGGGCCGATGCCTTGGCCCGGGCGGCAAGCGCCCGGGAATCGCTCCCCAAGGGGGCTTTCCTGGAGATCATCAAGAAGCCCTCGGTGGCCTCCCCGGACACGGGCAACGAGCCTCATGTCCCGGAGGTCGCCGAGATCACCCGGACTCCGACTTGGATGGACCCCCTCATCTCCTTCATCAAGGGGGAGGGGGACCCTCCTAGTGAGACCGAGGCTAAGCGCCTCCGGGCTAAAGCCCGGGCATATCTCCTGCTGGAGGGGAGGCTCTACAAGCGGGGGGCTTCCGCCCTCCTGCGCTGCCTCCCCCGGCCGGAGGTACTTCAACTTGTGGAAGACATCCACGCGGGGAGCTGTGGTTCTCACCAAGCCCTGCGTGCCATCGCGGCCAAGGCCCTCCGGCAGGGCTTCTACTGGCACACGGTCTTGCGCGACGCGCGAGACATTGTCTCCGCTTGTGAGGCATGCCAGAAGATGGCGAAGGGCTCGAACCTCCCCCCTATAGCGCTGCAGATGATCCCCATCACTTGGCCCTTTGTGCGCTGGGGGATGGGCTTCTTAGGGCCCTTCCCCCCAGCGCCCGGGGGGATACAAGTATGCGGCAGTCGACTATTTTACAAAGTGGGTTGAGGCGGAGCCTTTGGCTAGCATCACGTCCCGGGCCGTTCAGCGGTTTTTCTGGAAAAACGTCGTATGTCGTTTTGGTGTCCCCTGGGAAGTCACCGTGGACAATGGGACCCAATTCGACTCGACTTATTTCCTGGAATTCTGCGAAGGCCTGGGGCTCGTCATCCACTTCGCCTCGGTGGCCCATCCCCGGAGCAATGGGGCTGTCGAGAGGGTCAACGGCGTGATCCTACAGGGGTTGCGCCGGAGACTCCAGCAAACCGCTTCTAAGCGGGGTGCATGGGCGGAGGAGCTCCCTAGCATCCTCTGCTCCATGCGCACGATCCCGTCCCGGGCGACGGGGCGTACTCCCTTCTCTCTGGTTTACGGGGCGGAGGCAGTCCTCCCCCCGGAGATCGTCTTCCGGTCACTGCGGGTTGAGCTCCTGGAGGGAGCCACGCCCGCAGCGTACCAGGCCAACGAGGCCAATCAGCGCCTGGAGATCGACCTCGTGGAGGAGGAACGCGACCGAGCGCTCCTCCGCCACGCCATCTACGAGCAAGAAATGGCGCGCGCGTACAATCAGCGCGTGCGCGAGAGAGCTTTCCGCCTTGGGGACTTTGTCCTCAAGCGTGTGACGGACCCCCAGGCCCAGGGTAAGCTCTCCCCCAAGTGGGAGGGCCCCTACAGGATCTCCGCGGTCCTGGGCTCGGGGGCCTACAAGCTCTCCAACCTTCGGGAGCAGGAGCTGAAGCACACGTGGAACTTGCGTTTACTTCGCAAGTTCTATGTTTAGCCTTACGGGCCTGTCCCCTCCCCCGGAGCGTTCACGCCGGAGGGGGAGGAGGGACACTATATTTTCCTCCCCTTTCGTGACTTCGCAGGGGGAGGCCCTGTACTTCATTTTATTAGCAATACATAGGACTTGCTTTTCAAACTGTCTCATTGCAGGTCTCTCTCATTACCGCCCCTAGCGGCGATGCCCTCCCCGCGAGGATGCCCTCCCTGCGAGAGAGCCCTCCCCGCGAGGATGCCCTCCCCGCGAGGAAGTGGGCCAGGCCCAACAAGTCCTTACAACGGGAGTCCCACTCCCGTAGGGCGGCTTACGATCAGCCCTCGTGGACTGAGAGTGTAAGCGGCAACCCGGTCACAGTGGCCGCGGCAACGAGTCACTTTGGGAGACTAGTCCCCTGCCCAAACACTCAAGACCCATCTTCGGGCACTTCCTCCTCCGGGAGTAGACGCTCTCCCCAGTGGGACGTCTAATGGCCTTCATGGATCTATCTTCCTCCTACGGGAGTCGACGCTATTCCCGGCTCCCCGTTTTCACGGCGACCGGAAGATCGGCCCCTTGCGGCTTGATTGGTTCTATCTTCCTCCTACGGGAGTCGATGTTATTCCCGGCTCCCCGTTTTCACGGCGACCGGAAGATCGGCCCCTTGCGGCTTGATTGGATCTATCTTCCTCCTCCGGGAGTCGACGTTATTCTCGGCTCCCCGTTTTCACGGCGACCGGACGATTGGTCCCCAGCGACCTTATTCCCGGCTCCCCATTCTCACGGCGACCGGATGAATGCCTCTCGGAGACCCTATTCCCGGCTCCCCGTTCTCACGGTGACCGGACGATTGTCTCCGGAGAAGTCACGGATTTCTCGGGCATTTTCTTCCCCGAAGACCCTATTCCCGGCTCCCCGTTCTCACGGTGACTGGATGAATGTCTCCTAGGAAGCTCGCCTCCGGAAATCTCATCGGGTTCTCTTGGACATTTCTTCCACATGAGGCCTTATTCCCGGCTCCCCGTTCTCACGGCGACCGGACGATTGTCTCCCAGAAGGTCTTCTCCTTGAAAACCTCGTTTTAAAATTTTCTAACTTAGAAAGTTTCCTATGCTACAGGTGACTTCCATCCCGGGGGCCTTGTTACCCCCACAGCGCGCGGAGCTATTCTCCGGCCCGCTGTGGGCGGGGGGGATAAGGAACCCCTGGGTGTCAACTGCACCGCCCACGAGGAAACTTAGCTCATCCTTGTTAAGATGAGTCGTCCGGACCATCCAAGAAGAAGAAAATAAAGAGGCAATGAAAGGAAACAACAACAGCTTTATTGATTCTCAAACCCGGAGGACATCTTCCCCCTCCGGTGGGCTTCGGAAACGATACAACCCGGGTTCTAACCCGGGGGATTCTCTAAGCCCTAAGGTTCCTACCCCTAATACTCCCGAAGGCACTCCACTAGCTCCCGGGTCAAGTCCCGGTACAATGCCCGTACGCGGCGCCGAGCGTCCCGGAGCACATTTTCAGGCTAGAACTCGTATCCCGCTGGTGGAAGTATTCGGAGCGGAGGGATCATCCGGAGCCCCGGTCGCGGAGGGGACAATTCGGCACGATGATTATCAAAGTTGTCGAAGTGCCACTCCGGACGCCACCTCAACCGGATCAGCTCCCGGACACTACCCTCGCCGCGATTCCCGGAGATAAGGCTTAGCAAGATCAAAGCCGCTTGGGCGTCCCCCGGGGAGCCCCTCCCGGACCTTCGCCCGGGAGCAACCTCCTGGGAACCCTGGTAACAGTAAATTCAATTCAAAGACTTAGAAAAAATTCTAACTTCATTGCATTCAAAATGTTTCTGTACAAGTGCCCGGGGCTTCTTCCAAGAAGCTACCGGAATCAAAAGTCCTAAAACAAAAAAGGGCCCTAGCTAAGACCCGGGGGGAGGCTCATACATGTTCGTTGGCGTCCTCCCCTCGGGGGGCTTCTTCCAAGGCCCGGGCTGGGACGTCTCCCGCCGGAGGCGCCGGAGCCGGGAACCACGCCCGGATGATCCGGTCGTAGGACCCTCCGGCAAGCTGCTCCACCTCCCGGCGCGAAGGCTCGAAGGAGTCCGGGAAGCTTCGGGGGATGCGGCCCCCGATCGCCCGGGCGCCGACCCCCCGGAACTCAACGAGCCCCGCAACGGCCGCGACGACGGGGATCGCCCGGCCCCGCGCCCAAACGTCGGTAGCCTCCGGGATGGCGGAGACCTGTGCGTTGAGAAAACGCACAGCCTCCGCGAGGGTCGCCGACGGCACCTCCCTGCTACCGGAGCCTAGGCTTACGCCAAGGCCCTCGAGGGCCGACCGGACGGAGCGGCCCGCGTCCTCCACCGCCCGGACGCTCGAGCTCTCGAGCTCCCGGAGCGCCTCCTCCCTCGCCTTGGCCTCCTCCCGGAGGCGGCCGTTGACGGCCTCAGAAATATGAACCTGGGCCCAGGCCCGGGTCAATTCCGCGAGGGCTTCGTCGCGTTCCCAGAGGGCTTCCTCGCGCTGCCCTACGGAGGCCGCGGCCCGGCCCTCCGCCTCCTTAAGCAGCCGGGCGACCCGCTGCTCAAGGCCCCAGGTAACAGCTGCCACCTACAAAATATATAGAGTTAGAAAAATCCCAAAGTGCAGGGGATGAATGAAGACGTCATTGACTCGGGTTACCTGGGCCCCGAGGGACTGAAGCCCCTCGAAACGCTCATGGAGCGTCCCTCCCGCGACGAAGGCCTGCACCTTCCGGGTATGCAGGCCCTCCGAGTAGTGGGCGACCTCCCTCGCGGGAAGCAAAGGGGTCTCCCGCCCGGCGCCGCCAGCGCGGCCGGCGTCACCGGCGTCTTCGTCGAAGAGGAAGTGCCCCCCGAAGACGTGGTCGAGGAGCTCTCGGCGGGAGGCCCCGCTTGGGGGGAACCATCAAGCCTTTCCCTGGCCCGGGCCGGAAGGTCCTCGGGGCCTCCTCCTCCGGAGGAACCTCGTAGACCGAGGGGCTCTCCCCCTCGTCCACCGGCCAAACCCGCGGAGGCGAGGCCTCCGCGAATCTCACCTCCAGCCTCTCCGGCTCCAAAGAAGCCGGAAGGGGCAGGAGGGGCTCCACCAAGAGCGGCGACGGGGCGTAGTTCACCGAGTCGGACGCCGCCCCACCAGCGGTGGCCTCCTTCCCCCGCGCCTCGACGGGGCCCTTCGGGGGAGGAGGTGTTTCTTCCTTCCGGGTCGGTGCCCGGGCACGCTCGCTCCCGGGGGTCTCGTCCCGGGGCTTCGCCGGTGTCGCTGTCGGCGTTGTCGATAGGCCGGGGGCCTTTTGAACCCGGGCCTTCTTGGGCTCCGAGCCCCCGGCCGCCTCCTTCCCCCGTTTGTGCGACCCGTGGGTGGGGAGAGGCTTCCTCGCCGGCAGCTTTAGCCCGTAGGCCGCCGCTACCAAGTTCTTGGGAGGGCCCTCCCCCACGGCGCGCACGACGCGCTCGTGTTCATCGGCGAAGTACCTCCCCAGGAGGTTCTCCGCCTTCTCCCGCGCCGCCGGGTACGGCCGGACTGCAAGAGGTAAAGAGTTAGTTAAATTTTCAAAAATTCGTAAATACAATGCAGCAGGTTCTTGGAGCTTACATCGCGTGACCGGCTTCACCGGGGGCCGCTGCTCGGGGCCCATACCGATCGCCCTCTTCCCACCGGTGAAGGGGGAGATCCAGAGGAGAGCCATCTCCTCGGCGGCGTCCCGCATCGAGCGGGTCTTCTTGGAGAGGATCACCTTGCCGAGGAGCTCGAACTCCTCGTCCGTCCACACCGGAGGCTTCGGTGCGGACGACTGGCTGTAGGTGGGAAGCTCCGGGGCGTACACCACCGTCTCGTCCCGGACTCGGAGGTAAAACCACGTCCGGACCCAGTCCCCCCAGTGGTCCCGGGAGGCCGCCGCCGGGTAGTCGATTACCCGGGACGGCAACATCTGGACCATCACCGAACCGAAGGGGGACTTGGGGCCCCCCTTCACCAGGTGGGAGGTCCGCGCCGCCGGTTCGTAGAAGTACCGGAAGGCGCGAAGGGTGGGCTCCCGCCCGGTCGCTGTCTCGTAGAGCCAGATGAAGAGGCCCATCCGGACGAGCGCGTTCGGGGTGAGGTGGTTGAGAGCCACCCCGTACTCCTTGAGGAACTCCCAGAGCATGGGATGCACCGGGAGCCGGAGCCCCGCCTCCAGGAAGGCCTCGAAGGCCACGACCTCTCCGGGCCGGGGGCGGGGGGCTCCGTCCTTCTTCATGGGGACTCGGATGTCCCCGTTCGCGACGACGCACCTTTCGACCAAGGACTTGGCGTCCTCGGCCGTGAACTCTGTCGCCCAGAGGAAATCCGGAGGGATTTCCTCCGGGGGCACCTCCGTGGTCTTTGCTCGACCCTTGGGTGCCATGAGGTCAATCTTCTTTTTCGTTCGGTGGCTAACCTTTCAGGAGGCTAGTACTAAAAGTCCCGGACGTCTACTACCGGAAAGAGCTACCGGAAAGAGCTACCGGGAGAGGGCTACCGGGAGAGCAAAAATTGCTGAGGCTAAAAATTTGGAATGAGCTTCCGGGCCCCCCAAGGTCCTATTTATAGGGGCGGGACGTGGTCTAGATGCACGCCACGTGGCACCCGCGGATCAATCTGGACCGTAGAAGTTCAAACCGTGCGCGGGAAATGAAGGGACGGGTGCGTGAATCGAGGCACCGGTTCAAACCGCGCGCGCATTTATGGCGAAACGGCACGGCCTTAAGCGTGGGGCGCGGAAACCGAAGCGCCGCGGCTTCGGTGACTTGGCCCAGAGATTTTCCTGGTGACCTGTACCATACCCACCGGGGACTCGAGCATCGTCCCCGGCGTGCATGGGGGGCTGCTGTCGGGGGAAATCTCCGCGGGACTAAGTCCAGGTAAGTTCCCGGGGATCTGGCCTCCGGGGCCTCCCCGGGCGCCGCCTTTTGGCCCCCGGGACGTGGCCTCCGGTGTCCTCCCGGGCGCCGCCATTTGCCCGGGCACGTGGCCTCCGGCCCCTCCCCGGGCGCTGCCATTTGGCTCCCGGGACGTGGCCTCCGGCCCCTCCTCGGGCGCCGCCATTTGGCTCCCAGGACGTGGCCTCCGGTGCCCTCCCGGGCACCGCCATTTGCCCGGGGACGTGGCCTCCGGCCCCTCCCCGAGCGCCGCCATTTGGCTCCCGGGACGTGGCCTCCGGTGCCCTCCCGGGCGCCGCCATTTGCCCGGGGACGTGGCCTCCGGCCCGTCCCCGGGCGCCGCCTTTTGGCTCCCAGGACGCGTCCTCCGGTGCCATCCCGGGCGCCGCCTTTTGGCCCCCGGGACGTGGCCTCCGGTGCCCTCCCGGGCGCCGCCATTTGGCCCCCTGGACGCGGCCTCAGTTGCCGTCCCGGGCTCCGCCTTTTGGCCCCCGGGACGTGGCCTCCGGTGCCCTCCCGGGCGCCGCCATTTGGCCCCCGGGACGCGGCCTCCGGTGTCGTCCCGGGCGCCGCCATTTGCCCGGGGACGTGGCCTCCAGCCCTTCCCCGGGCGCTGCCTTTTGGCTCCCGGGACGTGGTCTCCGGCGCCGTGGCCTCCGGTGACGTGGCCTCCGGTGCCTCCCCAGGCGCCGCCCTTTTGGCCCCCGGGACGTGGCCTCCGGCGCCGTCCCGGGCCTCATCGCCCCCCTAAAGGTAAAGTCTCGAGCTGTTTATCACGTGCAGGTCACGCGAGGAGCGCCTCGGGAACTAGCAACCACCTGTCAAGCATCCAAGGCGTTTGACCGGGAGAAGGACGGTCCTACCCTTCAATCCGACGGTGGCTTCCGGGGTAGTTTAGGTTTTTTGCTTCTTTTTGGGGCTATAAATAGCCCTTGTACCCCTCTGTTGTAAAGTATCGGTTCTTTTATTGGAATAGCTAAACTCACAGACGTGCTCCGGAAGCCTCTCCCCAAGAGAGAGCCTCCCGAGCCGACTCCGGTCGGGAGCGCGTCGACAGGACTAGGGCCCCCACCGGGACCCGAACCTGTATAAACCCGTGTGTCATTTATTGTGCTTGTCCGGCGGGGGAGGACCGGTCATCCGGTCAACCTGCGTCGCGTAATCTTCGCTAGGATCGTTCTCAGAACCTGCCGGGGTATTCGCAATACCACGACAGGACCCTACCCGAGGACGAAACCGAAAGCGAAAGTGATCGGTTAATTCGAAAAGCGCATCTGTATAAACTCATAGATGGGATTCTGTACAGAAAGGGTACTCAAGGAGTATTCATGCGTTGTATATCTCAGGAGGAAGGAACATCCCTCTTGAAGGAAATACATGGCGGTGTATGCGGTGCGCACGCGTCATATCGAACACTGGTCAGAAAAGCTTTTCGACAAGGATTCTACTGGCCTTCGGCACTCGATGATGCCAAGCATATGGTCAAGATGTGTCCTCAGTGTCAGTTCCACGCAAGACAGGTTCGCCAACCTGCTTATGCGTTACAAACCATTCCCTTCGCATGGCCTTTCGCGGTCTGGGGAATGGATATTGTAGGTCCTATGCCGCAAGGGGTCAACAGGTACAAGTTTCTATTCGAAGAAATTGACACATTTACAAAGTGGATTGAGGCCGAACCGGTACGAAATATTACCGCCTCAGCGGCACAAAAGTTCTTTCATAAGAACATTGTCGCCCGATTTGGTGTTCCAAACCGTCTTATCACCGACAATGGTTTTCAGTTCGCCAGTGGTCTTTTCTTAGATTACTGCGACCAGATTGGAACTAAGGTGTGCTTTGCTTCTGTGGCACATCCGCAAAGCAATGGTGCTGTAGAACGGGCCAATGGGCAGATACTACAAGGCATCAAAAAGCATGTTTTTGATCGCCTTAAGACTCGATCGGGGGCTTGGGCAGACGAGCTTTATACCGTTCTATGGGCACTATGAACTACCTCTAGTCGAGCCACCGGTGAGACGCCCTTCCATCTGGTCTATGGGGCCGAGGCTGTATTGCTTATGGAAGTCAGTATTGGGTTTGTTCGGACAGAACAATTCGAACAGGTTAATCAGTCCGAACAGAGGTCACAAGATCTCATCCTCTTAGAAGAAAGGCGTGATCGCGCTTTGATCAAGTCCGCGGCATACTTGCAAGCCTTGCGCAAGTATCACAGCAAAAGGGTGCGACCACGTAGTCTTCACGTGGGCGACCTGGTTTTACGAAAAATCCAAGACCAATCTAATTGCAACAAATTCTCCCCGAAATGGGAAGGTCCTTACACTGTAGTCTCGGTGGCGCGACCAGGATCCGCGCGGTTAGCCATGGAGGATGGTCGAATTTTGTCCAATACTTGGAACATCGATCAACTTCGCAAGTTCTACGTGTAAGTACTCAACCCCCTTTTTCCTGTTCAATTAGCATTTTTTCATAAAACAAAAAATGTTTTAGTTTCATACGATGAATATTTCCCTTTATGCCCATGTGCTGCGAATTTGACTCGGGGGCTGGTCGCCCGCGGTTAGATCATTATAATGTCCTAGTCGGATTCGCTGGCCGATCTCATGACCGGTTCCAGACAAGTCACTCCTAAATAAGCCGTTTCTCAACGCACACGAGGCTTTCCGGCAAGTCCTCGGTTATCTGAGTGGCTGCTGGTTTGCAAACAAGGCTAGGCGTTACTTTGATCATAATTGTTGGTTCGACCACACATCCCTGGTCGTTATATTCACTACTCTCCTGCGTTTGTAATACTATGTCTTCAGTATCTACAATCACAGGCGGGGGCTAGGGGGATATGTTTATAGTATGAAACAACGCAAAACAATAATATATATATTTATTTTTATACACATGCATTGCATCGTATACAATTGTTTTTGTACAGGTGTAGGGATTACTCAATCCCAAGCTCAGTCAGGAGCTTATCTACAAGAGGCTTGACATCCTCCATGACTGCCTCTAGCTGTTCCACACTCTCGACCTCAACCGGTCCCACCAATGGATTTAGATTTGCATCTGGGCCATGGTGAAGTCGAACCCAGCTAAGGATGGCAGAAGCTGCTGACCGAACCCTGGTTCTGATCGCCTCTTCTCGTCGCCGTATATCTTCAGGAAGATACTCGAGAAGTGACTCCGCCTGGGCCATTACTAGTGTAGACCAGTCATCTAGGCTGAAATTATCTCTTGTGGTTTCGACCACATCAGCCTTCAGGAGATGAGCCACCGCCTTCAGTTTTTCAAAGATCGAACGGCTCAGCTCCCTGATTGCCCTTTCGGAACATTGAATAGAGTCACGGAGGAGTCCATAGTCTTGACTAAGTTGTTTCATTTGAACCGCTTGCGCTGCAACAAGAGAAAAGATTACTCGCGCGTTATGAGGTTAAATCTTCCTAAATCAGGAATCGACTTACCAGCAAGTTGTGACCGCAGCTTGTTGTTCTCGATCTCTTGATTCCTAGTCACTAAGATCAAATGAAGCTTGACTGTGGCCACTTCTTTCTTCAGCAATGCCACCTCTCTGTAGAAGAACGGGAAGAGTGGTCATAACCAACTTGTATCCATACAAGTTGAAGAGTAATGATCCTTACCTGCGCAAGCTGTCTCTTTCTTTGTGTACGGCCTCAACGCTCGCCATCATAGCGTGCGACGTGGCCGACATCCGGGATAACTCCTATGATGCAAAAAACGAGTTAGAGGTGTCCTATGTACAATTCAGGCACCGAAAGTGAAGTTTATCATACCTTCATGAATTCCCGTAAGGAAATGTCTTCCGAAGTAACCGGAAGACCCGTTGAAGGCCCTGACGCGGCCACAACAAGGGCAGACAGTGGGAGTGCCTGCTGGGCACTACCCCCAGTCGCTGTTGGTTGCGACTGGGTCTCCGCACTTGTCTCTCCCCTCACGGCCTGGACGACTTCCTGGACCGAGGGGGCGGAGCGCTCCTCACTAGAGGCTCCTGCACCAGCAGCGACTTCAACCCTCCCCGAAGTGGTTGAAGGGCTGGATGCTGTCTCTTTTTGCCTGACAAAGGAAAGAAGAACCAAGCAGTTACAATTCGTGATCGTCATGAATTGTTTTAAATGCAACCAGGATAAAGGTTCTTACCTTATTTGAAATCCCATCAGTTTTTGAGATTTCAGGGAAGGCTCTCCTCGAGAAAGAGGACAACTGTCATCCGTTCTGGTCTTCCTCTTGGAGAACATGGCACCTCCCCCCTAGGTGTGTTCCACTGTAAATACATTTCTAGGGGAAGATAAAGACGAATGACAAGAGTCTTTACCTGGGCAACCGGACCGTTTGGCGGGGCTGCATCCGAAGGCCTCGATGGCTCTTGGACTTCGAGGATCGGCGCCTCGTTTGCAACCGCCACAGGATCCTGTCCAACTACCTCCACTCCTGTCTACGGGGGTGGGGGATTTTCTTCCCTGAGACTCGCTGGAGTCACTGGAGGAAGTTCTTCTCCCTGCATAAGCATTAACTTATCGAATGCACAGGGGGAATTGAAGAAAACAAGACTGTGAGAGAATCTTACCACGGTCGCCCCTCCGACCAGGGAAGTAGAGGCAACTGGCCCTGAAGACTCGGGGGCTTCAGGGGGTGGGATGTTGTCTGCGGCCACGGGACTTTCGGTGGCCGTGGGATCTGCTACAGCCGCCTCTGCGATAGCAGTTGTTTCTGCGGAAGGGGTTGGAGCGTCACCGGATGGAGAACTCGCAATCCTCCTCCTCCGGCGATCAAGGGCACATCATCGTCTTCCTCCTCCTCGCTCCCCTCTCCCTGTACGACGAAGAGGTAATTCCAGTTCGCACCTGGAAAGATCGGAGAGATGTGATATCTTACCGCAGTTTTTCTGGCGGTAGGAGGAACACTTCGTAAAGACCCTTCCCCAAGATTTAGCCTGGTTTTTTTGGGGGCGGGATTCCTCGTCCTGAGTCTCGAGGAAACCTTCTTCACGAGTTTCGTCATCGGCTTCCCCAGGGAACTGACGTTCCCGCTGGGAAACGTCGCCTCGGTGAACCTCCCTAGGAGCTGTTCTCATGAAGTTGATTAGTGCTGGACATACATGAGACCTACAAAACAAAGGCTAAGTGGAAAATGTACCTTTCGGCGCTCCTGTTTAAGGTCGTCGCCGGCGTGAATCAAGCTTTGGGGACGAGGCGATCCACTGGGGCCCTCTACCTCGGCGTTGTACGCCCGGAGAAGGTAGTTAGTCCGCCTCTCAATCTTGGCTGAGGGCAGGACTGTTCCCAGACACGAGTTAAATCGATGCATTTAAGAAATAGCAAAAGGATTTCAGTGCCAAGAATGAATACCTTCATTATAGTCCAGGGTGCTGTCCGCCATGGACTTGATCTCCCAAGCTGGATGAGCCCTTTCACGCAGGGGGCTCACCCGGTTCTTCACAAAGTCTCGGATGACGTCCCGTGCTGTCAACCCTTGTGCAACTAAGTGAAGGATCACCTCGGCGTGCTTCATGAACTCCGCGTTCATCGCCGGGAGAGTGTCCAACTCGCTCGGCTTCTCCGGCCGCGAGTTTTCAAACCACAGCCCGCTCTCAGTTGGCGGGGTGCAGTAAAACTATTTCTGGTGCCACCCATGCACCGAGTCTCACAGGGGTGGGAAGGGATACTCCTTCTTATCCCTTAGCCGGAAGTAAATGCATCTGGCGGCGTTGGCGCTCTTCGACCACGCCGAAAAGTAAAATCGCCGGAAGAGATCCACGCTAGGATACACTCCGACGAACGCCTCGCATAGGTGTTGAAATACCGCTAGTATCAACACTGCGTTGGGGTGGAGGTTGATTAGCTCCAACCCTTAGTGCTCGAGGACGTCCTTCAAGAACCGACTCTCAGGGAATCGGAACCCGCAGCGCAAATACTCTTCAAAAACCACCAACTCGCCCTCTCGGACGGTCGGGGTTTCTTGATCCTTCTCTGCGGGCCGCCAGTTGATTAGCAGCCGTGGAGGAAGGATCTCCTCCTTCTCCAACGACATTAAACTCTCCTCGGAATGGTGGATGGATCGGCTCCAGGATGCCATTTTTTGATAGAGAGTTGAAGGAAAAGTTGGCGACTTTTGGGGAAGACGAAGGCTGAGAAGAACGAGGGTTTTGTGCGCGGAAATGTTGAGGGTTCTTGGCTGAGTGGCTTCTTCAGGAAGACACCTGCTCCTTTTATAGACCCGAGGAGACGCATTAATGTGAGTAATGTTCCATTCAAACGTTCCACTGAGTATTTTATTCATTCATTTTCCCATAATGGATACTGTCTCTGGCGGACCCGTTAAAGTGTTCAGGCATCGGATCTGAAATAAAAAGACTTCTTTGTTTCAGAAACTGAAAGTGCAAAAGGCCTGAAATGTTTTCAGTGCTTTTCAGAGGACGTTTTTCCTTTATATGCTTTGGATATTTTCATGAAAAAATCCTACGACTCAATTTTTGGACGTATGGATGTATTTTGACCGGGTTGTGGTATGATCAAGATCATGCTTTTGATCAAGCTCCGATTCTAATCGAAGTGACGGTCTGATCGAGCCTCAATTCTGGTCACAGTATGTTTCAGTTCTAACCGCGGCTTTAAGTCTGATCGCGGTATAAGAGTTGGTCGCGGTACGTTTATAAAAGCGTGATTCTGATCGCAGAACTGAAATTTCCTTGTGTAAGAGTGGTCGCGAACATAATGTTTACGGCCATATTTTCGCACAGAAGATGTGAAGAATATTCATATAAAGAAGAAAGTTTTATTTTTTGCATTCTTTTCATGCAAAAGGAATACCGGCGACCCGAGCATCGACCTGATCCAAAAGAATTTTGCAAAGTTCTCCTAGGGACATGTTGTTGTCAGTAGGATCTACACTGACAATCCCTAGAGAACTGGCAACTAACCTAAGCCTATCTACATCATCCCTAACAAGAGGTACACTACTGTTCCTAATTAAATCGGAGAGTTCTCGCTGTTGCTGAGCATGGTCCCTCTCTCGACGGAACTGGTGCGCCTCTTCACGGGATCGTTCAAAATATTCTGCCAGATGCAGAATCGCCGAAGACATCTCTTCGGTCTTCTTCTCCAAGGCATTCTTCTCCTCTAGAAGAATCTGTCCGAGAGGAAGAGACGGAGTAGCAGAAGGCTGATTACTGGGGCCTCCAATCTCCTACATTTGCAAAAGTTAGTTGTGCTAACTATAACTATAAGCAAAAGGAGAGAAGGATTGTTACCTGTCCCTGCTCGTGACACGTTGATATATCCATCCTGGGAGGTAGGTCACCCGATAAAATCGGATGATCACCAGATGGGGGAAGTGCAACCTTCCCACCAGAAGGTTGATTCCCCAACACAAGTTGAGGATCTTCTGGTCGTATAGTCACCGCTTGCCGACCAGAAAATCGATCACCCAAACAAAAGCAGGGGGTGTTGGAGTAGAAAGCTGAAGGAAGAAAAGGTGATGGCTCATCTTCTACCTTTACTCTGCTGGAAGATCCTTCGTCAACCTTGGATTTCTTCCTTGAAGGAGATGGATCTTCAAGCATTTGAAGCTTTTGCTCGAGAATTTCCTCTTCATCACTTTCAATCTCGATGATGTTGTGATCTGCCATCAGGAGGTGTATGAAGAGAAGAATGAAGGTGACTTTAGAAATGACTTAACCGTGAAAAGAGATTGTGGAGCTTTGCAAAACGAAAGACCCGATATTTATAGCCGCCAAGGTGACGGTTCACATTCTAAATCACCTCGGGTTTTTAAAAGCATTTACAATTTTACCTCGGGTTAAAAAACATTTCAACAAACGCCATCATTACCTATCATGTAATGCCCAGAGCTCGTCTCGGGGAACCAACCGACCCACTTAGTGCGCCACTAAGCGGGGGATTTGAAGAGTCGGGTTAAAAATTCGATGCATGACTTTAAATTCGAAATAAACACGTCCCTTCGTTTTCTTCGAATTTGGGGGCTAGCTGACGAGGATTGACACCCGGGTCAGTCCAAATAAATGCACTGTTGGTTCAAGACAGATTCGAGCCAGACACGTGCCCGGCGGTGCGAACTTAAGTCATTCTGAGAAGCATCAGCCCGAGGTCGCAGGCTTTGCGCGATCAGGTCACAGGCTTCGCGCGGTCAGAAGTTCGTATGCTATACGCGAACAGAATGTCGGGGATGTTGCGCGATCAGCCAACATCCCGCGGTCAGAACATTCTCGACCAGGGTACTTGGAGTTCATCTGACCGGCTGTCCCTATAGCGGGAATATTTCAAGTATCCCGAAGATTCCTCCACGTGGAAGACCAACTCTCAGGAGGTTAATACGTGCAGTTATCCATGAATAACACGTGTTTAACCTGCGTGGAGGTTAAGAGCGGTTCTCTAAACCGCATCCAACCATCCAAGCAACTGTCTGATGCAGTTACGACATGGCACCCTTTCGACCAGTATAAAAGGGTGGCAAGGTGCATCAAACAGGGGAGGTCGGAGGATCGAAAGATCGGAAGAGATCAACGTCTCTGATACAAGCGAGATACAACACATCTCAACCACTCAAATAGCCAATTCTACGGCCAAGATCAGATAGTTTCTTACAAGCCTTTCTGGCTTCATTCTGTACATTGACATAGGAAAAACCCTTCGCCTGTGAAGGTGTTTTCCCTCAATCTTGTAAACCTTTATCACCGATAGTGAAATCCCAACAGGACGTAGGGCTATTATCTCATCATCGAGGGCCCGAACCTGTATAAATCTCTCTGTGCTCCTGTTCTCCATTTTTCTACATACCTTCCCGGAGGGTCATCTTGAAAGGTCTCGCTATTACACATTTTGCATAAGTTTGGCTGAGGACTCCGAGTCCGAATCGTCGACATTAGACATAGTTAGATAGATACTAACATAGAGGAGATTTTCGCCTGTGATCATCTCTTCCACCCTCTTGTAAATATTTTATCTCACATAGTGAAATCGCAACAGGACGTAGGGCTATTACTCCCACCATCAAGGGCCTGAACTTGTATAAATTCTTTTGTGCCTATATAGACATTAGTCATCCTGCCATCCCGGAGGAGCGCCCTGAAAGGTTCCGCAGCATAAGATCGACCAAGGACCCCGAGTCCAAATCGTTGACTGCTGGCGCCACCGTGGGGCCATTTCTCAAGGTGCTTTCCCTTTATCTGGTGGTTTGGTGAGCCATGTCTGGGGCATATAATTCCGAGAACGACTTCGATCTCGATGATTATGCCCATATACAAATGCCTTCGCCTAGCGATCCCGTTCCAATGGAAGAGGTCGATTGCGAAGACATTCCAAAGGAACGTCAGGAGGACACGTCTTCCCCTATCCGGGTCATGTCCATCGACCAAGGGATGGAAGTGACAGGTCTGGAACTTGATGTCAGTTCCACTGTATGCAAAATCGAGTCTCGGTCACCATGAGTCCCCGTCGGGGACTAAGATAGCAGTGACCAAGAACTCAGTCCAGGGAGGTTTGATCCTGACAACCTCCACTCTCTCTTTGATTTCGAGTCCGACTCAGAGCAAACAAAGATGCACCCCAGAGAATTCGCTGCCTTGTCGGAGGAAAACCCTGATCAGCGGATTGCTAGGGAAGAACTGGAGCGCAGACAAAAGGAGGAACAAGAATGCAAGCAGAAGGAGGATCAAGACCGCGAGCGATGATATGACAAACTCCGTAGGACAGCCCTAGAGGCCTGCATAATGTACAGTCTCGTTATGACGCCGCCCCTAGTTACTCCTGTCGCCCACATGGTCGCAGGCGCGACCAGATGCCTTCTTTACTCTCGGAACATTGACCGGCGGATGAATAAGCAATTACACCTGGCGCACCAAAGAGAAGTACGCATGACTGACTTCGATCTATTGCGGAGGACTTGCGTAATTTTCCTCCTACCCTCACAGACACGGACAAACTGGCTTTTTCTAGGTTCCTGGCGGAGAAGCTGGATGAGGACGCATCTGATGAGACCCCTACAGCTTCCTCCCGGTCTACGATACGTTCTCATGAAAAGGAGTATTCCCACTCTAGTCATGGTAGATGTAATCGATTACCATCCGGATCACTTCGGCATGACAAATCTAGGCACGTGGGAAGTTCTCGTGATCGACATCGAATTCCCGTGCATTCTCGTCTGGGACAACGTGGCGCGTCTCCATCGTGTGAAACCGCTCGTGGTTATGCCGGAAACCGCGGAACTCTCCACAGTCCCTATGTGGGCTGTAAAGCTTTTTCGCCAGGCCTCCGTGCGATCGTTTGGCCGGATAAGTTCAAGCCAAGGGCTATTGACAGGTTTGATGGGACCCAGAATCCGTCGGAGTTCCTTTAATTTACATCAACGCTATCCAAGCGGCTGGTGGGGATGATCGTGTCATTGCCAATTACCTGCCGACTGTCCTTGAGGGATCGACAAGGACCTGGCTATTCAATGAGCCCGAAGGTTCGATATATAATTGGGAAATGTTGCGCGATGCTATCCTCAACAATTTCTAGAATTGTTGTCAAATACCCGGGAAAGAGAACGATCTTCATCGTCTATGACAAACCTCTACGGAGACTCTTCGACAATTTTTCAAAAGGTTTGTCGGGGTGAGAAATACCATCCCAAACATATCCGATAACTCCGTTATCAGGGTGCACGCTGTTCGATATCAGAGGTTTACGAAGGATTTACTTATCCACCCTCCTCGGTCTGTCGTCGACCTTTTTGATATGGCAGATCGCAACTCAGACGCGGCCTAGGCCGTTGAATGGAATAGGATGGTGGATAAAGGGAATTTACCACCCCAACCAAGTAAGAAGACATGAAAACAGAGAATGCAGGTAAGAAGCCAGAGTCTTCATCGTGCGGGAAGTCAAAGAAGTCCAAAAAGAGTCGAACCGGACAGTATTGGGAGGTCGCAGTCGCGGAAAAGCCTCTAACGGCAAAAGGTAATAAGTTTTCGTTTAAAAATAAAACTACCTCTGGTGGTCGCAATGCCGACCAGCCAGAAAAACCGACTAACTCGTAGGAAGGCAAGAAGTGGTGCCCGATCCACAACTCTCCGGGATACGACCTCAAGAATTGCCAGAGCTGGTTGAAGCAACTGGATGACTTCCACCAGGGAATCGGGCCGATGCCAACTTTGCCATCGAAAGAGCAGACTTGCGGGCTTAGAGACACTGACGGGGACGAAGAAATGTCCTATCAGGTACCTCATAATTATGTTAATGTCATTTTTGGAGGTTCCTCCTCTTTTGTTTCTAAACGACAGTTTAAAGCGTTTCATCGAGAAGTTAACTAAGCGGAAGCTCCCCATGGCGAACCTCAATACCCCCGTTGGTCGGACACTCCTTTGACATTTGATCGCTCTCATTGTCCCGTTGGGCTTACTCAACCATTGAGACTAGCTCTGGTCATTACCCCAATTATCAGTAACGCGAGAGTCGAAAGGGTCCTGATCGATGGAGGTAGTTCCTTGGACATTTTACTGGTCAAGGCATTGGACGAGATGCAAATTCCTCGTTTGAAAATCAAACCCATAATCCATCTGTTTTATGGGATAATTCCTGGTCCCTCGATGATGCCGATGGGACAGGTGGTGCTCCCAGTCACGCTAGGCGAGCCGGATAATATCCGAACAGGGCTAGTTACTTTCGATGTAATTGATTGTGATTCAGCTTATAACGCCATTTTTGGCAGGCCAACTCTTGCTAAATTTATGATGGCGATGCACTATGCTTATCAGTGCAGCAAGTTACCTGGCCCCAAGGGCGTTATCTCTATCCGACGCAGCCGCAATATGGCATTGACTTGCGATCGGTTATCACTGGAGCTCATGGATCAACTTCCCCTTAGAGATGTCAAGATCACCACCATAGCCACAGATACGATCAAAGTCGCCCCTTGATGAGAGGAAAAATTAAAACTAGTTCCATTATGCCCAGATGATCCATCTAGAACAATTTGGATTGGATCAAGCCTGGATGACAAATAGGAACTCAAATTCATTACTTTTCTCTGAGCTAATGCAGATGTGTTTGCGTGGAAACCATCCGACATGCCCGGTGTCCTAAGGGAGGTAATTGAGCACAAGTTAGCGATTCGACCTCGACAACGACCAATAAAGCAGAAGCTCAGACGCTTTGTTGTTGATCGGCAAGAAGCTATCTGCATGGAGTTAGACAAACTCGAAACGACCAGGTTTTTCGAGAAGTCGATCAACCGGAATGGCTTGAAAATCCGATCATGGTCTGTAAGTCAAATGGTAAGTGGCGCATGTACGTCGATTACACCAGCCTAAACAGTGCCTGCTGGAAGGATGACTTTCCTCTTCCCCGTATCGATCAGTTGGTCGATTCTACTGCGGGTTGCAAACTGATGAGTTTCCTGGATGCTTACTCAGGATATCATCAAATTAGTATGGCAGAAGAATATGAAGAGAACACTGCCTTCGTCACACCATTTGGCACCTACTACTACGTCAGAATTCCATTTGGTCTCAAGAACGCCGGTTCCACATACCAGCACTTGATGCAAAAGACCTTTCTTTCCCAGATGTGGAGTAATCTTGAAGCTTACGTAGATAACTTGGTTGTAATTTAAAATGATTTGGAAAAAATTAAACCCAGAAAAGTGTTCTTTCAGGGTTTCATCTGGTAAACTTTTAGGCTTTCTCGTCTGTTCTAGGGGGAATCGAGGTTAATCCTGAAAAGATCAGGGCCATCGAGCAAATGAGGTCTCCTTCGACCATGAAGGACGTCCAGTGCCTGGAAGGTCGCATGGTAGCTTTAAGTCAATTTATATCGTGAATAGACGAGAGGGGATTACCTTTTTTCAGAGCTATTCGAAAACACCATGGTTTTTCCTGGTCAGATGAAGCCGAGAAAGCATTTCAGGAGGTTAAAGCGTACTTATCCAGTCCGCCGGTGTTGGTTTCTCCGATCACAGGGGAACCACTACTTCTTTACTTGGCGGCCACGCCTCATGTGGTCAGTGTGGTTCTGATCGCAGAAAGAGAAGGTGTGCAACAGCCCATTTATTACGTAAACGAGGTACTTCACAGTCCTAAGGAGCGTTACCCTGAGGTCTAGAAGATACTTTACGTGCTACTGATGGCTTCCCACAAGCTACGACATTACTTTTAGGCACATAAAATTACAGTGCCCACGTCCTTCCCCTTGGGAGGTATTATCCGAAACCCAAAGAAATCTGGTCGAATTGCAAAGTGGACTGTGGAACTTGGAGCATTTGACATCCATTTCACCCCTCGCACTGCGGTCAAGTCTAAGATCCTTGCAGACTTTGTGGTCGAATGGACTAACCCTGACCCACCAATGCAAGAATCTGAAGACTTATCATGTACCGACCACTGGACGATGTATTTTGACGGCTCTCGTAGTTTTCAACATTTAGGGGCTGGAGTTGTCTTAGTAACGCCTCAAGGTGACCAACTCAAGTATGTCATTCAATTACATTTTTTTGCGACTAACAACGCAGCAAAATATGAAGGTCTTATTGCAGGGCTCTGGGCAGTAAAATTCCTCGGAGTCTGTCAATTAGTGGTGAGGGGAGACACACAGCTGGTCGTAAACCAGGTAAACAAGGAGTACAACACCTCCGATGAGGCAATGGCTCATTACCTGGGGAAGTGTGGAGATTGGAAAAACACTTCAGTCATTTCGAAGTCCAATACATCCCGCGAAAGGACAATATTCTCGCAGACCAATTAACTAAAATTGGGTCCTCACGTACATCTGCTCCGGCAGGAGTGTTCGTCGAATACTTAGAACATCCCTCGATCATGACTACAGTCAAAGATGACCAGGTGACAGTCTTCGTTACCAACCTTGGACAAGAAGGAGATTGGACCCATCCATTGATGGTCTATCTCAAACATGGGACCTTCCCAAGGATGAAACCGAAAGCGATCGGTTGATTCAAAAAGCTCGCCTATACAAACTTATAGAAGGGGTTTTGTATAGGAAGGGTACTCAAGGAGTATTCATGCGTTGTATTTCTCAAGAGGAAGGTAAGTCCCTCTTGAAAGAAATCCATGACGGTGTGTGTGGTGCGCACGCGTCATTTCGCACACTGGTCGGAAAAGCTTTCCGACAGGGTTTTTACTGGCCTTTGGTACTAGATGATGCCAAAAACTTGGTCAAGACATGCCCTCACTGTCAATTTCATGCAAGACAGCTTCATCAGCCCGCATATGCCTTGCAAACTATCCCATTAACGTGGCCCTTTGTGGTCTGGGGGATAGATATTGTGGGACCTATGCCACAGGCGGTCAATGGTTACAAATTCCTGTTCGTAGCTATTGACACGTTTACAAAGTGGATCGAGGCTGAATCAGTCCACAATATTACCACTGCTGTGGCACAGAAGTTCTTTCATAAGAACATTATCACTCGATTTGGTGTTCCAAGTCATCTCATCACTGACAACGGTTCTCAGTTCACTAGCGGTCTCTTCCTGGATTATTGCGAAAATATTGGAACAAAGGTGTGCTTTACTTCTGTAGCTCATCCACAGAGCAATGGTGTCGATGAATGTGCCAACGGGCAGATATTACAAGGCATCAAGAAACGTGTTTTCGATCATCTTAAGATGCGCTCAGGGGCTTGTGTAGATGAACTCTACTCTGTTCTATGGGGACTATGTACTACCTGTAGTCGAGCCACCGGTGAGACACCTTTCCAATTGGTATATGGCGCCGAGGCTGTGTTACCTATGGAAATTCGTATTGGCTCTGTGAACAGATCAATTCGACCGGATTGATCAGATCGAATAGCATACTCAGGATTTAACCTTCCTCAAAGAAAAATGTGATCGAGCGTTGATAAGGTCAGCAGTATATTTGCAAGCTTTGCGAAAATATCACAGCAAGAGGGTTCGGCCGCGTAGTCTTCATGTGGGTGATCTGGTTTTACAAAAAATACAAAAGCATTCTAACCGCAATAAGTTCTCCCCTAAGTGGGAAGGCCCTTACGTTGTTGTTTCAGTACTGCAATTAGGATTAGCTCGGTTAGCGATGGAGGACGGTAGAATCCTGTCCAATACTTGGAACATCGATCAGCTATGCAAGTTTTACGTGTAAGTTCCCCAATCTTTTGCCTGTTCAATTAGCATGGTTTACCAAAATTTTGTGAGTACTTTTGTTCGGCTCATGTTATGTTCGTTTCTTTATTTGCCATACTTATACTGAGCCCGGCTCGGGGGCTGGTCACCGATAATCATCTTGCTACAATATCCTAACTGGATTCGCTAGCCGATCTCATGGTCGCATCCAGTTAAGACATCCATCAATAAGCTGTTTGTCAACGCACACGGGACTTACTAGCATGTTCCTGATCATTCGAGTGGCTGCCAGTTTGTAATAAGGCCGGGTGTTGTATTAAGGTCAGTGTTATCAGATGATCATATCTAAGTTAAAGCATTTCTTAGATATTCATAATGCCCATATTTTTCTAGAGATTATAATACAAGGTCTTCAGTACTTATGATCTCAGGAGGGGCCCAAGAGAATATGGTCATAATATGAAACGAAGAAAGTATCACTCTTTCCAAAATTTAAGGCACGCATTTGCATGTTATAAATGTGATTTCTCAGGTACAATTACTAAAAGAGATCATTACAAGGTGTGATTTCTTTCAACAGATCTTCGACCAGAGGCTTGAATTGATTACTCTCGATCTCTACATCTTCTACCACTGGCTTCAGAATCAGATCTGGGTCATGGTGAAATCGTAATCTGCAGAGAATGGCTGAGGTTATAGATCGTACATTCGACTTTATTACCTCTTCCTGCCATTTTGTATCTCTAGGGAGATACTCGTGGAGTGATTCGACTTGGGCCGCGACCAATGTGGCTAACTCGCTAAGACTTGGATTGTCCGTTTGTGACTCAATCACATCTGTTTTTAGCAAAGTAGCCACCATCTTTAGCTTTTTGAAGGTGTTAAGTTGAGTACTGCTGCAGGAGGAAATTGTTTTGTTTAAACCTTCATTCCCCATGCTAACAGTATCAATCTTCGAGCTTGGTAACTCGATGGTCGCCTGAAGGTCTTTCTTCTCTTTTGAAAGATGGCTTATTTGATCCTCTTGTGATGTATGAATGCAGTAAACACTTACTATAAACAGTTCATACGATAAGAAGATTTCTTCTGGTTGGAAGTATACTTACAAGAAAGCTTGGACTGCGCTTCAGGAAGTTCCTTCTCTAGAAAAGAATATCTCGTGCCCGCATCTTCTTGATTCTCTCGATCAGCCATGCTTTTATTCATAAAAGCATTTTCTCTGTAACAAGAAGGACGATCAGCTACACTTAAATTTGGATTCAAGTTAACACGAATAAAGAGCTCCATACTTACTGTTGCAGCCGGCTGATCTCCTGTTGCACGACCTCGAGATGCTTTGCTATAGCTGTCGACTTGGTCACCACCCGGGTCAAGTCCTGAAACATGATAAGGAATTTCTCTTAAAACTTGAAAGTTCCTGAATTTTTGCGAGCTCGAAAGTAATAAAAATAGTTGTTCGTACCTCTATGTAATCGATGAATGAGCAGCTCTCAACATGAGCGTGAGGTCGAGCCTCAAGAGTTGTTGTGTCCACGGTAGGGGCAGTAGATGATCTTTCCTGTTGGTACCCCCCAGTAGCCGGGACTGCGGTTACCATCCCTTGGAATGGGATCTCCGCTGCCATTCCCTCCACGATGGCCTGAAGAATTTCTTTGACCATGGGAGTAGGGCTTTGCTCTCCCGCGACCTCTGCTGTGGGTGTAGTACCATGGCTTGTCAAGGTCGTCGGAGTACTGGGCGCAGCATCTGACGAGGATTGTTACCCGAGCTAGTTCAAAGTAATGCACATCTGGTTCAAGACAGATTCGAACCAGACAAGTGTCCAGAGGTCCGTTGCTATGATCTCAGACGACCTGAGAAGCATGGACGCATGGTCGCAGGCTTTGCACGATCATGAGATCGCAGACGTTGTGCAGTCAGAAAGTCATAGGTAGTGCGCGATCATAGGATCGTAGGCAGTGCGCGGTCAGGAGGCCACAGACTGAGTGCGGTCAGAAGGTCGTTGACTACTCTCGACCAGGATGACTCGGGATTGCTTAAGGCCTACAACAGGCATATCCCGAGTATCACGAAGATCCTTCCACGTTTGAAGACAACAGCCAGGAGGTTAACATGTGCGGTTATCCCTCAATTGCACATGTTAAAGCCTGCGTGGAAGTTAAGTGCGGTTATAAAAACTGCATCCGAGCAACCGTTCAAAGCCGTTGTGCATTGGTGCCCTTTCGATCAGTATAAAAGAGTGATCAAATGTACAAGACGAGGTTGAGTCTTGACAGATCGAACAGACCAAGAAGACTACAAGCTTTCATAGCCTAGTTTAGTCATGTTTTAAACAATCACACGGAAAAGATCTTTGCCTGTGATGATTTTTTCCCCAACTTTGTAACATTTTTTCCATACATAGTGAAATTACAACAGGACGTAGGGCTATTACTCCCACCATCGAGGGCCCGAACCTATATAAATCTCTCTGTGCCCCAACCGACATTGCTCATCATCCCTTTCCAGAGGGGCACCCTGAAAGGCCTGATAACTCACAAATTCTGCATAAGTTCGACTAAGGACACCGAGTCTGAATCGTCGACAGCTGGCGCGTACCATGGGGCCTTTCTCAAGGCGTTCTTATTTCTATCCGGAGGTTCGGTGAGCCATGTCTGGGGCATATGATTTTGAGAATGACTTCGATATCGAGGATTATGCTCACATCCAGATGCCTTCACCTGGTGATCCTATTCCAATGGAGGAAACCAGAGGTGCAGACGTCCCAGAGGTTGATTCGACCACTCAGGTCATGTCCATCAACCAGGAGGCAGCAGACGCAGAATCGGAACCCACTGTGGATCCTACTGTGTTAGAGGTTGAATCCGGTCCATCGCGTGACCCCGCCAATGGCCAAGACGATGCTGACCAGGAATTTAGCCCGGGAAGGTTTGATCCTGATAACCTCCACCGTCTCTTTGATTTGGAGTCTGACTCGGAACAAATAGAAATGTTTTCTCCAACGGCGACCTCACTCCCCAGGCAATTCGCTGCCTTATCGGAAGAAACTCCCGATCAGCGGGCTGCTAGGGTAGAACAGGAGCGCAAACAGAAGGAGGATCAAGATTGTGAGCAACAAGATAACGAACTTCGCCGAACAACCCTAGAGGCTCTTCAAAATGCGCAAGCTTGTTACGACGCTACTCCGAGTTCCTCCCATCGACCACGTGGTCGCAGACGCGACCAAACACCATCTTTACCCTCGGGATATTTACCGGCGGACGAAGAGACGGTGACACCTGGCGCGCCCAGGAGGAGCACACATGGCCAGCTTCGATCCATCGCAGAGGCCTTGCGTAATTTTCCTCCTAGTCACAGATGCTCAGAAACTCGCTTTCGCCAGAATCTTGGCGGAGAGGTTAGACGGGGTCGCGTCCAAAGCGACTCCTACAACGTCTTCCCGGTCAGTGATACGTTCCCATGAAAGAGAATATTCTAACTCTAGTTCTGGAAGACGGAATCATCCACCACTAGTGCCGTCTCGGCATGACAAAGCTAGACGAGTTGGAAATTCTCGTGATCGGGAACGAATTCCTGTCCACTCTCGCCTGGGACGAAGCGTAGCCTCTCCTTCACGTGAGGTCACTGGAGATCAGGTCGAGAGTTGCAGATCCATTCATGGTCCTTATGTCGGTTGTAAAACTTTCTCGCCCGGCCTTCGTGCGGTTGTTTGGCCAGATAAGTTCAGACTGAGGGCCATAGAAAGATTTGACGGAACTCAGAATACATCGGAGTTCCTTCAAATCTACATCACTGCTATTCAGGCAGTGGGTGGTGATGACCGGGTCATGGCCAACTATTTGCCTGCAGTCCTTGAGGGACCGGCAAGAACCTGGTTGTTCAATCAGCCTGAGGGTTCAATCTATAACTGGGAAATGTTGTGCGATGCCATCCTCAACAATTTCCAAAATTGTTATCAGAAGCGGGGAAAAGACGACGGCCTCCATTGACTACGACAAACATCGACCGAAACTCTTTGTCAGTTTGTCAAGAGATTGGTACCATCCCGAACATATCTGATAATTCCATTATCAGGGCATTTAAGCACGCCGTACGATATCGGAGGTTCACTGAGGATTTGCTCATCTACCCTCCTCGATCAGTGGCCGATCTTTTTGATATGGCTGATCGATATTCCGACGCGGCCGAGGCCGTTGAGTGGAATCGGATGGTAGACAAAGGTAACTTACCGCCTCAACCAGGTCTCAAGGATGTGAAGAGGGAGGATTTGAACAAGAAGCTGAAATCTTCATCAGGTGGGAAGCCAAAAAAATCAAAAAAGAGTCGATCTGGACAGTACCGAGAGGTCGCGTTCGCAAAGAAACCTCCACCGACTAACGGTAACTAACCTTCGTTTAAAAATAAAACTGCTTCTGGTGGTCGCAATGCCGACCAGCTAGAGAAGTCGACTAACCCGCAGGAAGGCAAGAGATGGTGTCCGCTCCACAACTCTGCAGGTCATGTCCTCAAGAATAGCTGGAGTTGGTTGAAGCAGTTGGACGACTTCTACCAGGGGATTGGACCTATGCCGACTTTTCCACCAAAAGAACAAACTTGCGGGCTGAGAGACGCCAGCGGGGACGAAGAGATATCCTACCAGGTACCTCGTAATCATGTCAATGTTATTTTGGGAGGTTCCTCCTCTTTCGTTTCTAAACAGCAATTTAAAGCCTTTTATCGAGAGGTGAACCAAATGGAGACTCTCCTTGGTGAACCTCAATACCCCCGTTTGTCGAATACTCCTTTGACGTTTGATCACTCTGATTGTCCTGTGGGGCTTACTTGACCATTGAGGCTACCTTTAGTCATAACCGCAATTATTAGTAATGCGAGAGTCAAAAGGGTCCTGATCGATGGAGGTAGTTCCTTGGACATTTTATTGGTCAAGGCACTGGACGAGATGCAAATTCCTCATTCAAAAATTAAACCCATAATTCATCCGTTTTATGGGATAATTCCTGGTCCCTCTATGATGCCATTGGAACAGGTGGTCCTCCTGGTCACGCTGAGTGAACCCGATAACTTTCGAACAGAATTGGTTACTTTTGATATAATTGATTGTGATTCGGCTTATAATGCAATCTTTGGCAGGCCAACTCTTGCTAAATTCATGATGGCTACGCACTATGCTTATCAGTGTGGCAAGTTGCCTAGCCCCAAGGGCATTATTTCGATCTGAGGCAGTCGCAACGTGGCGTTGACATGTGATCGTTTATCCCTGGAGATGGTAGATCATCTTCCCCTCCGAGAAGCCCAGATCGCCACAATGTCTACTGATGCGATCAAAGCCGCTCCTCAACCAGATGAAGCATTAAAATTGGTTCTGTTGTACCCAGATGATTCGTCAAGAACAATTCGGGTTGGATCTGGCCTAGATGACAAATAGGAACTCGAGCTCATTGCTTTACTCTGAGCTAATGCAGATGTGTTTGCGTGGAAACCATCCGACATGCCCGGTGTCCCAAGAGAGGTAATCGAGCACAGGTTAGCGATTTGACCTGGACAGTGACCAATAAAGGAGAAGCTCAGGCGTTTTGCTGTTGATCGGCAGGAAGCCATCCGAGAGGAGTTGGATAAGCTCCAAAAAGTTGGATTTATTAGCGAAGTCGATCATCTGGAATGGCTTGCAAATCTGGTCATGGTTCGCAAGTCAAATGGCAAGTGGTGCATGTGCGTTGACTACACCAGCCTAAACAGTGCCTGTCCGAAGGATGATTTTCCCCTTCCCCGCATCGATCAGCTGGTCGATTCTACTGAGGGTTGCGAACTGATGAGTTTCCTGGATGATTACTCAGGATATCATCAAATTAGCATGGCGGAAGAAGATGAAGAGAAGACTGCCTTCATCACACCATTCGTCACCTACTGCTACATCAGAATGCCATTTGGTCTCAAGAACGCCGGTTCCACGTACCAGCGCTTGATGCAAAAGACCATTTTTTCCCAGATGGGGCGTAATCTGGAAGCTTATGTAGGCGACTTGGTTGTAAAAAGTTTGAAAAGTTCATCTCATTTAGATGATCTTGCTGAAACCTTCTGTAATTTGAATTGATTTGGAATAAAATTAAACCCGGAGAAATGTTCTTTTGGGGTTTCATCTGGAAAACTTCTAGTTTTTTTATTTGTTCCAGAGGAATCGAGGTCAATCCTGAAAAGATCAGGGCTATTGAACAAATGAGGTCTCCCTCGACCATCAAAGATGTTCAGCGCCTAGCAGGTCGCATGGTGGCATTGAGCCGGTTCATATCACGACTAGGCGAGAAGGGACTACTTTTCTTCAAAGCTCTGCGCAAACACCATAATTTTACATGGTCCGATGAGACTGAAAAGGCATTTCAGGAGGTTAAAGCATATCTATCCAGTCCGCCGGTCTTCGTTTCTCCCAATAAAGAGGAGCCATTACTCCTTTACTTGGCGGCCACACCTCACGCGGTCAGCGTTGTCTTGATCGCAGATAGAGAAGATGTGCACAAACCCGTCTACTACGTAAGTGAAGTGCTTCATGGTCCTAAGGAGCGATACCCTGAGGTCCAGAAGATACCTTACACACTACTGATGGCTTCCCGTAAGCTACGACATTACTTTCAAGCACATAAGATCACAGTGCCCTCATCTTTTCCTTTGGGGGACATTGTCCGGAATCCAGAGAAGTCTGGTCGGATGGCGAAGTGGGTTGTGGAACTCCGAGCGTTCGATATCCATTTCACGCCTTGCACCGTGGTCAAGTCTCAGGTCCTGGCTGACTTCGTGGTCGAATGGACTAATCCTGAACCGCCCGTGCAGGCGTCTAAAGATTTGGAATGCCCCGATTACTGGACAATGTACTTTGATGGCTCTCGCAGTTTTCAGCACTCGGGGGCTGGAGTGGTCTTAGTCACGGCCCAGGGTGACCAACTGAAATATGTCATTCAACTACACCTTGTTGCGACCAACAACACAGCAGAGTATGAAGGTCTTATTGCAGGGCTCCAAGTAGAAAAATTCCTCGGAGTCCGTCGATTAGTGGTGAGGGAGAGTCACACCTGGTCATACACCAGGTAAACAAGAAGTACAACACCTCCGATGAGACAATGTCTCATTACTTGGGGGAAGTGTGGTGATTGGAAAAACACTTCAGTCATTTCGAAGTCCAATACATCCCGCAAAAGGACAAAATTCTCGCAGACCAATTATCCAAAATTGGGTCCTCACGCACATCCGCCCCGGCAGGAGTGTTCATCGAACACTTGGAACATCCCTCGATCATGACTATAGTCGAGGATGATCCGGTAACAGTCTATCTTACCAACCTTGGACATGAACGAGATTGGACCCATCCATTGAGGGTCTCAAACACGGGACCTTGTCTGAGGACGAAACCAAGAGCGATCGGTTAGTTCAAAAAGCGCGCCTATACAAACTTATAGGAGTTTTGTATAGGAAAGGTACTCAAGGAGTATTCATGCACTGTGTGTCCGAAGAGGAAGGTAAATCCCTCTTGAAAGAAATTCATGACGGTCTATGCGGTGCACATGCGTCATTTTGAACACTGGTCGGGAAGGTTTTTCGACAAGGATTTTACTGGCCTTCGGCACTTGATGATGCCATTAATATGGTCAATACATGTCCTCAGTGTCACTTTCATGAAAGACAAGTCAATCAGCCTGCCTACGCTCTACAAACTATCCCTCTGTCATGGCCCTTCGTTGTTTGGGGAATGGATATTGTCGGTCCTATGCCACAAGCGGTCAATGGATACAAGTTCTTGTTCGTAGGTATTGACACGTTTACAAAGTGGATTGAGGCCGAACCAGTACGCAATATCACTGCTGCTGCTGCACAAAAGTTCTTTCATAAGAACATTGTGACTTGATTCGGTGTTCCAAATCGTCTCATCACGGATAATGGTTCCCAATTAGCTAGCGGTCTTTTTCTGGACTATTGCGACACCATTGGAACCAAGGTGTGCTTTGCCTCTGTAGCTAATCCGCAGAGCAATGGTGCCGTCGAACGTGCCAACAGGCAAATATTGTAAATATTACAGGGCATCAAAAATTGCGTTTTTGATTGCCTTAAGACACGCTCGGGGGCTTGGGTAGATGAGCTCTATATCGTTCTGTGGGAACTACGCATTACTTCTAGTCGAGCCATCGGTGAGACACCTTTCCATCTGGTATATGGAGCTGAGGCTGTGTTACCCATGGAAATTAGTGTTGGTTCTGTCCGAGCAGATCAATTCGGACAAGTTGATCAGAACGGACAACGATTACAAGATCTCATCCTCCTAGAGGAAAAACGTGATCGAGCCTTGGTCAAGTCCGCAATGTATTTGCAGGCTTTATGCAAATACAGTAACAAAAGGGTGTGACCACGTAGTCTTCACGTGGGTGATCTGGTTTTACGTAATATACAAAACCAATCTAATTGCAATAAATTTTCCCATCAATGGGAAGGTCCCTACACTGTTGTCTCGGTACCATGACCAGGATCGGCTTGGTTAGCAATGGAGGATGGTTGAATCTTATCCAATACATGGAACATCGATCAACTGCGCAAGTTCTACGTGTAAGCTTCTCAACTCTTTTCCTTTTCAATTAGCATGATTTAACATAATTGGCACTTTTAGTTGTTTCATGTGATAATTATTCCTTTTGCCCATATGTTACGAGCTCGGCTCGGGGGCTGATCGCCGATAATTGTGTCACTATGATACCTTGATCAGATTCGCTGGCCGATCTTGTGACCACTTCCAGACAAGACACCCCTCAATAAGCCATTTCTTAACGCACACGGGGCCTGCTGGCATGTCCTTGGTCATCGAGTGGCTACCGGTTTGCAATAAGGTCAGGTGTTGTATCGAACATGATTATCAGTCTGATTGGATATTCCTGGTCGTCGTTACACATATATTTTTCCTGCGCTTATAATACTAAGTCTTTAGTATACATAATCTCAGGAGGAGGCTAGGGGAATATGGTCGCAACATGAAACAAAAAGAAGTACTTTTCTTTGAAAAAATCAAGGCATGCATATGCATTGTATAATTACATCTGTACAGGTATAAGATTTACAGGTACAAGATTTACAATAGGCCAAGCTCTTTCAAAAGATTTTCTACTAGAGGTCTGACCTCCTCCATTATAACCTCAAGTTGGTCTTCACTCTCGACCTCTGCTTCTCCCACCACAGGATTTAGATCAAGATCTGGGCCATGGTGGAGATGAAGTCTGCAGAGGATGGCGGAGGCTGCAGGTTGCACCTTAGTCTTGATCGCCTCGGTTTGCCGCCTTCTATCTTCAAGAAGATACTCGAGGAGTGACTCTGCTTGGGTCGCGACCAGTGTGGTCCAGTCGCTAAGGCTAAGGTCGTCCATTTTGGTTTCGACCACGTCAGCTCTTAGCAAACCGGCCACCATCTTCAGCTTTTCGAAGGTGTCTCGTTGAACGCTGCTGCAGGCTGAGAGTGATGAGTTCAAATCCTTGTTCTCCTTGCACACAGAATCGACTTTTGAGTTTTGTAACTCGATGGTCGCCTGGAGATCCTTGTTCTCTTGGCAGAGCTGGCTTATTTGGTCCTCTCGTGCTGCGATGAGAGACCATCACAAACAGTTCGCATGACCAATTAATTCACTCTGGTCGAAAGTATACTTACAGGATAGCTGTGACCGCAGTAGTTGGAGTTCTTCCTCCAGGCCAGAGATCCTGGCGACTGCCCTGACCTCCTGGCTTTCTCGATCAGCGAGGCTCTTGATCAAAGAGGCGTTTTCTCGGTGAAAAATGAGAAAATTATCAAAATGGGACTAACAATCAAAAAGATGAAGGAACATCTTCCTTACCACTGCAGGCGACTCGTTTCTTGTTGCGCAACCTTGATACGATTCGCTACAGCCATCGACTTGGTCGCCATATGAGTCAGTTCCTATGACATGGAAGGGGATCAGTTTCAAAGCCTGGATATTCCTATGCAAATGCGAACTTAAAAATCATAAGAGGTGTTCTACATACCTCAACATACTCGCTGAACGAGCCGCTGTCCAGTTCAGCCAAAGGCTGAGTCTCTAGACTCGCCTTATCCCCAGCTGGAGTGGCAGATGAGTTTTCCTGTGGAGTCTCCTTCGTGGCTGGGCTTACAGATTCCAATCTCTGCGATTGGAGTTCTGTAGCCATCCCATCTATAATGGCACGAAGAACTTCCTTGGCCCTCGGGATGGGACTTTGTTCGCCCGTGACCTCTGTAGCAGGAGAAGCTTCAACACTTGTAGAGGTCACTGGGGGGCTTGGCGCTGCATCTCTGCACCTAGCATAATCAAACAAGAGAATCATCAGTTAGAATCTCTTCAATCGATCACTACAATACGACCCTATCTAAATGGGAGAGAGTCTTACCTAACTCGAAATCCTACCCATTTCTAGGATTTCGAGGATGGTTCCCCGGGAAAAAGAGGACATTCATCGTCCGTCCTGGTCTTCCTCTTCCTAAATTGGACCTTGTCCTTCACTCCCTGTGTGCATGCAAATCTATAAGAACACACATGAGGAATGATGAAAACCAAGGCTGCAAGGGTCCTTACTGGGGGAACTTCTTTAGTCGGCAGGGATAAAGCCATTGGTCCTGAAGTCTTCCTCTTCCTGTATGAACATAACTCAATAGGAGTGGAGTGCTCACCGCCCCAGGACCGGCAAGAGTTATTTCGCGGTGGATTGGGAGAATGTCGTCTTCCTCTTCCTGTATGAACATAACTCAATAGATGTGCACAGACGAATGTGAACATTCAGGATTGTGAGAATGCTTACCACAATCGCCCCTTCTATTAGGAGGGGAGGTGTTGCAAGTCTTGAGGCTTCATAAGCTTCAAGTAATGGGGTTTCACCCGTAACCACAGGATTATCAGTGGTCACGGGGCCCATTATAGTCGTCTCTGTCCCTGCAGTTAGAGACAGGACCTCGCTGGTTTGAGGAGCGATCGCCTTCCTCTTGCGGTGAACTAGAGGAATGTCATCCTCCTCGTCCTCGGTCCCTTCACCCTGTACGACGAATAAGTGATTTCTACTCGTACCTGGGGTTACAGGGGGTACTAAATATCTTGCCGCGGTCTTTTTCGCGGTAGGGGTTCTCTTCTACGAAGAAGCCTCTCCCAGAATCTTCTTAGATTTCTTGGGAGCAGAGTCCTTCGCAACGCACTTCGAAGAGGTCCTCCTCATCCTCTTCGTAGCTAGTCACCCCGAGGGACCAACGTCCTTGCTTGGACGTTTCACCTCGGCAAACTTCCCTAGAAGGTGTACCATTCAAATGTCCATTGGTAACACAAGACAAGTGCAGGATTTACAACAAAGCTTGTTAGGAAAGGTCATACCTTTTGGCGCTCTTGTTTGTGATCGTCGCCGGCGTTGATTAGGCTCTGGGGGCGAGGCGGTCCCTTGGCTCCCTCCACAGTGGAGCTGTATGCCTTGAGGAGGTAATTTGTCCGTTTTTCAATTTTGGAGAAAGGCAGAGCTCCGTCGCAAACAAGCATGTTAACAAATATGACATTTTTTCAGTAAAAATGTATGTTTTGTTGACTAGAAGACATACAATTATTGTAGTCCAAGGTACTATCCGCCATGGACTGGATTTCCCAAGCCGGATGAGCCCTTTCACGCAGGGGCCTTATCCGGTTCTTCACAAAGCCACGTATAATGTCACCCGCAGTTAGGCCCTGTTGGACTAAGTAAAGAATGGCTTGGGCTTGTTTTTTCTACTCTACGCTCAAAGCAGGAAGGGAGTCCAACTCGCTGGCCTTCTCCGGTCGGGAATTCATGAACCATAGTCCGCTCTCCGACAGAGGGGTGCAGTAGAGCCATTTCTGGTACCACCCATGTACAGAGTCCCAGAGGGGTGGGAAGGGGTACTCTTTCTTCTCCCTTATTCGGAAGTAGATGCACCCGGCAGAATTGGCACTCTTCGACCATGCCGAGAAGTAAAAGCATCAGAAAAACTCCACGCTTGGAAGCACTCCGACGGAAGCTTCACAGAGATGCTGAAAGATCACCAAGATAGAACAACATTTGGGTGAAGATTCACTAACTCCAACCCATAATGCTCCAAGATTCCCATCAAGAACCGGCTCTCTGGGAATCAAAACCCGCAGCGCAGGTATTCCTCAAAGACCACCAGCTCGCCCTCTTGGACGATTGGGGTTTCTTGATCTTTCTCCGCGGGCCGCCAGTTGATTAGCAGCCGTGGAGGGAGAATCTCTTCCTTCTCAAGGGCCACCAGACTCTCTTCTGTGTGGTGAACATATCGGCTCCAACACGCCATTTCTTGCGAGAGATCGAGAAGAAAGGTGGTGACTTTGGAGGCGATGGAAATGAGGAATGCAAAAGAGGGTTTTGAGCGGCGAGAAGCTCTAAGGCAAATGGAGGGTTTTTGGTTGTGCGGCTTCCTCAGGGAGCTACCTTCTCCTTTTATATGCCCGAGGCAACCCTTCGTCGAATACCTTATTAATTTCCCATAATGGGTGCCTTCTCTCTGGAAACCAGTTATGCACCCCCTATAGTGAATCCGGAACAAAATATATTTTTATTATTTTTGTTTCGAATTTAGGGGCTAGGGTGTACATAAAAGCTCGAAGTTTTTGCAAAGATTATGGAGGAAATGATCCCTCTCGTCTTTTGTAAATTAATTTTCGTGTGTAGATCACAATGCAGTTCTGTGATCATCTCAAGATTTGCATGTTGATCGCAATGCCATTTTGTGATCGCTGCAAGTTGGTAATCACAACGTATACGATTATCACTCGATTAAGGTATTATGTTTTGATCGTGACTTCAATTTTGATCACGACTTCTGTTCTGATCCCGGTTTCAGTTCTGATCACAATAACAGTATTGGTCGCGATATGACACATTAATGCATTTCTGATCAAAACACTTGTTACTTTGGATTTACCTCTGTATGTTTCGTCGTGAAGACTTTCTTTGTGACCATGTTTTCGCACAGAGATTGTGAAGAGTTTTTATTTGGGATTATAAGTCTTGCATAATCCTTCTTAAAAAGTATGTAAGGTAAAGGAAATTTTTATTTCTAGCAATCCTTGCATACAAAAGGGATATAGGTGACCAGAGCATCAACCTGATCCGAGAGAAGTTTACAAAGCTGATCAGAAGAAGGAGAAAGCTTTGAAGGATTGTTATGGACCTCCAAGGGTGGAGATGAAGGTTCGACCTGCCGAGTTGCATGGACAGGGAGAACTACATGGGACAAGGAAGGAGAGCGCAATGATGTATCCCCAACCTTTGTGCCGCTAGAGGATCCCTTGTCAACCTTGGGTTTCTTCCCTGCAGGGACTAGTTCTTCGGTTACCTATGACCTCCCAAACAACATTTTGGAAATGATCAGAATATCATATGGCAACTTGAACCGAAAGTTCCAGAAAAGACTTACCTTCTGGAAGTCTTGGTCAAGTTTGGGTATCACTTCCTCTTCATCACTTTCAATCTCAATGATGTCTTGATCTGCCATTGAGGTGCAGACAGAAGAGAAGGAAAGATAGCTATGGAAAAGACTTAGCCGAGAAAAAGACTTGTGAAGTTTTAGGGCTAAGAGGCTTCGGTATTTATAGCCCCCAGGGGTGACGGTTCATTTTCTGAACGCCTCGACTTCTTAAAACATATTTATGGTTTTATCTCTAGTTAAAAGACAATTCAGCGGCGCTATCATTACCTGTCAAAAACAACCCAGAGCACATCTCGGGAAATAAACCATCACACTTAGTGCGCCACTGAGTGGAGAAGTTGAAGCGTCGGGTCACTTATCCAATGTAAGATTAAAATTTGAATTAAATTTGTCCCTTCGTTTTCTTCAAATTTGGGGGCTAGCTGACGAGGATTGTTACCCGAGCTAGTTCGGAGTAATGCACATCTGTTTCAAGACAGATTCAAACCAGACAAGTGTCCGGAGGTCCGTTGCCATGATCTCAGATGACCTGAGAAGCATGGACGCATGGTCGCAGGCTTTGCCCGATCATGAGATCACAGACGTTGTGCTATCAGAAAATCGCAAGTAGTGCGTGATCATAAGATCGTAGGTAGTGCGCGGTCAGGAGGCCACAGACTGAGTGCGATCAGAAGGTTGTTGACTACTCTCGACCAGGATGACTCGGGATTGCTTAAGCCCTACAACAGGCATATCCCGAGTATCATGAAGATCCTTCCACGTATGAAGACAACTGCCAGGAGGTTAACATGTACGGTTATCCCTCAATTGCACATGTTAAAGCCTGTGTGGAAGTTAAGTGCGGTTATCAAAACTGCACCCGAGCAACCGTTCAAAGCCGTTGTGCATTGGCGCCCTTTCGATTAGTATAAAAGGGTGATCAAATGTACAATACGAGGTCGAGTCCGGACAGATCGAACAGACCAAGAAGACTACAAGCTTTCACATGCTAGTTTAGTCATGTTTTATACAATCACACGGAAAAGATCTTCGCCTGTGATGAACTTTTCCCCAACTTTGTAACCTTTTTTCCATACATAGTGAAATCATAACAGGATGTAGGGCTATTACTCCGACCATCGAGGGCCCGAACCTGTATAAATCTCTCTGTGCCCCAACCGACATTGCTCATCATCCCTTTCTGGAGGGACACCCTGAAAGTCCTCATAACTCACAAATTCTGCATAAGTTCGACTAAGGACCCCGAGTCCGAATCATCGACAGCATCCTTGCACCTGAAGACAAACAAACAAATTATAAGGTAAAATGCTTCCTGCCGGTCATCTCTAGATGGCGATAGGAGAAATTCTTACTTTATTCGAAAACCCACCCATGGCATGGGTTTCGATGATGAGCTCCTGGGAGAAAGAAGCCCACTGGGTGCTCCTGGGAGAGAATCGTCTTCTGTCCTTTTCTTCCTTTTCTTGAAAAGGATAGTATCCTCTTCTCCCTGTATGTACACAATTCAATAAGTATGTGCAGAGGAACGACAACAAACAAGATTGTGAGGATTCTTACCACAGTCGCTCTCTCGATCAGTAAAGGAGGTGTTATTAATCCTGGGGCCTCACGAGCCTCAGGCGTCAGGGTTTCATCTGTAACCACAGGATTGTTAGTGGTCACGGGCCCATTGAAGCCATCTCTGTCCCCGCGGTCAAGGACAAGACTTCGTCGATTTGAAGGGAAGTCGACCTCTCTGGGACGCTTGTTCCCAAAAGGTCAGTCGCTTTCCTCTTGCGACGAACCAGAGGAATGTCTTCTTCTTCATCCTTGCTCCCTTCACCCTGTACGATGAAGAAGTAATTTTCACTCGTACTTGGGGTTATAGGGGCTACCGAAAATCTTACCGCAGTCCTTTTCGCGGTAATGGTTTTCTTTCGTGAAGAAGCCCCTCCCAGGATATTCTTGGGTTTTTTGGGAGCAGGCTCCTTCACTTTGCGAGTCGAAGGGGTCTTCCTCGCCTTATTCGCAGCTGGTCTCCCCGAAGAACCAACCTCCTCACTTGGACACATCACCCCAACAAATTTTCCCAGAAGCTGTATTATTCAGAATGTTTTTGGTAATACAAGACAAGTGGGTGATTTACAACAGAGCTTGTAGGGAAAAATCATACCTTTCGGCGCTCTTGCTTAAGATCGTCACTGGCATTAATTAAGCTCTGGGGGCGAGGCGATCCTTTGGCTCCCTCCGCTGCGGTGTTGTATGCCTGTAGGAGGTAATTTGTCCGTTTCTCAATTTCGGACAAGGATAGTGTTGTGTCACAAACAAGCATGTTAATAAATATGACATCTTTCATCAGTAAAAATGCATATTTTTGTTGATTAGAGGACATACCATTATTATAGTCCAGGGTGCTGTCTGCCATGGACTCTACCTCCCAAGCCGGATGTGACCTTTCATTCCGGGGGCTTATCCTATTCTTTACGAAGTCGCGTATGATACCACGCGCAGTCAATCCTTGCTGGACTAGGTCAAGAATGGCTTGAGCTTGTTTCTTCAGCTTTGTGCTCAGAGTGGGAAGGGAATCTAACTAACTATCATTCTCCGGTCGGGTGTTCGTGAACCACAGTCCGCTCTCCGACGGAGGGGTGCAGTAAAACCACTTATGGTGCCACCCGTGTACAGAATCCCGTAGAGTTGGGAATGTGTACTCCTTCTTCTCCCGTATGCGGAAGTAGATGCACCTAGCGGCATTGGCACTCTTTGACCATGGTGATCATAAAGGATTAGTAAGATAGCTTAAAAGCTGGTACATTGGTACACCCAGTCTTTAATGTTTCTCAATTGAAGAAAAGGAAAAGTAGAAGCACCGGAAAAGCTCCACGCTTGGAAGAACTCCGACGAAGGCTTCACATAGAGGTTGAAAGATCGCCAGGATGAGGACTACATTTGGGTGGAGATTCACTAACTCCAACCCGTAGTGGTCCAAGATTCCCCGCAGAAACTTGCTTTCTGGGAATCGGAACCCGCAGCGCAGGTACTCCTCGAAGATCACCAATTCGCCCTCTTGGACGATTGGGGTTTGTTGATCTTTCTCCGCTGGCCGCCAGTTGATCAGCAGCCGTGGGGGGAGAATCTCTTCTTTCTCTAGTGCCACCAGGCTCTCCTCTGTGTGGTGGACAGATCGGCTCCAGGACGCCATTACTATGGAGGATTGAGGAAAAAGGTGATGGCTTTGGAGACGACGAAGACGAGGTGTGCAAAAGAGGGTTTTGTGCGGCAGGAGATTCTAAGGCAATGAAGGGTTTTTTGTTATGAGGCTTCTCTAGTAAGCTACATTTTCCTTTTATATGCCCGGGACAAGCCTTCACTGAATATTTTATTAATTTCCCATAATGGGTGCCTTTCCTCTTGGAACCCGTTATCCATACCCAGTAATGAATCTGAAATATAATATATCATTCTATTACACATTCGGGGGCTATGGTACAGATAAAAATATTAGAAATTCCTAAAAGTATATTAAGGAAGTAATCCCTTATGACTTTGGCATAAAATTATGACTTGTATACTGATCGCAACATAATTTTGTCATCGCTGCGGATATGTGTGGTCATAACAGCTGTGGTCGCTGTATGGTCTTCTGTGATCGTTACTCTAGTTCTGATCGCAGTCTACGGTCTTAATGCTATTCTAAGACCGAAGAACTGTTATGTGATCGTTACTCTAGTTTTGATCGCAGTCTACGGTCTTAATGTTATTCTGAGACCGAAGAGCTGTCCTGAGCCAGTTTCGGACAGAAGCCTACCTGTGTATATTTGGTCACAGAAGCATTCTTGTGTAACCATTTCCCATAGAATATAAAGAACCTTAATTCGGATTATAAGTTTTACATAATCCTTTTAAAAGATCAAGTGTGTAAGAGAAAGAAACTCTTTATTTCTGGCAATCTTTACATACAAAAGGTACACAGGCGACCAAAGCTTCAACCTAGTCTTATAGCCGTTACAAAGTTCTCCCAGGGACATGTTAATGTCAGTGGGATCAACACAGGCTGCCCCAAGAGAATTGGCTATGGCTCTAAGCCTATCTACATTATCCTGAATCAAAGAAGCGCTGTTATTCCTTACCGTATCGGAAAGTTCTCACTGTCAACGAGCATAGTCCCTCTCCAAGTGAAATTGGTGCGCCTCTTCGTGGGAGTTATTATAACATTCTGCCAAATGCAGAATGGCCGAAGACATGTCATCGGTCTTCTTCTCCAGAGCTTCTTTTTATTTTTGGAGAGTTCGCTCGAGGGATACACTCTCACCAAAAAGAGGCTGGACTTCAGCAGGCTGGTCGCTGGGGGCTCCAGAGATATTCATCTCCTGTACATGTATGCGTTCGCTTTAAAAGATAAAACGACCAGCAGAGATAATGAAGATAATTACCAATCCTTGCAGTAAAGTTGGACGGGAGGATGAGGTACTTTCCCCGGGAAGTAGATCACCCAACAAAAGCTGAGGATCGTCTGATCGCAGAGGTGTGAGACTTTCCCCATAAGCAGATGGAAGCTTTGAAGGATTATTATGGATCTCCAAAGGTGGAGATCAGGGTTCAACCTGCCGAGTTGCATGGATAGGAAGAACTACATGGCACAAGGAAAGAGAGTGCAATGATGCATCCCCAACCTTTGCACCCACGAATGAAGCTCCACTAGAGGATCCTTCGTCAACCTTCAACCTCTTCTTTGGAGGAATCACCTCCTCAGTCACCTGTAAGTTCCCAAAATACGTTTGGAAATGATCAAGATGTAAAACGACGACCTGAACTAGAGTTCCAAAAAAGTCTTACCTTCTGGAAGTCCTAGTCAAGTTCGGCTATCACTTCTTCTTCGTCACTCTCAATCTCAATAATGTTCTTGGGGTCTTGATCTGCCATTGGAACAAGAATTGAGGTTTAGAGGGAGCAACTGTTGAGGAGAAGTAGCTCTAAAAAGGACTTAGTCATGGTGAAAAACTTGTGAGTTCAAAGAACCAAAAGGCTCTTCAATTTATAGAGCCAGTAGGCATCGGTTCATTTCCACACACGTCTCGGGTTCTTAAAACGCACTTACGGTTGCCATCACGATGGGTCACTTAAGTCATTATTACCTGTCAAGAAAAACTCAGGGTTTCTCTCGAGATATGAACCGTCACACGGCGGAACAGTTTCGGTTGAAGTTGAAACATCGGGTTCATAATTCGATGCAGGATAAAAATTTGAAGTAAATATGTCCTTTCATTTTATTCAAATTTGGGGGCTAGCTGACAAGGATTATCACCCAAACTACTTCAAAATAATACACGTCTGGTTGAAGACATAATCAGATTAGACGTGTGTCTATAAGTCTGTCGCTATGGTCTCAGACGACCAGAAGGGCGCGTATACAAAGATGATTTATGATCGCAGCCCTTGCGTGATCATGGGGCCGTAGACAGTGCGCGGTCAGAAGACTGTAGACAGTGCACGGTCAGAGGGTCATTGACTATTTGCGACCAGAATAACTTGGGAAGATCTAATCCTTTGAACAGGAATATCCCGAGTATCATGAGGATCTTTCCACGTATGGAGACAACTGCCAAGAGGTTAACATGTGCGGTTATCCCTTGATTACACGTGTTAAGCCTGCGTCGAAGTTAAGTGCGGTTAACAAAACTGCATCGTACTAACCGTTCGAGGTCATTTCGTGTTGGAGCCCTTTTGGTTAGTATAAAAGGGTGGTCAATGCACGTTCTAAGGGCGGTGAAATATACAAGCTTTTCGAGGAGTCCAACAAACCTGAAGACTTAGACATAGTTAGATAGATACTAACATAGAGGATATTTTCGCCTGTGATCATCTCTTCCACCCTCTTGTAAACATTTTATCTCACATAGTGAAATCACAACAGGATGTAGGGCTATTACTCCCACCATCGAGGGCCCGAACCTGTATAAATTCTTTTGTGCCCATATAGACATTACTCAACCTACCTTCCTGGAGGAGAGCCCTGAAAAGTTCCGCAACTAACAAATTTGCATAAGATCGACCAAGGACCCCGAGTCCAAATCGTCGACATTAGGTGTATAGTGACGCACACACTAGCACAAAAAAGTTATTCACAGTTATTCACATTTGAGTTCATTCTAGTGAAATACCCCAATTCACATAGAGTACACAAAAAAGAGAAAAATTACAACAAGTCAGCCAAGCTTGTCATGGTGATTGGTTGCACGCAAGTTTGTCCATAACATATTGAGCACAAATTTGTCGCAGCTCTCTAATATTTGTATTTTCGTTTTGTCTTTGGACATGGCAGTCTGCAAAACATGTATGAATACTCAGTAATTAACTTCCTAGTTTTGAACGTGACATCCAATTTTCAAATTTAAGTTAGCTAAGATGCTTACCTGGAGGAATTGGGCAAAGTTTGTCCTCACCAGGTCATACATGTACTACAGCACATAAAACCCACAATTCCCACGAGTCTGCCTGCTGATGGCACTGAGATAATTGTATATGCGAAGAGATGTTAGCTATTCTTTCCATAAACTAATTAAGCACAAACTAAAAGACTCATGAGTACCTCATATTCTTTCCAAGAAATTCAGGAGCCCTGCGGTGCGGCATGCCTCCCTCCAGTGGACACATAATTTTTGAAAGCCTTGCATTTCAGTTAGCATTGCCGGTTAATGTGTTATCATTAGCTAGTGAGGTCAAAATTTAAATCAAATATGTTACTTACGCGTCCATATTCCCCTTGACCACGTATTCGTTCGGTAACCTGTCGCACATCGAATCAAGGTAGTACACCTCATTCCTCCACGGACAGATCACGAGGAGGACCCAGTGACCCCTACATTGTACGTAAAAGAGAACTGCTAGCTCAAAGTATATCTCAGGTGTAACATACAAGATTGAGTTACATTAGTACAAAATGCACTCACCTTTGGTGGTACGACACTAGAATGTGTAGGATCGAGGATGCCGACTAGAGGGGGGTGAATAGGAGGCTTTAAAACTATACAATTAAAAAAAACTTTTGCAAAGAATAAGAGCAAAAACAATATAGCACAATTAAAAAAATGAGTAGAGAACAAACACAAGAATTTTTCCCCAGGTCTCGGAGACTAGCCTGGTCTCCCCTACTCCTCGTTGAAGCACTCAAATGAATCGGAGACTCGCCCGGTCTCCCCTACTCGAGTCTTGCTTCCATATCCATGAAAGATATTTCTCACTAGTAGTTGCTCCTTGTCCACTCTAGAAAGGTGAGCACCGATGCCTTTAACAACACGCCGAGCCTCTTAAACAATCCCTGAACAGAAGAGGTCAATGGCCACACCACCAAACCGTCTAGGTGAGGGCATTCACCAAGAGTAATAAGTTGCAAGGTCTCTCCTAGACCTAAACAATCACCGAGAAACTCTAGCTATGCAAAATGATGCGAACAGAAAACTCGATGGATCACAAAAACTCATGACTTGATCAAAAGATCAAGATTTTGCGTTACGAACTAAAGCTCTGGTGTGTATATGAATATGAGGCTGCTTGGTGTACAAAACATCTGCTCAAAGCCTCTATTTATAGCCCAAAAGATCAAAAGAGCCATTGTGCACGAGCTGAGAAGTGACAGTGCATGCTGACAGTCAGCATAGGTCACAACCAGTATGAAGTAAATCTCAGAGAAAACTCAGCTAGCTGTTTGAGGTTGAAAAGGGAAACAAAATAGCACATACTGACAGTCAGCAACACATGCTGACAGTTAGCATCCATAACCTAAGCTCGACAAAAATCACGGATAAAACTTAGCTAGCCGTTTGTGGTCGTATATGGAAACTGTCAGCTCAAGCTGACAGTCAGCATCGACCACAAAAATGATAAGTTAAAACAAATTATCAAAATAAACAGCTCGAGGTCAAAACTCATGCTGACAGTCAGCGTAGGAAAAGAAATTTGGCTCAAAAAACATGCTCTCTGGGCAAATGTCAGCAACATAAACTGACATTCAGGCTGACTGTCAGCATGTCATGCTAACTGGCAGCGTGGATAAAAATAGCCATAACGTTTAATCTAGAGATCTGATTTAAGAGTTTTGTAGCTTGTTTGAATGATAATTTAAAGGGCTATATTTTTGTCAACAGAAGCAAAACACTTATGCTGTCAAAAACTCATCTGAAAAACCAAATCAAATCTAACCGAAAAGAAGACATGCAGTGACCTAATAGTTTCTCGGTTTATGTTGGAGATATAGAGAGGACTTGCAACCCCTCTTTATAGTACGGTTAAAACTAAAAACAAATTTCTAAAACCGATCAAACTCCAGAACACCGTGATCGGTAGAAATAAAAACTGATTTTACCTTAGATCCTTTGCAACTTTAATGTTGCGATTTGCGTCTCATCTTTGTACCTTGCGACTTGTGTTTATCTCTTTTTCACATTGGGTTCATCTTGATCATCTTGCATGTATTCCAACACAACTCTGTATCAAATAGCTTAAAAACACAATTATTCTGGAACGCTTGTTTTCATTAATCATCAAAATCAGGTTAAGCATAAAGGCCTAGATGCAACAATCTCCCCCTTTTTGATGATTCATGAAAACAAGTGTTTGGTAATAAAAAATGAATAACTCCCCCGAGTGTATGCATGAGATCTCAGATCAACATGATAATTCTCCCCCTGATCATAAGTCCAGATCATACAATATAAATATCAATCAATAACAAAGACCAAATCATCACATATATCATCCACAAATCATTATATAAGAAATCAGAAGGCACCCATATCCATATAAGAAACCATACATGACATACTGTCATACAAAAAAAAATATCCAACCATAACAAAGCACAGAGTCATACAAAATTCTCCCGCTTTGGCATCAAGCACAAAAAGGCGGGAGCAGAAACTACGGCCTAATCCTCCTCACTGGAGAAACCTAGAACGGTTGTATCTTCAGAGCTTGCTGGAGATCCAGTTGGGTTGACGGCTGGGGATGCGGAGACTGGAGCTGCGAAGGTCGATGTAGCAGGTCCTGAGGCTAATCCTGGAGAGGATGGAGCTGGGTGGGCCCTCTTGCGAGGGACAGACGCACCTGATGGGGGCAAGCGAGCCAGAATCTGCTCCTGCTGGGCAAGCAGACGAAGCAGAATCTGGTGATGCTCCTCCTGAGTGCACAGTATCTGCTACTGCGTCTGAATCACCTGCTGGAGCTGAGAAAGGGAGGAAGATCTGGTACTCCGGTGTGCAATAAGTGCTGGATATCCTGCCTGTCCTGCAGCCTCATCGTCGGACTCGCCAGTAGCATCACCGTCAGATGCGGGAGAGGCAGGTCCAGCTACAGCTGCAGGGTGAGCACCATGACGCCGATCTTCCTGGCCCGAAGGATAGAAGACAAGATGATGATGGGGCCGAGGAAGCTCAATGTCGACTGCCTGGATATGAAGAAGCATCTCCATGATGTATGGAACATACACCAAATGGTGACGCGGGGCAAGAAGAACGTGTTGAATCTCATTCATGAGGAGATTAGCAACGTCGAATGGCTCCTCCTGAAAGATAGATATCAAAACATGGAGGGAAAGATAAGTGACCCTGGACCTGTCTCCAGTCATCGGGAGCAGGGTGAGACGAAGGATCCGCGGTGCCAGGTTGTAACACCCCAGTTTTTGACTATCTTTTCTGCTTACGAGTCAGCATATATTCTTTGGAATCCCTGTTGTCTTAGCCCTATCTTGATGTTAGGTGTGCCACTACCTTAACCTAAAAAGTTTGCTGCTAAACTTCATCTCCCAGATCATTTTCACATTTCAGTCCAAAAGTGTTTCAATTTAGTCTTTTCAGAAGTTTCAGAAAACCCAAAAAGGCTAAAAGTCCTAGATCACCTCAAAATCCAAATCTGATCAAGTGATAACCTTTCTTTCATTTTTCTGATCATTTTTCCCTTCTGGAAGAATTCCAGAATCTCAACCGAAACCCTAGTTTCAGCTTCGACAAAAGTTCAGACCCTAATTACCCTGTTTACCCTAAATACCCTGTTTTCGATTTTTGTCAAAACCACCAAATCTTATCGGATTTTACCATTTTTCCAGCTAGATGAGTCCAAGACATTTAGTAGCACTCATCTGCAAAACCAGAACCCAGATCAGCCCTTTGGATCTCCATATTTGCAAATAGGCCCAAGTACCCGAGTTAAAATCTTCACAGATCAGTCCAAATCGTCACAATTCAGTCCAAGCTTTACAACCAGGCCCTTGTGCCATTTTCGACCTCGACCAGGTTTGTACGACCAGAGCCTCGCCTTTTTGCCGCGCCGTTGAACTCGCCGCCGGCGAAGTCCCTCGCGCTGCCACCTTCACGGCCACGTAGCCACCAACCATGCACAGCTGTACCGCCACCGTGGAACGCCTCAACCGCACTATGCCATGTTCTTCCCCGCGCGCGCGTGCCTGCTGCTGCTGCCAGAAGCTTCACGCCACATGGCCACCATCCCGAAGATCGTCGCCACCACCCTGACGGAATCCTGATATCCCGCGATTCACCGTCTATGGCAGAGCCCCGCCGTGTCCCGAAATACCTCGATGACCGCCCCAGCGCCAGAAGAAAATCCCTCCGGCGATTGCTGCTGCTCCCGAGAGCTTCACCCGCGGCTATATAAGCCCCCCCTTGCCCAGCGTTTCTTCACACACCATTCCACAACTTCAAACCGTAGCTTCCTTCACCAGAGAGTAGTCGAGTTCCCCAGTGCCGCCGCGAAGATCTTCTTCCCCGGTGAGCAACCTTTGAAGCTTACGACGCCAGCTTCGCCCGAAGCTTTCCCCTCCAAACCAACGCCACCAGTAAGCTCCCTACATCTCTCTCTTCGTACCGTAGCATTCAATTGGTCCCCGGCGCACCTCAACGCCGGCAATCACCGGAAAACTGAAATCCCCTGTTGAGCAAGCCCGCAAGCTTAGATTTCAAATTTGAGCAGCGATCATGGCCTTTCCGAAGTTTGCGCGCCACCAGCGAGCTGGTCCTCGTCGCCAAGCTTCTCCGGCCACTCTCCGGCCGATTTAACCCCGCAAATAGACCCCTCACCTCACCCTGTCACTCCCTGAGCAAGGAATCAAGCTCAAACCTTTTGAATCAGAAACGTCCAATTTTTGGAGGTCGTCTTCTCCAGCGCCGGTCGCCGGAATTTTTACCCGGCCGATCTAGTCCCGCACACCTTGTCATTTAGATAGATCTCAACCCCCTGAGCAATTTTGTCTACTAGCTCGAACCATGAATCGACTTGGATCAAAAGTTATGGCCATGCCAAGGTTGCTGTCCAGTGGCCCAGTTCATGTCCAGGCCACCGTGTTTGCTCACCGGATTTTGCCACCCTCCGGCCACTTTCAGCCTTTGAGCCTGTTGAGAATTTTGTAGCTGCTATCAATGCCTAAACCCCAGACAAAGTTGTGCATCAATTGGAGTCCTGAGTCAAAAGTTATGCACTGCCCTAGTTTCTGGCCATGTCTAGCACTATGTCAGTGCATGACCACCAGTGGCATTGGATGATTTAGACTTGTTTCATTTGAGCAATTGAAATGCCACTTTGTCCAGTAAGTCCCTTGAGCCATGATCTACAACATTCCCTACTACCATATCTCCAGAAAACAGACCTAGAACCGATTTAGAGCAATGTCGAGCCATGAGTCGAATGTCAGCCCTTCGACATTCAAGCCCTTTGAGCCCATCTCTTCAACCTATGTCAAGTGACCTTGTCCAAACCCTTACCCCTGCATGCATGATGTATTTACGTATTATTTTCTAGTACTTGTGTGCTTATATAGTGTATGTGTGTTGTTGTACCCGTCGTGGAACCAGACGGTGAAGGAGCAGAGGAGATCCCCGAAGATTCATTTGAGCAGCTAGACCCGTCACTGCAAGGCAAGTCTCAAACCCTTGATCATGTCTAGCCTATTATTTTGAAATGAATTATGTTATCTATTTTCATGTATATGCATGCCTTAGATTCAAATAAGAACTATGTTTCAATAAAATGATTAGATATGACCTAAATGATTGAAAAGCCCCTTTTGACATTGAATACCCCTGCACCCTTGTTACCCTAGAATATCATGCTTAGGTTATGCTATGCTTAAAGATTACATGATAAATGTTGAATGGTCACATATGAGAAAAGCATGTTCAAAACCCTTTTGTGAAAGAAAATATGATTGGAATCGATAGTGAGGATGGTTTGATAGGATGGTGCTGTGTGCGCACTGGGAATGTGAAAGACTCCTCACTAGAGATTCATAAGGACTAGAACCTTGTGCTGTGCTTCTATGCGGCATGAAAAACGTACCAACCACTTGCCTGTTTATGGGACGGGCGCAACTTAGTAGCTTTCTTTAGTGTTACCTTTCCCGGCAATGGTTGTCGATCCAGTGTCTTGCGAGAACTGGTGGGCCGCAGAAGGCCATGAGTGATGTGAGTTCAGAAAAATTATGAGAGGAAAAGGTGGAAAGAAGGAAGACGCCCTAAGCAAGATTAAGTCGTGCGCGACTGTAATCAAGAGAGGCTATGTGTCTTGCGAGAACATAGACCCAGACTAGGAAGTAAGGCAGTGGGGAGGACCCACAACGGTACTTGAGACTTGACTGTCTATTTACCGGCCAGGGAATAGTTAATGCTAGGACTGTAAACTGTTGTGTCACTTCGGCCTTGTCACATGCGTAAAAGTCGCGTGGAGTTGGCCTGACTTGAAAGCTGAGTGATTGGTGGGTTAAGGTGGTACACCTTTGCAAAGTTTAAAAAGTATCGGATACTCTGAGCTCCCAGGTCATAGAGTCTGCGCGCTGTGGATTCTATTCACGTCGATGCAGCATAAGTAGCTTTTGGAAAGTTTTCACAAAATCAGGATAAAGTGGTGACTCATGAAAGACCGCCACACACAACATTTTCTGAAAATCTAGTTAGGATTTTAAAAGCCTCGCTTTCCAAAATAAAGACCTTTCTTCAAAGCTGTATGTGAAAATCTATTACATATGTATATACAAAGCCAAAGAGCTATTTCTTGAGAAATTCCCCATCATCTATATATATATGCATTGTTACTTGGGACTTGTTGAGCACCATGTGGACAATGTGCTCACCCTTGCTTTTACAAACGAATTTAGAAGAAGGATTCGTCGACCCCGAATCTTATGGTCTTGAACCCAATGTGGAACAAGAAGAAGAAACTGAAGACCCCTCTGGTTAAAGGGTTATGCACCAAGGTGGAGTTCGATGTGGAGAAGGCCCGTGCAACACCGCTGCTGCTGAAAACGAAGACCAATGAAGTCCTTTTGTTTATTATTACTGTTTTATTTTGTGCCGACCTTTGTGTCGAAAACTCCTTAATTTGTATCAACATTTAAATGCGTCATTTTGACGCTAAGTTATTGTAATGTTGGTCCTTGTGATCAGCACTAGCTTTTAATTACTCGCATTTTTATATAATGCATCTTCTTATTGTGAGCTGCAATGTGCCTTTTCTGAGTGCAATCTACCTGGGCGATTGCCACTGGGATCCTCAAATGAGGGTCCCACAGAACTTGGTATCAGAGCGGAAGACTCGACTGTAGGTCGTAACCCTTAGATAGATTTTGGCGTCCCTAGAAGAAAAGTTCGCTAGTTCTTTGTCAAAAAAATTTGTTTACGAAAACCTAATTTTCCTTAAGAAAAATGTTATTTTCGATTTTTGGAAAAAGGCTTTAGACTTCTCTTTAAAACTCATAGATGCCTTTCGTTCTGTGTTCAGATGGCTTCTGACAGGAGATACCTTCATGGAGACGAGCTCGGATCGTGCGCACTGTTGCTGTGGATGATGCTGCAATTCCTTGGAGCACGGGACAGTCAGAGACCGGAGACAGTGACTGAAGTAAGAAGTTTCCTAGGATTGGCCGGATATTACCGGAGATTTGTCAAAGGATTCTCCAAGATTACAAAGCCACCCACCAGACTACTAAAGAAAGATGTTCCATTCGACTGGACAGAAGGATGTGAAAAGAGCTTTGAAGAGTTGAAGAAGATATTAACAACCGCACCTGTCCTTACGTTACCAGATAACAAAAAGGATTTTGAAGTCTACTGCCATGCATCAAAGCAAGGACTAGGCTGTGTCCTTATGCAAGAAGGGAGAGTCGTAGCTTACGCATCGAGACAGTTGCGACCACATGAGGAGAATTATCCAACTCATGATTTGGAATTAGCCGCCGTTGTTCATGCGCTAAAGATTTGGCGACACTATCTACTTGGAAATAGATGTGAAATCTACACGGACCACAAGAGTTTGAAATACATCTTCACCCAACAGGACTTGAACATGAGACAGCGAAGATGGCTAGAGCTGATTAAAGATTATGACCTTGGAATACACTACCACCCTGGAAAGGCGAATGTAGTAGCAGATGCCTTGAGCAGAAAATCCTACTGCAATCAAGCAAAGACATTAGGAATACCATCCCAATTGCTTAGAGATTTCGAGAAGTTGAGTTTAGAGTTTGTTGAACAAGGAACCGTCGCCGCATTAGCAGTGAAATGCGAGCTGAAGGACCAAATCCGAAAAGCCCAGGAAGTAGATCAGAGTATTCAAAAGATGAAGGAGGACATGAAACACGAAGATGCAATCGACTTTCGTGAAGACGAGGAAGGAATTTTGTGGTATCATAACCGAATCTGTGTCCCAGAGGACAAGGAAATCAAGAACATGATACTGCAAGAAGCCCATTGTACCACGTACTCTATTCACCCGGGCAGTACAAAGATGTACCAAGATCTAAAGGATCGGTTTTGGTGGAAGGGAATGAAAAAGGAAATTGCCGAGTTTATAGCTTCTTGTGATACCTGCCAAAGAGTGAAAGCAGAACACCAGAAACCTGCAGGACCGCTACAACCCCTACCAACCCCGGAATGGAAATGGGATGAGATTGGAATGGATTTCATAGTTGGTTTACCAAGAACCCAACAAGGATACGATTCTATATGGGTCATAGTCGATAGATTGACGAAAGTAGCTCATTTTCTACCAGTAAAGACGCAGTACACAACGCAAAAGCTTGCAGAACTATATCTTACCAGGATTGTTACACTACATGGAGTGCCAAGAGCAATTGTCTCAGACAGAGGAGCCCAATTCGTATCAAGATTTTGGGGAGAGTTACAGAAGTCCCTAGGAACGAAATTGAAGTTCAGTACAGCTTACCACCCGCAAACTGGAGGTCAAACGGAAAGAGTGAACCAGATCTTAGAAGACATGTTGAGAGCATGTGCTTTGGACTATGGAAATTCTTGGGAACAATTTCTACTGTACGCGGAATTTACCTACAACAACAGTTATCAAGTGAGTCTACAGATGGCTCCTTATGAAGCGCTTTATGGAAGAAAGTGCTGTACGCCACTATATTGGACCGAAGTGGGACAGAAACAATTTTTAGGACCGCAATTAGTGGAGGATGCCACAGCCCACGTGAAGATCATACAAGAGAGATTGAAAACGGCCCAGTCTCGACAGAAAAGTTACGCCGACAGAAGAAGGAGAGAACTATCCTTCGAGATAGGTGAATACGTATATCTCAAAGTGACACCCTACAAGGGAGTTCGACGATTCCAAATAAAAGGAAAGCTAAGTCCGAGATACGTAGGACCATACAAGATTTTGGAAAGACGAGGAGAAGTAGCATACAAACTGGAGCTACCGCTTGAGTTAGCAGGAGTTCATGATGTCTTTCACGTATCCCAACTGAGGAAATGCTTGAGAGAACCAACGGAGCAAGTGTCTCCCACAGAAATGGAGGTTCAACCAGATCTGACATATCAAGAATACCCAGTCAAGGTGTTAGAGGTCAGCGAAAGAAGGTTCAAATCAAGGACCATAAAATTCTGCAGAGTCCAATGCACTGGGAATGTGAAAGACTCCTCACTAGAGATTCATAAGGACTAGAACCTTGTGCTGTGCTTCTATGCGGCATGAAAAACGTACCAACCACTTGCCTGTTTATGGGACGGGCGCAACTTAGTAGCTTTCTTTAGTGTTAGCTTTTCCCGGCAATGGTTGTCGATCCAGTGTCTTGCGAGAACTGGTGGGCCGCAGAAGGCCATGAGTGATGTGAGTTCAGAAAAATTATGAGAGGAAAAGGTGGAAAGAAGGAAGACGCCCTAAGCCAGATTAAGTCGTGCGCGACTGTAATCAAGAGAGGCTATGTGTCTTGCGAGAACATAGACCCAGGCTAGGAAGTAAGGCAGTGGGGAGGACCCACAACAGTACTTGAGACTTGACTGTCTATTTACCGGGCAGGGAATAGTTAATGCTAGGACTGTAAACTGTTGTGTCACTTCGGCCTTGTCATATGCGTAAAAGTCGCGTGGAGTTGGCCTGACTTGAAAGCTGAGTGATTGGTGGATTAAGGTGGTACACCTTTGCAAAGTTTAAAAAGTATCGGATACTCTGAGCTCCCAGGTCATGGAGTCTACGCGCTGTGGATTCTATTCACGTCGATGCAGCATAAGTAGCTTTTGGAAAGTTTTCACAAAATCAGGATAAAGTGGTGACTCATGAAAGACCGCCACACACAACATTTTCTGAAAATCTAGTTAGGATTTTAAAAGCCTCGCTTTCCAAAATAAAGACCTTTCTTCAAAGCTGTATGTGAAAATCTATTACATATGTATATACAAAGCCAAAGAGCTATTTCTTGAGAAATTCCCCATCATCTATATATATATGCATTGTTACTTGGGACTTGTTGAGCACCATGTGGACAATGTGCTCACCCTTGCTTTTACAAATGAATTTAGAAGAAGGATTCGTCGACCCCGAATCTTATGGTCTTGAACCCAATGTGGAACAAGAAGAAGAAACTGAAGACCCCTCTGGTTAAAGGGTTATGCACCAAGGTGGAGTTCGATGTGGAGAAGGCCCGTGCAACACCGCTGCTGCTGAAAAAGAAGACCAATGAAGTCCTTTTGTTTATTATTACTGTTTTATTTTGTGCCGACCTTTGTGTCGAAAACTCCTTAATTTGTATCAACATTTAAATGCGTCATTTTGACGCTAAGTTATTGTAATGTTGGTCCTTGTGATCAGCACTTGCTTTTAATTACTCGCATTTTTATATAATGCATCTTGTTATTGTGAGCTGCAATGTGCCTTTCCTGAGTGCAATCTACCTGGGCGATTGCCACTGGAATCCTCAAATGAGGGTCCCACACAGGTCAACATCACGGCGCAGGCCAGTGATGTGACGGAGCTGGAAGGGGCCGGAGTAAAGCATGGCCACCTCCCGATGCTGGAGATCTGGGAGAGTGTGGAGCTGGCGTCCAAAAGTAGGACGAACCAGTCCAAGAGCGGCCTCAAACTACTCCTTCATGACAAAGTGGAACTGGAGGCCTGTCATGATGGTCAGTGAGTCACGTTGCGGAGAGATGAAGATAGTGCCGTAAAACTAGCGGATGGGCTCATCGGCCCAGCGAAGAGATGAGTGAGAGATGAGATCTCTGATCCCAATGGAGGCGAAGGAGTCCGCCAGGGAAACGATGCCTGTGCAAGAGGCTATCGTCAACCAAGAAAGAGAGCGGTGGACAAAGATGGGGACTCGGCAATAGATGCTGGTGCAAAAGTCAAGCTGCAGGTTCTTGTAGAAAGTGAGAATCTGGTAGGTGTCGCGACCAGTGGGGCGCGGAGACAGATAGGGGTTTGTAGAGCAGAGGGTGCGAAGGTGACTCACGTGCCACTGAGTGTAATCCACGAGGACGCGCTCGGGCAGAGGCAAAGAATGAGGTTCCGACGGCTGACCCATTGAACGACTGCTGTTTGTAGCATTCTTTCGACGGGCAACGCGTCAAGACGAAGACGGCTGATTAGACATATCGAAGGAAAGAAACAGAGAGAGAGAGACCATTGAGGAGAAACGACGGACGTCGAAGTGATGATGATGATGAGAACAGCTGGTGAGAACAACTAGTGAGAAGCGGCAGAGGCAGCAGCACGATAGTGGCACGGCACAACATGACCATGGCTCCACAGCAGCTAAGTGAAGAACTGGGAGGTGCTGCGGCGAGGTGCGGCGCTGAGGTGCGGCTTTGTGGGGCATGGTGGTACAGGCCGACGGTGGTGAGGCGCGGCACGGGATATATGCGGCGACACAACACAGCGAGACGGCACGGCGAAACTGAGATACGGTGAGGCGGTGGCTAGGTGCGGCGCGGCACCTGCGAGATGCAGCGGCGATGAGGAGACGTAAAGACATAGGAAAAAGAAACTAGAGTTTGGGCTTCGGGGTCACACATTGACAGTCATTGTGATATACTGACAGTCAGCTCAGAAACCAGGGTTTTGAAACTGACAATCAGTGTGGTGCACTGACAATCAGCACTAAAACCTAGGATTTGAAACTGACAGTCAGTGACTCAAACTGACAGTCAGTGTGGGTCACAAATTTGACCAGTGGCTATGACCAAAAGCTGAAGCACATAACTGACTGTCAGCATGGTCAACGACTTCGACCAGAGGCTACAACCAGGCTCCTGAGTAAGGGACTGACAGTCAGTTTGGGATGCTGACTGTCTGCATGGGCAAACAATTTGACCAAACTAGAAATTTTGACCAGAGGGAGAATAAAATATATTTTAATACAAATAACACATCAACTAGTATTTGAAATATCAATAATGTTTAATTCACCTCTGAGAAAGCAAAATCTAGTCTCATCTGAGCGTTTGGTGAACATATCTGCTAGTTGCAACTCAGTTCTGATGTAACTCACATCTATATCCCCTTTTTCCACATGATCTCTTATAAAATAGTACCGTATTTCAATATGCTTAGTTCTAGAGTGTTGCACAGGATTATTAGCAATTTTAATGGCACTTTCATTATCACACAAGAGTGGCACTTTTTCGAATGTAATTCCATAATCCAAGAATGTTTGCTTCTTGCAAAAAATTTGAGCATAGCAACTACCTACCGACACATATTCTGCTTCGACGGTGGAGAGAGCAACAGAATTTTATTTCTTAGATGACCACAACACTAATGATCTCCCCAAAAGTTGACAACTACCATACGTGCTTTTTCTATCAATTTGACAGCCAGCATAATCTGAATCCGAATAACCAATTAATTCAAAGTTTACATCTTTCGGGTACCAAAGACCTAAATTGGGATAGCATTTCAAGTACCTAAGTCCTTCTCCAACAATAGTACCTAAAAATGGATCTCTATATCTCCATATACATATCTACCTAAAAGATTACATTCCTATATTTTATTTCACTCCAACAGAAGTCCCCAAATCTCACTCCCAATTCCTAAAAATCAACCGCCATTCTCTTTTGGTGCAGGGGAGCGGGGGCGCATCCGAGCAGGCAACCGGCGGCGCGGGAAGCGGAACCGCGGGGAACCAGCGTCAAGGGTAGGCGCGGGGAAACAGCGTCGTGGGGGAGGCGCGTGGCAGGCGCAGGAGGAGAGGCGGCGCGGGGAGCGGAGGCGCGGGGAACCGGCATCGAGGGGAGGCGCGGCGCGGGGAGCGGCGGCGTGGGGAGGAGCGGCGGCTCGAGCAAATGGAGGTGCGGGTGGGCGGCGGTGAGGTGTAGAGGCAGCGCGGGAAACCGGCGTGGCGGGGAGCTGTGGAGCGGGGAACCTGCATCGCGGAGGAGCCGTGTGGCAGGCGCGGGAGGAGCGGCGGCGCGGAGTGGGGGCGTGGCAGGGGAGTGGCAACGGTGGGTGCCGGCGGAGCGGGAGGAGCGGCGGTGCTGGGTCCTCTCTGCACTTTCTTCTTTCTCTCTCTGTCTCTACATCTGTTGCTATTCCAGGGGCTGCCATATAGAGTAACAAAGAGGGAAGGTAAAACACCTCTGGACTCATGGAAAACTATGCAAATTTCTGATGATCCAAGAACCAAAATTTCAGAGCTAGTGTTGTGTTTTTGTGTTCTGGAGTTTCTTTTTTTTTTTTTAAAGAATGGTTCATATGAGTTTTAGTTCTTGGTTCTTCTTGGCCATGGGAGATTAGAAGTAATTATTGCCATTTACCCCATGAGAGTGATTTGTTGCACACGTGAACTTCTGATACCTCGCAATGAAAAACCGATTCAACCATCAACCAGGAAGTCAAATTACCTAGAATTTCTGATAACAAATAAGCTATCTAATTAAGTCAGTATGACTGACGTGCATGTAATGTTACCTAGATATGTGATTGATATTTGTGAAATGTATTTATATGTAATCAGTGGTATCAGTTGCATCTGCTATAAAGGTATCTTTGTATTGTGGAAATTGTATGGCAAACCATATTTACTTTCCAACAACAGTTTTACTCAAATTTCCTGGCACCAATTAGTAGTTATGGTTCACAGTAGCAGTTTACAAACTTTGTAGTTTGCAACTATAATAAGTACAAGAGATGAAATTTAGCCTGTTATGTGATGAGCAAACGTGTTCTTGATATTCAGCTGAAATCAGCTTTAAACCTATTTAGATACAGCAGACTGCAAGTCATTTCAGTCATAAATAGTGTTATGGTTTCTGCAAACTCAACAGAAAAAATTACCATACTGAGTATCATAATACGCTACAAACATGATTTCGAGCATGAGAGTAAAATGCTGGAACAAGTAAACAACCATATGACCATAAAAATGAATCAAACCGAATAAGTCAAAAAGATAATCAACAATGGTTCATGTTCACCTAATCAACATGCTTACAAAGATAATGCTTTTATTCGACCTCTTATGAGAGAAGTCTCTATTATTCACAACAAAAACTGCATCTCCAAAAGAAACTTCTCTAACCTTACAGGTTTACAGTAGAATAGAACAATTATTGGGACATGAAGAATTGAAAATGTATAATTTTGTTTTTCCTGGTACATGTTCGAACGTCTCTTAACAGACCAAATTTGTTGTTCATATTGTGTTTGTTTGATGTCTTTGATGCAGCCGCGCGGCGTAGTCCGAAGCTCACGCAAGCCTCGTACTGGCCATTCGCGATGCATCGCCGAGCGCTACGCTCATTGTGTCTGGGTGGCAACGGGTCATCTAGTGAGGACGACGACTTCATTGTGGCGGTTGCATGTGCTGGGCAGGCTGAGCTGGAAGCTGCGAGTTCGGAGCACCGTGGCTGTTCCGTTTTCGGCCACAATGTGGTCGATCGTGATAGGCAGGAAGGCTTTGCTAGGCTGCATAATGACTATTTTGCTGATGAGCCGGTGTACGGCCCAAGGTACTTCAGGCGGAGGTAAGACTTTGAAGCTTACGTTGTTCGAGTAAAATTTGTTATTCGTGTTATTGGTATGATATGGTCGGCAGCTGTGTAGCGCAGGTTTAGGATGCATCGTAACCTTTTTGACCGCATCTTGAAAGCCGTCGAACGGCATGACTCGTACTTCAAACAAAGAAGAAACACAGCTGTGACCCTTGGGTTGTCGTCGTTGCAGAAGGTAACAGCGGCTTTAAGAATATTAGCAACAGGTGTTCCCGTGGATGCTATCGACGAATATTTGCGTTTAGCGGAGAGTACTGCTATAGAGAGATTGAAGCGCTTTGTTCGGGTTGTACTTGAAGTGTTTGGGCCTGAGTACCTTCGAGCACCTAACGAAGAGGACACTACAAGATTGCTTGCCATTGGCGAGCAAAGAGGTTTCCTGGGCATGTTGGGGAGTATAGATTGCATGCACTGGAGGTGGCAGAATTGCCCGAAGACATGGCAGGGGATGTACACCGGACATGCTCACAGGCCAACCATCATCCTAGAAGCCATCGCATCATACGATCTATGGATTTGGCATGCTTTCTTCGGTCTATCGGGATCTCACAACGATATCAATGTCCTGCACCGTTTTCCTGTATTTGCTTGGCTTGCTGAAAACCAGGCGCCAAGGGTGCATTACTCAATCAACGGCCATGACTACAACAAGGGGTACTACCTTGCCGATGGGATTTACCCCGAGTGGGCAACATTCATTAAGACTATTCCACTCCCGTAGGGCAACAAGAGGAAGCTCTTTGCGCAATCTCAAGAGTCGGCCCGGAAGGATGTGGAGCGTGCTTTCGAGGTGCTCCAGGCCTGATTCGCGATTGTGCGAGGGCCTGTGCGGTATTGGGACCAGGAAACTCTTCGAGACATAATGACTGCTTGCGTGGTATTGCACAACATGATAGTAGAAGATGAGAGGGACATCGGCTACGTCGATTATAACTACGACGGCATGGGTGATACCATTAACGCGTCCCACGACCATACTCCGGCCGTGCAGGAGTTCATCCGCGTCCATCATACCATACAGAATCGTGAAACGCACAGGCAGCTCCAGGAGGACCTTGTCGAGCACTTGTGGCAGTTGCACGGTGCCGAGTGGTGTAAACGTACGCAATGTAATGATTAGTTGGCATGTACTGATTGTAACCATCTGTAGGAGCCAAGCGTGTATGCAATGTAATAATTAGTTGTCATGTAATGATTGTAACCGGAAGGATGTACGAGCCAAGCATGTATTAAAAGACAGAGTGCACTACACTTTGGTCTTCATACAAGCAGTGCACTGCACTTTAGATGCTAATTTCTTCAACAAGTCACTTGCCTCCTCCTTCGTAGCTTCAATCAAGTATATACCCTTGAAGCCAAGGAAAGTTAGGAGTGCCAACACAAGCACCACCCATTGCACATTCTAGAATAAAACTTGTTTTTGCCTGCCTGCAATGTTTTTGGAAATCAGCAATGAAGATAATATACTTTAGTTTTCAAGTCTAAACCAATGTGTAATAAAAGCACATCAACAAGTATTCAGACAACAATTTTATGAACGAGTTTATTTTGCACATAGTTCCTTCGACCTTTACACACAGTGCTTGATACAAGCATCTTTTCAGGACTAGAAACGGCATGTTCACAACAACTTGTAATATATGATAGCTGCAAAGTACATAAGCACGGTACATAAAAGCGCAGTACATAAAAGCACAGTGCATAAAAGCACAGTGCATAAAAGCACCCAATTGCCGTCAATTTTCCACATTGTCGCGGTCGCTACCCACAATCTCCCTCTGCTTTCGCATGAAGTACTCTTTCTACCACTTAGAGCACTTGGTCAGATCGACCGACATGATCCGCTCCTCATACTTCTTCTTCTTCAAGTCCTACTTCTCCTTCTCGTACGCCATCTTCTCCTTCTCATGCGCCATCATCTCGGCGTACCGGTTGTCCCTTTTCTTTTCTATGTCCTGCCTACTCAGTGTCATGTCTCAGATGGCACTCATGTATGGGCTGTCGGAAGTTGAATGTTCCGAACCATTTCGGAGATGAGACTTAGCCTTATTGCGGCCTATAGGCCTAATCAGTTCATCAGTTCGGCCCCCTGTCGAAGCCCCTGGCGACCCCCCCCGAAGCCCGGTTGGCTCGCAGCTGTTGGGGCCGAATAGGTCCCTGAGCTGCCTCCAGCCGACGTCTTCTGCCTCTTCTGCGAGACCTTCTCACTCCACTTTGGGTGCACTCGAAGCTCAACCCAACAATGGAGGAAATTGAAAGCACGGTTTTCCTCAGCCGCGTAGAGTGTTGTCGCGTCCACAATCTGCATCATGAATTGCACAAAGAGGTCATGTCCTTCATATGGATGACAATGGTACGATAATGTAAGGGTACATTACCTTGTCACGCTCTGTCTTCCCGCTTTTGTTGTGGTGTTCTATTCAGTCGTAGCATCCACAAAACTTGTTGACGGACTCTTGGATGAACTACCACCTATGCTGCAACGCGATCTGTGTACGTGCCGAGTTGAATGTCTTCTCCTTGTGGTAGTATTCATGGATGTGTGCCCAATAGCTTGATCCCTTCTGATTGTTACCTTGGACCGGGTCAATGCTGACATTTAGCCAAGCTGAGACGAGAAGCTTGTCCTCCTGCTCGGAGAAGTTCTTGGAGCGTCGATTGTTTGGCCTTATCTCGACATCCTTTTCAGTCTGCGTTGCCTACTCCAGAATTAGGCTCTCCAAGGGAGTCAACTGAGTCCCGGCCCAGTCAAACCCATCCTCCCCCCCAACCAAAAGGTTAGCCCCGAAGGGATCGATCTGCACAGACCTGAGAATAAATTATCAAACAAGCGAGCACAGTTAGCCAGTGCAATCAGTAACAACATGGGGACATGTCACAAAAAATTAGTGCGGATGGTGCGTGCAATAACTCAGTTTACAAATTTGAAACATACATGAAGTCAGGTTACAAAAGAAGGTCATATGCCTTACATAAAACTCGTAATGTAATTAAACAACATCTCTACACGGTAGGCTTGCCACACAAGTACTGAAACATTAAACGGCCTACATCCTTGTGGACCGGTCACTATCGTACTCTATTCCGTTTTCCTCACAATACGTCCGGAAGTCAACGATCGGCTCGTCGGGAGACTCGTAGTCCACGGGAAGGCATAGGTCGAGGCTGACATCTCCATGGGGATTGTAGTCATGGTCCACGGATGGCATCGCAGTCACAGCTTCAGAGCACTGCAGTGCCACTTCATCAAGGGAGGTCGCCATAGCGTCGATTTCTAGGAGCACCCTGTTGAACGCAATGCTGGATGGATCGGTGCTTGGGTTGAAGTTTCTTCAGAAGGACAGCCATGCTCTCCAGCTCTTTTATCGCCCTACCCAACAACTCCGTCTCTTTGTTCGAATCAGACGCCATCTACATGCAATGCACAACTGTGAACTAAAATCCAAGTTTCGACAATGTCTATTGTCTACCTTGATAGTGCTGAAGATTATGCGCTAAGGTTTATATGAAAATTGGTACCACTGCATGCTGATATATGTACTGGGAAGAACATGTCGTAGTATACTTGAATTTATTTGATAATGCAGGACTTAATGCTCTAGAATAATTCTGCAGGATTAATAATAGATCAACTACCTATTGGTAGAATAAGATTTCTCAATAAAGTAATAGAAGTCACAGCTAGAAACCATTGAATGAGATTAAAAAAATGATAAGCAAGGGAATATTAACGTAAGCTAATGCTAGTCCTCCTGCCCTGAAATCTCAAAAGGCCCAGAGCTAGATTGTTTGATACAATTCAACAGCACGAAAGCAACAATGAAATCACAGGCATTTCAGTTCATCTCAAAAATCTACAATGTGATTTCATCAGGCACACACATAATACACAGGAAAACAAATGCATTTTGGACATTCACCTTTGATATACTAACCTCGATTTTATTCATAAGATGGTTTGATTCCATCTCATTCTAACTCCAATTCAATATACGCATGTGCTTGAAAAAAAACATACACACTACAACATCTTTCAGAGTCTTGTTTTCTCAATTTCTGGTTTGCTGTCTGAAGATGCAAAATTGTATGATAGACCTGGGAATAAAACCTAGCTGGCCTTATAATCTCTCCAACTAAGGGTGGTTGTTGGTTATATTCTCCATATGATTAGATTAACTACTACTAGTAGTCCATTAACCAATACTGACATGATGAAAAGTTGTAATTTTTCTCTCTGCTCTTTATATGTAATTTTGCTTCTTTTCAACTTGCCATGGTGAAATTAACAGGATATGCATCAAAAACTCTAAAGAACTAATTTCTTGCACAAAGAACTTCATTGAGGTCATTTCAGAACTAGACTGTAAATCATTACAGTGCAATACATTTCATTTAGCTATCTCTCTAAAGATTCTTATTTTCAGACTTGGTCTTGTGGTTAGAATTTCATAATTGAAGTGTTTAAAAGTTTCAGTTTTGAAAAATGTACTGCATGATTGTTCATACTTCATAAGATTTTTGTGCTATATAACTTATCATTCATTTCATACAAACTTTGTTGAAGTTACTCCAAATGGAAAAAAGAAAGGGGAATGTCCTATTGGAATTGACTGGACTGCAAGTATATGAACAATGAACAAGCCATTGTTCAAGTTAGTTCTTAACAGTAGTAGCAAACTGTGCATTGATGTGTTTTGTTTATATGAGAGATTATACATATCTCATTCTCTAGATTTATATATATAGAGGGATCATTGTAAATGTTAAATGTCATTATGTTCTCAGAAACAAAAGCTTTCCATTCAAGAGAGCAGCAATAACTAAAACATAAATCTCATGTTTTGTTTCTGACAATCATCTGGTATTTTCATCACAAAAGCAAGATCAGTGATAGGCTGACAGCATATTGCTGCAAGTTGAGACAGGCAATGTACGTAGTAAACTTATGTTTGCCTTCAATTATTCGTATACTTACAGTATACTCCATCATGTGTATGTTTTGTACATGTCAGTCCAGTACACTGACTCTGTACTATAATATAAAAATGACCAAAGGCTAAAAACATTAGCAGGCATAAGGCAAGTTCAAAGATCTGTGTGTAGTTGAACTTGGAGAGTTCAATTACTAGAAGTCTTCTGATTAGGTAACAAACATGATGGATGGGTCACAGTAGCACTCATCTATAAGGCAGCAACAGTAGAGAGCAGCAAGGTTGCAAGCAGAGCAGAAGGAAGCACATGAATACAGAGATAAAACTATTGCAGTGATGACATACTAGTGACTAGGCCTATATGTATCAGAGAGTGCTTGTATGCTTTTCAGAAAACTCACAAAAACCTAAATGCAAACGACATAGAAATTTCTTCCTCCCTCCAGCACAGTCTCCGCCTCACTTTAACAGAATTTTCTTTGTAACACAATAGCCTATGTCGCCAAAATCGAACCACTGGCAATGCATCTCGCAATGCAGGACCCAACCCACAAAACTTTCCCCCAACTTAAAGTACCAGATTTCAGAACAAACTTTCAGCTACACATGCACTTGCTGCTAAATCATGCCAACAAATACATTTTGAGCATCTACTGGGAATAATCTACATGTTTCTAGTTCAAATATTCCTCACATCATGTATGAGTTGCTCTCAGATTTAAAAATGAAGTTTCAGTTCACCAAAATTATGATTTTCCCTGACACAATCAACTTCCAATGACCATGAAATTCAGCTCGGACCTCGGATTGAGGAGTTCTTTAGCACATTAGAAAGATAGAAGAATTTCCCATAAATCTTGTTTAAACAACTTACACGATTTGTGCCTCAACACACACAGATCAGGCATCACAGATTGCCCCAAACGGAAAAAAATCAAGCATGTTTGTCAGAGAAGTTGGGGGACAAATACCTTAAGCAGCTGGACGAGGACGACGCTTGGCTTGATGGGTATTGCCTCGGCAGCGCAGGGGGATCCAGATCTGGTGGGAAGGCACTCGGGTCCCGCGGTCCTTGCACACGCTTCGTCGCCGGCGGCCTCGCGGTGACGCTCCAACCCCTCTGGCGCAAGATCCTTGCGGCCGGTCCACGCCGCCGACGAGGACGACGCACCCGCACCAGGCCTTCCACGGCAGACGTTCCCTCTGCAAGATGCACACGCCCGCGCGAACCAAAATCTGTTGGGGGCGGCGGCGAGTGGGGAGAGAATACCAACCAGAGAGAGAATGTGGACATTTGGGTTTTCTCTGTAGCATATGCATCGACGGGAGCGGGGATGCGTCGCCTATTGGAGCAGCCGGGTGAACCCAAACGGCGTGCGTAGCGCATTTTTTCGGGTGAACAATGTTTTCCGCGCTCTCTTGGAGAAGGTCTAAGGATTCTTTTAATAGCAATCAAATGACATTCCTTAGGGGCTGACTGAAATCTAATACACAAGCAAACACAAAACATGATGTCAGGTCTAGATGCAGTAAGATATAGCAAGCTACCAATCATAGACCTATAGAGTTTAGAATCAACCACTTTTCCATTGTTGTCCATATCCAGATGTCCATTTGTGGCCATGGGAGTTTTGATTGCTTTAGCATCTTCCATCCCAAAGCGCTTGAGTAAGTCCTTCACATACTTGGTTTGGCTCACGAACGTTTCTTTCTTGAGTTGCTTGATTTGTAATCCAAGGAAGAAGCTTAGCTCGCCGATCATTGACATCTCAAATTCCCTAGACATCATTTCTCCAAACTCATGACAGAAATATTCATTAGTAGACCCAAAAATAATGTCATCAATATATATTTGACATATGAACAAATCTTTTCCAATCATTTTTGTAAAGAAAGTTGTATCAACCTTCCCAATTTTAAAACTTTTTGATAAAAGAAAGTCTCTAAGTCGTTCATACCAAGCTCGAGGAGCTTGCTTGAGACCATAGAGAGCTTTAGTAAGTTTGAACACATGGTTTGGAAATTTTGAATCTTCAAAACCGGGAGGTTGTTCCACAAAAAATAATTCAGATATCTCACCATTTAAAAAGGCACTTTTTACATACATTTGAAATAACTTAATATTAAAACTTGATGCATAAGCAAGAAGTATACGAATAGCTTCAAGACTTGCTACCGGTGCAAAGGTTTCACCAAAGTCTAAACCTTCGACTTGAGAAAAATCTTGTGCAACAAGACGAGTTTTGTTTCTAATGACTACACCATTTTCATCTTGCTTATTTCTGAAAACCCATTTTGTTCCAATTACATTATGATCCTTGGGTCTTTCTACTAAAGTCCAAGCTTTATTCCTACAGAAATTATTAAGTTCACTATGCATAGCATTTACCCAATTAGGATCATTAAGAGCTTCATCTACATGCACTACCTGTAGATGAAAATATAATTTTGATTTTTCACCGATGTGTCAGCTGGAAAAGTTATTATTTTTAGCAAATCTACCGCTAGGAATAAATAATATATAGCAAGTTGTAGATCAGTTTGGAAAAATATATATAGGATCTGTGGAACAGCTGGCAATATTTTTTATGCTGGGAATTTTTTTTATTAGCAGTCATACAGATGAAAATAAAATTTGAATTTTTCACCAATTTGTTAGCTGAGAAAGTTATCATTTTTAGCATATCTACTGCTAGGAAGAAATAATAATTTTTTTGGGGCAAAAATGACAATTTTCAGCAGAAAAATAACAGATATATTATTTTGAGAGGGAAATTTTCAGAGAAAAAAGTAACAGAAAATATTTGGGAGATTTTTCGTTCAGCTGAATATAAAACCCACTCCTCACGCTACTTCACCTCTCCCTCACATCACTGCGCGTCTCCCCCACAACCGGCCGATGCCGCCACCTCTCCACCACAGATGCCCCATCTATTCCTCACCGCACCTCCACCTCAAAGCTCTAGCGGCAGCGGCCTGCGGCGGAGGGAGGAGGCGGAGCGGCAGCGGCTTGTGGCGGAGGGAGGAGGCGGTGCAGTAGATCTGCAGCCCAGCACGGAGCAACAGATTTTCTAGCTGGTAAACTCGTCCCAACAACTTAATGCACTAGACAATGACAAACATGCAAAGCTAATTTTTTTAAGTAACTATACCAGACCCTTTAGTTTCACACCAATAATTACAACATTAGATGATTCCTTCGCTTTAAAGATCGATCCAGAAAATTCCTTTGTCTGAGTGTTGTCTCAGGAGCGTAGAAATATATTGGCATTCTTCATGGAAGCATTATTTACAGCTAGTTTCTTTCAAACCACATTCTACCAAGATTGCTCGGCAGTGCCATCACCTACATTGCTGAAAATGTGACAAGCTTGTAGAGAATAATTTTAGCAAAATTTTGCTAGATGATACCTTTTCCTCTTGGTTTTTTCAGTAGAGGATGAGGAAGGATTGCTGTGCCAGTTCTATTTATACTGATTGATGAACCAATTGTTGATTTGCTTTAGCTATAACCCTATTTCCTGCACTAGTCGAGTCTTGTCTTTTTCCTGAATGAGTTAGGGAAGAACTGCTCATGAGCAACAGCATCCAAATACCATAAGTAAAGATTATCATGGCATCAATATGTTTTCACATACAGTAGGGTACGGCCATTTAGAATGAGCTTGCCACCAAGCTTTCAAAGTGGATGCAGTATCTCCTAGGAGTTTACCAGCTCTTTGCTTGCGTAGTATCTCCTCCCTAATATCTCCTCCTAATATCGACAAGTTTCTCTCTGTAACCCTGCAGGTTGGGAGCATTGTTTAGCCAACAACATGATAATTAATTAACATTTTAGAAGTTTGTCATGCTTGTATGGAAGGATATCTTATCATAGCACTTTAATATCAACATGTAGTGGTATGTGTTCAAGGCATCCCATCCATTGCTCAGTCTTTCAGCACTCTCTGTTTGCCTATTTGCCATCAGTAGCTCTCTTGTTGCAATGTACAACTAAGGACAAGTCAAGAGAACTATTCAACATATGCTGAGATCCTAGGAAGCCCACAAGTTGCATACTAATGCAATATTTAGCATCACACACTAGTACAGAAATGCAGTCTTCTATCGGTAAAAAAAACCCTTCTACTATCGGTTTTTGTACCGATAGAGATAGACACGATAGAACAAGACTGGACATTTTCTATCGGTAAATAACCGACAGAAGAAGTTCACTATTCTATCGGCATATTATGAATCTACCGATAGAAAACCCGTCGTATTCTTACGTCCAGCAGTTCGAAAAGTACCACTATTCTAACGGTTAACTACAAGATTACCGACAGAAAAAAGCTTAGTACTCTATCGGCATATTAGGAGTGTACCGATAGAAAACTCGTCGCTAGCGGATTGAAAAGTACCACTATTCTAACGGTTAACTACAAGATTACCGACAGAAAAAAGCTTAGTACTCTATCGGCATATTAGGAGTATACCGATAGAAAACTCGTCGCTAGCGGATTGAAAAGTACCACTATTCTAACGGCTAATTATAAGTTTACCGGCAGGAAAACTCACACTATTCTATCGGCATATTACAAGTTTACCGATAGAAAACTCGTCAATAGCGATTGAAAAGTACCACTATTCTAACGGTTAACTACAAGATTACCGACAGAAAAAAGCTTAGTACTCTATCGGATATGTATGAGTTCACCGGCAGGAAAGGTCAAACTCTTCTAACGGTTAATTTTGATTGTACCGATAGAAAAAAGGACAGTAGTCTCTCGGTTGTTGATGAATTTACCGATAGAGCAATCACATATACAGTACTTTATTTGCATCACAATACAGTACATTCACATATACAGTACAGATGCAATACAGTATAGATTGGATACACAATACAGTACAGATGCAAGGTAAATTCACAGAACAAATTCACACATTAGGCAGTTATTCACATTTATTCACATATGTATGGACAAATACAGATTGCAATCCAATGTGGACATTTATTCACATATATATATTTATTCACATGTATATGAACAGTCTATGCAGAGTACACCAAAAGGAGAAAATTGTCATGCTGGATGGTTGGGTGCTACTTCCTCCATGACATATTGTGCCCAGATTTGTCGAAGATATATAATCTTTGCATTTTCATATTGGTCTTTCGACATGGCGATCTGCAAGCATGTGTGCATACTGAGTAACTAACTTCGATCCTAATTTAGAACGTGACACCCATTTTTGAAATTTGAGTTAGCTATCGATGCTTACCTGGGGGAATCGGGAAAAGTTTGTCTGCACTAGGTCGTACATGTAGCGCAGCACATAAAACCCGCATTCCCACGATTGCGGCTGCTGATGGCACTGAGATAATTGCATATGCGAATACATGTTAGCTATATATTGTTTCCATAAACTAATTAAGCATAAACAAAAAGTCTCGTGAGTACCTCATATTCTTTCCAAGCTAGTAGGGAGCCCTGCGATGCGGCATGCCTCCCTCCAGCGGACACATATTTATCAAAAGCCCTGCATTTCAGTTAGTATTGCCGGTTAATGTATTATCATTAGCTAGTGAGGTCAAAATTTAAATCAAACATATAAGTTACTTACGCCCCCATATTCCCCTTGAGCACATATTCCATCGATAATCTGTCACGCATCGAATCGAGGTAGTACACCTCGTTCCTCGGCGGACAGATCACGATGAGGATCCAGTGGCCCCTGCATTGTACATAAAAGAGGACCGCTAGCTCAAAGTACATCTCAGGTGTAACATACAAGATTGAGTTAAATTAGTACGAAATGCACTAACCTTTGGTGGTACGGCACCAGAATGAAGTCCCTGTCCTGCTGCGCCATCAGCGCGCTGGATATGTACTGCTCAGCGTGCGCGGCGTCCTGCTCTAGCATCGTGAGGCTTATTTTCTCTGGGTCGAGGAAACCCACCTTGTCACACGCAGCCTCCGATGCTAGCCTGTACATGCACCTGCATGCGAAGGACGAGATTAATATTAATTTCACAGAAAGTTACTCAGTATTCAAATGAACTGCAACATTAATGCAGAGTTAGCAAACAGAGTTAGAAAACAGCAATACATAGCATCAGCAAACTCACAGGACTCCAGTCCGTATGATGGACATATCGAGCTCCCGCCAGTTGTAGAGGTCGAACAGATCCTCGTGTGCCACGGATATAGTCCCGGGCTCACGGTGGAACTGCCCAGGCCTGTAGGGAACTAAGAAGTTCAGGCTGCGCCGAGCTCGATGTAGGTACCAGTCGTGGAGGTCTCTGGTTGATCGATCCAATTTCCGCAAAGATGCCTCCGACAGGAGTGGGAGCGTGTTCGTGAACGTCCGCGGCAGTCCCTGTCGCCCTTTGCCCTTGCCTTTGCCGCCCTTGCCTTTTGCCGGGGACTGAGCGCGTACCTTCGAAGGCAAGGGCGAGGTGATGGCGGCTTTCTTCTGAGGTGGAGGCGTGGATGCGCTGGGTGGGGTCGAGGCCGTCTTTGATGTGTCCAGGTTCGCACGAGATCGGCCCTCATGCCCTGAGCTGGGGGCGCAGTCCCCTGGTAGCCCCGCGGCAGGCCACTTCAATTAATGAGCACGTATGTTAGATTATGCAAGTTGAGTGTACTGAGTAGGATGTAATCTAAAATGTGTAGGATTTACCGGTTGTATTACAAGACACTTCTTGGGCCACTGTACGTAGGAGCCCACTGCCTCGGCAAGTGTCTGCAGTTCCTCTGTTGGGACTGGCAACGGAGAATCGTTGTAGCCCGGCATGGCCATGTCCACCTGTACCTTTGCGAAACCCAACCGCAGAGGTACACAGTGGACCCGGACATCCGGCCCAGACGGATATACGAAGCCGTGTCCAACCACTTCCTGCCCGGCGCCTACGTGATTCTGTAGGATGCAGCCCTCCGGCCCCTGCAAATTTGTAACAATTAAAATAGGTTAGCGAAACAACTCTAACAGAATGGGAGTGGCATCAACTTAAGTGCACAGATGAAGGCTTGCAGTACCTCAAGTAGATCCACTGGATCCGCGAGTACCTTCGAAGCGCAACTGCTTATCCGACCCCGCGGGGTACCGTCGTCCTGGGGATCCGCATCTAAACTCTTGGCCAGCAATGTTTCTCTCAACCGTGCAAACTCTTCCCTCATTTGTGCGACCTCGGTCTGCACCTCAGACTGTACCTCAGCCCGTATCTCAGCCCGCATCTCCGCCCGTATCTCCTCCCGTACCTCAGCTCGTATCTTATCGGATAGGTCAGCTTCCTTTTCCTTCCAGGTGCGGGCCTTCTTCCTCGGTGGAGCCGGATCTACGAAACCGGCCTTCCACGACACAATGGCTCCCACGGCCCGTGTCCGCCCGGGATGCTCCTTATTTCCTAGAGCTCGGGTGAGGATGTCGTTCTCCCTCTGCGGGGTAAACAATCCCTCCGCTGCGTCCTTCTCAAAAGAGATCTGTTACATTTGAAGGTACCTTGTGAGACAAATTGCCTTATATACACTTGTGCGCACACAGTTTACGAGGTTAGCCAACTTACCATTCGCCTCACAACATCGGCGTCCCCAGGGGTTGCGAACTGCACAGACCCCGTGGACGACACGGACCCCCTCCCCCTCCACCATCGCTTGCACCTCTCATCCCTGATCTCGGAGAGCGGCAACTCAGGGGTGTCCATGACAGGATTTTGTTCGTCTTCCTTCTTCCACTGTTCCTCCTTCCCCGCATAGCCCCGGGATCCGAGCCGATGCGGGTGGTCGTTCCTCTTCTGGATCGCCCTATTCTTCTCGCTAAGGGCCTTGAACTCCTCAGTCCCCTTCTGCTTGGTGAATTCCTCCCATACCTCCTCCGATATGAAGGGGTACTTCTCGCAAGGAGATTTCCCCGCAGCTAGGAAGTTACTGACGAGCCAGCTCTTAAAGGTTTTCCATGTTCCGTTCATGTCCTTCAAGCAGGCAGTCCTAGGTGTATCGTCGGGGATGTTCCACTTAGCCTGTTTCCGAAAAATGCATACAATTAATCACGAGTTAGTTAAACTTTAGTATAAGCCAAGAGAACGTGATTACGAAAGAGTTCAGCGATTTCAGTTCATTTAACCTTCACTTCCGCCCACAACCTATCCCTCTCGTCCGCCGTCACGTCCTTCCAGCTCTGGACGGTGATCTTCACCCTTTCTTTCGCCAACAGCCCAACGTAGGCCGCGTACCTCCCAGCATTCTTTCCAATCGGCCTCCCAAATTGGTTGAACTCACAAGAAAGATCAGTGCGTTTGGCCAAACGCCCCAACGTCGTCGCGCCTCGCCCCACCCTCTTGCGCTGGGATGTAACAGCCCCATCTTCAGTAGTTACGATGGGGTTGGCCCTAGTCGAACCACTAGTACCATCCGATGAAGACGACGACATGTCTTCCCCTACAAAACCTTCAACAAACCATATATATGGCAATTAATTCGCCTTGGACTTCCATAACTCAGCCCAGGACTGGAGACTAACTAGGGCGGCAAAAGGGAAAATAATACAAAAAGAAAGACATGCATAAATTACTTACTGAACTCTTCAGAAATATTTTCTATCGGTAAACACATGAGCTGCCGATAGACCATAACAATTACCTCCACACAAGACAATTTTTCTATCGGCAAACACGTGAGATACCGATAGAACATAACAATGTTCTCTACATATGGAATTTTGTTGACAAGCCACCATTCACTGTCATCACATAACATTCTCGATGATTTGCTACACTAATTAATATTCATGGGCCAGCATTATTATTTCACACGTAAATATGCACACAAGCATCTAAGTGCTACTGTGCATAATCTTTAGCCTAGCCTGTATGTGAGTCATCAGGACTTCACAGCTATTAGGTTGGGAAAAGTCATGTATATAGGCATTTGAAACATATACATCGAAGACCCATCCACATTGCCATATATTCATACGAAGTGAGTAAAAATTCCCAACCAAACTAGTACATTGCATGGCTCATGTCCTTCCAGATCCAAATTAAGTTTTACTACTTGTGCAGAAAATTTTCTATCGGTAAACACATGAGCTGCCGATAGAATATGTGTAAGAACACCTCCAACATATAATCTGCATTACATGGCAGTTGGATACAATTGATCACACATACAGCAGTATAGAGAAGTTAAAATCTCAAAACAGGTTCATTACAGCACTGGAACATATTATGTAAACCCTAATTAAAATCAACATTGCCTGCGGAATGTACATAAGCCAACACAATAGGGAACCCTAGTGTAATTGCAAAACTCCAAGAATTAGTACGTGCAAAACACTAGGATCAAATAAAGAAGATGCTGGAAATAGAACGACGAATTAGGGTATTTACGGCGGCGATCAGTTCTGGTGATGCAGAGGCGGTGTAGAACGCAGCAGCGGCGGGCGAAGGACGAAAATAAGAACCGGTGGCAGTGACGAACCAGTGTCCAGCCGGCGATCGTCGTGTGGGAGAGAGGAAGTGAGTGCTCACGGCGGAGGTTGGGGTTTTCTTCGCTCTCAAAGAGACGCAGTGCTCTAAGGTGGAACTGTTCGAGTGGAGGGAAACTAAAGGGCCGTGTACGAGAAATAAAGTAGCGGAGGAACTTTTCTATCGGTATAACAAAATGATACCGATAGACTTATGTAATTTTCTATCGAAACAACAAAATAATACCGATAGAAAAAGTAAATTTCCCGGAAAAATATTCGAATTAGTGATTGCATTTTTCTATCGGTATAAACAATAAAATCCCGTGAGACCAATTTTCCACAGAAAATTTTTTTAAAGTGCTTGAGATTGGGTGCCATTTTTCTATCGGTAAAAACAACAAAATACCGTGAGAGTAATGAAAAGGTGCCCTTTTCTATTGGTATAAACAAAAAAATCCCGTGAGCCCAATTTTCCCCAGAAAATTTTTTTGATTAAGTGCTTGAGATTTGTGTGCCCTTTTTCTATCGGTAAAAACAACAAAATACCGTCAGAGTTATGAAAAGGTACACAATTTAACATCAAACAGACCGTGGTTGAAAGCTGCAGAATGTTAAAGAAAGAGGGAAGATAGCCGGAAAATTGGAAAATTGACATAAAAAGAAATTGTTCATTCATTGTTGTTTTATCACTTACATAAAAAATAAAACCCAAAATGCTAGGTCAAGGGGTGGTCTTAGCCCTGGCTGCATGTAGAATAGAGTCAGTTAGACTTGCAGCCAGGACGCAGGACTCCTCTAGCGACAAGTTGTCCCTAGGATCAACTACTACCGCGTCAAGAAGGCCTGCGACCTCCGTCAGCTTCGCTATGGTATCCTTCATAGTCAAACCGCAGCCAGCGATGGTGATATCCGCGGCTTTCTTCTCCTCGCGAAGACGCCTCGTCCTCGCCCTAGCATTGTCACCATCCGTCTTCATGCGCTTAATGCGCTGGAAGAGATCGTCAAGGTCAAGCCGTAGCTGAGTGTGCTTGTCTGTAAGGAGCTTGTGCTCCTCCTGGAGGGCCCTCAGGTCAGCCTTCACTTTGGCAGTGTCTTCCACGGCTACCATTCCCTGTGCAAATCAACAGGTCAAGAATGAACTGAACATGGATTAACAATACAGGGGTAAACCGAGGAGATTTAGAGTTCTTACCGGGGAGGCCGTGGATGACGATCCCATGGAGGTTGCCATTGTGAAAGAGAAGATGAGGAGTCCAACCGTTCGAGAATTAGAAAAACAACAAAATACCGCGACGCATGGCGAGGTACTTATAGAGTTTCCAAGGCGACGCATGGCGACACGGTTGAGAATTCGAAGCGGTAGAGTATTCTTCTATCGGTAAAAACAGGAAAAAACCGTCAGACAACAAATACCGTGAGACAAATGAATTTATTCTAACGGTAAAATAGAACAATACCGATAGAAAACGTTTTGAAGTGCCTGAGAGAAGATGTCCTTCTCTATCGGTATAAATAACAAAATACCGTCAGAAAAAAGGGATTTTTGAAGAGGCTGCGATGAGATTTTTGCAAGTGCTATTTGAAGGGAAGAATTAAATATTTACAGGATAAAGGTACTGTACATGTTAGAACTCATGCTGTGGAGTAAAATTGAGATGTATTAATGCTGTGAACTAGCTTATCATTAAATTCTAAAGAAAAATGTACTGCCTGATGTATTAATGATAAGTTCCTCACCTTGCTGCAGAACTTGTGGGCTGTTTGCTTGGCATTTATCCCTGAAATAGAAATTAATCATCAATGGTTCTCAACCCATAATCCTTCTTCGTGGTCATCTCGCAGATACGTTGTTTCGTCGATATCTTCAGTACGGATAGATTGAATGTCCTCTAAAAATGGAGGTATTTCATCGAATTGGTTATACTCCTCTTCGTCGACAACATCTTCGACCCCAACAATACGTCTCTTGCTGTGGAGGACAACATGCAAGTTTGGATTGGCCGGGTCAACGATGTAGAATACCTGTGTGGCTTGCTTTGCAAGTATGAATGGATCGTCTTGGTGTCCGACTCTACCAAGATTGACGAGAGTAAACCCGTAACTATCAACTTGAACACCTCGAGGGATTTCGACCCATTGGCATCGAAACAGGGGAATCTTAAGTAATCCGTAATCGAGCTCCCATATTTCGTCAATAACACCGTAATATGAGTTCAGCGCCCTTACTGACCTGGCATCCTCGGAAATAGCAAACAGTGTCACTCCGCTACATTGCGTGCTACTCTTGGCGTCTTGAGCTCTTGTGTAAAATGAATACCCATTGATGTCGTACCCCTGCCAAGTCCCTACAGTGAATCTTGGGCCTCTAGCCAACCATGTCACAGTTTCACTTACGGAGCCCTCGGCAGCTCGCGTGACTCTTTCTTGGATCCACTCAGCAAATTTCCTGTTATGTTCTCTGCTTACCCAAACGTCTGACTTCGAAGGATTCTGTGACCGTAACATTACCTTGTGCTCGTGTATGTATGGCTCGACCTCCGTCATGTGTTGTAAGACCCAAAAATGTGATTTTGCGTACACATCACGAGCGGGGACGATAGCTTTGAATCCAATCGTTCCAATTCCCTCAAGCCTACCCTCGTGTCGGGACCTAGGAACACCAATTGGGTCAACCCCGGCCATATAATCTGTGCAAAATTCAATCACCTCCTCGGCGGCATAACCTTCCATGATACTCCCCTCGGGTCGACGACGAGTCCTTACGTATCCCTTCAATACACCCATAAATCTCTCAAATGGATACATGTAGCGCAGGCACACAGGTCCACAAAACTTAATTTCTCTGATAAGGTGAACAATCAGATGGACCATAACATCAAAAAAGGATGGAGGGAAATACATCTCGAGCTGACAAAGAGTTGTAACCACGTCGCGTTGCAAAGCGTCCAATCCATCGGGATCAATTACCTACGAGGACACAGTTGCGCCAAATATTCATATCAGAAAAATCTTCTCATTAAGCTCCACAAATGGAGGTAGTGAACTTATAGTACGAGTGCACGTACTTACCTTGGAAGATATTGCGTTGAAGAAATAACATAGGTTTGTGATTGTCTCCCTGACTTTAACTGGGAGAATGCCTCTGATAGCAATGGGAAGCATCTGTGACATCAAGACATGACAGTCGTGGGACTTCATGCCAACCAGTCTTAGGTCCTTCATAGACACAAGTTTTTTCAAGTTCGCGGAGTACCCACATGGAACTTTAACACCGTGCAGGCACCGACAGAGTTCTGTTTTTTCGCTCTTGGACAACGTGTAGCAGGCCGGGGGGAGGTATGTACGCTTTCCATTCTCTAAAGGTGCAAGCTCAGTCCTTATCCCCATTTCCACCATGTCACGACGAGCTTTCACACCATCCTTTGTCTTTCCCGGAATGTTCAACAACAAACCAATCAAACTGTCACAGACGTTTTTCTCTACATGCATGACGTCAATGCAATGTCGAACTTGTAAGTGCTCCCAGTACGGTAGATCCCAGAGAATCGATCTCTTCTTCCAAACATTTTTTTCTCGAGGTTTAGAATGCTTACCGAACTCAACTTTGATGTCGTTCACGCGTGAGTAAATCTCCTTACCGGTCAGAAACACTGGAGCTGATCCCTTCTCAGGCTTCCCGTTAAATGATTTCCTCTTCTTACGGTACGTGTGATGCACCGGAAGAAACCTGCGGTGACCCATGTACACTGTTTTCCGGCAGTTTCGCAGCCAGATGCTCTCAGTTTCATCTAGGCAAATAGGGCAAGCCTTGGCTCCTTTCGTACTATACCCCGACAAATTGCCGTAGGCAGGAAAATCATTTATGGTGCAAAATATCAGGGCCCGCAAGATGAAATTCTCTTTCTTGTATGCATCCCACACCTGCACACCCTCGCTCCACAATTTCTGTAAGTCCTCGATTAAAGGTGCTAGAAACACGTCAATATCATTTCCGGGTTGTCTGGGTCCTGAGATTAGTAACGCCATCATGATGTACTTGCGCTTCATGCATAACCAAGGAGGAAGATTGTAGATGCATAAAAGAACCGGCCAAGTGCTGTGCCGGCTGCTCATATTACCATGTGGGTTCATACCATCTGTACTCAGCCCGAACCTTACATTCCTAAGTTCACCGCCGAACTCAGCAAATGTTCTGTTGATGTTTCTCCATTGAATAGAATCAGCTGGGTGTCTCAGTTTTCCGTCTTGTTTCCGGGCTTCAGCATGCCAACGCAAGTGCTTCGCGACTTTCGGATTTGCAAACAGCCGCTTCAATCTAGGTATCACAGGCAAGTACCACACAGTTTTTGCTGGGGGCCCTTTCCTTACCTCGTGACGTTCACTGTCAATCCGGTCCCTACGCGTATACCTCGATGCGCCGCATCTTGGACAAACATGCAAACTGGAGTACTCGTTACGGTACAACACACAATCATTTGGGCATGCGTGTATTCTTTCGATTTCCATTCCCAACGGACACAACAGTTTTTTGGCTTGGTAAGTAGATCTTGGCAACTCATTTCCCTCTGGAAGCATGTCCGCTAGAAGATCTAATAGTGCCGTGAAACTCTTATCACTCCAACCGTTTCCTGCCTTCAAGTTATATAATCTCAGCACAGAAGACAGTTTTGTAAATGTTGCACATCCAGGGAACAGAGGCTTCTCAGAGTCAGCAATCAGTTTCTCAAATTCACAGAAGTCATTTTCGTTGTAATCTTCCTCTACATCACGTAACATCTCATCTAGATTGTCATCATCATCATCTACGTGCACATCGGAATTAACATTACCAAAATTGGGATGATCATCGATATTATTGCAATCCACATCCGAGTCGTGCTGATTGGTAGTAGTGGTGCTTGTTTCCTCAAGATCTTCGCCATGCCATATCCAACGGGTGTATCGCGCGTTAAAACCACGACGAATCAAATGACTCTTAATTTGATCAGAGTTGCTAAACCTCTTCAAGTTCATACAATCTGTACAAGGACAGAGCATATTTTTCTCTCCCTTCCTCTCCTTTTGTTGCTCAGCAAATTTAATAAACTCATTCACACCATCCAAATATTCAAGAGTAGTACGTTTTATTCCATACATCCAATATTTCCTGTCCATCTACAATTAACAAAATTTAACGAGTAAGCCATGCATGAAACCTGCCCGATTAAGTTATGTATATGTACATGTACAGCCTCTTACAACAGATACATGTGTTGAACCCTAGCCTGACGAAATTAACACTAATTAACCTAGCTAACTACACAATACAAGCTAGTTAGCTCCTAAAACATGACGCATTTCCAGCTACCAAGCTCCCAAGCTTAGAGCTACAAACTTGGAACTACACAATACAGCTAGCTTGCAAGTAGAGAGGAAGGGAGATCTAGAGGGAGAGAGAGATAGGTGTCGACGATTAAGCATACCTTAAAGAGAGGGGCGCAATCAACTTCCCTCCAGCCTGCGCTGATCACCCTAGCAGTGTAGCTGGAACTTTCGTCACAAACAGAGGGACACAGAGTGCAACAGAACAAATTAAAGAGCAGCTCCGCAATGGTCGACTGGGGTTTTCCTTATAATGGACATTTTTCTAACGGTAAATACATGAAATAACCGTCAGACTAACTTAGGTAATTTGCCGCTCACATATTCTATCGGTAAAAACACACACATACCGTTAGAGAATATACATTACTAAGCAAATATATGTATTTTTCTATCGGTAAATATGTGCATTTACCGTTAGAATATGCATGACTAAACAAATATATGTGCTTCCTATCGGTAAATATGTGTATTTACCGTTAGAATATGCATGACTGAACAAATATATGTATTTTTCTATCGGTAAATATGTACATTTACCGTTAGAATATGCATGACTAAACAAATATATGTGTTTCCTATCGGTAAATATGTGTATTTACCGTTAGAATATGCATGACTGAACAAATATATGTATTTTTCTATCGGTAAATATGTGCATTTCCGTTAGAATATGCGTGACTGAACAAATATATGTGCTTCCTATCGGTAAATATGTGTATTTACCGTTAGAATATGCATGACTGAACAAATATATATGTTTTCCTATCGGTAAATATGTGTACTTACCGTTAGAGGAGGTACTGTCACCAAACTGGGACAAACATGCACATGCCATTTCTCACATTCAAGGAATCATATCAATGTAACATCAAACAGATCTTACATCAAACGGATCTTAACTAGAAGATAAAGCAATATATTTCAAGAAATGCTAATTTGTGGATTAACTAGGAGACACAAAAATACTTTTCGTAGGTAGTTGGGACTTCATCTTGCCAAAGAAATTACACATGCCAGTTCACAAATTCAGGTACAAACATACACATGCCAGTTCACCAATACAAATTCAGGTACAAACATACACATGCCAGTTCACAAATTGAAGTGCATGTCTGAAACAGCAGTACAAATACACACCTACCTACCAATACAATTAAATACACAAATGCTCCCTGCACATTCAAGTTCATGTCCCAATTAGCAATACATGATACACAAATATACAACAATATACAAATACAACAATTCACACATTCGATGTATATTACAAAAGCCACGTCTGAAATTAACAACAGATCACGACGAGGACCCAGTGGCCCATACATGCATTTTACATAAAAGGGAACCTTTGCAGGTTGCCACAATGCAACTACCGACTACAAGTTAGACCTGATACATCACAAATCCATTCATCCAAAACAGCAAATGTCTGAACCACATTGGACTTAACCATAGGAGTTCAGTTCGAAGACGCCCGAGGAGCTGGAACTGCCGTCGACATACATTTGTACGTAATGGTGATTTCCTCGGACTCAAACTCGATCAACTCAACTCAACTCAACTCAACTCCATTAACAAAAAGAACCTACCTTCCAAGATGTTGTTCTGTGTAGTGATGGTGTAGAATGGCTGTGCAAATAACAACAATTCTTCTTCTCCAAGCAGGTAAGCATCTGGCCACAAGCTGGTGCATGCAAAAACATGTAAGATGCTTTCTATAGGTCCTGATTTGAGAAACACGCCGGGCTTAAGCATCTTCTCGACCGAGCCAACCAAGATCTCGCCCTTCACGTCGTTCCAGCTCTCGACGGTGATCTTCACCTTTTCTTTCGCCAACAAGCCAACATAGGCAGCGTACTGCGATGAAGAACCGTGAAATACGTTGCCCCCCACGAGCATCATCCAAGGACCTGAACAGATCATAATCATATTGAAAAGAAGACACATCAAAATGAAGGATACAAAAAAAGCAGAATTATTGCCATAATCGGATTAGAATAATCTAACAATATTGCAGAAATTTTACGTACCTTCCTTGGGATGCCGACGTCTAGAGGGCGTCGATGGAGGTGCGGAGGTGCAGCGGTCCCCTGTAGAGGTGCGCCGGCCGTCCATGGAGCTTACGGGTTAGGACTACGAGCCCAGATGAACTGTGAGAATGAAAGAGACATACCCGTGTATTTATACAATTATATATTTTCTATCGGTAAGAAAACAGAATACCGTTAGTAATAAAAACATCTGTAGAAGCCGAATGGTTCTATCGGCAAAACAAATATTACCGATAGGAATTTTTGTACATACTCTATCGGTCTGTACGTACATTGCCGATAGAATATTACTAGTTGTAGAAGGCCAACAGTTCTAAGATATTTTGTGCAATATTCTACCGGTATAAACATGCATTACCGATAGAATAAAACTATTAGAAGACGAACAGTTCTAAGCAATTTTCTATATATTCTAACGGTAAAAGAATCCATTACCGATAGAATAAAAATATTTGTAGAAGGTCAACTATTCTATCGGCGAACTACATATTGCCGATAGGAACTTTTAATATATTCTGTCGGTATATTCATATAGTAGCGATAGAATAAGTCTAGTTGTTGAAGTCGACCAGTCCTATCGGCGCACAACATTCTTCCGTCAGTACTTATGCATCTCTTCTAACGGCAAATATGTTCATCACCGCTAGAGTAAATCATACTATTTATTCTATCGGTAAGTTTCTTAGAAACCGATAGGGAAAATACATCCGTCGGGCTTTTTTGCCCACGAGGCACATTTTCTATCGGTTTTGTGCTGTTTCGCTAATAACCGATAGAAGATAGGGGTTAGTAGACTGCATTTCTGTACTAGTGACAATCTCTTATTCTTAGCATAGCCAAAAAAAAAAGAATAAGAATCAGCTTTCTTAGTACCTTCTTTAGAACATTCTCATAGCTTGCCCTGCTGACCAGAGAGAACGACCATATGAATACATCAGCTCCCCTGTAGCTAAGAGGTCTCAATTTGCTGTAATCCTCCTGACTTGCAAAAAAATTTCACATCAAAATGGACCCCAAAAAAAAACATTCCAAAGCACAAACTGTCGACAATTCGGACTCGGGGTCCTTAGCCGAACTTTTGCAGAATTTGTAGGTTGTGAGGCCTTTCAGGGTTTCCCAATGGGAATGTATGATGAATTAAAGAGAACTAGAGCACAGAGAGGTTTATACAGGTTCGGGCCCTCGATAGTGGGAGTAATACCCCTACATCCTGTTGTGATTTCACTATGTGTCTAAAAAGGGTTACAAAGTTACGGAAAAGATCTTCACAGGCGAAGATTTTTCCTATATGTTTGGACAAGACAAAGCCTGGAGGGCTTTGTGATGGCTATCTAATTTAGACTACTGTCTTCGGGTTGCTTTTGTTTGATCTGGTTCGATCAATCGATCTCTTGATGTGTTTATGTCTCGATCCCCTTGTTTGATGCATTGGACTACCCCTTTATACCGGTCGAAAGGGCGCCAAGTCGTAATGGCATCCAACAGTTGTTTAGATGCGGTTTTGTCAACTGCTCTTAACTCCCACGCAGCTTTAACACATGTCATTCATGGATAACCGCACGTATTAACCTCCTGACGGTTGTTCTTCTACGTGGAAGAATCTTCGGGGTACTCGGGATATCCCTGTCGCAGGGACAGAATAGTCCCACTTCCTCTGGTTGAAAGTGCTTTGACCGCGCGATGTTGGCTGACCGCACAGCATCTGAAGTATTCTATTCGCGTATAGCACACGAACTCCTGACCGCGCACTAGCTACGGTTGGATCGAGTAAAGACTGCGACCTCGTTCCTGTGCTCCTCAGAATGACTTGAGTTTGCGCTACCAGGCGCTTGTCTGGTTCGAATCCATCCTGAACCAGCCGTACATTTATTTGAACTGACTCGAGTATCAATCCTCGTCAGCTAGCCCCCAAATTTGAAGAGAACGAAGGAATGTGTTTACTTCAAATTTCAATACTTACATCAGATATTTAACCCGACGCTTCAAATCCTCCACTTAGTGGCGCACTAAGTGTGGCGGTTGGTTCCCCGAGACAAGCTCTAGGTAATATGTGACGGGTAATGATGGCGCCATTGAAACATTTTTTAACCCGAGGTAAAATTGTAAATGTTTTCAAAACTAGAGGCTTTTGGAAACTGAACCGTCACCCTAGCGGCTATAAATACCGAAGCCTTTGGTCTTCAAAGCTGCACAACTCTTCTTCCCGGCTAAGTCTATTTCTAAGTTACCTTCTCTTTTCTTCCCATATACTTCTCGATGACAGACCACAACATCATTGAGATTGTGAGTGATGAAGAAGAAGTTTTCGAGCAAGACTTCGAGACGTCCAAAGATCTGTCTCCTTCAAGGAAGAAACCCAAGGTTGATGAGGGATCCTCCAGCAGAACAAAGGTGAAAGATGCATCATCGTTCTTTCTTCCTTCAGTTCCTCTAGTTCTTCCTATCCATGCCCCTCGGCAAGTCAAACTTTCATCTCCACCTTTGGAGGGACGTTCTTCTCAGCTTTCTCTATTTCATCCCAATACTCTCCGTTTTTGTTCGGGTGATCAATTTTCTGGTCGGGAAGCTACACCTCCACGACCAGATGATCCTCAACTTGTGTTGGGGAAGCAATCTTATGGTGGGAAGGTTGCACTTCCACCATCTAATGACCATCTGCTTTTGTCGGGTGGTCTACTTTCCAGGATGCCTATATCAACCTGTCACATGCAGGGACGGGTAATAATCTCTATCTCCTTTTGCTTGTTTTTATAGTTAGTGTGACTAACTTCTGCAAATGTAGGAGATTGGAGCCACCAGCGATCAGCCTGCTAAGATCCCACCTCCCCCCCTAGGACAGACTCTCCAAGGGGAAAAAGAGGCTCTGGAGAAGAAGACCGAAGAGATGTCTTCGGCGATTCTGCATCTGGCAGAATGTTTTGAAAGATCCCATGAAGAGGCGCGCCAATTCCGTCGGGAGAGGGATCACGCTCAGCAACAGCGAGAACTCTCTGACGATTAGGAATAATAGTGCATCTCTCGTTAGGGATGATGTAGATAGGCTTAGATTAGTTGCTAGTTCCCTGGGGGTTGTCAGCGTAGATCCTACTGACAACAACATGTCCCTAGGAGAACTTTGCAAACTACTCTTGGATCAGGTCGACGCTCTGGTCGCCAGTATCCCTTTTATATGTAAAGAATGTCAGAAATAAAGATTTCTTTTCCTTCATATTATATGAATATTCTTTACAACTTCTGTGTGAAAACATGGCCACAAGTAATGTTCTTACGACCACTCATACACAGGTAACTTCAGTTCTGCGACCAGAATCGCATTTTAATGTTGTACCGTGACTAGTACTGATACTGCGATCAGACTTAAGACCGAAGTTAAAACTGAGGTTCGATCTAGAAGATTACTACAGTCAGAACCGAAACTCGATCAGACTATCACTTCGATTAGAATCGGAGCTCAGTCAAAAACATAGTTTTGATAGCACAGTAACCTAATTAAAAAACATCCGTACGTCCCACAATCAGGACATAGGATATTTTCATGATCAATTTGTGAAGGTTCACAAGAATCATGAAGGAAAGAAGTCCTCCGAAAACCTTTGTAAAACTCTTAACATTTTTATACCCTCAAATCTGAAACAAAGAAGTCCTTTTTGTTTCGGATCCGATACAGGGAACGCCTAACGGGTTCGCCAGAGAGAATATCCATTATGGGAAATGAATAAAATATTCAATGCAATGTTACCCTGAGTGGAGCGACGCCTCGGGCCTATAAAACGAGCAGGTAGCTTCTTGAGGAAGCCACACAGCCAGAAACTTGCTTTAGAACTTCCGCCGCACAAAACCCTCATTGTTCACCGCCTCCATCTTCCCCAAAGTCGCCACCTTTCCTCACGATCTTTCGCAAGGAATGGCGTCCTGGAGCCGATCAGTTCGTCACACCGAAGAGAGCCTTATGGCACTGGAGAAGGAAGAGATCCTTCCTCCACGGCTGCTAATCAACTGGTGGCCTGCGGAAAAGGACCAAGAAACCCCAATCCTCCAAGAGGGTGAACTGGTGGTTTTCGAGGAATACCTGCGATGCGGGTTCTGATTCCCCGAGAGTCGGTTCCTGAAGGGGATCTTGGAGCATTACGGGTTGGAGTTGGTGAATCTCCACCCGAATGCGGTCTTGATCTTGGCAGTCTTCCAGCACCTCTGTGAAGCCTTCGTCAGAGTGTATCCCAGTGTGGATCTCTTCTGACGTTTCTACTACTCGGCTTGGTCGAAGAGTGCCAATGCCGCCAGATGTATCTACTTCTGGATAAGGGAGACGAAAGAGTATCCCTTCCCACCCCTGCGAGACTCCGTGCACGGGTGGTACCAGAAATGGTTTTACTGCACCCCTCCATCCGAGAGTGGGCTGTGGTTCGAGAACTCGTGGCCAGAGAAGCCTAGCGAGTTGGATTCTCTCGTTACTCTGAACGCAGAATACATGAAGCATGCCGAAGTGATTCTTCACTTAGTCCATCAGGGACTAACGGCTCGCGATATCATTCGCGACTTCGTGAAGAACCGGGTGAGCCTCCTGCACGAAAGGGCTCATCCGGCTTGGGAGATACAATCCATGGCGGACAGCACCCTGGACTACAATGATGGTATGTGACTTTGCCAACGAAGCCTTATGCTTTTCTATTTATAAATTGCTAACCGGTCTGCAGATGACACAGTTTTGCCTTCGTCCAAAATCGAGAAAAGGATGAACTACCTCCTCAGGGCATACACTGCCGAGGTAGAAGGGCCCAAAGGATTGCCTCGCCCTCAAAGCCTAATCCATGTCGGTGACGACCTCAAACAGGAACGTTGGAAGGTATGTTACCTTTTGTCAAGTTTTGTTCGAAAGTCATGTGCACATCTTGTACTAATAAGGACACCGAAATGGCATAACTCTTGGGGAGATTTTCCGAGGCGACGTTCCCGAGCGAAAACGTCGGCTTCCTGGAAAAGCTGACGATGAAGAGAATAAAGAAAGTCTCTTCAAGGTCTGGAGCGAAGGGACTCACCCCCAAGAAATCCAAGAAAATCCTCGGGGAAGGCTCTTCGCGTTGAACTCCCTGTACCGCGAAGAAAACTGCGGTAAGATATAACGTACCTCCCATTATCCCAGGTACAAACTGGAATCACTTCTTCGTCGTACAGGGTGACAGGAGCGAGGAGGAGGAGGATGACATTCCTCTAGTCCGCCGGAAGAGGAAGGTAGCGACTTCTCAATCCAGCGAGACTCTACCTTGCTCTGTCGGGACAGAGGCAGCCGCAACGAACCCCGCGTCCGCTGGGAATCATGTGGCCGCAGGGGAGATCCCTGCTCCTGAAGCCCTGGAGGCTTCAGGTTCTGTAACTTCTCCTTCCCTGGTCGAAGGGACAACCACGGTAAGATTTCTCGCGATCTTGAATTTTCAATTTTGTCTGTGTGTGTGTTCACCAAGTTACATTTACACAGGGAGAAGAAATTCCTCCCGTGACTCCTATGATTCCCAGGGAGGCGAATACTCCACTCCTGGCGACAGGAGCGGAAACAATGGAGCAAGATTCCGCGACCAACCCCAAGGTCGCAGATGAAGTGCCAACTCCAGCAATCCAGGAGACATCCAGACCTTCGGGCGCATCCCTGCCAATCGAGCAGGTTACCCCAGTATGAGTTCTTACCATTCAGGTCTTCATCATTCCCTGTAGATATGCTTACAAGGCGATATATATAGGGAGAAAAGGTCTTGTTTACGAACAGAAAGACTAGGACGTACAACGACTGTCCTCTTTCTCTTGGGAAACCATCTTTGAAGTCCCAAAAGCTAATGGGATTTCAGTTAAGGTAAGAATTCCATTCTGTTTGTTCTGGATCTGGTTGTGGTAACCATCAGTGGAACTAGCAGCTTCTTTTTTCTACTTAGGCGTAGAGACGCAGCACCGAACCCTCCAACAACCTCGACGAGGGTTGAAGTTCCAGCCAGTGCTGAACCCTCCGGTGAAGAAAGCTCTGTCCCTCCGGTCCAGGAAGTTGTCTGGGCCGTTAGGGATGAGTTGGGTGCGGAGACCCAATTGCAGGCATTGAAACCTGCAACCGAGGTTCAGCAGGCATATCCACCTGCTGCTCCCGTCGAGGATAAGGCGAGTCTCTTGACTAAGCCTCCAGCCATCCCGAAGGATAAATCATTCCGGGAATATACAGAGGTATGTTGAACATACCTCATGATACCTGAGTTTTGCATAGAATACAACTGACTTCCCTCTGTGTCACAAGAACTATCCCGTATGACGGCCAGATCGATCGCTATGGTGGAAAGCATCGAGGCCATACAAGAGGAGAGAAACCGCTTGCAAGAGTAAGGAAAAATGCTCTTTAGTTTGCATGAATACAAACTTGTTATGAGAATTGTCTTTTTTATTGTAGGGAGGTTGCTTCTTTGAAGAAGAGCCTTGCCGATCGGGAAAATGACAAGCTCAGGGCGGCCACCACGATTTCACATCAAGAGGCGGAGCTCAAAGAACTGCGATCACAGCTCTCAAGTGAGTCAACTTTCGACTAGAATGACTAAACTTTGTGATACGGACTGTTTGTAACGATCTCCTTATCGCAGCACAAGCAAGTCGAAGAAAACAGCTTGGGCAAGAGAAGAAATTCCTCTAGTTGACCATCGACTCTATCCGGAGGGCGAATAGAGACTTGAGCCTATCCATCTTTGAAAAGCTGAAGATGGTGGCCCGTCTTCTAAGGGCTGATGTGGTCGAGACCACAACAGACGACCTTAGCCCAAGCGACTGGTCTAAACTGGTCGTAGCCCAAGCGGAATCACTACTCGAGTATCTTCCTGAAGATACACGACGCCAACATGAGGCGATCAGAACTAGAGTCCGATCAGCAGCCTCCGCCATTCTTTGCCGATTTTGTCTCCACCATGGCCCAGATCTGGATCTGAATCCACTGGTAGGAACTGTAGAGATCGAGAGTGAGGAACAACTTGAGGCCATCATGGAGGAAATCAAGCCTCTTGTTGATAAACTCCTGACTGAGCTTGGGATTATGTAAACCCTATAGCTGTACAGACATAACTTATAGAATGCAATGCATGTATATATTTTTTTATTTTGTTTCAAAAGAAAGCATATTTTTTTGTTGTTTCATATAACCATATTCCCCTAGCCCCCGCCTGTGATTATATATACTGGAGACTTAGTATTATAAGCATAGGAAAAATACGAGTGTAATGACCAACGATATGCTATCAGGCCAGCAATTATAATCGATGCAACGCCTACCTTGTTGCAAACCGGCAGCTACTCGGGTGACCAAGGACATGCCAGCAAGCCTCGTGTGCATTGACAAACGGCTTATTGAGGGGTGTCTTGTCTGGAAGTGGTCATGAGATCGGCCAGCGAATCCAATTAGGACATTGTGGCGATATAACCACCGGTGACTAGGCCCCGAGTCAAATTCGTAACACATGGGCATAAAAGGAAATATTTGTCGTATAAAACAAAAAGGCTTTTGTTTTATTAAACAATGCTAATTGAAAAGGAAAAGGGATTGAATACTTACACGTAAAACTTGCGTAGTTGATCGATGTTCCAAGTATTGGACAAGGTTCGACCATCCTCCATCGCTAATCGAGCTGATCCTGGTCGTGGCACCGAAACAACAGTGTAAGGGCCTTCCCACTTCGGGGAGAACTTGTTGCGATTGGATTGGTCTTGAATTTTTCGCAAAACCAGATCGCCCACGTGAAGGCTACGTGGTCGCACCCTTTTCTTATGGTACTTGCGCAAAGCTTGCAAGTATACCGCGGACTTGATCAAAGCGCGATCTAACTGCTTCAACCTACTCCTGCAGTTTTTGAGGTCGTGGCCTGCGGAGTTGTGGAGCGGATACCATTTCTTGCCTTCCTGCGGGTTAGTCGACTTCTCTGGCTGGTCGGCACTACGACCACCAGAAGCAGTTTTATTTTTAAACGAAGGCTTGTTACCTTTGGTTGAAGGAGGCTTCTCTGCAACTGCGACCTCGCGGTACTGTTCAGAGCGATTCCTTTTCGACTTCTTTGACTTCCCGCCCGACGAAGATTCCGGCTTCTTGTTTGGATCTTCCTTCCTAGCGTTCTTGGGGCCAGGTTGAGGCGGTAGATTACCTTTATCGACCATCCGGTTGCATTCGACAGCCTCGGCTGCGTCAAAATATCGATCAGCCATATCAAAGAGATCGGCTACTGATCAGGGAGGATGGATGAGCAAGTCTTCGGTGAATCTCCGATATCGAATGGCATGTTTAAATGCCCTAATAATAGAGATGTCAGATATGTTCGGGATGGTATTCCTCACCCCAACAAATCTCTTGACAAACTGACGAAGGGTTTCGGTCGAAGTTTGCCGCAGTCGACGGAGGTCATCCTCTTTACCCGGCTTATGATAAGAATTTTTGAAATTGCTGAGGATAGCGTCGCACAGCATTTGCCAGTTATAGATAGAACCTTCAGGCTGGTTAAACAACCAGGTTCTTGCCGGTCCTTCAAGAACTGTTGGCAGGTAATTGGCCATGACCCGGTCATCGCCTCCTGCCGCTTGGATGGCAGTAATGTAGATTTGAAGGAACTCGGATGGGTTCTGAGTTCTGTCGAACCTTTCTATGGCCCCTGGTATAAACTTGTCTGGCCAAACGACCGCACGAAGGCCGGGCGAGAAAGCTTTACAACCAACATAGGGACCGTGAACTATCCTGTGACTTTTGACCGGATTGCGAGCGACCTCACACAATGGAGAAGCTACTCGCGGTCCTAAGTGAGAGTGGACAGGGACTCGATGCCTATCACGAGAATCCTGTGCCCGCCTGGACTTGTCCTACCGAGATGGCGGGTAACTTCATCGACCAGAACCAGGGTGAGAACACTCTCGGTTGTGGGAACGTGTTACCAACCAGGAAGAGGTCGTGGGGGTCGCCTCAGATGCGACCTCATCCAACCTCTCCGCCAGGATCCTGGTGAAGGCCGGTTTCTGCGCATCCGTGACCGTAGGAGGAAAATTACGCACGACCTCCGTGATAGATCGGAGCCGGCCATGTGTACTTCTCCTAGGGGCACCGGGTGTTACTGTTTCTTCATCCACCGGGAAACACTCCGGAGGCAAAGAAGGGGTCTAGTCGCGTTTGCGACCACGTGATCGTCGGGAAGAACTCAGAGCAGCATCGTAATGAGCCTGCGCATCTTGAAGAGCCTCTAGGGCAGTTCTGCGTAGTTCGTTGTCTTGTTGCTCGAGATCTTGATCCTCCTTCTGTTTGCGTTCCTGTTCTTCCCTAGCAGCCCGTTGATCAGGAGTTTCCTCCGATAAGGCAGCAAACTGCCTAGGGAGAGAGGTCGTCGAAGGAGAAAACATCTCGGTTTGTTCTGAGTCAGACTCGAAATCAAAGAGACGATGGAGGTTATCGGGGTCGAACCTCCCTGAGCTGATTTCCTGGTCGACATGATCCTTCCCCTCGGCGAGGTCGTATGATGGACCGGACTCACACTCTAACGCATTAAGAACCTCGATGGGTTCTGGCTTTGCACTAGTCGCCCCCTGGTCGATGGACATGACCTGGAGAGTCAATTCGACCTCTGGGAGATTTTTGCCTCCCGTTTCCTCCATCGGAACGGGATCGCTTGGAGAAGGCATCGGAATATGAGCATAATCCTCGAGATCAAAATCATTCTCAGAATCATATGCTCCAGCCATAATTCAGCAAACCTCCGGTTGAAAATTTGGACGCCTTGAGAAAGGCCCCACGGTGGGCGCCAGCTGTCGACGATTCGGACTCGGGGTCCTTAGCTAAACTTATGCAGAATTTGTAGGTTGTGATACCTTTCAGGGTGTCCCTTCGGGAAGGTATGGTGAATTAAAGAGAACTAGAGCACAGAGAGGTTTATACAGGTTCGGGCCCTCGATGGTGGGAGTAATAGCTCTACGTCCTGTTGCGATTTCACTATGTGTCGTAAAAAGGGTTACAAAGTTATGGAAAAGATCTTCACAGGCGAAGATTTTTCATATATGTTTGGACAAGACAAAGCCTGGAGGGCTTTGTGATGGCTATCTAATTTAGACTACTGTCTTCGGGTTGCTTTTGTTTGATCTGGTTCGATCAATCGATCTCTCGATGTCTTTATGTCTCGATCCCCTTGTTTGATGCATTGGACTACCTCTTTATACCGGTCGAAAGGGCGCCAAGTCGTAACGACATCAAATAGTTGTTTAGATATGGTTTCGTCAACCGCTCTTAACTCCCACGCAGGTTTAACACGTGTTATTCATGGATAACCGCATGTATTAACCTCCTGATGGTTGTTCTCCTACGTGGAAGAATCTTCGGCGTACTCGGGATATCCCTGTCGTAGGGACAGAATAGTCCCACTTCCTCTGGTTGAAAGTGCTCTGACCGTGCGATGTTGGCTGACCGCACAGCATCTGCAGTATTCTGTTCGCGTATAGCACACGAACTCCTGACCGCGCACTAGCTACGGTTTGATCGAGTAAAGACTGCGACCTCGTGCCTGTGCTCCTCAGAATGACTTGAGTTCGCGCTACCAGGCGCTTGTCTGGTTCGAATCCATCCTGAACCAGCCGTACATTTATTTGAACTAACTCGGGTATCAATCCTCATCACAAACCAAACAAGAAATACTTTAAAAAAATTTGTGTTTGTGTAATCTAAGCTCGCCACCTGCTGTGTCCCAGAGTCCCGAGTGCACAATGCTCCCATCCACTGAAACATTCGCACTGAAGTTGTCAAACACAGTGGGGATGTAATCCTGTAAAAACCCAACAAACAAAGTTAAAAAAGAAAATCAAGATTGGCATCAAAGAATCTTCAAAGGAAAAAATAGGGGGAAGAGATGAATCAAGATTCAAGAACCAAATCATATGAGGTCAGATCAGAATGAAGCAATCAACCATTGATTGAGCAAGAAAAGAAGATTTGAAGAAATGATTAGCTGAAAAACTTACAGTGGGGAACTTGTTGCAGGTGTAGCAGATGAGCATGCATGTCTTGCCCACATCACCATCCCCCACAGCATCGAAATGGAGAGTTATTTTTTGTAAAAAATAATTAATGTGGATTATTTCTGTAATTCTTTTTTATGGGTTATTTCCAAAGAAAATTCTTCTAGAAAAGAAATTTTGGTTTGCAACCATTTATTGTTTTACACCTTCTAGGTAACACTACCTCCGAAATATATAAAGTACTGAAAGACTATGTGTATGAATTGTTTACTGTATATCTGCTAAGGATGCTTATGAAATAAAATTACTTGCTTTAAATTTGAAGCTATAAGTGGTTCATGATTTGCTTCTCTTCCATGTTACACTTCGTAATTATGAAATATCTGCTAAGGATTCTTATGAAATAAAATTACTTGCTTTAAATGTGAAGTTATAAGTGGTTCATGATTTGCTTCTCTTCCATGTTACACTTCCTAATTACACATGTTAAACTTACCAAAAGTACCAAGAATTCTATTATTGTAACAAAATAGTTTGTTGAAAAGCACAAGTATTGAGCACATGCCATTGATTTTTTTTTTTAAAAGAATAGTGGAATAATTGGTAGATAAGCAATGTTTGATTATATGATGTATACCAACAAAACAAAACTATTTTGTAACAACGGAGACAAGTTAGTGAAACATTTTCAAAAAAAACTAAACATTAGAGTAGAGCAAATCAAATTCAGCAAACATGTTAGAACTTCTCTTCAAGCAGGTTTTGTCACTCACCATAGGCAAACAAACAACAACAAACACCTCCACATAGTGGTTGTGGTATGACTAAATAGTGCTTGGTGTAACCATCTAAGTTGCGAAACCTTTAAGCTTTTGGTGTTATTGACACAATACTTAGCATCAATAAGGATGGCCATGTAGAGAGAGTTGAAGTAAGGAAGTCGTCAAACATAGGTAGGCATCTTGCCAAATAGTATGATATTAAACCAATGGAGAAATAAGGAAACAAAAAGTGACGTGATCGAGATACATGGTGACTAGGATTTTGAACTGAATAGTGTAGATGAATGGCATGAATTGGATCAATATAAGGATTAGGGATGAAGAATCCTAAGAAAGCTGATGCAATTTTTTTATTGTATTTGTAACAACACAAGGCAACAAACTCAACAAGGAATAACAAAGTTGTCATGTGGCTAGAAAATGGTCTTATATTGCGCATCTAGATTGTTATGACAAAAAATCCCATGAATAATTCCCATATAAAATTGCATTTGCATTTTTTTTGCCTTAAAAGTTGTTTCTTCAATCTATTTTCTGTTTGCATAATTTCAGATTTCATAGATTGGACTTCCAACTTGGAGATTGTTCCTGTCAGGTTTCATCTTTGGAAAAATTAGTTGCAATCAGGTAATATTATTACTATTTTTGCTGCTATATGATTCTTGTTTGTGCTATTTGTATATGAACAAGGAGTTTGTCTACTATAGATTCTTTGAAAAGTATGTCAAAGAGAGGAGCTAACTAGTGGCTATTGTGCAAATTTTTAGTTCATTTGGAGTAATATAGCATTGGCATGAGCTAGTGATTTAGATATGATATTTAGAGATTCAAATTGTAACTCCAAACTTTTGTAATTGGTATAAAGATTTTAATTTATTTGGAGTAATATAGTATCAACAAGAGCTAGTGATTTAGATATAATATTTACAAATTCAAATTGTAACACCAAATTTCTGTACTTTCTAGCCTTATATTGATCAAATTGTTGTTAATAGGCTCTTCTATTCCCATGTTGCATAGGTGGATGAATGTTCAGGACTATTTTCACCAAAATAATAAAGTGCAAGGACTCAAGTGATCAGTGATCAGCAACAAAGTAGATTCTATATTAGTTGGTGCACATGGTCCTAAAGAACAAGGGATTTGAGCATGGATAATGTGTAAACAAATAATGCTATATTTTGAGTAGTTTCTATCACTAATCACCCTTAAAAAGTTCTATATGTCAGGAAGGCTAGACAGAGCCAATCATTGTATTCTAAAAGGCATGCGTGCTCTTTAATTTATAGGTGTTACACAATGTATCCACTAAACAGAAAAAATAGTAGTCTTATGTTATATAGTCATAACTATTTAACAATTTTGTATCTATCTCTTTAGATAGACATTAGTAAATTTTTTATAATTTTGGTGCATAGATGTGAAATGTATGGAAATACTCCTAGTTTTGTGATTGTGATTGTGTTTGTGCATATATATCCTCCTACCGAATCCGCAGGTTAGATCCATTGTGGTGTTGGTGCTTCTGCATGAAGCTGAAACCACTTTTACACTAAAGAATTTGATGTGCTTTAACAGCTCTAACTTCAATTTTACAAATACTCATAAAGTTAGAATTATTTATATGGCTATGTCATTGATTACAACTAAAATTACATTCTATTATAAGATGTAAATTTTATTTAAAACAACAAAATAATAGTCTTTTGTCAAACACTATCAGAACTCTGGTTTTTAGTATATGTGGAACTAGACTTATATCATATATGACTTCAGTTTCTCTATGAAAGAAGTTGAATCCAAAACTTGACCAAACTAAGTCTTGAACATCAATTCCTTAAAACTAGCATTTAATTTATTTTGGAACTATCATTTAACTTGGAAATCAATGATTCAGAGGGACCAATGGTAAATATTTTTTGGCATATCATGTCAATCATATAAGTCTTTAGACTCTTAATGGGAGAAGTTAAATGTCAAATAGGTTTCTATTTTCACTTTGGTGAGAAAAATTGGACAAGTAGGAAGAAAATCTCACCAAGTGTGTGCCTTAATTTGAATTTTTTATGGTTTTTGGAAAAGTAATTTTCACCCCTAATCCCATATTTGTCAATTTTCCTGGTAGATCTATATTTTTTCCATTTAAGTACTTATATTTGTTTGCAGGTTGTAATTATGCCTTTGTGTCATACACATTCCTTTTCACAATTTAAGACTATTTTTATTTTTCTATATTTCACAATATAAACCTTAATATAATTCCAATATAGTATAATAGTATATAGTCATTGACAACTTGATAATTTCATAAGAATTTTTTGATGTTCATGATGACCTTGAGGATTGGGTTTTACAAAAAGCAGCAGTGAAATAGAAAGATTTCAAATGTGAAATCAAGGTTCCAGAAATCGCTAATCGCTAGTCGGTCGGCGAGCAGGAGACTAGGGATTAATCGGTTGAATCAGGGATTAATCGGAATTAATCGGTGGACACTAATCAGTGGACACTAATCGATAGACTTGAATAGTAGTTCATAAGAAATTAAAGCAAGGTAGCAAGCATCATAAAGCAAATAATTCATGCAATGATACTTACAATAAATAAAAGCAATTTCAAAAATTAACCCTAATTAATCTCCTTAAAGTTATTATAAAACACTTATCATTTTATGTGAACAAATTAATTTTCTTTAAGCATATAGAAATACAAGTACATAAACTAAAAATATTTGAAATAACAAAAATATATTCAGTCATGGAAAAATAAAAATTAAAGTAAGAACTTTTGCAAAATAGTCCTTTTTCATTATAGTCCTCCCCATTTCGGCCACTTTCTGAATGCATAACTATGTCTGGCAACTTCCTCGAGATCCATTGATCACCGTTGACCTGTTTTTTCCATTGAGATTCTAGCTGGAGGGCCGTTTCCGCCGTTGTCAGTGTCCTTGCCACCAGCATCGTCTTCGTCGTTCCGGTGCCACCGTGGCTCACCTCTAGGCGCTGCACGCCACCAGCCTCCATTCCACCCCAAGAGCTCCCTTACCGCCGTTTAGTTGCACGCCGTGGTCCGCGACCACGCAATTTCAAATTCGGGTTTTTTTTATTCCGGTTGCCGCCGTCTAATCACCTGCGATCTCACCATCTCTACCCTTTCGTCAATCAATTCCAAGTTGCTACTTGCCTTATCATTTCCCCAGATGGGCAAGCACTGGTTAGGCGGTAACTTTTCTCTGTTTTTCAGCCACTGCGTCGCCATGCGCCAAATCATCAAAGTCACCGTCCTCGTGTCCCAGCCTCCCAGGTACCCCATACAAGCCCCCAGACCACGGCGGCGGTGGTCCCAGGTACCCCAAAGCTCTCTCTTCCCCTCCTCTCTTCAAAACTCTCTTCCCCTCCCGATTAAGCGCTGATTAAGCCCGATTTTGACCGACTAATTGGGTTGACCGATTAATGGACCGATTTGGGCATAATCGAATCTGCAGCCTGGCAATTACATGTTAATCGCCGATTAATCACCAATTTTTTCTGATTTTTAGAACATTGTGTGAAATAAAGGGGAATTATTTTGATGAAACAAAAACTGATGAGGAACTTTTTTCTATGAAGATTGATTCTAGAGTACCTAAAACAGATTGGATGTGGCCTATAGAGCATTGGAGAGCTCCGAAAAGTCAGGTAAAACTTCTTTATAAATGATTCTTAATTACAAATTAAATATATTTTATGTAATTAATTATATTCTATAACACCCTGGTTTGGGGGTGAAAAGCATTTCTGCATAAATCATGCATGCATGTATCTCTGTAGTTTTAGCCAAATCAGCTAAACCCTAATCTCTCTCAAACCCTAAAAATCTCCAAACCTACTATATGACTCCAGATTAAGATCTGACCATCCAGATTTAACCTACCAGTTACGCTGAAGATAAAAGTCTTCAGGAGCTAGATCAAATTATGACCCTAACTCCCAGTATATAATCCTCTTTCTATTTTTGAAAACCGGAAATTCAGATTATCCTAAGTACCCCAGTTTTCAGATAACTGAGTTATCATGCTTTAACCCTATCCAGACTCAAGTATATTTTGGAATATGTTTCCAGGTACATCCTCAACTTACCCCAAAACGTTGGGAGCCAGATTGTTTCATCTAAGCACTTTTCGCAGAGTAGTCCAAATTTTACTGCGAATAAGTCCTTTTATGTTTATCTGGAAGCCTGAAAAGGCTAAAATCCACAAATCAACTCAAAATCCAGAATTTTTTCAAAGAACACCTCCCAAATGATATTAGATACAGATTTTCCTTCTGATCAGACTTCAAAATCTCACCCCAAATGCCCAGAATTCAAAATCAACAAGATTTAGATTTAAAATACCCTAAAGTACTCTATTTTCAGATGATACCAAATTTCATCAAGTCTTGTCGAATTTCACCAAACTTCCTACTGGATGAGTACAAAGAATAAAGTTATACTCAGCTGTGGAGTCAGATTTCACTTAAACGCTCTCCAAGCTAGAAATTGCAATTAGGTCCCAGGATCGACAAGAAACCCCTATTCACGACCAGATCGCTATTCTAATCGACCTCAAGTGGCTGCCTTCGACCACGACCGCTGCTCCAGCACTTGGAACAACCCACGACCACGACCACATCGCCCGCGACCGCAGCTCACGAGTAGGAGCACTCGACCGCGACCATGGCTTCAATCATTGCTGCTATTGTAGCTTCGTCGCCATCGATCACCAGCACTGCCACCTTCGTCGTTGTTTCGTTGCCACGCATAAGCATCTTGTTCACCACCGTGGAGCAGCCGCGCCTGCGCCAGCATTGTCTTCGGTCTCCCGCGCGCGCCCGACAAGAACAGCAAAGTTGTGTCACGTTGCAAGCATGCTGAAGGAAACCATCAGTTCGTCGTTGCATCACCCGGGACAGCGCACGCCAGCCTGCAATCCAGCAGGGCCACTGAAGCACGTCGCATCGCCACTGTAGCTGCCGCCCGATCACTTTCCAGTCACTTCGGCCGCTTCAATTTTTCCAGGCAATTCCGGCCGTTACAAGCTTCTAACTGTGCCTATAAAAGCCACCCCATCTCAGCTCAACGGCACACACACCAGAATCATCTAAATCTCTACCCTCGCCATCTTCGTCGTCTTCTCTGGTGAGCTCGAAGAGAGGCTCACGGTGCCAGGCCGATCTACTGCACCGAACTTCAAATTGAAGCTACCAGTAGGTAACCCTCATCCACTTATCTGTGTACTAGCAGCCAATTGAACTCCATCGTTCCTCATCGCCGGCAATCGCTGATTTTCTCCAGTAGCTCTGGCGAGCAATTAATCCCTAACTAAACTGATTTAGCTCTCGAGCCAGTAATCAAATGTTCCTGTTAGCAATGCCTAACTACCAGACAAAGTGGTGCATCATTTGGAGCCCCAGATCAAAAGTTATAGCTAACCCTAGTTTCTGGACATGTCCATCCTATGCCAAACTGTGTCAGCTAGTGGCATTGAGCCTTTTCACCTACTTCTAGCCATGCATTTTGAAAATAACTTTGTCCCTTAGACTCCTGATGTTGTGATCTACATTTGCTTCTACTGTCACAACTGGAGATGAGCCCTCCATTATCCATCGACCTTATGTCGATGCCTTGAACCGAATGTCGACCTAAAGACATTCGCTGTTTTTGGGCGAACCAGTCACAACCTTGATATTATTCTGATATTTTGGAACATTTGGAACCTTGTAAACCTTTGACAACTAATCTTAACCCTGGATCCATAGTTAACCCTAATTGCTTCCCAGAACCCCAAATCTTGTATCGCCGAGACGCTTTCACCTTGCATTATCGCACATAGTGGATTAGTAGAGTAGGATTGACTGTAATGCCTGTTTGCTTGTTTGATCTTTGTTCAGAGCAAGAGCTCGAGTTCAAAGACTTCGTCGTAGACCTGACATCAACTGTTGTTTCTTACGACGCGGAAGGCAAGTCATATTCTTGAACATCTTGAACCTATATTTTAAGAATTGTTAAGATATTACCTTAGTTATAAAGTAGTATTTCATGTGATGAGAAAAGAATAATGTGGCAGTACTAGGCTGGATGCCTGAGAAAATGTGAAATATGGTAGTGAGCCATAACTAGTATATGTATATATTTTATATTCATGAAATAAAACCCCTAGCTGTGGCCAGTATTTTGGTATGGAATGGTGGAAGCACTGGATGTGCAGGCACGAAAGGTGCATGGTTTGTGGTATGATCTGGACACTGACATATAAGGACTAGAACCTTGTGTTGTGCGTCTAGTGGCATGATTAACGTGCCAACCGCAAGCCTGGTATGGGACAAGCTTGAACAAGTAGTTATGTGGATCTCGCATGCATGAGATGGAAAGTAATGCACGATTGGCACTGAGAGCGGCTCCTACACATATCACTGAATGTGATGATTTGCACGCTGACCCAGTAATGGGAACAAGAGTTGGGGTGGTAGGGGGTACCTGCCACAACTGTGGTTCGCGAGAGATCCACAGGGTCAGGGGTGAATTGCTGGTGAAACGTAATAAAAGTTCTTGTTATTTCCACCTTGCCACTCACAGTGTGAAGTGCGTCAGGGGTCCAATCCTTGTGATAGGAAGGGCATGAAAGTTGATATATCTTGCGGGTAAATTGGTACCCTTCTGCAGAGTTAAAAACGTATTCGAATACTCTGAGCTCCTGGGTTTTTAGGAGTCTGCTGCGGTGGATTAAATCCACGGGGTGTGACACAAGTATTATTTAATAAATTAAAATTTGTTAAGTCAATATTACCCAAATGACATGTGTTGTCATGGTAAGGGGTGCTGCCATGGGCTGTCATGTGTTGATGTGTCGCGGTAGTACCATAATCTAGTGATCATATAATAGCTAAGAGGCACGTGGATTGTGCCCTAAGTATATGGAATGCTGCCATGAGCATGAGATTTGAAAAGCTTGAAAGAAAAGTATTTTTGGAAAAACCCTCTCACCTCTTTTCCCTCAATAGCATAGGATCATGTCATCTCTACTATATGTAAATCTACTCTTACCTATGACTTGCTGAGTACGTAAGTGCTCACCCTTGCAACCTATCAACAATAGATGGAGTGCTTCATGATCAAGACGAAGGCTTGGAAGGTTTCGTGGATCCAGAAGGAGGAGAGCCCATTCTACCGGAGCCCTGATGTGTGTTGTTCTGCTGTCAACTTCTTACGACTGTGGAGTTTCGCCTAGCTTCCGCCGCGTAGTTGTTATTTGTTTTAATTAGACCATTTGTGCCGTGAAGGCATTGTATTACCCTTTTGATGATCAGGCTAGTAGGCCATACTGTTTATGAATAATATTTTGTAAGTTACTCTGCTACAATGAACTCCTGTGCTTGACTTATCCTGGGAAGTCAATGGTATATATGTATAAGGCCAGCCGCAGCGAGCTGGGTCTCCACGAGAGTAGTCATGGTACCCTGTTGGGGGCACGACATATTCTCATCTTATAGGCTCTAAGTGAAATTGGAAAAGCAAATAGTGCAAAAATGACAATGACACATATTGTTGGAAGCAAGAGTCTTGCTCGGATTGCACATGATATGGTATTAAATGTCTTAATATTTATTTCTACTTTCTTTAGATAACTAATTGTCAATATTAATGGAAGTGCAGTCCAAAGAACTGGGTTATATGCCTGCTAGACATGAATTTTTTATCAAAACACATACCCATAAAAATGGAGTTCGAGAAAAAGGAGCTGGAGACATAATTGTAAGTGTCATTGAAGGCAACGATCAAATGTAAACATATATATAAATATGAGCTTTATCTAATTTTCAGAAAACAATTGCGGAGACATGTGCCAACAAGCCAGAACTCACTAAAAAAACCATAACAGAAGGAGATCTATTTTACCATGTCTTTGGACAAGAAAAACACTCACGTGTACGTGCTATTGGTTTGGGCCCTACTCCTCAAAACTTAAAGATGCCGGGGGTACAAAAGTATTCATCCACTAAGCTTCAACTAGCTAATGCAACAAGGATAAGACTTCAAAATCAGAATAATATTTTGATAGAGAGGCTAGAGAAAATGGAGAGTGAGAGTGTCGGAAACAAAGAGCAATTGACACGGATGGAAAAAAAAATTGAAGAATTGAAGGAAATGCTTACTTCACAGGCTAGGAAAAATATAGATAATGATTACAATCAGAGATCTAAGTGTCATGTGTAGGTGATTTTTTTATGTGTTCTTTATAATATTTAAGCAATAATATACATATGGTTATTTACTAAATTGCTCAAATGTTATGTACTAATTGTTGTAGGACACGGGATACGAAAGTGATGGTTGTTCTATAGAGTCATCTGCAGGTGAAAATAGGGTTCCACGTAATGTAAGTTTACATTTTGTTATTTTACCTCAAAGTTGTACCTAACCTAACAATATTTAAACTATCAACTTATCCTTAATTTTTGTATAGATAATGCAAAGGAGAGTTGGTAAGACACATGATATACCACGCTATAGGCATGAGGAGGTAATAGTTGCAAGTTAATTATACTCTATTGAATTTGGATGCTCATTATTGAGGTAGCCATTGAGCTTATATGCAATTCTGTTTGATCTTTAGGGAGGAAAGGAAGTTATTTTGATTTCTTTTATGAGGCCATATGTTCCTATTGCTAAGGGTACGCTTCAAAGGGCATCTCGAAGTGTAATAGTTCGTGACACGCCTCTTGGGCCTGTGTGTTGTGAGGTGGTTGTGAACTATATGTTGAAAAGAGATGCTCCATTGTTATGTCCATATGGGAATGTTAGAGAAATATCTGATGCGCTTGGACGATCAATTGCATGGCGACGTGAAAAAGTAATCTATTCTATCTAGTATAATCACTCTTATTTATTTACTAATACCATCCAAGTATACAAACTATGAACCTTTACTTGTAGATCCAAGATGATACTACAATAGGTGGTGGCTCATCTCGTGTTCTAGGTATATATAATTCTAACCTATTATTTACCCGGTTAGTTACTATTTTTTCATTTGTCTTGTTTTGTTATTAATAAAACAATGCTTACAGGTGAAAGGGACAAGAGAATTAGTTGAAACTAAGTGGAAATACTTAATAATTTTATAAAGGTGAGGTGTTATCAACACAATCCATATGTTATTCATTTTTTAAATTTTAAGTGTATGTTAATTGTGCCTTGAACTAGTAGCTCACTTTCATATGATTAATTTCTTTTATCAAGTGTATACAAGTCATGTCAACCAACACAATTTTCTCATTCGCATAAGCAACAGCTTATACTTGTTATACAACAATCAACTAACCATCTTTTATTATAATTGTCATATGTTTTATATGTTACTTAAAGCAAAAGTTATTGATTTGTATATACTTATCTCAAGGCTATTTTAATCAATATCTTTTCTTATGCAGGTGGTTAACAGAAAGGTGTTAAAAGCATATGAAGTGATGAAGATATTTTACATCATAAGAGGAGTTTGAAAGTGGAATATTTTACTTTTGATAGTTATAGTGGGAACAAAATATATAAAGTTAGGAATATTATATATGGGCATACATTTGGTGTAAAGAATTCTTAAGTGATATTTTTCTTGCAATTATTTCAGAGATTCTATATCTATTTTGTTTCGTTTTGTCAATTGAATAATTTGTGACCATTACGAATCTTGTCAATGGCTATATAAAGCAAAGAATTCAATATAATATATAATTGTGCTATTTATCTATTTTTGATAATTTTATTGCAAAATGTGGTGTGATTTCTGTTAGAATAGTGCATATTATAATTTTAGTTGTAATACTGTTGCCTAATTACTAAAAAAATATATATTTAAAATTAATTATTGACACATTTCCCAGTGGTAAATTTACTACAAATAATTCACATATTTAAATTTGAAAGTCTAAATTCTCAATGACAGATCAGCTGCTAATAATTTATTTAAAATAGTTGTACAGCTTGGAATAATGTATTACGAGTGGACATACAGGTGGGAAAAGTTCAAACTTTTCAAGACCTACAGCTGAGAATACTCTGTGCCATCGGACTACAGCTGGGAAAAATATTCCAAATAGTTATACAGCTTGGAATAATGTATTACGAGTGGACATACAGGTGGGTAAAGTTCAAACTTTCTAAGGGACCAACAGCTGGGAATACTCTCTGCCACCGAACCTACAGCTGGGAAAAATATTCTAAATAGTTATACAGTTTGGAATAATGTATTACAAGTGGACATATAGGTGGGAAAAGTTCAAACTTTCCAAGCGACCTACAGCTGGGAATACTCTTTGCCACCAGACCTACAGCTGGGAAAGAATATTCCAAATAGTTATACCGCTTGCAATAATATATTACAAGTGGACATACAGGTGGGAAAAGTTCAAACTTTCCAAGCGGTCTAGAGTTGGGAATACTTTTTTCCACTGGATCTACAGCTGGGAAAAAAATTATAGCTCAGAAAAACTTTTCGCAGCACCTTTTCGCCCAGCTGTAGCAAACCTTATTCCCAGCAGCTAAAGTGCTGGGAATATTGGCTTTTACCAGCTGCTATACTACTAGCATTGAAGTGTTATCTTATAGTGATGTTTAGGTTCTAGAGATGATACAAAAGAATGATGTTCAAAAAAAGAAGCAATACGAGAGCAAGTTTGAACGCCCTTACTGACATCACCCAGTATTTGATCTAAAGGGTGATCCTTGGTGATGGTTTGATATTGCCTTGGTGCTTCTTCTTGAGCTGCTTGTTCTTTATCTTGCTCTGGTGGATCAATATAAGGTGATAATGTATGATGATCATCATTCTCAATGTTCTCATCATCTTCTTGATCATCTTCCCTTGGTTTGATGTCTCCTATTGTAATGTTCTTCACAACTTCTTTAAGATCTTCAACCCGACGCTTCAAATCCTCCACTAAGTGTGGCGGTTTGTTTCCCGAGACGATCTCTGAGCTGTATTTAACTGGGAATGATGGTGCCGTAGAATTGTCTTTTAACCCGAGATAAAATTGTAAATGTTTTAAAAGATTGAGGCATTCGAAAAACGAACCATCACCTCAGGAGCTACAAATACCGAAGCCTTTCAACTTTAAAACTTCACAGATCCTTCCCTGGCTAAGTCTTTTCGAAAGCCATCTTTTCTTCTCTTTCGTCTTCATCCCAATGGTAGATAAAAGCATCATTGAGATTGAGAGCGATGAAGAGGAAGTGGTACTTGAATTCGACCAAGATTCACAGAAGGTAAGTATTTTCTAGATTTCTTGGTTCAAATTACCATCTTATGCTCTGATCATTTCCTCGAACACTTTTTCGGAAATTCACAGACGACCGAAGACCAGGTTCCTCCAAGGAAGAAATCCAAGGTTGACGAGGGATCTTCTAGTGGTACAAGGGCAAGAAATGCACCACCATTCTCTCTTCCTTCGGTTCCTGTGGTTCTTCCTGTTCATGCACCTCGGCAGGTCGGACCTTCATCTCCACCTTTGGAGGTCCATGATAATCCTTCAAGGCCTTCTTCTCAGCTTTCTCCATTTCATCTCAATGTTTCCCATCTTTTGATGGGCTATTAATTTTCTGGTTGGCAAGCTACACTTCCTCGACCAGATAACCCTCAACTTGTGTTGTGGAAACAATTTTCTGGTGGGAAGGTTGCACTTCCACCACCTGATGGTCCTCGGCCTTTGTCGGGTGATCTACTTTCTGGGGGAAATACTTCAACCTCTCACTTGCGAGGATTGGTACTTATTTTCATCTCCTTTGCTTGTTGTTTTAATTTATAAAACTAACATATGCAAATTCAGGAGACCAAAATTGTTGGAGCCCCCAGTGACCAACCTACTGAGATTCAACCTCCTCCCCTCGAATAGACTCTTCAAGGGGAAAAAGAGGCCTTGGAGAAGAAGACTGAAGAGATTTCTTCAGCTATTCTGCACCTGGCAGAATGTTTTGACAGATCCCGCGAAGAGGCGCACCAATTCTGCCTGGAGAGGGACTACGCTCGACAACAGTGAGAAATCTCCGATTCGATCAGGGATGGTAGTGCGTCTCTGATTAGGGACGATGTAGATATGCTTAGAGTAGTTGTCAGTTCTCTTGGGGCCGTCAGTGTAGATCGTATTGACGCCAATATGTCCCTAGGAGAACTTTGTAAACTCCTCTCAGATCAGGTCGATGCTCTGGTCACCTGTATCCCTTTTGTATGCAAGGATTGTCAAAAATAAAGACTTCTTTTACCTTACATAATTTGAAAACTCTTCATAATCTCTGTGCAAAAATATGGCCATAAATAATGTCTTTACGACCACATATGCACAGGTAAATCTGAGTACTGCGATTAGAAACGCATTAATATGTTTACCGCGGCCAGTACTGGCACCGCGATCAGAACCAAAGCCGCGGTCAGAACCAAAATCCGATCAAGACCGTTATCGCGATCAGAACTGAAATCCGATCAAGACTGTTATCGTGATCAGAACTGAAATCTGATCCGAATTGAAGTCTGAATAACATAACGTTTTGACCAGATGACAACCGTATGTATTGCGGTTATCCCTTTGCAATGATCACATAATATCATCATGACCAAAATGCAAATTCTAAAGTGATCACAGGAACACATTGTGACTGACACGTGAAAATTTACAAAAAACATGAAGGATAATGCCCTCCGAAAATCTTTGTAGCATTTTCACGTTCTTATATTCACCCTAATCCCCAAATTCAAAACAAAGAATACTTTTTGTTTTGGATTCGGTGAGGGGAATGCATAACGGGTTTCCAAGAGAAAGCATCCATTATGGGAATTGAAGAAAGTATTCAATGGAACGTTGCCCTCAGTGGAACGTTGCCTCAGGCCTATAAAAGGAGCAGGTAGCTTCCTGAGGAAGCCACACAACCAGTAACCTGCCTTAGAACTTCCTCCACACAAAACCCTCATCCTTCGTCTTCCATCGCCCCTAAAGCCGCCAGCTTTTTCTCACAATCTCTTGCAAAAAATGGCGTCTTGGAACCGATCAGTTCACAACACGGAGGAGAGTCTGGTGGCCCTGGAGAAGGAAGATATCCTTCCTCCACGGCTGCTAATTAATTGGCGGCCCGTCGAGAAGGACCATGAAACCCCAATCGTCCAAGAGGGCGAATTGGTGGTTTTCGAGGAGTACCTGCGATGCGGGTTTCGATTTCCCGAGAGCTGATTCCTGAAGAGGATCTTAGAGCACTATGGGTTGGAGTTGGTGAATCTCCACCCTAATGCTGTCCTGATCCTGGCGATCTTCCAACATTTGTGCGAAGCCTTCGTCGGAGTGCTCCCAAGCGTGGAGCTCTTCCGGCGCTTCTATTATTCGGCATGGTCAAAGAGTGCCAATGCCGCCGGATGTATTTACTTCCGGATAAGGGAGAAGAAGGGGTATCCCTTCCCACCCCTGCGAGATTCCGTCTACGGGTGGTACCAGAAATGGTTTTACTGCACCCCTCCGTCGGAGAGCGGCTTGTGGTTCGACAATTCTCGGCCAGAGAAGTCCAGTGAGTTGGACTCTCTTCCTGCTCTAAGCGCAGAGCAAAAGAAGCAGGCTCAAGTGATTCTTCACTTAGTCCAGGAAGGACTAACTGCTCACGATATCATCCGCGACTTCGTGAAGAATCGGGTGAGCCCCCTGCGTGAAGAGCTCATCCGTCTTGAGAAATACAGTCCATGGTGGATAGCACCTTGGACTACAACAACGGTATGTCTTCCAGTCAACAAAAACACAAATTTCTTCTGAAATATTGTATTTGTTAACATGTTTGATTGTGACATAGCTCTTAGTTTGTCCAAAATTGAAAAGCGAACAAACTACCTCCTCAAGGCGTACAATGCCGATGTGGAGGGAACCAGGGGGTCACCTCTCCCCCAGAGCCTAATCAATGTCGGCGACAACCTCAGACAGGAGCGCCAAAAGGTACGGTCCTTCTTAAAAAGGTCCATCTGCAGATCTCGTATTAACGAGAACAACTTTGAATAAGACAGCTCCTAGGGAAGTTTGGCGAGGCGATGCGTCCAACCGAGGACGCTGGTACCCTGTGAAAGCCGGCTCCGAAGAGAGTGAAGAAAATCTCTTCGAAGCACGGAACAAAGGAAAGCATTCCCACGAAGTCCAAGGGGCTTCTGGGAGAGGCTTCTTTGCCAAAGGCCCCTTCTACCCAAAGAGAACCGCGGTAAGATACTCAATACCCCTGTTACCCCAGGTACAAACCGGAATCACTTCTTCATCGTACAGGGTGACGAGAGCGAGGAAGAAGAAGATGACGTCCCTCTGATCCGCCGTAAGAGGAAGACGATCGCCTCCCTGTCCAACGAAGTGTTGTCTTCGGCTGTGAGACCAGGAACGACCACAGCGGGCCCCACGACCACTGATAACCCTGTGGTTGCGGGTGAAGTCCCAGTACCTGAAGCTCAGGAAGCTTCAGGATTTGCTAGACCTCTCCCCCTGACAGAAGGGGTGACTATGGTAAGATCCTTCACAGTCTTGGTGGTCGTTATCCGTCTATGAACATCAATTAAGCAGTGCTCGTGCAGGCGAAAGAAAACATCCCCTCCGTCCGCCATGAGGTGATTGCTGCCTGCCCTGGGGCGGCGAGCACTCCGCTCCTGACACCTGGGGCGGGAATGGCAAAACAGGACACCGCGACCGCCAGCAACCCCATGGTCACAGATGAAGTCCTGATGCCTATGGTCCGGGAAACTCCTGGTCCAAGGGTTGTATCCCTACCGACCGAGGAGGTCACCCAGGTAAGGATCATTCCAGTCTCAATCTTAATGATTCCTCATGCGTATGTTTATGAATTTGTGCACACAGGGAGAAAAAGACAGGGTCCTCTTCACGAAGAGGAAGACCAGGACAGACGACGACTGTCCCCTTTTCCTTGGGGAACCCTCTTCAAAATCCCAAAAACTGGAGGGATTTTGAGTAAGGTAAGAAATCTCCCTTGTCGGGACAAGGTCAGATTACAATGGTTGTTTGTGGAAACCTCAACTGATGACATTTCCATTTGCTTAGGCACAGAGACTCAATGCCCAGCCCTTCAGCGGCCTCGACCAGTGTTGGAGCTTCCCCTGCGACTGAGGTCTCTGGGGAGCAAAGCTCCATACCTTCGGCCAGGGAGGTTTTCCGGGCCGTGGTAGATAGGCTGTCTACAGAAGTCCAATCGGAGGTGTTGGAATCTGCAGCCCTAGCAAAGAATAAAGATCAGTGGGGAGACCCATCCACTGCTCCTGCTGGGGATAAAGTGAACCAGTGGGCAGACTCATCCGTTGCTCCTGCTGGGGATAAAGTGAACCCAGTGATTCAACCTTCGGTTGCACCAAGAAAACTCTCATTCTGGGAGTATGTCGAGGTACATCGAACACCCCCTATGGATTTTGTGCTTGCATAAGAGCATCTGTATTTTGAAACTGATCTCCTTCCATGTCATAGGAAATGACCCGCATGGCAACCTTGTCAATGGCTATGATGGATACCATCGAGGCAGCATAAGAGGAAACATGTTGCCTGCAGCGGTAAGGGAGACATTTCTTTACTCATTCGAATGCAAGTCCTTATGTTGGTAATCATTTCTTCTTTCACAGAGAAAATGCTTATTTGATGAAGAGCCTCGCTGATCGAGAAAACCAAGAGTTCCGGCGGCTACCAAGATTTCATTCCTGGAGGCCGAACTCCAGAAACTGCGGTCACAACTCTCCTGTAAGCATACTTCTGACCAGAGTAAATTAACTTCGTCATATCAACTGCTTGTAATGGCCTCTTGTCGCAGCGCGATACGACCAAATAAGCCGACACGATCAAGAGAAGGAAAATCTCCAAGCGACCATTGACTCTGTTTGCAGGGAGAACAGAGATTTGAGCACGTCACTCTCAGCCTGCAGCAGTGCTCAAGAAAACATATTCGAGAAACTGAAGATGGTGGCTGGTCTACTGAGGGCTGATGTGGTCAAAATCGCGGTAGACGACCTCAGCCTTAGCGACTGGACCACAGTGGTCGCGACCCAAGCAGAGTCACTTCTCGAGTATCTTCCTGAAGATACTAGGCGGCAAAAAGAGGCGATCAAATCAAGAGTTTGATCAACTGCCTCCGCCATCCTCTGCTGACTTCGTCTTCGCCATGGCCCAGATCTTGATCTGAACGCAGCGGCGGAAGAGGCAGAGGTTGAGAGTGAAGACCAGCTTGGGGCTCTCATGGAGGAGGTTAGACCCCTTGTAGAGAAGCTCTTGAACGAGCTTGGCATAATGTAAATTTTTGCACCTGTACAGATTCAATTTATACAATGCAAATGCATGCTATTTTTGTTTAAAAAGGAAACACTTCTCTTTGTTTCATGTTGCGACCATATTCCCCTAGCCCCCCGCCTGTGATTATGTATACTGAAGACTTAGTATCATGAGCACAGGAGAAATATATGTGTAGTGACGACAAGGGATACCCGATCAGGCTAATAATCATATTAAACACAATATCCAATCTTATTGCAAACTAGCAGCCACTCTGATGACCAAGGACATGCCAGCAAGCCCCGTGTGCATTAAGAAACAGCTTATTGAGGGGTGTCTTGTTTGGAAGTGATCACGAGATCGGCCAGCTAATCCGATCAGGATATTGTAGTAATATAACCATCACCGACCAGCCCCCGAGCCAGACTCGTTACATACGGGCAAAAGAGGAATAATCCACATATGAAACAACTAAAAGTACTTGCTTTGTTAAATCATGCTAGTTGAAAAGGAAAAAAGAATTAGGCACTTACACGTAAAACTTGCGTAGTTGGTCGATGTTCCAAGTATTAGATAAGATCCGACCATCCTCCATCACTAACCGAGCTGATCCTGGTCGCGGCACCGAAACAACAGTGTAGGGACCTTCCCATTGTGGGGAGAACTTGTTGCGACTATATTGGTTTTGTATTTTACGCAAAACTAGATCACCCACGTGAAGACTACGTGGTTGCACCCTTTTGTTATGATACTTGCGCAAAGCCTGCAAGTATACCACGGACATGATCAGAGCTGGATCACGTTTTTCTTCTAGGAGGATGAGATCTTGTACTCGTTGCCTGTTCTGACCATCTTGTTTGAAATGATCTGTCCGGACAGAACCAATACTGATTTCCATAGGTAACACAGCCTCAACCCCATATACCAGATGGAAAGGCATCTCACCGGTGGCTCGACTAGAAGTAGTACGTAGCGCCCACAGAACGGTGTAGATCTCGTTTACCCAAGCCCCCGAGCGTGTCTTAAGGCGATCAAAAAGTCATTTTTTGATGCCCTACAATATTTGCCCGTTGGCACGTTCAATGGCACTATTGCTCTGCAGATGAGCTACAGAGGCAAAGCACACCTTGGTTCCAACCTGATCGCAGTAATCCAGAAAAAGACCTCTAGCGAATTGGGAACCGTTGTCAGTAATGAGAGGATTTGGAACACTGAATCGAGCCACAATGTTCTTATAAAAGAACTTTTGTGCAGCAGCAGCGATAATGTTGCGTACTAGTTTGGCCTCAATCCACTTCGTAAACATGTCAATGGCTACGAACAAGAACTTGTATCCATTGGCTGCTTGTGGCATAGGACCGACGATGTCCATCCCCCAGACCACGAAGGGCCATGAAAGAGGAATGGTTTGTAGGGCATAGGCTGGTTGATGAACCTGTCTTACATGAAACTGACACTGAGGACATGTCTTGACCATATTCTTGACATCACCAAGTGCCGAAGGCCAATAAAATCCTTGTCGGAAACCCTTGCCGACCAGTGTATAATATGACGCGTGCGCATCGCATACACCGTCATGAATTTCTCTCAAGAGGGATTTGCCTTCCTCTTGGGACACACAGCGCATAAATACTCCTTGAGTACCTTTTCTATACAAAACTCTTTCTATGAGCTTGTATAGACGCGCCTTTCGAACTAACCGATCGCTTTCGGTTTCATCCTCAGGCAAGGTCCCACGTTTGAGATAGACCCTCAATGGATGGATCCAATCTCGTTCCTGTCCGAGGTTGGTAACGTAGACTGTTACTGGATCATCCTTGACTGTATTCATGATCGAGGGATGTTCCAAGTGTTCGACAAACACTCCTGCCGGAGCGGATGTGCGTGAGGACCCAATTTTGGATAATTGGTCTGCGAGAATGTTGTCCTTTCGCGGGATGTATTGGACTTAGAAATGACTGAAGTGTTTTTCCAATCTCATCTCTTCCCCCAGGTAATGAGCCACTGTCTCATCGAAGGTACTGTACTCCTTGTTTACCTGGTTTATGACCAGCTGTGAGTCTCCCCTCACCACTAATCGACAGACTCCGAGGAATTTTGCTGCCCGGAGCCCTGCAAGAAGACCTTCATACTCTGCTGCATTGTTGGTCGCAACAAAGTATAGTTGAAAAACAAACTTCAGTTGTTCGCCCTGAGGCGTCACTAAGACCACTCCAGCCCCCGAGTGTTGAAAACTACGAGAGCCGTCAAAGTACATTGTCCAGTGATTAGGGCATTCCAATTCCTCGGGCGCTTGCACTGGTGGTTCAGGATTAGTCCATTCGACCACGAAGTCGGCCAGGACCTGAGACTTGACCGCAGTACAGGGTGTGAAACAGATGTCGAATGCTCCAAATTCAACAGCCCATTTGGCGATCTGACCAGATTTCTCCGGATTGCGGACAATATCCCCCAATGAAAAAGATGAGGGTACTGTGATCTTGTGTGCTTGGAAGTAATGTCATAGCTTACGGGAAGCCATCAGTAGTACGTAAAGTATCTTCTGGACCTCAGGGTATCGCTCCTTAGGACCATGAAGTACTTCGCTTACATAGTAGATGGGTCTGTGCACACCTTCTCTATCTGCGATCAGGACAGTGCTGACCGAGTGTGGTGTGGCCGCCAGGTAGAGAAGTAATGGTTCTCCCTTGTCGGGAGAAACCAAGACCGGCGGACTGGACAGATACGCTTTTACCTCCTGAAATGCCTTTTCGGCCTCATTGGACCATGTAAAGTTGTGATGTTTGCACAGGGCTTTGAAGAATGGTAACCCTCTTCCGCCTAGTCGCGATATGAACCGGCTTAGTGCTGCCATGCGGCCTGCTAGGCGCTGAACATCCTTGATGGTCGAGGGAGACGTCATCTGTTCGATAGCCCTGATCTTTTCAGGATTAACCATGATTCCTCTAGAACAAACAAGAAAACCAAGAAGTTTTCCTGATGAAACCCCGAAAGAACATTTCTCCGAGTTTAATTTTATTCCATATCGATTTAAATTACAGAAGGTTTCAGTAAGATCTTCTAAATGAGACAATCTTTTTGAACTTTTTACAACCAGGTCATCTATGTAAGCTTCAAGATTACGCCCCATCTGGGAAGAAAGGTCTTTTGCATCAAGCGCTGGTACATGGAACCTACGTTCTTGAGACCGAACGGCATTCTGACATAGCAGTAGGTGCCGAACGGTGTGATGAAGGCAGTCTTCTCTTCATCTTCTTCTGCCATGCTAATTTGATGGTATCCCGAGTAAGCGTCCAAGAAACTCATCAGTTCGCAACCCGTAGTAGAATTGACCAGCTGGTCGATGCGGGGAAGGGGAAAGTCGTCCTTCAGACAGGGACTGTTGAGGCTGGTGTACTCGACGCACATGCGCCACTTACCATTTGACTTGCGGACCATGACCGGATTTGCAAGCCATTCCGGATGATCGACTTCGCGAATAAATCCGGCCTTTTGGAGCTTATCCAACTCCTCTCGGATGGCTTCCTGCCGATCCACAGCAAAACACCTAAGCTTTTGCTTTATTAGTCGCTGTCCAGGTCGAATTGCTAACCTGTGCTCGATTACTTCCCTTGGGACACCGGGCATGTCGGATGGTTTCCACACAAACACATCTACATTAGCCCGGAGGAAAGCAATGACTTCGAGTTCCTATTTGTCATCCAGGCCTGATCCAACCCGAATTGTCTTGGACGGATCATCTGGGTACAATGGAACCAGTTTGAGTGGTTCGTCTGGTCGAGGAGCAGCTTTGATCGTATCTGTGGAAACTATGGCGATCTGGGTGTCTCGGAGGGGAAGTTGGCCCACCATCTCCTGGGATAGCCGATTACACGTCAATGCCACATTGCGACTGCCTCGGACCGAGATAACACCCTTGGGGCCAGGCAACTTGCCACACTGGTAAGTGTAGTGCGTAGCCATCATGACCTTAGCAAGAGTTGGCCTGCCAAAGATTGCGTTGTAAACCGAATCACAATCAATTACATCAAAAGTAACTAATTATGTTCGAAAGTTATCTGGTTCGCCCAGCGTGACCGGGAGCACCACCTGTCCCAATGGCATCATAGAGGGACCAGGAATTATCCCATAAAATGGATGAATTATGGGCTTGATTTTCAAACGTGGAATCTGCATCTCGTCGAGCGCCTTGACCAATAAGATGTCCAAGGAGCTACCTCCATCGATCAGGACCCTTTCGACCCTCGCATTGCTGATAATCGGGGTAATGACCAGAGGTAGCTTGAATGGTCGAGTAAGCCCCGCAGGACAATCAGAGCGATCAAATGTCAAAGGTGTGTCCGACCAATGGGGGTACTGAGGTTCACCAAGGGAAGTCTTCGTTTTGTTAACCTCTCGATAAAAGCCTTTAAACTGCCTCTTAGAAACAAAAGAGGAGGAGCCCCCGAAGCAGGTGGTCGTTCCTCTTCTGGATCACCTTATTCTTCTCGCTAAGGGTCTTGAACTCGTCAGTCCCCTTTTGCTTGGTGAATTCCTCCCATACCTCCTCCGATATGAAGAGGTACTTCTCGCAAGGAGATTTCCCCGCAGCGGGAAGGTACTGACGAGCCAGCTCTTAAAGATTTTCCATGTTCCGTTCATGCCATTCAAGCAGGCCGTCTTAGGTCCATCATCGGGGATGTTCCACTTAGCCTATTTTCAAACAATGCATACAAGCACGAATTAGTTAAACTTTAGGATAAGCCAAGGGAACGTGATTATGAAAGAGTTCAGCGATTTCGATTAATTTTACCTTCACTTCCTTCCAGCTCTAGACGGTGATCTTCACCCTTTCTTTCACCAACAGCCCAACGTCAGCCGTGTACATCCCAGCATTCTTTCCGATCGGCCTCCCAAATTGGTTGAACTCACAAGAAAGGTCGGTGCATTTCGCCAAACGACCCAACATCGTCGCGCCTCGCCCCACCCTCTTGCACTGGGACAAACTAGCATCTTCAGTTATGTTGCCCCTCGTTGAAGCACTACTATCATCCGAGGAAGACGATGACATTTCCCTAAAATTCTATCAACAAACCATCAAAAATTTAATGGAAACAAAAAGCAAAAAAGGTATGCACCAATGTTGTCTCTCAAGTTTAGGGACTTTTAATTTTAGAGTTGACAACAGAAGTGACGAGGATTATCAACCGAGCTAGTTCAAAATAATACACGTCTGGTTTAAGACAGAATCAGATTAGACGTGTGTCTATAAGTCCGTCGTTTTTGTCTCAGACGACCTGAAGGGCGCGGACACAAAGATGATTTATGATCGCAGCCCTTGCACTATCATGAGACCGTAGACAGTGCGTGGTCAGAAGACTATAGATAGTGCGCAGTCAGAGGGTCATTGACTATTTGCGACCAGAATAACTCAAGAAGGTCTAACCCTTTGAATAGGCATATCCTGAGGATCACGAGGATCTTTCCACGTATGAAGGCAATTGCCAGGAAGTTAACATGTGCGGTTATCTCTTGATTGCAAGTGTTAAGCCTGCGTGGAAGTTAAGTTCGGTTAACAAAACTGCAACCTAGTAACCGTCCGAGGCTGTTTCGCGTTGACGCCCTTTTGGTTGATATAAAAAGGTGGTCAATGCACGTTCTAAAGGTGGTTAAGCATACAAGCATTACCAAGAGCCCAAGTAACCGGAAGACTTAGACATAGTTAGATAGACACTAACATAGAAGAGATTTTCATCTGTGATCATCTCTTCCACCCACTTGTAAACATTTATCTCACATAGTGAAATCACAACAGGACATAGGGGTATTACTCCCACCATCGAGAGGCCGAACCTGTATAAATTATTTTGTACCCGTACAGATATTACTCATCCTACCTTCCCTGAGGAGCGCCCTAAAAGGTCCGGCAACTCACAAATTTGCATAAGATCGACCAAGGACCCCGAGTCCAAATCGTTGACAAGAAGGAAATGTGTACTTTTGATCTAGACATTGCCATAGGCATAAGACAACATATATGGGAATTAATTCTTCAGGGAGGAGCTGTATAACTTAATTAGTAGAGGATTAGTTCTAAATAGGATTGCTGAAAAGGTTGTCAAAAGCAAATACTATTACAAAGCAAAAGGACTTATTTTCAATATTTGTTCTATCGGTGAACACATCAACTACCGATAGAAGATAAGCTTTCTTCTAATGGTACAAACATGGACTACCGTTAGAATATGTTTCAACATATAAAGTAAAGTATATGGCAATTTGATACAAATGATGACACAATTTGATACAAATGATCACACATACTGTCTCAAAAAATTTGTTCTATCGGTAAACACATGAGCTACCGATAGAAGATAACTATTTTCTATCGGTAAAGACATGAGATACCGATAGAAGATGTTTATGAACAGCTCCAACATATAAAGTACAGTATATGGCAATTCGATACAAATGATCACACATACTGATGTATAGATAATTTCAAATCTCAAAATAGGTTCATTATAGCACTGAAACATATTATGTAAACCCTAGTTTAAAATAACAATGCCTGCGGAGTTTACTAAATCCTACACAATAGCGAATCCCAGTTTAAATCCAAAAGATGAGTGGAGAAAAATAGTGAACCATAGTGTAAAAAACACAAAGATCAAATAAGGAAGATGCTGGAAAAAGAATGACGAACTAGTGTGTTTTATGGTGATCAGTTGTGGCGATGGAGAGGCGGTGTAGAACGGAGCGGCGGCCGGCGATGGACGAAAATAAGGACCGGCGGTAGTGGCAAACCGTAATCCAGGTGGCGATCGTGGTGCGGCAGTGAGGAAGTGGTGGCTGGCGAGGGTAGGGGTTTTCGTCCTCGAAGAGACACAGAGATGTAAGTTGGAACAGTTCGACTGGAGGGAAACTCTCGGGCGAAGTTTAATAAAGTAGTGAGGCCTTTTCTAACGGTACAAACAAGAAATACCGTCAGTCTAAAATATTTGTTCTGATAGTAGAACCCAACAATACGGTCAGACCATGTATGTGCACTTTTTGAACGGTATTTTGAGAAAATTCCGTCAGACTTGCGCACTTTTTCTAATGGTACGACCACAAAATACCGTTTGAACAAGTAAACTTTTTCCAGAGCTTCATTTTTTAAGTGGGCAGGGCATTGGAAAATGATGTTTCTGGCCTATTGAAGTAGCAATAGGCTGCAATGGGATTTTGGCAAGAAAATTTGAAGGCAAGAATTAATTTCTTAGCAAAAATGTATAGCCTGATGTATTAATGATAAGTTCCTCACCTTGATGCACAACTTATGGGCTGTTTGCCTAGCATTTTTCCTTTAATTAGAAAATACTCATGAATGGTTCTCAACCCATAATCCTTCTTCGTGATCATCTCGCAGGTAAGTTGTTTTGTCGATATCTTCAGTAGGATAGATTGAATGTCCTCTAAAAACGGAGGTATTTCATCGTACTGGTTATACTCGTCTTCGTCGACAACGTCTTCGACCCCAAAAATACGTCTCTTGCTGTTGAGGACAACGTGCAACTTTGGATTGGCCGGGTCAACGATGTAGCATATCTGTGTGGCTTGCATTGCAAGTATGAATGGATCGTCTTGGTGTCCGACTCTATCATGATCGACGAGAGTAAACCCGTAATTGTCAACTTTAACACCTTGAGAGATTTCGACCCATTGGCATCGAAACAAGGGAATCTTAAATAATCCATAATCGAACTCCCATATTTTGTCAATAGTACCGTAATATGAGTTCAGTGCCCTTACTGCCTTGCATCCTCGGAAATAGCAAACAGTGTCACTCCACTACATTGCATACTACTCTTGGCGTCCTAAGCTCTTGTGTAAAATGAATACCCGTTGATGTCGTACCCCTGCCAAGTCTCTAAAGAAAATCTTGGGTCTCTAGCCAACCATGTCACAGTTTCACTTATGGAGCCCTCCGCAGCTCGCATGACTCTTTCTTGGATCTACCCAACAAATTTCCTGTTATGTTCTCTAGTCACCCAAATCTCTGGCTTCGAAGGATTATGTGACCGTAACATTGCCTTGTCTTCATGTATGTATGGCTCGACCTCCGTCATGTGTTGTAAGACCCAAAAATGTGATTTCTCATACACATCATGGGCAGGGACGAGAGCTTTCAATCCAATCGTTCCGATTCCCTGAAGCCTGTCCTCGTGTCAGGAATTAGGAATGCCAATTGGGTCAACCCCAGCCATATAATCTGTACAAAATTCAATCACCACCTCGATGGCATAACCTTCCATTATACTCCCCTCGGGCCGACGACAAGTCCTTATGTATCCCTTCAATACACCCATAAATCTCTCAAATGGATACATGTAGCGCAGGCACACGGGTCCAAAAAACTTAATTTCTCTGATAAGGTGAACAATCAGATAGACCATAATGTAACACCCTGGTTTTGGGGTGAAAATTTCCTTACCAAAAAAAACATGCATGCATGTATCTCTGTAGTAGTAGCTTGATCCTCCAGCTTGAATCTATCCTAAGCCCCAAAAATCTCAAAATCTATTCTGTAAGCCCAAATTAAGTTCAGATTATCCAAATATGATCTACTATCTATCCTGAGTATGAAAGCCTTCAGACGATAGATCGAAATCGATCTCTAACTCCCAGAATTATCAACTCCTTTCTGTTTTCGAAAACAGAATTAATTTAATTACCTAAGTACTCTGAAAACTAGAAAGTTGATTTGATCACATCTTGACCTGATCTAGAGCCAATTACTCTTGGATTATGATCATGGGTATGCCAATACCTTAATCCAAAAAAGTTGGCAACCAGATTCCATCATCTAGACCCTTTTTCGCAGATCAATCCAAATTGTATCGTGGAGTAGTCCTTTTTAGATTTTCCACAAGCCTGAAAAGTCTAAAACTCACAAATCAGCACCAAATCTTAATCTGATTCATGGAATACCTCCCAAATTCTATTCAATACAAAATCTCCTTTTGCGAGGATATCAAAATCTTACCATAAGTCGCAGAATTCCAGTTTCGACAAAACTTAGATTTTGAAATGCCCTAAATTACCCTATTTTCGATCCATCCCAAATCTATTCAAATATTCCATATTTTGCCAAATACCTTTGCCAAATTATTTGCTGAACAAATTTGCCAGAATTTTGAAGTCAAAATCAGCCCTAATCCTCTAAATCTCAGAATTTTCAAATCAGTCTAGCCAATTTTCAGTAATTACAATTGGGTCCAGCGTGCTGTTTCGACCAGCCTGCCAGCATGACCAGCGACCAGTGCCTCGTTTCGCCGCGTACTTCACCGCCGGTGAAGCTCTGTCGTTGCCAGCACCATAGCAGCGTGGCCGACACATATTCGCGCCATAGCGGCCACCGTGGCAACGCTGTAGCAGCACTAGCACCGCCCATTTTTCCCGCGCGTGCACGCCACCACCAGCAGCTGCGTCAGGAGCTTTTTGCCACATCGTCGCCATGCTGAGGCTGCAAGTCACCTCGCCGCTGCACCAGCCAAAGCCAACCAGAGACCGTGCTGTAAAGCCATCGAGGCCTCTGTGCAGTGTCGCATCGCCACTGCCACCGCCGTCCAGTCACCTCACCATCGCTTCAGTCGCTCCAATTCATGCCGCACCCATGCCTATTTAAGATCGCCAGCACCTCGTAAAGCCTTCACACTCTCCAGAACTAACAAATTCTATGTGCCGTTGTCTCCATTTTTGTCTCCGGCAAGCCACAAAGGAGGAGCACGACACCAGCTTGATCCACTGCACCAATCTTCAAATTGCTTCGACCAGTGAGTACCTCTCGTTCACCTCTCTGTGCTATAGCTTTTAATTGAACCCCAGCGGACCTTAACGCTGGTGATCGCCATTAAATGCATTTGCCCTGTTCTAGAAATGTCACTCGATTTAGCCAGAATTAGCTTCCCCTCCTATGGAGCAAATTGAGCAGTAGCTCAAACTTAGCAATCCCATTCATTTGGATTTCAAATTAAAGCTCCTACTGAAGCATTTCTAATTTTCGCGCGCCACCAGCGACCGACTCACGTTGCCAGGCCGCACCGCTGTTGCTCCAGCCAAATTGGCCATTCCTGTGGCTTTCCCTCACCTCCCTCTTGCTCTCACCACGAGGAATTGATCTCCAAAGCTTTGTGTTAGAAATTCCCAAAAGCCATCCCCTTCTTCTCCGGCCGTGTCGTTGATTCTCTCGCTAGCGCCGCCTCAGCCAAATTCCTTGGAGCCACACCATCTGTATCAACCTAGGAGCCTAACCGTGCCATCAATTTGGAGATTAAACCACCAAATCGCTCTGTCATCATTGAGGTTGATTTCTTCCCCGGCGCAGTTCACCGCCACTCACCGCTGTTCAACCTCCAGCCAAATCCAACGCTCCAAATTATATCCATTAGCCCCAGCTAGCTCCAGCGACTCCAGATTCCAGTAGTGCAGCACTAGAATGCAGTTTGGATGTTTTACACCTCGCTGCTGTGCCGCCAGTGTGCCGTCCGGTCGCCGCCGGCCACCGCCATCGTCGCCACCTTGTCCAATAGATCCCCTTAGCCTCATGAGCATATCTCTCCACTACATCAACCTCTGGTTCTGCCCAAAATCACAAATTACTATTGTGCCAAGATTGTGTCTAGTAGCTGTGCTGTGCCATGTCGCCACTGTGTTTCCTCACCACCGTTCGTCAACGTCTGGGCACTTCAGTGCTCGGAACCAACACCCTTGTATTCCTATTGTCTTCGCCTATGTCCTAGACATAGTTGGCGAAGCAATTGAAGCCTTGAATCATTTCCACCGCTATGCCCTAGTTTCTGTGCGTGTCAAGTCTATGACAGCCCATGTCTGCTAGTGGCATTGGCTCATTTCGACCACTTCTAGTTGTGCAAATTGAAATCCACTTTGTCCACAAAGTTTGTAGAGCCATGTTGTACATTTTCTTCAACTACCATATCTTGAGAAGAGCCCTCCAAAGCCAACCAAAGCCATGTCAGGCCGTGAGCCGAATGTCGATCTGTTGACATTCGCCATTTTTGAGCAAACCAGCCGCGAACTCAATGTCGATTTTGATGCCCTAAAAACTAAGAGCCTCTAACACCCATCCTTAGCCCAGATTCTATAAATTCTAGGGTTTTGACCCAGGTCAGCTTGCAATCTCAGTCTGTTTCAACATCGTCGAGATAATTTCTTTTAGGAGCATGTCTGCATGTAGATTTTAAAGCATTTAAAATGGTTTGTGATCTTTGTGTGCTTTGTTTGTTGGTGAGTAGATCAAGATCCCGAGTTCGAAGACTTCGTCGCTAAGCTGACATCGACTGCTGTTTCTTACGACGTGGAAGGCAAGTCATATTCTTGAACATCTTGAACCTATATTTTAAGAATTATTGAGATATTACCTTGATTATAAAGTAGTATTGCATGTGATGAAAAGAGAAAAGAAAGATTTGGCAGCACTAGGCTGGATGCCTGAGAAAATGTGGAATAATATGGTAGTGAGCCATAACTAATATATATGTATATATGTATATTCATGAAATAAAACCCCTAGCCGTGACCAGGGTTTTGGTATGGAATGGTGGTAGCACTGGATGTGCATGGGTTGTGGTATGATCTGGTCACTGGCATATAAGGAGTAGAACCTTGTGTTGTGCTTCTAGTGGCTTGAAAAACGTGTTGACCACAAGCCTGGTATGGGACAGGCTTGAACAAGTAGTATGTGGATCGCACGTGAAACCCCTACATGGGATGAGATGTTTGTGTACGATTTGACATGGAGTGAGGCTCCAACACATATCACTGGATGTGATGATGCACGTTGACCCACTAATGGGAAGATGCAGTATGGGGTGGAGGTATAGCCCGCCACAACTATGGTTTGAGTGAAACCACAAGGTCAGGGGTGAATTGTGTGTGAAACATGGCAAAAGTTCTTGTTATCTCCACCTTGCCACTCGCACATGGCTGTGAGGAAGGGTCTAATCATCTTGATAGGATGGGCATGAAAGTAGAATATCTTGCGGGTAAATTGGTACCCCTCTGCAGAGTTAAAAACGTATTTGAATACTCCGAGCTCCTGAGTTTATAGGAGTCTGCTGCGGTGGATTAAATCCACGTTGTGTGGCACAAGTATATTTTCTAAATAAAATTTGATAAGTCACTAGTACAGAAATGCAGTCTTCTATCGGTAAAAAACACCCTTCTACTATCGATTTTTGTACCGATAGAAATAGACATGATAGAATAAGACTGGACATTTTCTATCGGTAAATAACCGACAAAAGAAGTTCACTATTCTATCGGCATATTATGAATCTACCGATAGAAAACCCGTCGTAGTCTTACGTCCATCGGCAGGGAAAGTACCATTATTCTAACGGTTAATTACAAGATTACCGACAGAAAAAATCATAATATTCTATCGGCATATTAGGAGTGTACCGATAGAAAACTCGTCGTCAGCGGTTGGAAAAGTACCACTATTCTAACGGCTAATTATAAGTTTACCGATAGTAAAAATCATACTATTCTATCGGCATCTCACAAGTTTACCGATAGAAAACTCGTCGCTAGCGGATTGAAAAGTACCACTATTCTAACGGTTAACTACAAGATTACCGACAGAAAAAATCATACTATTCTATCGGCATATTAGGAGTGTACCGATAGAAAACTCGTCGTCAGCGGTTGGAAAAGTACCACTATTCTAACGGTTAATTACAATATTACCGACAGAAAAAAGCTTAGTACTCTATCGGATATGTATGAGTTCACCGGCAGGAAAGGTCACACTCTTCTAACGGTTAATTTTGATTGTACCGATAGAAAAAAGTACAGTAGTCGCTCGGTTGTTGATGAATTTACCGATAGAGCATTCACATATACATACTTTATTTGCATTCACAATACAGTACATTCACATATACAGTACAGATGCAATACAGTATAGATTGGATACACAATACAGTACAGATGCAAGGTAAATTCACAGAACAAATTGACACATTAGGCAGTTATTCACATTTATTCACATATGTATGGACAAATACAGATTGCAATCCAATGTGGACATTTATTCACATTTATATATTTATTCACATGTATATGAACAGTCTATGCAGAGTACACAAAAAGGAGAAAATTGTCATGCTGGATGGTTGGGCGCTACTTCCTCCATGACATATTGTGCCCAGATTTGTCGAAGATATATAATCTTTGCATTTTCATATTGGTCTTTCGACATGGCGATCTGCAAGCATGTGTGCATACTGAGTAACTAACTTCGATCCTAATTTAGAACGTGACACCCATTTTTGAAATTTGAGTTAGCTATCGATGCTTACCTGGGGGAATCGGGAAAAGTTTGTCTGCACTAGGTCGTACATGTAGCGCAGCACATAAAACCCGCATTCCCACGATTGCGGCTGCTGATGGCACTGAGATAATTGCATATGCGAAGACATGTTAGCTATATATTGTTTCCATAAACTAATTAAGCATAAACAAAAAGTCTCGTGAGTACCTCATATTCTTTCCAAGCTAGTACGGAGCCCTGCGGTGCGGCATGCCTCCCTCCAGCGGACACATATTTATCAAAAGCCCTGCATTTCAGTTAGTATTGCCAGTTAATGTATTATCATTAGCTAGTGAGGTCAAAATATAAATCAAACATATAAGTTACTTACGCCTCCATATTCCCCTTGAGCACATATTCCATCGATAATCTGTCACGCATCGAATCGAGGTAGTACACCTCGTTCCTCGGCGGACAAATCACGATGAGGATCCAGTGGCCCCTGCATTGTACGTAAAAGAGGACCGCTAGCTCAAAGTACATCTCAGGTGTAACATACAAGATTGAGTTAAATTAGTACGAAATGCACTAACCTTTGGTGGTACGGCACCAGAATGAAGTCCCTGTCCTGCTGCGCCATCAGCGCGCTGGATATGTACTGCTCAGCGTGCGCGGCGTCCTGCTCTAGCATCATGAGGCTTATTTTCTCTAGGTCGAGGAAACCCACCTTGTCACAAGCAGCCTCCGATGCTAGCCTGTACATGCACCTGCATGCGAAGGACGAGATTAATATTAATTTCATAGAAAGTTAGTCAGTATTCAAATGAACTGCAACATTAATGCAGAGTTAGCAAACAGAGTTAGAAAACAGCAATACATAGCATCAGCAAACTCACAGGACTCCAGTCCGTATGATGGACATATCGAGCTCCCGCCAGTTGTAGAGGTCGAACAGATCCTCGTGTGCCACGGATACAGTCCCGGGCTCACGGTGGAACTGCCCAGGCCTGTAGGGAACTAAGAAGTTCAGGCTGCGCCGAGCTCGATGTAGGTACCAGTCGTGGAGGTCTCTGGTTGATCGATCCAATTTCCGCAAAGATGCCTCCGACAGGAGTGGGAGAGCGTTCGTGAACGTCCGCGGCAGTCCCTGTCGCCCTTTGCCCTTGCCTTTGCCGCCCTTGCCTTTTGCCGGGGACTGAGCGCGTACCTTCGAAGGCAAGGGCGAGGTGATGGCGGCTTTCTTCCGAGGTGGAGGCGTGGATGCGCTGGGTGGGGTCGAGGCCGTCTTTGATGTGTCCAGGTTCGCACGAGATCGGCCCTCATGCCCCGAGCTGGGGGCGCAGTCCCCTGGTAGCCCCGCGGCAGGCCACTTCAATTAATGAGCACGTATGTTAGGTTATGCAAGTTGAGTGTACTGAGTAGGATGTAATCTAAAATGTGTAGGATTTACCGGTTGTATTACAAGACACTTCTTGGGCCACTGTACGTAGGAGCCCACTGCCTCAGCAAGTGTCTACAGTTCCTCTGTTGGGACTGGCAACGGAGAATCGTTGTAGCCCAGCATGGCCATGTCCACCTGTACCTTTGCGAAACCCAACCGCAGAGGTACACAGTGGACCCGGACATCCGGCCCAGACGGATATACGAAGCCGTGTCCAACCACTTCCTGCCCGGTGCCTACGTGATTCTGTAGGATGCAGCCCTCCGGCCCCTGCAAATTTGTAACAATTAAAATAGGTTAGCGAAACAACTCTAACAGAATGGGAGTGGCATCAACTTAAGTGCACAGATGAAGGCTTGCAGTACCTCAAGTAGATCCACTGGATCCGCGAGTACCTTCGAAGCGCAACTGCTTATCCGACCCCGCGGGGTATCGTCGTCCTGGGGATCCGCATCTGCACTCTTGGCCAGCAATGTTTCTCTCAACCGTGCAAACTCTTCCCTCATTTGTGCGACCTCGGTCTGCACCTCAGACTGTACCTCAGCCCGTATCTTAGCCCGCATCTCCGCCCGTATCTCCTCCCGTACCTCAGCCCGTATCTTATCGGAGAGGTCAGCTTCCTTTTCCTTCCAGGTGCGGGCCTTCTTACTCGGTGGAGCCGGATCTACGAAACCGGCCTTCCACGACACAATGGCTCCCACGGCCCGTGTCCACCCGGGATGCTCCTTATTTCCTAGAGCCCGGGTGAGGATGTCGTTCTCCCTCTGCGAGGTAAACAATCCCTCCGCTGCCTCCTTCTCAAAAGAGATCTGTTACATTTGAAGGTACCTTGTGAGACAAATTGCCTTATATACACTTGTGCGCACACAGTTTACGAGGTTAGCCAACTTACCATTCGCCTCACAACGTCGGCGTCCCCAGGGGTTGCGAACTGCACAGACCCCGTGGACGACACGGACCCCCTCCCCCTCCACCATCGCTTGCACCTCTCATCCCGGATCTCGGAGAGCGGCAACTCAGGGGTGTCGATGATTGGATTTTGTTCGTCTTCCTTCTTCCACTGTTCCTCCTTCCCCGCATAGCCCCGGGATCCGAGCCGATGCGGGTGGTCGTTCCTCTTCTGGATCGCCCTATTCTTCTCGCTAAGGGCCTTGAACTCCTCAGTCCCCTTCTGCTTGGTGAATTCCTCCCATACCTCCTCCGATATGAAGGGGTACTTCTCGCAAGGAGATTTCCCCGCAGCTAGGAAGTTACTGACAAGCCAGCTCTTAAAGGTTTTCCATGTTCCGTTCATGTCCTTCAAGCAGGCAGTCCTAGGTGTATCATCGGGGATGTTCCACTTAGCCTGTTTCCGAAAAATGCATACAATTAATCACGAGTTAGTTAAACTTAAGTATAAGCCAAGAGAACGTGATTACGAAAGAGTTCAGCGATTTCAGTTCATTTAACCTTCACTTCCGCCCACAACCTATCCCTCTCGTCCGCCGTCACGTCCTTCCAGCTCTGGACGGTGATCTTCACCCTTTCTTTCGCCAACAGCCCAACGTAGGCCGCGTACCTCCCAGCATTCTTTCCAATCGGCCTCCCAAATTGGTTGAACTCACAAGAAAGATTCGTGCGTTTGGCCAAACACCCCAACGTCGTCGCGCCTCGCCCCACCCTCTTGCGCTGGGATGTAATAGCCCCATCTTCAGTAGTTACGATGGGGTTGGCCCTAGTCGAACCACTAGTACCATCCGATGAAGACGACGACATGTCTTCCCCTACAAAACCTTCAACAAACCATATATATGGCAATTAATTCGCCTTGGAGTTCCATAACTCAGCCCAGGACTGGAGACTAACTAGGGCGGCAAAAGGGAAAATAATACAAAAAAAAGACATGCATAAATTACTTACTGAACTCTTCAGAAATATTTTCTATCGGTAAACACATGAGCTGCCGATAGACCATAACAATTACCTCCACACAAGACAATTTTTCTATCGGCAAACACGTGAGATACCGATAGAACATAACAATGTTCTCTACATATGGAATTTTGTTGACAAGCCACCATTCACTGTCATCACATAACATTCTCGATGATTTGCTACACTAATATTCATGGGCCAGCATTATTATTTCACACGTAAATATGCACACAAGCATCTAAGTGCCACTGTGCATAATCTTTAGCCTAGCGTGTATGTGAGTCATCAGGACTTCACAGCTATTAGGTTGGGAAAAGTCATGTATATAGGCATTTGAAACATATACATCGAAGACCCATCCACATTGCCATATATTCATACGAAGTGAGTAAAAATTCCCAACCAAACTAGTACATTGCATGGCTCATGTCCTTCCAGATCCAAATTAAGTTTTACTACTTGTGCAGAAAAATTTTCTATCGGTAAACACATGAGCTGCCGATAGAATATGTGTAAGAACACCTCCAACATATAATCTGCATTACATGGCAGTTGGATACAATTGATCACACATACAGCAGTATAGAGAAGTTAAAATCTCAAAACAGGTTCATTACAGCACTGGAACATATTATGTAAACCCTAATTAAAATCAACATTGCCTGCGGAATGTACATAAGCCAACACAATAGGGAACCCTAGTGTAATTGCAAAACTCGAAGAATTAGTACGTGCAAAACACTAGGATCAAATAAAGAAGATGCTGGAAATAGAACGACGAATTAGGGTATTTACGGCGGCGATCAGTTCTGGTGATGGAGAGGCGGTGTAGAACGCAGCAGCGGCGGGCGAAGGACGAAAATAAGAACCGGTGGCAGTGACGAAGCAGTGTCCAGCCGGCGATCGTCGTGTGGGAGAGAGGAAGTGAGTGCTCACGGCGGAGGTTGGGGTTTTTTTCGCTCTCGAAGAGACGCAGTGCTCTAAGGTGGAACTGTTCGAGTGGAGGGAAACTAAAGGGCCGTGTACGAGTAATAAAGTAGCGGAGGAACTTTTCTATCGGTATAACAAAATGATACCGATAGACTTATGTAATTTTCTATCGAAACAACAAAATAATACCGATAGAAAAAGTAAATTTCCCGGAAAAATATTCGAATTAGTGGATGCATTTTTCTATCGGTATAAACAATAAAATTCCGTGAGACCAATTTTCCACAGAAAATTTTTTTAAATTGCTTGAGATTGGGTGCCATTTTTCTATCGGTAAAAACAACAAAATACCGTGAGAGTAATGAAAAGGTGCCCTTTTCTATCGGTATAAACAAAAAAATCCCGTGAGCCCAATTTTCCCCAGAAAATTTTTTTGATTAAGTGCTTGAGATTTGTGTGCCCTTTTTCTATCGGTAACAACAACAAAATACCGTCAGAGTAATGAAAAGGTACACAATTTAACATCAAACAGACCGTGGTTGAAAGCTGCAGAATGTTAAAGAAAGAGGGAAGATAGCCAGAAAATTGGAAAATTGACATAAAAAGAAATTGTTCATTCATTGTTGTTTTATCACTTACAAAAAAAAATAGAGTCAGTTAGACTTGCAGCCAAGACGCAGGACTCCTCTAGCGACAAGTTGTCCCTAGGATCAACTACTACCGCGTCAAGAAGGCCTGCGACCTCCCTCAGCTTCGCTATGGTATCCTTCATAGTCAAACCGCAGCCAGCGATGGTCATATCCGCGGCTTTCTTCTCCTCGCGAAGACGCCTCGTCCTCGCCCTAGCCTTGTCACCATCCGTCTTCATGCGCTTAATGCGCTGGAAGAGATCGTCAAGGTCAAGCCGTAGCTGAGTGTGCTTGTCTGTAAGGAGCTTGTGCTCCTCCTGGAGGGCCCTCAGGTCAGCCTTCACTTTGGCAGTGTCTTCCACGGCTACCATTCCCTGTGCAAATCAACAGGTCAAGAATGAACTGAACATGGATTAACAATACAGGGGTAAACCGAGGAGATTTAGAGTTCTTACCGGGGAGGCCGTGGATGACGATCCCATGGAGGTTGCCATTGTGAAAGAGAAGATGAGGAGTCCAACCGTTCGAGAATTAGAAAAACAACAAAATACCGCGACGCATGGCGAGGTACTTATAGAGTTTCCAAGGCGACGCATGGCGACACGTTTGAGAATTCAAAGCGGCAGAGTCTTCTTCTATCGGTAAAAACTGGAAAAAACCGTCAGACAACAAATACCGTAAGACAAACGAATTTATTCTAACGGTAAAATAGAACAATACCGATAGAAAACGTTTTGAAGTGCCTGAGAGAAGATGTCCTTCTCTATCGGTATAAATAACAAAATACCGTCAGAAAAAAGGGATTTTTGCAGAACTTAATTTGAAGAGGCTGCGATGAGATTTTTGCAAGTGCTATTTGAAGGGAAGAATTAAATATTGACAGGATAAAGGTACTGTACATGTTAGAACTCATGCTGTGGAGTAAAATTGAGATGTATTAATGCTGTGAACTAGCTTATCATTAAATTCTAAAGAAAAATGTACTGCCTGATGTATTAATGATAAGTTCCTCACCTTGCTACAGAACTTGTGGGCTGTTTGCTTGGCATTTATCCCTGAAATATAAATTAATCATCAATGGTTCTCAACCCATAATCCTTCTTCGTGGTCATCTCGCAGATACGTTGTTTCGTCGATATCTTCAGTACGGATAGATTGAATGTCCTCTAAAAATGGAGGTATTTCATCAAATTGGTTATACTCCTCTTCGTCGACAACATCTTCGACCCCAACAATACGTCTCTTGCTGTGGAGGACAACATGCAAGTTTGGATTGGCCGGGTCAACGATATAGAATACCTGTGTGGCTTGCTTTGCAAGTATGAATGGATCGTCTTGGTGTCCGACTCTACCAAGATCGACGAGAGTAAACCCGTAACTGTCAACTTGAACACCTCGAGGGATTTCGACCCATTGGCATCGAAACAGGGGAATCTTAAGTAATCCGTAATCGAGCTCCCATATTTCGTCAATAACACCGTAATATGAGTTCAGCGCCCTTACTGACCTGGCATCCTCGGAAATAGCAAACAGTGTCACTCCGCTACATTGCGTGCTACTCTTGGCGTCTTGAGCTCTTGTGTAAAATGAATACCCATTGATGTCGTACCCCTGCCAAGTCCCTACAGTGAATCTTGGGCCTCTAGCCAACCATGTCACAGTTTCACTTACGGAGCCCTCGGCAGCTCGCGTGACTCTTTCTTGGATCCACTCAGCAAATTTCCTGTTATGTTCTCTGCTTACCCAAACGTCTGACTTCGAAGGATTCTGTGACCGTAACATTACCTTGTGCTCGTGTATGTATGGCTCGACCTCCGTCATGTGTTGTAAGACCCAACAATGTGATTTTGCGTACACATCACGAGCGGGGACGATAGCTTTGAATCCAATCGTTCCAATTCCCTCAAGCCTACCCTCGTGTCGGGACCTAGGAACACCAATTGGGTCAACCCCGGCCATATAATCTGTGCAAAATTCAATCACCTCCTCGGCGGCATAACCTTCCATGATACTCCCCTCGGGTCGACGACGAGTCCTTACGTATCCCTTCAATACACCCATAAATCTCTCAAATGGATACATGTAGCGCAGGCACACAGGTCCACAAAACTTAATTTCTCTGATAAGGTGAACAATCAGATGGACCATAACATCAAAAAAGGATGGAGGGAAATACATCTCGAGCTGACAAAGAGTTGTAACCACGTCGCGTTGCAAAGCGTCCAGTCCATCGGGATCAAGTACCTACGAGGACACAGTTGCGCCAAATATTCATATCAGAAAAATCTTCTAATTAAGCTCCACAAATGGAGGTAGTGAACTTATAGTACGAGTGCACGTACTTACCTTGCAAGATATTGCGTTGAAGAAATAACATAGGTTTGTGATTGTCTCTCTAACTTTAACTGGGAGAATGCCTCTGATAGCAATGGGAAGCATCTGTGACATCAAGACATGACAGTCGTGGGACTTCATGCCAACCAGTCTTAGGTCCTTCATAGAAACAAGTTTTTTCAAGTTCGCGGAGTACCCACATGGAACTTTAACACCGTGCAGGCACCGACAGAGTTCTGTTTTTTCGCTCTTGGACAACGTGTAGCAGGCCGGGGGGAGGTATGTACGCTTTCCATTCTCTAAAGGTGCAAGCTCAGTCCTTGTCCCCATTTCCACCATGTCACGACGAGCTTTCACACCATCCTTTGTCTTTCCCGGAATGTTCAACAACAAACCAATCAAACTGTCACAGACATTTTTCTCTACATGCATGACGTCAATGCAATGTCGAACTTGTAAGTGCTCCCAGTACGGTAGATCCCAAAGAATCGATCTCTTCTTCCAAACATTTTTTTCTCGAGGTTTAGAATGCTTACCGAACTCAACTTTGATGTCGTTCACACGTGAGTAAATCTCCTTACCGGTCAGAAACACTGGAGCTGATCCCTTCTCAGGCTTCCCGTTAAATGATTTCCTCTTCTTACGGTACGTGTGATGCACCGGAAGAAACCTGCGGTGACCCATGTACACTGTTTTCCGGCAGTTTCGCAGCCACATGCTCTCAGTTTCATCTAGGCAAATAGGGCAAGCCTTGGCTCCTTTCGTACTATACCCCGACAAATTGCCGTAGGCAGGAAAATCATTTATGGTGCAAAATATCAGGGCCCGCAAGATGAAATTCTCTTTCTTGTATGCATCCCACACCTGCACACCCTCGCTCCACAATTTCTGTAAGTCCTCGATTAAAGGCGCTAGAAACACGTCAATATCATTTCCGGGTTGTCTGGGTCCTGAGATTAGTAACGCCATCATGATGTACTTGCGCTTCATGCATAGCCAAGGAGGAAGATTGTAGATGCATAAAAGAACCGGCCAAGTGCTGTGCCGGCTGCTCATATTACCATGTGGGTTCATACCATCTGTACTCAGCCCGAACCTTACATTCCTAAGTTCGCCGCCGAACTCAGCAAATGTTCTGTTGATGTTTCTCCATTGAATAGAATCAGCTGGGTGTCTCAGTTTTCCGTCTTGTTTCCGGGCTTCAGCATGCCAACGCAAGTGCTTCGCGACTTTTGGATTTGCAAACAGCCGCTTCAATCTAGGTATCACAGGCAAGTACCACACAGTTTTTGCCGGGGGCCCTTTCCTTACCTCGTGACGTTCACTGTCAATCCGGTCCCTACGCGTATACCTCGATGCGCCGCATCTTGGACAAACATGCAAACTGGAGTACTCGTTACGGTACAACACACAATCATTTGGGCATGCGTGTATTCTTTCGATTTCCATTCCCAACGGACACAACAGTTTTTTGGCTTGGTAAGTAGATCTTGGCAACTCATTTCCCTCTGGAAGCATGTCCGCTAGAAGATCTAATAGTGCCGTGAAACTCTTATCACTCCAACCATTTCCTGCCTTCAAGTTATATAATCTCAGCACAGAAGACAGTTTTGTAAATGTTGCACATCCAGGGAACAGAGGCTTCTCAGAGTCAGCAATCAGTTTCTCAAATTCACAGAAGTCATTTTCGTTGTAATCTTCCTCTACATCACGTAACATCTCATCTAGATTGTCATCATCATCATCTACGTGCACATCGGAATGAACATTACCAAAATTGGGATGATCATCGATATTATTGCAATCCACATGCGAGTCGTGCTGATTGGTAGTAGTGGTGCTTGTTTCCTCAAGATCTTCGCCATGCCATATCCAACGGGTGTATCGCGCGTTAAAACCACGACGAATCAAATGACTCTTAATTTGATCAGAGTTGCTAAACCTCTTCAAGTTCATACAATCTGTACAAGGACAGAGCATATTTTTCTCTCCCTTCCTCTCCTTTTGTTGCTCAGCAAATTTAATAAACTCATTCACACCATCCAAATATTCAAGAGTAGTACGTTTTATTCCATACATCCAATATTTCCTGTCCATCTACAATTAACAAAATTTAACGAGTAAGCCATGCATGAAACCTGCCCGATTAAGTTATGTATATGTACATGTACAGCCTCTTACAACAGATACATGTGTTGAACCCTAGCCTGACGAAATTAACACTAATTAACCTAGCTAACTACACAATACAAGCTAGTTAGCTCCTAAAACATGACGCATTTCCAGCTACCAAGCTCCCAAGCTTAGAGCTACAAACTTGGAACTACAAAATACAGCTAGCTTGCAAGTAGAGAGGAAGGGAGATCTAGAGGGAGAGAGAGATAAGTGTCGACGATTAAGCATACCTTAAAGAGAGGGGCGCAATCAACTTCCCTCCAGCCTGCACTGATCACCCTAGTAGTGTAGCTGGAACTTTCGTCACAAACAGAGGGACACAGAGTGCAACAGAACAAATTAAAGAGCAGCTCAGCAATGGTCGAGTGGGGTTTTCCTTATAATGGAGATTTTTCTAACGGTAAATACATGAAATAACCGTCAGACTAACTTAGGTAATTTGCCGCTCACATATTCTATCGGTACAAACACACACATACCGTTAGAGAATATACATTACTGAGCAAATATATGTGTTTTTCTATCGGTATATATGTGTACTTACCGTTAGATGATGCATGACACTCGAGAATTAGTTTTTGTATCGGTAAATATGTGCATTTACCGTTAGACTATGCATGACTGAGCAAATATATGTATTTTTCTATCGGTAAATATGTGTACTTACCGTTAGACTATGCATGACTGAACAAATATATGTATTTTTCTATCGGTAAATATGTGCATTTACCGTTAGAATATGCATGACTAAACAAATATATGTGCTTCCTATCGGTAAATAGGTGTATTTACCGTTAGAATATGCATGACTGAGCAAATATATGTATTTGTCTATCGGTAAATATGTGCATTTACCGTTAGAATATGCATGACTGAGCAAATATATGTATTTGTCTATCGGTAAATATGTGTACTTACCGTTAGAGGAGGTACTGTTACCAAACTGGGACAAACATGCACATGCCATTTCTCACATTCAAGGAATCATATCAATGTAACATCAAACAGATCTTACATCAAACGGATCTTAACTAGAAGATAAAGCAATATATTTCAAGAAATGCTAATTTGTGGATTAACTAGGAGACACAAAAATACTTTTCGTAGGTAGTTGGGACTTCATCTTGCCAAAGAAATTACAGATGCCTGTTCACAAATTCAGGTACAAACATACACATGCCAGTTCACCAATACAAATTCAGGTACAAACATACACATGCCAGTTCACAAATTGAAGTGCATGTCTGAAACAACAGTACAAATACACACCTACCTACCAATACAATTAAATACACAAATGCTCCCTGCACATTCAAGTTCATGTCCCAATTAGCAATACATGATACACAAATATACAACAATATACAAATACAACAATTCACACATTCGATGTATATTACAAAAGCCACGTCTGAAATTAACAACAGATCACGACGAGGACCCAGTGGCCCATACATGCATTTTACATAAAAGGGAACCTTTGCAGGTTGCCACAATGCAACTACCGACTACAAGTTAGACCTGATACATCACAAATCCATTCATCCAAAATAGCAAATGTCTGAACCACATTGGACTTAACCATAGGAGTTCAGTTCGAAGACGCCCGAGGAGCTGGAACTGCCGTCGACATACATTTGTACGTATTGGTGATTTCCTCGGACTCAAACTTGATCAAGTCAACTCAACTCAACTCAACTCCATTAACAAAAAGAACCTACCTTCCAAGATGTTGTTCTGTGTAGTGATGGTGTAGAATGGCTGTGAAAATAACAACAATTCTTCTTCTCCAAGCAGGTAAGCATCTGGCCACAAGCTGGTGCATGCAAAAACATGTAAGATGCTTTCTATAGGTCCTGATTTGAGAAACACGCCGGGCTTAAGCATCTTCTCGACCGAGCCAACCAAGATCTCGCCCTTCACGTCCTTCCAGCTCTCGACGGTGATCTTCACCATTTCTTTCGCCAACAAGCCAACGTAGGCAGCGTACTGCGATGAAGAACCGTGAAATACGTTGCCCCTCACGAGCATCATCCAAGGACCTGAACAGATCATAATCATATTGAAAAGAAGACACATCAAAATGAAGGATACAAAAAAAGCAGAATTATTGCCATAATCGGATTAGAATAATCTAACAATATTGCAGAAATTTTACGTACCTTCCTTGGGATGCCGACGTCTAGAGGGCGTCGATGGAGGTGCGGAGGTGCAGCGGTCCCCTGTAGAGGTGCGCCGGCCGTCCATGGAGCTTACGGGTTAGGACTACGAGCCCCAGATGAACTGTGAGAATGAAAGAGACATACCCGTGTATTTATACAATTATATATTTTCTATCGGTAAGAAAACAGAATACCGTTAGTAATAAAAACATCTGTAGAAGCCGAATGGTCCTATCGGCACAATAAATATTACCGATAGGAATTTTTGTACATACTCTATCGGTGTGTACGTATATTACCGATAGAATATTACTAGTTGTAGAAGGCCAACAGTTCTAAGATATTTTGTACAATATTCTACCGGTATAAACATTCATGACCGATAGAATAAAACTATTAGAAGACGAACAGTTCTAAGCAATTTTCTATATATTCTAACGGTAAAAGAATCCATTACCGATAGAATAAAAATATTTGTAGAAGGTCAACTATTCTATCGGCGAACTACATATTGCCGATAGGAATTTTTAATATACTCTCTCGGTATATTCATACAGTAGCGATAGAATAAGTCTAGTTGTTGAAGTCGACCAGTCCTATCGGCGCACAACATTCTTCCGTCAGTACTTATGCATCTCTTCTAACGGAAAATATGTTCATCACCGCTAGAGTAAATCATACTATTTATTCTATCGGTATGTTTCTTAGAAACCGATAGGGAAAATACATCCGTCGGGCTTTTATGACCGCGAGGCACATTTTCTATCGGTTTTGTGCTGTTTCGCTAATAACCGATAGAAGATAGGGGTTATTAGACTGCATTTCTGTACTAGTGAGTCAAGATTACCCAAATGACATGTGTTGTCATGATAAGGAGCGCTGCCGTGAGCTATCGTGTGTCGACGTGTCACGGTAGTGCTATAAATAGTGAACAAGAATAGAAATGCTATGTTATGAAAAGTACTGCCATGAGCATGAGATGTGAACAGAAAGAAAGAAAAGTATTTTGAAACCTCTCCCTCTTCTCCCTATAGCATAGGTTCATAACATCTCTACTATATGTATATGCTCTTATATATGACTTGCTGAGCACGAAAGTGCTCACCCTTGCATTCTATAATCAAATTGATGCAGGGCTTCGTGACCAAGACGAGTGCCTGGAAGAGTTCGTGGATCCAGAAGAAGGAGAGCCAATTGTACCAGAGCCCTGATATGTGTTGTTCTACTGTCAACTTCTTGCTGTGGGGGTTCGCCTAGCTTCCACCGAGTAGTTGTTACTTTGTTTTAATTAGACCATTTGTGCTGCAAAGGCATTTTAATACCTTTTGATGTATCAAGGCCAGCAGGCCATATTGCTTATGTATTTTGTAAGTTACTCTGCTGCAATGAACTCCTATACTTGACTCATCCTGATAAGTCAATGGTATGTATGGGACTAGCCGCAACGAGCTGGGTCTCCACGGGAGTTGCCGTGGTCCGCTCTTTGGGGCGTGACACATAACATCAAAAAAGGATGGAGGGAAATACATCTCGAGCTGACAAAGAGTTGTAACCACGTCGCGTTGCAAAGCGTCCAGTCCATCTGGATCAATTACCTGCGAGGACACAGTTGTGCCAAATATTCATATCAGAAAAATCTTCTAATTAAGCTCCACAAATGGAGCTAATGAACTTATAGTAGGAGTGCACGTACTTACCATGCAAGATATTGCATTGAAGAAATAACATAACTTTGTGATTGTCTCTATGACTTTAACTGGGAGAATACCTCTGATAACAATAGGAAGCATTTGTGACATCAGCACATGACAATCGTGGGACTTCATGCCAACCAGTTTTAGGTCCTTCATGGACACAAGTTTTTTCAAGTTCGCGAAATACCTGCCTGGAACTTTAACACCATGCAAGCACCGACAGAGTTCTGTTTTTTCGCTTTTGGACAAAGTATAGCAGGTCGGGGGGAGGTATGTACGCATCCCCTTCTCCAAAGGTGCAAACTCAGTCCTTATCCCCATTTCCACCATGTCATGGCGTGACACCATCCTTTGTCTTTCCCGAAATGTTCAACAACAAACCAATCAAACTGTCACAGACATTTTTCTCTACATGCATGACGTCAATGCAACGTCGAACTTGTAAGTGCTCCCAGTATGGTAGATCCGAAAAAATCGATCTCTTCTTCCAAACATTTTTTTCTCGAGGTTTACAACACTTACTGAACTCAGCTTTGATGTCCTTCACGCACGAGTAAATCTTCTTACCGATCAGAAACACTGGGGTTGATGCCTTCTCAGGATTCCCGTTAACTGATTTCCTCTTCTTACGGTAGGCGTGATGCACCGGAAGAAACCTGCGGTGACCCATGTACACTGTTTTCTGGCAGTTTCGCAACCACATGCTCTCAGTTTCATCTAGACAAATAGGGCAAGCCTTGGCTCCTTTCGTACTATACCCCAACAAATTTCCGTAGGCCGGGAAATCATTTATGGCGCAAAATATCATATCCCATAAGGTGAAATTCTCTTTCTTGTATGCATCCCGCACCTGCACCCCATCGCTCCACAATTTCTGTAAGTCCTCGATTAAAGGCGCTAGAAACACGTCAATATCATTTCCAGGTTGACTGGATCTTGAGATTAGTAATGACATCATGATGTACTTGTGCTTCATGTATAACCAAGCAGAAAGATTGTAGATGCATAAAAGAACCGGCCAAGTGCTATGCCGACTACTCATATTACTGTGTGGGTTCATACCATCTGTACTCAGCCCAAACCTTATATTGATAACTTCACCGCCGAACTCATCAAATGTTCTCTTAATGTTTCTCCATTGAAAAGAATCAGCTGGGTGTCTCATTTTCCATCTTGTTTCCGGCCTTCAGCATGCCAACACAAATACTTCGCGACATTCAGATTTGCAAATAGCCGTTTCAATCTAGAGATCACAGGCAAGTACCACACAGTTTTGGTCAAAGGTCCTTTCTTTACCTCGTGACGTTCACTGTCAATCCGGTCCCTACGCGTATACCTCGATGTACCACATCTTGGACAAACATGCAAATTGGAGTACTTGTTACGGTACAACACATAATCATTTGGGCATTCGTGTATTCTTTCGATTTGCATTCCCAACGGACACAACAGTTTTTTGGCTTGGTAAGTAGATCTTGGCAACTCATTTCCCTCTGGAAGCATGTCCGCTTGAAGATCTAATAGTGCCGTGAAACTCTTATCGCTCCAACCGTTGCCTACCTTCATGTTATATAATCTCCACACAGAAGACAGCTTTGTAAATTTTGCGCATCCAAGGAACAGAGGCTTCTCAGAGTCAGCAATCAGTTTCTCAAGCTCACAGAAGTCATTTTCGTTGTAATCTTCCTCTACATCACGTAACATCTCATCTAGATTGTCATCATCTACGTGCACATCGGAATGAACATTATCAAAATTCGGATGATCATCGATATTATTGCAATCCACATCCAGGTCCTACTGATTGGTAGCGTGCTTGTTGCTTGAAGATCTTCGCCATGCCATATGCAACGAGTCTATCATGCGTTAAAACCACGACAAATCAAATGACTCTTAATTTTATCATAGTTGCTAAACCTCTTCAAGTTCGTACAATCTGTACAAGGACAAAGCATATCTTTCTCCCCCTTCCTCGCCTTTTGTTGCTCAGCAAATTTAATAAACCCATTCACACCATCCACATATTCAAGAGTAGTACATTTTATTCCATACATCCAATATTTCATGTCCTTCTACAATTAACAAAATTTAACGAGTCAGGCATGCATGAAACCTGCCCAATTAAGCTATGTAGATGTACACAGCCTCTTACAACTGATATGTTAAACCATAGCCTGATGAAATTAACACTAATTAGACTAACTACACAATACAAGCTGGTGAGCTCCTAAAACATGAGGCATTTCCAGCTAGATAGCTAGCTCCCAAGCTTGGAGCTACAAGCTTGGAACTACGCAATACAGCTAGCTTGCAAGTATAGAGAGAGGGAGATCTAGAGGGAGAGAGAGATAAGTGATGACAAACTTACATTAAAGAGAGGGGTCCAATCAACTTCTTTCCAGCTTGCCCTGATCACTCTAGCAGTGTAGCTTCAAACGTGGAACTCTCATCGCAAACAGAGGGTGATAGAGTACAACAGAACAAAACAGCAACTCAGCAATGGTCGAGTTGGGTTTTACTTATATTGGACCAATTTCTAACGGTAAATACATAAAATCACTGTTAGAATATGTACGTGTAATTTTGTACGTACCTCTTCTATCGGTTAATACACATATATACTATTAGAACATGTACAGGTACATAACCAAAACTAATGCAAGCTAGTTCATGCATGAGACAACAATCTAAGAACAAATATATATACCAATTCACAAATTGAAGTGCATGCCTGAGCACATATGCAATTGCAAGTGTTTCTTCTAATGGTAATTATGTAGATGTACCGTTCGAAAAGGTACAAGTACATGCCTTAAACAAAAGCAAGCTGATTCATGCATGGGATTGCAATTCAAGTACACACATACACACCAGTTCACACATTCAAGTGCATGGCTAAAGTAAATATGCAAATATAATTGTTTCTTCTAACAGTAAATGTGTGTATTTACCATTAGAATAGGTACAGATACATGGCTTAAAAAAATGCAAGCTGATTCATATATGGCATAGCAATTTAAGTACACACATACACACCAGTTCACACATTCAAGTGCATGGCTGAAGCAAATATGCAAATATATGTGTTTCTTCCAACAGTAAATATGTGTATTTACCGTTAGAATAGGTACAGGTACATGGCTTAAACAAATGCAAGCTGATTCATGCATGGCACAGCAATTTAAGTACACATACACACCAATTCACACATTCAAGTGCATGGCTGAAGAAAATATGCAAATATAAGTATTTCTTCTAACGGTAAATATGTGTATTTACCGTTAGATTAGGTACAGGTACATGGCTGAAACAAAAGCAAATTGATTTAGGCATGACACAGCAATTTTTTTACAAACATGCACACCAGCTCACACATTCAAGTGTATTCCTGAAGCAAATATGTAAATATAAGTGTTTCTTCTAACGGTAAATATGCAGATTTACCATTAGAAAAGGTACGAGTACATGGCTGAAACAAAAGAAAGCTAGTTCATGCATGACATAGCAATTTAAGCTCACACATGCACAACAATTCACAAAATGAAGTGCATGCCTGAAGCACATATGCCATTACAAGTGTTTCTTCTAACGGCAAATATTTGGATGTATCGTTAGAACAGATCTTAACTTGAAGATAACAATCAAATAATCATATCTAAACACAATGTAACACCAAATAGATCTTAACTAGAAGATAAAGAAATATTTCAAGAGATGCTAATTTGTAGATTAACTAAGAGACACAAAAATACTTTTCTTAGGTAGTTGGTACTTCATCTTGGCAAAGAAATTAAAAATCTCTACTTACATGAGATCTTGGTTTGCCTCCATTCCTTCAAGAAAATGGAAGAGGAAACATAAAAAATGAGTACTATTTAAACTCATTCTAGAATGGCTGAAACAGAAGCAAGCTGATTCATGCATGACACATCAATTTAGGTACAAACATACACATGCCAATTCACAAATTCAAGTGCATGTCTGAAACAGCAATACAAATACACACCTACCCACCAATACAATTAAATACACAAATACACCCATGTACACATTCAAGTTCATGTCCCAAATAGCAATACAAATAAACAAATATACAACAATATACAAATACAACAGTTCACACATTCGATGTATATTACAAAAGTCACGTCTGAAACAGCAAATCATGACGGGGACCCAGTGGCCCACAAATTTTACATAAAAGAGAACCTTTGCAAGTTGTGACAATGTAACTACCGACTACAAGTTAGACCTGATACATCACAAATCCATTCATCTGAAATACCAAATGTATGAACCACATTTGACTTAACCATAGGAGTTCAGTTCAAAGACGCCCGAGGAGCTGGAACTGGCGTGGAGTTACATTTGCATTGGTGATTTCCTCGGACTCAGACTCAACTCAACTCAGTTGAGTTGAGTTGAGTTGAGTTGAGTGTGAGCCCCAGGAAATCACCGATACAATTGTAAGATGCTTTCTATAGGTCCTGATTTGAGAAACACACTGGACTTGAGGATCTTCTCGACTGAGCCAACTAAGATCTCACCCTTCACGTCCTTCCAGCTCTCGACGGTGATCTCACCCTTTATTTTGCCAACAAGCCAACATAGGCCGCGTACTGTGATGAAGAACCATGAAATACGTTGCCCCTCATGAGCATTGTCCAAGGACCTGCACAGACCATTAATAGGCATTCTAGAGCAAATTAAGATTGTTTACTGCTTCCAAAATGGCTCCCTATCTAAGAAGGACTACCAATTGAAGGTTAGGTTGTGCTTTGTCATGGTAACATCAACTTGCAACTAACAGATCAAGATATTACATTTCTACTCTATTTCATCAAAAGAAATTACCTTCCCAATATTCATTAATTATTTAATGAACTTTTTACAAATATCTTGAACATTGTGCAAGCTAGTTGGCATTTAACTATGTTATTGGCATTAAGAAACCTACTGAGAGATCAAGATACTTGTGTATCTCATGATATTTGTAAATATCTTGATCAATGATTTTTCAATTTCAATTTCATGATCTTTCAATTTCAAGAGATATTTGTGTATCTCATGATACTTGTAAACTGCATATTTCAATTTCAATTTCAAGGTCGTTCAATTTCAACTTCAATTTCAATTTCAACTTCAATTTCAATTTCAATTTCAATTTCAATTTCATGATCCTTCAATTTCATTTTCAATTTCATGATCTTTCAATTTCATATCTTTCAATTTCAATTTCATGATCGAGATGTTACACTAGTACTATATCTCATGATCTTTCAATTTCAATTGTTTGTAAGTCCAAGTTGGCATTGAGCAACCTATTGAGAGATCAAGATATTACATTTATACTCTTATTGGCATTTGACTATGTTAGCTAATTTTTGTCTTACAAATATCCTGATCATTTTCTTCATTTGAATTTGAAACAATTAAACATTATGTGTCCCACAATGATATTATCTAGTTGTTTTAGTAAAAACCAGGAACAAGACACTGTACATAATCATATTGAAAAGAAGACACATCAATTAAAATGAGGGATAAAAAAATTACAGGATAATTGCCATCATAGGTTTAGAATAATCTAACAATATTGCCGAAATTTTACTTGCCTTAATTGCCATGCCGAAATCTAGTCAAAAGTGTTGAGGCTACGATCCATCTTGGATTTGATTCACCTGAGAAACAAGTTGCCGTCGATGGAGGTGCGCAGGTGCGGCGGTCGTCGGTTGAGGTGCGGCGGCCGTCCATGGAGGTTACGGGTTAGAGCTAGTTGTGCCCGAGGAACTATTTGAATGGAAGAGGCATACATGAGTATTTGTAGAAGTCAAACAGTTCTAACGGTACACAATAGACACCATTAGTAATTTGGGATCTCTTCTAACGGTAGAAATATGCAGTACTGATAGAATAAAAATATTTGTAGTAGTCAAACGATTCTAACAGTACCCAACAAACTACCGTCAGTAGTTCTGAATCTCTTCTAATGATAAATATGTTCAACACCGCTAGATTAAATCATTCCACATTTTCTAAGGGTACGAAAAATATTACCGTTAGTAATTGTGTTCCTCTTCTAACGGTATATAGATTTTCTACCATTAGAAAAACCCGCATAGCTTCTTCTAACGGTAATTTTCATAGAAACCGATAGTAAAAATACCTCCCACATGCCTTTTGCGACTGTGAAGCACTTTTTCTAACAGTTTCTTCTAAATCACTAGTAACCGTTAGAAGATAGGGGTTAGTAGACTGCATTTCTGTACTAGTATGGTTGTAAAGACAATTGGGTCTAGTTCAAACGCGTAAGTTTTTTGCTAATTGGTAGCTCCTCGAATGATCTGAACATACTAGTAAGTCCCTTATACAGTAAGAACCAGCTTAGAAAGAGATGTCTTAGCCAGATGTGATCATGATTTTGCCAGTGAATCCATTTACACATCAAACCAAGACACTTATCATATGTTATGTCCAGCCCCCGGGTACGACCCGGTAAAAAGTAAGGCTAAGAATGGGAATGCAACAAAAACATAGAGTGATAAATATATTTCTTTAGTGATAAGGAATTTAAAATGGTAACGAGAAAGAACTTACACATAAAACTTATGTAACTGGTCTATGTTCCAAGCATTTGATAATATTCTTTCGTTGTCCATAGCCAATCGAACTAATCTTGGTCACGGGATAGAGAGCACAATGAAGGGACCTTCCCTCTGAGAGGAGAACTTATTGCAACCAGACTGATTTTGGATTTTCCTTAAAACCAAGTCCCCCACATTGAGCGTAATGGACGCACCCTTTTAGTATGGTATTTACGCAGAGCCTGTAAATATGGCGCTGAGCGGATCAGTGCTCGATCGTTGTCGACATTGGGATCTGGGGGGTCCTTCTGTCGAACTTATGCAGAATTTAGATGGGTTGCGAAGAGAGCCAATCCAAACAAGTACCAAGCAATTCAAGGTATCTATGAATCTAAGGACACGGGAATTTATCTAGGTTCGGGCTCTCATAGCTGAATAATAACCCTACTCCTATGTATTTATCACTGTGAATAAAAGGATTACAAGGAGAATGTATTGTCTATTCCTATCTTGCTATCTCTAATCTATAGTCTCTCGTTGTCTCGTCTGTCAATCTCCCCATCTTGTCGTCCCTTGGAGGCCTTTTTATACTCGTCGAAGAGATCGTCAATTGTCCTCTTGAAGACGTGCTCCACGATCACCCATAGTTGCTTTGTGGCGGTTGCTGTGAGTCGTGGTTACGTGGTGGTTGCCAAAGGTTGTGGCTACATGGCAGTTAAGCAGCTTTGACTTGGCGTCGTGGAAACTGCTGCACCATCCTTATCTTCTTCGATGGTTACCTTGTCAGGGACTTATGATTATTTCAGAAATAATCATAAGGATCAAGGAACGGTTATTGTGAATGGTGACTTATAATACATGATCCTCGTATTATAGCACAAGTCCTTAATTCTGTGAACGCGCACCTCCTGCGTCCACACATCGATATAAGGTCTTGTCCCTGTGATAGAGTATGATTGTAGGCTGATGTCTCTACGACCATAGTACTCACAGGTATAACATGAGACCATGGAACTAGTAATGCTAAGTGTTGAGACATATAGAACCCCATAGCTAAAATTATGGGAATTAGATATCAATGATGGGGCATGTGTTGAATATCCTTGGACCATCCCAATATCTCTTTTCCTGGCCTTCTGCGACCATAGAAAGGTATGTTCAACCATGGAGCATTGTCCGCCACCATGGGATGGTATGGATGTTTCAATTCGGGTAATATCCCTCGTCTGCTCACACCAAATTTGAAATTAAAAAGTTTTCTTTTCCCTAAAAAAGGCGTTTCAAGTGCTGAAAAGGCGTATTTTTGTTTTGAATTCCTATAGACCCAAGAAAAACTTGTGGTGCGCATGTTAGGTTTGTTGTTATGGGCATTGAATGCAAAAACCCTTTTTGTTGCACGGAAATCACGCGGCGTGAACAACGGTCAAGAACCCGAGGAAAGTGGCCTTAAAACCTTGCATCTCGAGATCTACATTGGCATGAAACCATTCTCAAAATCTCCTAAGTTTTCTTAGAGTTCGTCGCCTTCCCACTATTCTTCTGTGCACTTAGCTTTCTTCTTCCTCTTTTGAAACTTGACTCAATGGCCTGCTGGATGTGCTCTAGCCACTGATCGAATGAGAGTTTGTTGGCCCTAGAGACCGATGGTTACGTCCCTTCTAGTTCGCTGATACCATGGCGTCCTCCTATGGAGAATGAGGAGAGCCCTAAGGTGCAGGAGAGTGAGCTGGTGGTCTTCGAGGATTTCCTGCGCTGTGGCTTCTGCCTGCCAAAGTGCAACTTCTTCCGGGAGATCCTCGCCCATTACAACTTGGAATTGGTGAATCTGAACGCCAATTCAATCTTGATCCTCATAGCTTTCCAACACCTTTGCGAGGCCTACATTCGGGTTTTGCCCAGTGTAGCCCTCTTCCGCTAGTACTATTTCTTGGTGAGTTCGAAGGGCACTACCGCACCGGGAGAAGAAAGACTTCCTCCCCTTCCCACTCTGTGACTCAGTTCACAAGTGGTTCCAGTGGTGGTTTTATTACTCTACTGCAAAGGAGAGCCATCTCTGGTTCACGGATCAGTTACCAGAGAAGAGCAAGGAGAAGGACGTTGCTCTCCCCCTCAATGACGAGCAAAAAAGGCAAGCCCAGGTAATCAAATACCTGATGAACAAGGGCTTGATCGCTATGTGATCCAAGATTTCTTAAAGAATCGGATCAGCCCTCTGAGGAAGAGCGACCACCCTTCTTGGGATGTCATGGCGATGGAAGACGCCACCAGGGACTACAACTCTGGTAAATGCTTCAACCCCAAGATTAGCCAGATTGGTAGATTTTGTCTCAATATAGTTTTCTTTGAGATTTAATCTATCTTGTTTTGATCTTTGTCATTCTTTTTCAGTCTTGTCCCCTTCTAATGTTGAAGTGAGGACGAATTTTCTCTTGAAATCTTTTAATCCGGTCGAGGAAGGCGACATCAATGGGCTGAGACCGAAGAGCCTATTCGACAACACCGACGAGTCTAGGCAGGCGCATCGAAAGTTATATCTCTTTCGAAAAGCCTGTGCAAATTCGTTTTTAGGAGACTATTTACCAAAGGGGATTCTTTTCGGTTTTGTGTAGTTGTTCATGTGACCAACAGCCCAGAAAATGGTTGCCGGTGGTGATGTTGAATATTCTAGTGGTTCTTCATCAAAGAAGCCGAAGAAAGCTCCCTTTGTGACCAAGGAATTGGCCAGGGTGAGAGCTTTGCAAATAAGCCCGTCTCCCCTCCCGCAACCTCAGCAGCAAAGGCTGTGACTACTACCACGGCAAGGGTTCTTGTGACAACATTGTCTGCTACGACCAGGGCAATAGCGGACCCGCAAGAGCAAGTTGCAGCCGCGACCATGACTGGCCTTGATGTCGCAACAAGAACGGTTGTCGCAGCAATGTCTCTGGCCTCTTGATCTCTCCCTTATACAACTATAAATTAGCTTAAGGTTGTGCAGGGGGAGGGGAGCAACGTGGAGGAGGACGCTTCCTTGTTTCTCTTAAGGAGGAGGACAAGGACTTCCTCCAGTGATTTTGATCCAAAGGCATTATCCACGCTCTTATCTCCCAAGGGCGTGGCCTCGAGTTCCGACAACTTCATGGGACTCAGTATCACGTACATGTTCGCCCCTACTCTAACTAAGTCATATTGTTTAGTTTGGGATAATTTATTGTATTTGTGAATTTAGGGCTCCTTCTGCTGCATTGCCTATGCCATCAACTGAGGCTACAGACAGAACAACAAGGGCGGTGGTCGTGGATGAAATTACCGCGACAGCTGAAGTCGCGGTTTCACAGGCCATCGAAGGGGAGCCTGAGACCATCATTGGCGAGGTGGTAAAAGACATCCAATCAGATGTTCCTGCTAATGATGGGGAGACTAAGGTTGCCATTGAGACTTCGACCATGGGGGTGGACGAACAGGTAAATATCTCTGCTCCCTTGTGGTCGAGGCGATCGTGTCTCCCTCTTGTTTGGGAGAACATGGAAAGGAGATAGCAGAAGAGACGACAGTCCAACCTGCCCAGATCCAACGCCCTGTTCAAGACTTGAACCCTTCGCTGGCACCTTACAGCTTGGCTTCTTCTAGCCAAGCAGGTGGATATGAGGGTCTCTCTAAGAGGTTTTTTTGTGAATTCTTAGAGGTAAGCAAAACTCTTTACCTTTAAGCTTTGCTTTATTTCCTTAGGAATTTCATTCCTAGTGATTCTTGTTTCATGCAGGATACGGCTTGTGTAGCGACCTCATCTAGTCTGCTAGTGGAGCAATTGAAGGTCCCTCAGGCCGAAAATAGCTAATTGAAGCAGTAAGTATCTTGCTTCTGACCTTAGTCTTTTTTGAAACTATAATAACATTCGTTGTCGTAGTGAGAAGGTTGCTCTGCAGAGTAAGATGGCTGAAGCCTTGGTGATGAACGAAGAAAGGCTCACCAAAATTCTAGCGCTTGAAGCCGAATTAAAAAAGGCTAAGGAGAGAGTAGCAAGACAAGATGAAGTGTAAGTTCACTTCGGGTAAAAGTTTACATTACCATTGTAAATTTCATGAATTTGATTGAACTTATTTCTTCTTCTGTTTCAGTACAAGAAGAGCAGATCAAGAAGCTTACCGAGGAAAAGATCACTTCAAGCAAAAATTCATCCAAAGGGGGATTGATATTGATACACTCCACAATATTTTTGAGTGTCATAAGACATCCATCAACAAGGCCAAAGATGCTGCTAAGCTTGCTCGTAATGAAAGAGATGCTTTAGAAGCAACTATTAGGAGCTATAGCAGTGTCGAGCTTGACACTTCCAAGATGCTGAGAATGGCTGCAGATTTACTGAAGGCAGATATCATTGACCCTAAAAAGGATGACTTAAGCCTCAGTGAATCCTGCAAGTTGGTCACCACTCAAGCTGACTCACTGGTCGTGAACATTCCTGAAATTGCAAGGAACCAAAAAGAAGCATTGAGGTCCAACGTTGGAGCTGTAGCTTCTGCTATCCTTTGCAAGTTAAGGCATCACCACGGTCTGATCTGAATCTGAATCCTGTGGATGAGAATGCCGCTTTTGATAGTGAAGCTTAGTTGAGTGCTATAATGGATGAGATAAAGCCCTTGGTTGAAAGTTGGCTTCAGGGAGTTTATCTTACATGATGTAATATCTGCTATGACATTTTGTAACAATGAACTTATTGAATGAAAATGTTTTACCTAGTTTATCTGTGTTTTCGGTACCTTGCAAATACACATTTTAATCGAGACATATAAGTCAATCCCTTATGCGTGAGAAGACGGCTTAAAAAGGGGAATTTGGCTATATGTGATCACATGGTCGCAAGAACAAACATTTTAATCTAAATGCAAAAGCTAGTTGCAAACTGACAGCCACCCAAGTGATCTGTAACATGCTAGTAAGTCCCTGATGCATTGAGAAACGGCTTATAAAGAGATGTCCTGACCAGATACGACCATGAGATCGGCTAGTGAATCCACTTAAACAATATGATAAGAAATGCTTATTGCAACCTGCCCCCGGTCGTGGCCCAAGAAAAAGCGCGTGAACAAAAAATGGGAAAATAACTACAACATATAGTGAAAAAATGGTTTATTGCATGTAAAAATGTATAAGGAAAATGAAAAAACTTATACGTAAAACTTGCGCAGCTGTTCTATGTTCCAAGCGTTAGATAGAACTCTTCCATCTTCCATAGCTAATCGGGCTGATCCAGGTTGTGGTATTAAGACCATAGTGTAGGGCTTTTCCCATTGAGGGGAGAATTTGTTGCGACCAGGCTTGTTTTGGATTATCCTTAAAACCAAGTCTCCCACGTGAAGGCTACGTGATCGCACTCTTTTGATGTGGTATTTATGCAAAGCCTGTAAATACGCTGCAGACCAAATCAATGCTTGATTATGCTTTTCTTCAAGAAGAATGAGTTCATCTTTGCGTGTTTCACTTTGATTAATGATATTGAAGTTGTCCACGCGAGGAGAGCCAAGTTGGATTTCATTTGGCAGCATGGCTTCTACATCAAAAACCAGTTGGAAAGACGTTTCGCCTGTAGCCCTACTATATGTAGTGCGAAGTGCCCATAGAACGTAGTAGAGTTCCTCTACACAAGCCCCCGAGCGGAACATAAGGCGGCAGAATACATGTTTCTCAACCCCTTGTATAATCTGCCCATTGGCATGTTCAACTACACCATTGCTCTACAGATGAGCGACTCATGTGAAACAAATTTTAGTCCCAAATCGTCACAATAGTCTAAAAAAGACCACTAATGAATTGGGATCCGTTATCTGTGATGAGATGACTTGGAACTCCAATTCGTGTCACAATGTTCTTTTGAAAGAACTTCTTCATCGCTACGACAGTAATGGTTTGGACTGGTTCATCCTCGATCCATTTAATGAATGAATCAATGGCTACGAACAAAAACTTATATCCATTGATAGCTTGGGACATTGCCCCAGAATATCTATTCCCCATACGGCGAATGGAAATGTAAGGGGAATAGTTTGTAATGCATATGCTGGCTGATGAACTTGCCGAACATGAAATTGACACTGCGAGCATATTTTGACCAATTGTCTGGCACCATTGAATGCCGAAAGCCAATAATACCATTGTCGAAAAGCCTTTCCAACTAGTGTTCTATAAGATGCATGTGTGCCGCACATGCCTCCATGGATTTCTCTCAGAAGGGTTTGTCCTTCTTCTTCAGGTATGCAACACAACTCCTTAGGCACTCTTTTTATACAAGGTCCCTTCGACCAGTCTGTACATGCATGCTTTTCAAACTAACCAATCAGCTTCGGTTTCGTCCACGGGCAAGGTCCTATAAGCCAGATAGATCCTCAATGGCTAGATCCAATTTGCTTCATGCTCGAGGGCGGCGATGTTAGTCATCGTCTCTGTCTTTTCGGTGATCAAGAGATGTTTTAAGTGTTCAATGAACACTCCTGCCGGAGCGGATGTGCGTGAGGACCCAATTTTTTAAATTGGTTTGTGAGAATATTGTCTCTTCGCGGAATAAATTGGATTTCAAAATTTCTGAAATGTTTTTTCCAATTTCCTCACTTTGTCCAGGTAATGAGCCATTGTCTCATCGGAGGTGTTGTACTCCTTGTTTAGCTGGTTTATGACTAACTGTGAATCTCCCTTCACCACTAGTCAATGGACACCAAGGAATTTGGCTTCTCGAAGTGAATAACCGTGAGAACCATCGAAATACATTGTCCAATGGTCGGTGGTCAACAAATCTATTGATTCATGCGGAAGTGGTTTAGGATTAGTCCATTTAGCCACAAAATCTGCAAGAATTTGAGATTTGATTGTTATGCGAGCAATGAAATGGAGATCGAATTCTTTGAGTTCTATTGCCCACTTCGCGAGTCAACCAGTTTCTTCCGAATTATGGAGTATTATAGAGTATGTCCCTTAATGGGAAGGACAATGGTATGAAAATCTTGTGCGCTTGAAAGTAATGTCGCAACTTTTGGGAAGCCATTAAGAGAGCATAGGGTAGTTTTTGGACCTCCGGATAACGCTGCTTTGGTCCATTTAGAACTTCACTTACGTAATATACTGGCCGCTACACACCTTTCCTTTCTGCGACCAGAACCGCATTGACCGCATGAGGGGTAGGAGCTAAGTAAATGAGAAAAGTGAAGGAAACTGAGTAAGCTACACTAGCAGAATTTCAAAAATTTTACTCGAAGGCTGCAAGTAATAGATCATAGATTAGATTGTTACCATTAGCGGAAGCAGATTTGGTGAAGTGATCGAATGTTCACAGCAACCGTTTGTGGATCGTCCTGATCAGCAGATGTAGATGCCAACGATCACTCACGGATCGTTCTAATCAGCGCAGCAATTGCAGCAGCGCCTCTACCGGTATCCACACGTACCGGGATGGAACGTCTTACGATGGTGTGCTAGCACCAATGCGTACGACAAGGGGTTAAGGGCTATCAAAAGAGATGGCAGCTATGGCTTTTGTGATGATCCTCAAAGCCCATCATACATCTCTATATATAGGGTCATGCAGAAAAAATCCTAACAGATTAGGTTTCCTGATGTGATACGAATCTTATCCGATCTGCCCATGCAAAAGAAATCCTAACAGATTAGGTTTATTGATAAGATTCAAATCATATCCGAACTGCCCATACAGAAGAAATCCTAACAGATTAGATTTCCTGATGTGATTCAAATCTTATTCGAATTCGTATCTGATACACATATTCCATAACACAAAGGTTCTCCCATCTTTAGGGAACCAACACTTGAGCACGTGATACATATGCTTTGACTTCCTGAAAAGCTTTTTGGCTTCGTCCGACCACTGGAAACTATTGTGTTTATGTAGAACCTTAAATAATGGTCATCCACGTTCACCTAACCACTATATGAAGAGACTTAGAGCTGCCATTCGACCTGTTAGGCTTTGAACATCCTTCGTTGTTGAAGGAGATCGCATTTGTTCAATAGCCCGAATTTTATCGGGATTAATTTCATTGCCTCTCGAACAGACAAGGAAACCTAAAAGTTTACCAAAAGAAACTCCAAAAGAGCACTTTTTGGGATTCAACTTGATTCCATGTTTATTCAAATTACAGAAAGTCTCAGTGAGATCATTTACATGATTAGAGCTTTTTAAGCTCTTTACAACCAGATCATCATCATAAGCCTCTTAATTGTGCCCTAATTGAGATAGAAAGGTCTTTTGCATCAAGCGCCAATACGTGAACTAGCATTCTTGAGCCCAAATGGCATTCTAACGTAGTAGTACGTGCCAAATGGTGTGATGAAGGCAGTTTTCTCTTCATCTACTTCTGCCATGCAAATTTGATGGTATCCTGAGTATGCATCCATAAAGGTCATCAGTTTGCAACCCACTATGTAATCGACCAACCGGTCGATGCGAGGAAGGGGAAAGTCATCCTTCAGACAGGCACTGTTAAGACTGGTGTAATCGACGCACATGCGCCACTTACCATTAGATTTCAGGACCATGACCGGATTTGCGAGCCATTCGGGATGGTTAACCTCGCGAATGAAACCAGCCTCCTAGAGTTCATCTAGCTTTGAACAGATGGCTTCCTGTTCTTGATCACTTCCCTTGGGACTCCGGGCATGTCAGATTGTTTCCACAGAAATACATTTGTGTTAGCTCGGAGGAAAGTAATGAGCGCAAGTTCCTATTTGTCGTCCAGTGCTGACCCAATCCGAACAGTCTTTGATTGGCCATCTGGGAACAAAGGAATCTGCTTGAGTTTTTCTTCTGGTCGCCGAGTGACTTTGACCACATCAGGCTCCTTGGTCGCCAGCTTTACATCCTGTAGGGGAAGTTAGTCGATCAATTCCAAGGATATGCGATCACGAGTAAGAGCTGTATTTTGACTGCCTCTGACTATGATTAAACCTTTTGGTCCTAGTACTTTGACACACTGATAGGCATAGTGCATTTCTGCCATGAACTTGGCGAGTGAAGACCTACCAAAGATGGCATTATAAGCTGAATCAAAATCAATTACATCAAAAGTAATTAACTTTGTTCAAAAATTCTCCGGTCGTCCGAGTGTCACAGGTAACACTCTTTGCCCAATGGGCATCATCAAAGGACCAGAGATTATCCCGAAAATCAGTTGAGCCATTGGTTTAATCTTTTAACAAGGTATTTGCATCTCGCCAAAAGTTTTGGCAAATAATAAGTCGAGATAACTTCCTCCATAGACTAATACTCGTCTCACTTTAGCATTCCTAATTATGGGGGAGATTACTATAGGAAGTCGTCGTGGCCGTCACAATCCTTTGGGACAATGTTCCCGACTAACGGTCAGGGAAGTCTCTGACCAACGGGGAAATTGAGGATCTCCAAGAGGAGCTTCAACACTATTTACCTCCCGGTAAACAGATTTAAATTGACGCTTAGAAAAATAAGATGAAGACCCACCAAAAATAATATTAACATGATTACTAGGTACCTGGTATAGCATTTCCTCATCTCCATCTGTGTCTTTAACCCCACAAGTTTGTCCCTGTTCTGATATAGTTGGCATAGGTGCATTACCTTGGTAGAAATCTTCCATGCGCTTCAACCAGGCGCAACAATTCTTGAGGTTGTGTCTAGAAGTGTTGTGTAACAAACACAATCTCTTGTTTCCCTACGGGTTAGTATTTTTTGCTGGATGGTCACCATTGCGACCACCAGAAGGAGGTCTATTAACTTTGAATGGAACTTTTTTACCTTTCTCCTGTGGTTTCATGTCCATCACTTCGACCTCTTGGAACTGGCCTACTCCATTATTCTTAGGCTTCTTGAACTTTCCACCTACAAATGATTCAGACTTTTTTCTTGAATCCTCTTTCTTTTCAGTTTTGAGGTTAGGTTGAGGTGGCAAGTTGCCCTTATCCACCATTCTATTCCATTCGACACCTCAACTGCATCAGAATATCGATTAGCTTATCAAAAAGCTCTGACACTGATCGTGGGGGATGGATACTTAAGTCCTCTGTGAACCTTCAGTATCGAACACCGTGTTTAAAGGCCATAATAACCAAAGTATCAGAGATATTAGGAATGGTATTCCTCACTCCTACGACTCTCTTAACAAACTGCCGAAGAATTTCGATTGAAGTCTGGTCTAGAAGATGGAGATCATCCTCTTTCCCTGGCTTCTAATAGCAGTTTTGGAGGTTGTTAACGATGGCATCACACAACATCTCGCAATTGTAGATCGAACCTTCTGGTTGATTGAACAACCAAATCCCTGTCTGACACTCAATGATTGTTGGCAAATAATTCGCCATAACCCATTCATTCCCTCCGGCTGCTTGAATGGCAGTGACATAGATATGGAGAAATTCAGTTGGATTTTGAGTCCCATCAAATCTTTCAATCGTACCGGGCTTGAACTTATTTGGCCAGACCTCGTTTCGCAGTCCTGGTGAGAAAGCCTTACACTCCACATACGTACGGTGCGGTTGTCAATCATCAGGACCCTCATCATAGTCGCGGGAAGAGTTAGCCTGAGGAAATTCGCGACGTGGTCCTAGGCGCGAGTGTACTGGTACGCGATGATAGTCACGAGAAGTACCCGTTCGCCTGGCCTTGTTATGCCAGGTATGGGCGAAATTACGTCTCTTGTGGCTTTGATAAGAACAATCTCGCTCTCGAGTCATCGAATGCATTGAAGCCATTGAAGTGATATCCGAAGCGACTCCATCGAGGTTATCTGCAAGCACCCTTGTGAGCATTGCCCCATCCTCATTCGCAAGATCAAAGGGAGGATTGCGAAGCACCTCCACAATCACCCGAATACGGTCCTGCGTACTCCTTCTGAGCGCCATATGAGTCTTTAATACTGTCGCCTCGGCCGTACGAGAATAATCTGGAGCCAAAAGCGGTGTGTTTTCATGTCTGCGACCGTCTAGGTGTCACTGACGAGAAGTTCCCAGACCAAATCGTGAGTACTGGTATCATGGCGAGTTGGCGCAAGTCGTAGGAAATCCTCTATGACCTTGCAGACCTCGGCCTCATGCTGTTCGCGCGATTCGTCCTCTTCCCATTTGAGCTCTTGTTCTCCCCTAGCATCACGTTGCTCAGGGGTTTCCTGAGAAAGTGCGGTGACTTCCCTCGGAATAGAGTTCGCAGACGGAGAAAGCATCCCGTCTTTGTTTGTGTCAGACTCAAAATCAAAGAGAGATTTTAAGTTATCCGAGGAAAAGTTCTCCAGACCGAATTCCAGATCATCATCTCCCATATCATCTGGGGAAATAGGCTGTGGCACATACCAGCCTTTGGACGTGGTAAAACTCACAGAGGGTAAGCGAATTGCCTTGTCTGATTCCTGATCAACAGACGTGGATGGAAACTAATGCTCAAGCTTCCTAGGGAGGAGTCTCGAGTGTAGTATTGTCCTCATTGATGGTGATTCTATCCTCATTCATGGCATCTACATGATCCTCGAGATCGAATTCATTCTCAAAATCGTGTAGACAAGGGAGAGGATCCATGGACACAATAAACCTTGGTGAAAATATCTTGAAGGCCCCACGGTGGGCGCCAGCTGTCGACGATTGGGACCCGGGGGTCCTTCTATCGAACTTATGCAAAATTTAAATGGGTTGTGAAGGGAGCCAATCCAGACAAGTACCAAGGAATTCAAGGTATCTATGAATCTAACAACAGGGGAATTTATCTAGGTTCGGGCCCTCGTAGCTAAGTAATAATGCTACTCCTATCTATTTATCACTGTGAATAAAATGATTACAAGGAGAATGTATTTTCTATTCCTATCTTGCTATCTCTAATCTATAGTCTCTCGTTGTCTCGTTTGTCGATCACCCCGTCCTGTCGTCCTTTATAGGCCTTTTCATACTTGCCGAAGAGATTGTTAGTTGTCCTCTTGAAGATGTGCTCCACGATCGCCCATAACTGCTTTGTGGCAGTTGCTGCGAGTCGTGGTTACACTTGTACAGAAATACAGTCTACTAACCCCTATATTCTATTGGTTATTAGCGCTTTAGTAGAAAACCGACAGAAAATGTGCCACGCGGCCATAAAAGGCCAACGGGTGTATTTTTCCTATCGTTTTGTAAGAAACTTACGAATAGAATAAATACTATGATTAACTCTAGCGGTGATGAACATATTTGCCGTTAGAAGAGATGCATAAGTACTGACGGGAGAATGTTGTGCGCCGATAGGACTGGTCGACTTCTTCAACTAGACTTATTCTATCGGTAATTTATTAGTATACCGATAGAATATCTCAAAAATTCCTATCGGCAATATGTAGTGTGCCGATAGAACCGTTCGCCTTCTACAAATATTTTTATTCTATCGGTAATGTATTATTTTACCGTTAGACTATATCAAAAATTGCTTAGAACTGTTCATCTTCAAATAGTTTTATTCTATCGGTAATGAATGTTTATACCGTTAGAATATAGAAAAAATAATTTAGAACTGTTCGCCTTCTACAACTAGTATTATTCTATTGGCAATGTACGTATATACCGACAGAGTATGGACAAAAATTCCTATCGGTAATTTGTATTGTGCCGATAGAGCCGTTCGACTTCTACAGATGTTTTTGTTCTATCGGTAATTGTCGTGGTATTAAGAATACCCCGGCAGGTTTTGAAGACGATCCTAGCAGAGATTACGCAGCGCGGGTTGACCGGGTGACCGGTCCTCCCCCGCCGGACAAACACAAGAATTGACATGTGAATTTATACAGGTTCAGGTCCCGGTGGGGGCCCTAGTCCTGTTGATGCGCTCCCGACCGGAGCCGGCTGGGGAGGCTCTCTCCGGGGGAGAGGCTTCCGGAGCAAGTCTGTGAGTTTAGCCATTCCAAATAATAATGAACTGATCCCTTACAACAGGGGGGTACAAGGGCTATTTATAGCCTCAAAAAGAAGCAAAAAAGCCTAAACTACCCCGGCAGCCACCGTCGGATTGAAGGGTAGGACCGTCCTTCTCCCGGTCAAATGTCTTGGATGTTCGACAGGTGGTCGCTGATTCCCGAGGCGTCCCTCGCGTGACCTGCACGTGATAAACAAACAGCGATTTTACCTTTTAGGAGGGCGACGACGTCCGGGACCACTTCCGGAGAGTAGGGTCCCGGGAGCCCGAAAGGCGGCGCCCGGGGCAGGCACCGGAGGCCACTGTCCTCGGGTAAAAGGCGGCGCCCGGGACCCGCCCGGGGGGCAAGGTCCCGGGGGCCAAATGGCGGCGCCCGGTGCAGGCACCGGAGGCCACTGTACCCGGTCGAATGGCGGCGCCCGGGACCCGCCCGGGGGGCAAGGTCTCCGGGGCCAAATGGCGGCGCCCGGGGCAGGCACCGGAGACCACTGTCCCCGGGCCAATGGCGGCGCCCGGGACATGCCCCAGAGGCACGGTCCCGGGAGCCTAAAAGGCGGCGCCCGGGGCAGGCACTGGCGGCCACTGTCCCCGGGCCAATGGCGGCGCCCGGGACCCGCCCGGGGGGCAACGTCTCGGGGGCCAAATGGCGGCGCCCGGGGCAGGCACCGGAGGCCACTGTCCCCGGGCCAATGGCGGCGCCCGGGACATGCCCCGGAGGCACGGTCCCCGGAGCCTAAAAGGCGGCGCCCGGGGCAGGCACCGGCGGCCACTGTCCCCGGGCCAATGGCGGCGCCCGGGACAAGGCCCGGAGGCACGGTCCAGGGGGCCAAATGGCGGCGCCCGGGGCAGGCACCGGAGGCCACTGTCCCCGGGCCAATGGCGGCGCCCGGGACATGCCCCGGAGGCGCGGTCCCGGGAGCCTAAAAGGCGGCGCCCGGGGCAGGCACCGGCGGCCACTGTCCCCGGGCCAATGGCGGCGCCCGGGACATGGCCCGAGGCACGGTCCAGGGGGCCAAATGGCGGCGCCCGGGGCAGGCACCGGAGGCCACTGTCCCCGGGCCAATGGCGGCGCCCGGGACATGCCCCGGAAGCACGGTCCCGCGAGCCTAAAAGGCGGCGCCCGGGGCAGGCACGGCGGCCACTGTCCCCGGGCCAATGGCGGCGCCCGGGACATGCCCCGGAAGCACGGTCCCGGGAGACTAAAAGGCGGCGCCCGGGGCAGGCACCGGCGGCCACTGTCCCCGGGCCAACGGCGGCACCCGGGACATGCCCCGGAGGCACGGTCCCGGGAGCCTAAAAGGCGGCGCCCGAGGCAAGCACCGGCGGCCCCCGAGGCAAGCACCGGCGGCCCCTGGCAATCATGAACTTACCTGGACTTGACCGCGTGGAGATTTCCCCCAACAGCATCCCCCCATGCCCTCCGGGGACGAAGCTTGAGCCCCCGGAGGGAATGGTTACGGTACCGAGAAAATCTCCGGGCGAAATCTCCGGACGAAAATCACCGGAGCCCCGGCGACGCTTCGGTTTCTGTGCCGGGCGCTTTATGGCCGCGCCGTTTTCGCAATAAATGCACGCGCGGTTCGAACCGACGTCTCAATTTACGCGCCTGTCCCTTCGTTTCCCGCGCACGGTTTGAATTTCAGTGGTCCAGATTGCTCCGAGGGGGCCACGTGGCGCGCATCTAGATCACGGCCAGCCTCTATAAATAGGGCCTTAGGGGGCCCCGGTAGCTCATTCCAAATTTTCCAACTCCAGCTACAGCTCTCCCGGTAGCATTTCCGGTAGCTTCCTCCGGTAGCGAGCGTCCGGGAGCTTTAGTCAACCTGCTGAAAAGTTAGCCACCGAAAAAGAAAGAACTGACCTAATGGCGCCCAAGGCCGAGCGAAGACCACGGAGGTGCCCCCGGAGGAATCCCCGTGGATTTCCTCTGGGCCTCCGAGTTCTCGGTCTCGGACGCGGAGTCCCTGGTCAAGAAGGGGCATCGTCGCGGAAGGGGACATCCGGGTCCCCTTAAAGAGGGACGGAGCCCCTCGCCCCAGGCCCGGAGAGGTTTGTGGCCATTGAGGCCTTCCTCGAGGCAGGGCTCCGGCTCCCGGTGCACCCGATGCTCCCGGAGTTCCTGAAGGAGTACGGGGTGGTGCTCAACCACCTCACCTCACGCCCTCGTCCGGATGGGTCTCTTCCTCTGGCTGTACGACACGGCGACCGGGCGGGAGCCCACCTCCGCGCCTTCCGGTACTTTTACGAGCCGGCAGCGCGGAGCTCCCACCTGGTGAAGGGAGGACCGAAGTCCCCCTTCGGCTCGGTGATGGTCCAAATGCTGCCCTCCCGGGTGGCGGCCTCCCGGGACCACTGGGGGGACTGGCTCCGGAGGTGGTTCTACCTCCGGGTCCGGGACGAGGCGGTGGTCTACGCCCCGGAGCCTCCCACCTACAGCCGGTCATCCGCGCCGAAGCCGCCGGTGTGGACGGACGAGGAGTTCGAGCTCCTCGGGAAGGTGGTGCTGACGAAGAAGGCCCGCTCGATGCGGGACGCCGCGGAGGAGCTGGCGCTCCTGCGGCTTTCCCCCTTCTCACGCGGGAAAGGGGGATCGGCATGGGCCCGGAGCAGCGGCCTCCGGTGAAGCCGGTGACGCGGCGTAAGTCCCCTGCATTTTTGTACTTGCAGTTTTTATGAGAAATTGACTAACTTTTTACCTCTTGCAGGTGCGCCCGTACCCGGCGGCGAGGGACAAGGCGGAGCACCTCCTGGGGAGGTACTTCGCCGACGAACACGAGCGCATCGTGCGCCTCGTGGGGGAGGGGCCTCCCCGGAACCTGGTGGCCGAGGCCTACGGGCTCAGGCTTCGGAGAGGAAGCCCCTTCCCACCCCCGGGTCTCATAAGAGGGGGAAGGATGGGGCCGGGGGCTCGGAGCCAAAAGGCCCCGGGTCCAAAAGACCCCCGCCCCGACGACGACGCCGGCGACGACGCCGGTGAGGGCCCGGGACGCGGCTCCCGGAGCAGAACATGCCCGGGCGGCGCCCCGGGCAGAGGCGACGCCTCCGCCCCCGGAGGCCCCCGTCGAGGCCCGGGGAAGGAGGTTGTTACCGGCGGGGCGGGGTCCGATTCCGCGGACTACGCCCCGTCGCCAGTTCGAGTTACGCTCCTCTCGCCTCTCCCGGCGGCATTGGCGCCGGAGAGGCTGGAGGTGAGGTTCTCGGAGGCGGAGCCTCCGTGCCTCTGGCCGGTGGACGACGAGGGGGGGAGCCCCTCGGTCTACGTGGTCCCCCGCCCAATCTTCATCTTCGTCTTCGGAGGAAACTTCGTCGACGAAGACGCCGGCGACGCCGGCCGTGCTCCCGGATTCCGAGGTCCGGGGGCCCTCTCCCGGCCGCGACGGGAGGGCCGAGCAAGATGCCTCCCTACTTCCCGCGGGGGAGGTGGCCCACTACGCGGAGGGCCTGCACAACCGGAAGGTGCAGGCCTTCGTAGCAGGAGGAACGCTCCACGAGCGTTTTGAGGGGCTCGAGTCCCTCGGAGCCAGGTAACCCGAGCTCTTAATACTTCGGCTTTTTTCCTGCACTTAAGATTTTTCTAACTCTTTATGTATTTTGTAGGTAGCGACTGTTACCTGGGGCCTTGAGCAGCGGGTCACCTGGCTGCTCAAGGAGGTGGAGAGCCGGGCCGCGGCTTGCGTGGAGCAGCGGGAGGCGGCCCTCCGGGAGCGGGACGAAGCGCTTGATGAGCTGTCCTGGGCCCGGGCCCGGGCCCAGGTGCACCTTTCGGAGGGTGCCTACATCCGCCTCCGAGAGGAGGCCAAGGTGAGGGAGAAGGCGCTCCGGGAGCTCGAGAGCTCCAGCGTCCGGGCGCTGTCGGACGCGGGCCGCTCCGTCCGCTCGGCCTTGGAAAGCCTTGGCGTTAGCCTGGGCTCCGGGAGCGGCCCCAGAGGCGCCCCCGGCGACCCTCGCGGAGGCTGTTCGTTTTCTTAACACACAAGTCTCCGCCATCCCAGAGGCTGCGGACGTCCGGGCACGGGGCCGGGCGATCCCCGTCGTCGCGGCCGCCGCGGGGCTCGTGACTACCGGGGGTCGGCGCCCAAGCGATCGGGGGCCGCATCCCCCGGAGCTTCCCGGAGGCCTTCGAGCCAACGCGCCGGGAGATGGAGCTGCTGGCGGGGGGGTTCTACGACCGGATCATCCGGACGAGGTTCCCGACACCGGCGCCTCGGGCCGCGGATGCCCCTGCCCCGGCCACGTAGGAAGCTCCCCGGGGGAGGACCCCAATGCTAAAGTATGAGCCTCCCCCGGGTCTTTAGCTAGGACCCCTTTTTACTTTTGTTAGACATTTTGATTCCGGTAGCTTCTTAGGAGAAGCCCCGGGCACTTGTACAAAAATATTTTGCAATGAAATATATTTGAAATTTTCTAAGTCTTTGCGATGAAATGTTACCAGGGTTCCCGGGGGGGTTACTCCCGGGCAACGGTCCGGGAGAGGCTCTCCGGGGGACGCCCAAGCGGCTTTGATTTTGCTGAGCCTTGTCTCCGGGGAGCGCGACGGGGGTACTGCCCGGGAGCCTGTCCGGTTGAGGTGGCGCCCGGAGTGGCACTTGGATAATTTTGACAACAGCCGTGCTGAATTAACTCTCCCGCGCCCGAAGGCCCAGATGATACCTCCTCTCCAGATACTTCCGCCGGCTGGGTACGAGTTTTTGGCCCGAAGACGTACTTCAGGACTCTCAGCGTCGCGTCCGGGCGCTGTACCGGGACTTGGCCCGGGAGCTGAGGGAGCGCCTCCGGGAGCTTTAGGCGTAGGGGCCTTAGGCTCGTAGAAAATCCCCCGGGTTAGGACCCGGGTTGTATCATTTCCGAAACCCACCGGAGGGGGAAGATGTCCTCCGGGTTTGCTGATTAATAAAGCGCATTGTTTCCTTTTATTGCGCCTCTTTATTTTCTTCTCCTTGGATGGTCTGGACGACTCATCTTAACAAGGATGAGCTAAGTTTCTTCGTGGATGACCCGGGGAACCCCTGTCCCCCCCCCGCTCACAGCGGGCGGGAGGAGGCCTCCGCGCGCTGTGGGGGTAACAGGGTCCCCGGGGGGAGCATAACCTGTAGGAGAAATATTTCTAAGTTAGAAAATTGTAAAAACAGGATTTCCGAGGGAGGGACCTTCCGGGGTGCCCGGGGGCACCGTTGAGAGGTTCATCCGGCCGCCGGGAGAGCGGGGAACCGGGAACAAGGCGCGGAAGGGGCTCATGAAAAGCCAATAAGACCTCCGGAGGGGAGCTTCCCGGGAGACTTCGTCCGGTCGCCGTGAGAACGGGGAACCGGGAATAATGTTTCCGGGGGAAAATATATCTGAGAAATCCATATCTTCGTAAAGCAATTGTCCGGTCGCCGTGAGAACGGGGAGCCGGGAATAACGTCGACTCCCGGAGGAGGAAGATAGATCCAATCAAGCCGCAAGGGGCTGATCTTCCGGTCGCCGTGAGAACGGGGAGCCAGGAATAACGTCGACTCCCAGAGGACGAAGATAGATCCAATCAAGCCGCAAGGGGCTGATCTTCCGGTCGCCGTGAGAACGGGGAGCCGGGAATAATGTCGACTCCCGGAGGAGGAAATGCCCGAAGATGGGACTTGAGTGTTTGGGCAGGGGACTAGTCTCCCAAAGTGACTCGTTACCACGGCCACTGCGACCGGGTTGCCGCTTACACCCTCAGTCGACGAGGGCTGATCATAAGCCGCCCTACGGGAGTGCAGGCTCCGTTGTAGGGACTTGTTGGGGCTGGCCCACTTCCCTCGCGGGGAGGGCATCCTCGCGGAGAGGGCTTCCTCGCGGGGAGGGCATCGCCGCTAGGGGCGGTAATGAGAAAAACCTGCAATGAGACAGTTGAAGAACAAAGGCTATGCATTTATTAACAAATATACAAAGCCCCCCCCTGCGAAACCGCGAAGGGGGGGGGGGGAAAGGAAGCTACAGTGTCCCTCCTCCCCCTCCGGCGTGATCGCTCCGGGGGAGGGGACAGGCCCGTAAGGCTAGACGTAGAACTTGCGAACTAAACGCAAGTTCCAGGTGTGCTTCAGCTCCTGCTCTTGAAGGTTGGAGAGCTTGTAGGCCCCCGAGCCTAGGACAGCGGAGATCCTGTAGGGGCCCTCCCACTTGGGGGAGAGCTTACCCTGGACTTGGGGTCTGTGACGCGCTTGAGGACAAGGTCCCCAAGGTGGAAAGCTCTCTCGCGCACGCGCTGGTTGTATGCCCGCGACATCTCGCGCTCGTAGATGGCGTGGCGGAGGAGCGCTCGGTCGCGTTCCTCCTCCACGAGGTCGATTTCCAGCCGCCGGTTGTCTTCGTTGGCCCGGTAGGCTGCAGTCGTGGCTCCGTTCAAGAGCTCGACCCGCAGCGACTGGAAGCCGATCTCCGGGGGGAGGACTGCCTCCGCCCCGTAGACCAGGGAGAAGGGAGCACGCCCTGTGGCCCGGGACGGGGTCGTGCGCATCGAGAAGAGGATGCTAGGGAGCTCCTCTGCCCACGCGCCCCGCTTGGAAGCGGTTTGCTCGAGTCTCCGGCGTAACCTCTGTAGGATTACGCCGTTGGACTCTCTCGACGGCCTCGTTGCTTTGAGGATGGGCCACTGAGGCGAAGTGAATGACGATCCCCAGGCCTTCGCAGAATTCCCGGAAAATAAGCCGAGTCGAATTGGGTCCATTGTCCACGGTGATTTCCCGGGGGACACCAAAACGACAAACGACGTTTTTCCAGAAAAACCGCTGAACGGCCCGGGAGGTGATGCTAGCCAAGGGCTCCGCCTCAACCCACTTTGTAAAGTAGTCGACCGCGACTACCGCATACTTGTATCCTCCGGGCGCTGGGGGGAAGGGCCCTAAGAGGTCCATCCCCCAGCGCACGAAGGGCCAAGTGATGGGGATAGTCCGCAGCGCTACAGGGGGGAGATTCGAGCCCTTGGCCATCTTCTGGCATGCTTCGCACGCGGAGACAAGGTCTCGCGTCGCGCATGACTGTAGGCCAGTAGAAGCCCTGCCGAAGGGCCTTGGCGGCGATGGCACGCGGGGCTAGGTGAGAACCACAGCTCCCCGCGTGAATGTCTTCCAGGAGTTGAAGTCCCTCCGACCGGGGGAGGCAGCGCAGGAGGGCTGAAGCCCCCCGCTTGTAGAGCCTTCCCTCCAGCAGGAGATATGCCCGGGCTTTGGCCCGGAGGCGCTTAGCCTCGGTCTCTGGGAGGGTCCCCCTCCCCTTGATGAAGGAGATGAGGGGATCCATCCAGATGAGGCCGGACGATCTCGGCGACCTCCGGGACCGGAGGCTCGGGGCCTGCATCCGGGGAGGCCACCGAGGGCTTCGTGATGATTTCCAAGAAGGCCCCCTTGGGGAGCGTTTCCCGGGCGCTTGCGCCCGGGCCAAGGCATCAGCCCGGTCATTCTCCCTTCGCGGGATATGCCGGGCCTCAAGGCCGTCGAAGTGTTCTCCATCTTCCGTACTTCCTGCAAGTAAAGACTTAATTTGCGTCATGGCACAGGTAAGACTTGTCCATTTGGCAGACAACGAGCTGAGAGTCTCCCTTCAC